>JAOTON010000349.1:0-722720 GCA_034440635.1 Lepas anatifera
TGCTTTAACTCCGGCGTCTTCGCCTTCACCCCCAGCACCGACACCTTCGCCGCGCTCTGTCATACGGCCGCTGAGGTCGGAAGCTTTGACAGTGGGTCTGTCAGATGTGACAGCTCACTCTGTCAGAAAACCGCCGAGTCGGCAGCTTTGACGGTGGGTCTGCGGATGTGACAAGCCTCCTCTTTCTGAGATCGCGGATATCAGTATCAGCCTCCTGCCCTGTGCTTTTGGGATCCCCTAAATTGTTGCGTATTGATTGCATATTGCGACTTCTTATGTGAGTGTGTGGATAGCGTATTTGTAAGTCGGTTTTTGGCGGTGTATCGTCAAGCGGAGCACCGGGGGCCTGCTGAACCAGTATTTCTCCTCCTGGGCCACTGTTGCATCCGCCGCCACCTGCCTCTTCCTCTACAACATGACCATGCCAGCGCCTCCTACACCTACCTGCCGGCCTTCAGGAGGTGAGGCCCACTCTCTCGTGGGCTCACTTCTGGCCTTTGCACCGGAAGGGACGGTGGGGATGATAGGCGTGGCAAGAAACCTTCATCAGTGAAGCGTAAGCAATCAGAACCAGCCGAGAATGCTGGGGTAGCCGGAGGTTGTTCGTTGTGTGCAGGATATTAACTCCTATTGTAACGTTTTTGATGACTGGACCTGACTTGACTGAATTCGGGGGAACTGAACGTTGCAGATTTTTATGTGCCGGGAATGCTGTAGTTTTTAAAAGTGAGGTGGGAAAATACTGCTGCCTTTTTCGCTGCCTTCAGTCGTTGGAATCTCAGTGCTTAGCTGCCAACTGATGCAGATGCAAAGGACAATTTCTGGGAAGCCTACAGTAATGACCTAAGAAACATTGTCATTCGTTCACTCGATTTGGTTTGAAATGCAATCATCTGACCCAGCCAAGTTTCCATCCGGTTAATGCAAGTTTCTTCCTCGCCAGCCTCCTCATCCTTTTTCTTTGCTCAGCATCCAGGGCGGCTCTCTTGCGCAACCTCCCCACCTCCGAGGTAACGACCTGATTTTGGGCACCGTCAGTGATAACTCGTGTTGTTTCGATGTGGGGCCCATCTTCTCTGGCCCCTGGTAGGTCGGGCGCACTTCGTCAACAGGTGCTCCTCCAAGTCCGGCTCGCCACATCCGGGACAGGCATCGTCGGCGACCTGTCCTAACCTGATCCGGGTATCGCGCCTCATCCTTGGCTTGGGGACAGCGCTCGTCCCGGCCATCCTGCACCCCCTGCTCCCCTCAGCCGCCTAAGATCCACTCCGCTGCCGCAGGTTCGGCCCGGGACGTTAAGATCGTGCACTTCCTGGGTGCCACCAAGCCGTGTGGCACTTCGCCGGAGAATGCCGACCCCCGGCTCGCCGGGTGGGTCGCATCCACTGCGCCTGGTGGGGAGGTGTACCGGCGGGCGTACGCTGCCGGCGGCCCGCGCCGCTGCTGCCTCCGCTCCTGCGACACCGCCGCCGCGGTGAGTGCCTAGTGGGGGGCTGCGGCCTGTCGGGTCCCGCCTGCAGTGCTGAATGAGCGCTGTTGGAGACTGGCTCGCTGGGCTGGAGTCAGGCGAGGTGCTCCGACAGACAGACTGTCTGTTTTTGCCTTTAAACGGCGGCGTCGCTGCTTTTATGTTGCACACATGAGATTGATAGCGGAAAACATGGCGTGCTTGGTCGCCTACTGTCAGCTGCTGCGATTGAAAATGGACAGATTAGCAGGTTACGCTTGAAATGAGCCATTGCTTATATTAAATATAGTATTGAATGGTAAGCTAAGGCTGCGTCTAAGTCTGTGCGACGTTTGCTGTGTTGATGCGGGCTCGCGGCAGCTGCCAAAGCGGCTGCGTGTTAACCTTTGGATCTCCAATGGTGCTCGCTCAGCCTTGCCAAGCAGAACAAACGCATGTGGAACGCTTTCCCTGCAAAGTTTCTAACTGAGCCATTTGACACGACTTCGTTTGCTCCCTCTATTTCCTGGCATTTACTGTCGATGCCTGATTTTTATTTTAAATATCTTTCTATCACATATTTAGCAAACGCCATGAATATTACACTTTTGACCTTCCTGGACTGCGTGACTTGCCTTGCCTTGTACCTTTTGCTGCCTTGTGTGAACATGCGCGCGTGTGTGTGTGTGTGCGTGTGTGCTATGCACTGGTCGAAACTTCTGATATGTGTGACGAATGCACTAGTTGACAGCAGACCGGAGTTTGAGGCCCATGTCGTGTCTATGCCGTCACCCCGTGATAGAGTAACATGTTTGCGCCGGTAAACGGTGTGTCCTGAGCCGGACGGGACGGCGGGTGTGACACCGCCACCTGTACCGTTCCCACCCACCAGTACTAACCAGCGAGTTCCCAGGCGAGTGGTAACGCTGTCTCTCTCTGTCCCACTGCCGCCGGCCGCTTAGGAGGATCCCCCGCCTGCAGCAGCTCAGGTATACTCCCCAGCACCGCCGCCTCAGCACGCCTCCGGGGGCACGCCCTCCAACAGCTCAGTCTGGCTCTGTCCGGCTCCGGCTCCGACGCCGGCTCCTCTTTCGTCCAGGTGCTGTCGCCGTCCTCTCAGACAGACTCGTGGTCGTTGGTGTCGCCGGCACAGCCGTCCGAACCGGTCTCCTCCCTTGGCTCGCATCCTCTCTCTCCGGAACCGGAGTCGGAGCCGGAGCCGACAGTCTCGGAGCCGGGGGTTACCGACGATGCGGCGGTGGGGTCGGGGCGGGAGGAGGAGGAGGAGGATGGGAGGCGGCCGCCGCCGCGATGGCGGCCGCCAGTCGGCGCCGCTGGGGAGCAGGGCCAGGCCGACTACACCGGCGCTGACCGGTTCGACGCCGTGTGGCGCCGCATCGAGGCTAGCCTGCAGCGCCAGTCGCCGCCGCCGCCTCAGCTGCCGCAGACGGCGCCGCCGCTCTGGGCGCACGTGAGTGGCGCATGGCCGCTGGACCGGCGGCGCCGCCGGCCGGTGTGTCGTAGCCGCAGCCTCTGTACACCCGGACACTCACTGCTGAGGGCGCCTACAGACAGCCTGCCGCCACCGCCCACACTGGTGGCAGGTGGAGAGTCTGCCGCACTGGGTACAAACCAGGGGCTCTGTGACTGCAGTCGGCTGTCGGCGTGCCGCTGATCCGGCCGGCGGAGCGGTGCGGGGGCTGGGACGCCGCGGTCGTTGTCCTGTCGCCGCCTGGGTGGGGTAGTCTGTGCATAGGTGGCAGACACCTGGGCGGGGTGTACTGTACATATCTGGGCACACTGGCGCCGGGAGCATGGCCCAGAAGGCTGGTATAGGGTCGCACATGTACAACCCGAGCTGCGGACAGGCCGCTCGAGTCTGTCCCGTCGACCACAGGGGGCTCTAGTTGATGGTGTGTGCCGCCGCCACCAGGTCTTGGCTTCTCTAACCCTGTAGCATGCCGCCGGTTCTGTAGTGTCGTTGCTAACCCGCTAACCTCCGACTTCTCTCTTTATTCAAGGTCAGCCTACCGCCTGCAGACGCGTCCCCGCTTCACGTAGATGGCGCTGCGGTGAGTGCTGCAGCTTGCGGCAAGAAAGTAGCAGTCATACACAGCTAGCGCCAGAGTCGGCGTGGAAGTCCACTAAATGTTAAGCAGAACGTATCTGCCCATATCGCACACACAGAAGCTGGCGGAATTGGGGACTAACTTAGGCCGCTGTGTGTAGGGCAGTATTTTTGGGGAGTAGGAGCCGTAGGGGTAGATATGTAGATAATAGCGCCATGAGAGGCACTGTGGCGTTGTTGGTCTGCATTACCAGCGAAAGTCGTCGTGGGCGATACCGGTAGTTGTTGTCAGTATTTTAACGCTGTACTGATGGTTTGTCGGATAGATAAAGTGAATTATGTCGCGTACCGCTCCGTTTCAGCTAGATAGCGTGCTGGACTTACCACTGGGGTAGACTAGAGGATATTTGTATTTACCTATTTTTATAATTGTTTTTCCAAGTTATACGAGTTTTATTTTTAGGATCCAAGCCTCACTAAAGTCATCAATGGACATTTTGCGTAGACCTCGACCCCACCATTCGAAAGACCGATTCCCGCAATGACTGGTTCATTTCAAAGCCAACACTTAACGTCCTGCAAAGCACAGGAAGACCGCCCCGCTAAGGTCACCCTCTCACCAGTCAGTTACGATCCGACCTTCGTCGGGTCAATATTTATCCTGGATACATGAGCAGCATCCATGTCTGTACCGACCGTGGGAATGGACCAATGGACTCGTGTATCCTGGTGACTGGTACGTTTGTGCCGCTCAGTCGTTGTCCTCTCTAGAAGAAGGATTTCAAAGTTAGTCCTTACCAGCAGTCAACAAAGGAAATGTACGGTAACATTGTTGACAAAGTTTTGATATGAAATGCAATGTTTTCATTCGATATCAGTTATTTGACTGAATGAAAATAAAAAAGGAGAAAGCAGTTTTATGATTTTACGTAAATGTTTCATTCAAAGAAAATTAATGATCACTCACTTGCTTTTTACAATGGTACTTTCTACGTCGCCAAATTTTGTCTGGTCTCGCCAGATTTGGTCTGGCACATACACGGTGTAATAGTGCGTACCGAGGGCCTTGGTACTCAGGCTCTTGATGTATCCTGGGTAATTGAGCTCCGGGGCGTCTCATGGGAATCGATCCCAGGCTTTCACCAGCCCACTGCGTCTGCACGGCTTTCTGAGCGGCGAGACGGAGCCCAACGCCTCTACCAACTGAGGTACCGGCTTGTGCTTTATTATATTTGAACGGTCGATATAACGATATTGTCAAAGCTCATCGAATATCCCACTATCGCGCTAAGAGAATGCGTAGTGCAAACAAATTTTTGTTTACGATTTATTAGTGGTCATATGTGACGCATATTTTTAAAGTACGGCTCAAAGTATGTCTGAATGTAGAGTGGCTGCGATTATTCGATGGTTCCTCTTTTCTTGCACTTGTGATAACCAGATGCGTTCGCGTTATACGATTTTCACTGGCACGTGCATGTGCCGGTTAGCACTCCCGCCATGTTCCGCGGCGGGCCGTATCCCCGACCTCAGTCGTGCGTGCCTGTTGGCACTCCCGCCATTCCCGCGGCGATTATAGGCGCGCGTGTGCCTGTTGGCATGTCTGCCGTTCTCCGCGGCGACCTCAGGTCGGGGACTCCACGTGCCGGTGACACAGGGGTCCCCGAACTCATACTGACACTCATACTGGTTGACACTCATATACCGCTGTTAGGGAAGTAGATGGGGATCGCCGCTGGTACGTTGGCTACCGCGATGGCCGCATGGTGCTCGCCTGAACGGCAAGGACTTGCTCAATATGCTTCAGGGGACTTGTGTGCAGATAAATGTTAGTGTGCTAGTTGAAATCAGGTGTGTGAGAGATATCATGTGATATCACGTTGAAATAGTTGTTCTGCATTAAAAAATAGTTTCATGTAGCGTAATGACGTATAAATTTGATCTTGTTAAATTATCTTCTAGTAAGTTTTCCTGGGCGCTATATGGCCTCACCAGGCTGGCGCGCCCACTAAACCCAAATAACTAACTAGCCATAAGAAGCTGTTGTCCTCTAGAGGCAGCTTGTCTAACCTGGAGCTTGTATTTCTGACCGGTAGAGCGAGCTGGTGTCGGAGATGAGTCGGCTGGACATGCCGACGGCGGCTGAGTCCAAGCGTCGCGCTGCCTGGGAGCGTGGCCAGATGGACTTCATGGGTTCTGACAGCTTCGAGAACATTCCTGGACAAAATCAACAAGACCCTGGGCGAGAAGTAGCGTGGGAGGCTGGCTGTCGACTGGGTGGTCGTGGCTGTTCGTCTTCCCCGCCTATTGCGAGCTTGTCGATAGCTGTGGTCAGGTGGACGTCAATACTCACTCTCTGCTGAAGCTGCTGAAGCGCCTGATGATTGTTGGTACGTGTGGTCTCAGGGTTCCCTGACGTTGTATGACCCCACCCTCCCTCCTGTGGTCCCTGTGCTTCATCCCATGATCCTTGACATGTCTCTCTAACCTCTGTTGGATTGAACCCCACACCGATGGCGATGAGGTGCCGGTTTTGTTCAGATACGTCTCTTGTGTGCCGTGGTTATTTTGTCTGAAGTGAGCTGTCCGCCTTGCCTGTAGCTTTGTGGCGCCTATGCCCGGAGCAGGGAAACCGTGAACAGATCTAGTGGTGGGTGGTGTACTAGCTGCCCTAGTAGGAGAGCTGGGTTTCCGGCCGACGGTGAGCTAACCCTTGACCGCTCGTGAGTGGATGTTTTGTAGGTATCTTTTTGTGGAGGCCACGGCTGAACTTGGCCAGCCTTTGATCGCCGGCTGCTCTCTCCACCTTGACTTAGATAACCGCCACACTGAACGAATGCTCTCAGGTGTCTGCTATCAATGCTGTATTTTGCCATAGCTACCAAAGCAGGAGCCAGTGTTGGCCTCTGAAGAACAATCGTATGTAGTGCCGGTACGCAGTTGAGTATGTTGCTAGAGTTGCCGCTCCCCATACCCCCCCCCATACTGTTGGCCCGCCAGCACGCTAAACAGTGCAATAGAAGCCATGGTTATGTTTGTAGACGCCCAATGAGGCGCTTAAGTGCCAGCCGAACCGGCCAGTCGTAACGGAGTGCCAGACAAGGCTCATGATCGTAACAGCTGTCCCCACAGGAATCTCGCAGTCTTTTCAAGAGTAGTTTATTTCAAAATCCAATGACGATTCCGCCAAGATCTAGCTGTATTTTTGTCAAATCTCACTTCCAGCTCTGGTTTATATATTGATTCTCACCTTTCTGTTCTAAGTTCTAAACGCACGGCCACGCTCTGAATCATGTTGTAAGCCGTGTTGCAGATGCCTGCACTATTTTGGAGTAAAATCGAGATTCGTGTGCTCACCTCGCCGAAGTCGCGAATCAACTGGCTCGGTATTATTTGAGCACGCTCTCATTAGGAGTTATTGCTAGGATAGTGTCTGTCCTTTCAGGCTATCCCTGTGTTGAAATTGCTGTGTTGGGGATGACTGAGGTGTCGTGTGTCGCTGCTGAGGCGGCTGTCAGAGTGGGAGGGGCTGTGTGTGGTGCGGGGTGGCAGTGGAGCCGCGCTGGAGCCTGGGCAGAGCCTGTGCGGAGCCGGTACTCTCAGCGGCGGTGTGCGGTCGTCTTCTCCGCGGCCCGCTGCTCCGCACCCGCTCCAACCGCGGATTGTTACATGCTTTTGTAAAATCTAATTATGTTTTATAATTCTTTCTATTAACCGAGTGAAATATATGACCGGACAAAAAGCTATATTCTTTCTTCTAGGATGCCAACATCAGCGATGCCTGGCCCGCTTTACCAGTACATTAGCCCCATGTCAGAGTTGGAAGCGTTCGCGAGGTCCACATGGGTTACAGTGGACAAAATAATAAAAAACACACCGGCCGCGTTATACAGCTTTTCGGGAAAGTCGTGTATTTTTCAGCCGGGACAGCGTTCTTTTGTCACTTCTTCGATGCCCATGGCTCTCGAGTTGAAAAACCCAAAGGTAGTCCCAGGGACGGCGGATTCCAGGGTGCAAGTGGTGCAGTTGCACCACTCGATTTTTTTCAACTGGTGCAAAAGTATCTTTTGCACCACTTGTTTTGGCTTTGTCCAGGGAGGCGCCCCCCCAGGCCTCAGCCGGCGCCCCCGGCCTGTCAGAGAAAATCAAGCCTAATTACCGCCTACCTGAAGAGGTAGGATCATCTGTGAAAAAGACATGTTCATACATGAATGACGCACCTTGACATCAAAACTGCGCCCTGGAAAGCAAAAGGCGCCCCCCTTGAGTAAAGGCGCCCTCTGGATAGCATAGGCGCCCTTGAAAAGCGTAGGCGCCTCCTGGACAGCTGAGGCGCCTCCGAAGAAGAGAAACGGCGCCCCTAGATATCACATGCGCCCCTGGTTAGCACAGGCACCCCTTGACAGCAAAAGGCGCCCCCCCGCGCAGAGAAAAGGCGCCCCCTGGACAGCATAGGCGCCCTTTGATAAGAAAGGCGCCCCTGGAGAGATAAGAGAGAAACCCCCCTCCCAAGAACAACGGCGGCAGGGACGGCGGATTCCGCAGGACAGGGTGTGCAGTTGCACACCTTGAAAAAATGATGGTGTACAATAGTATATTTTTGCACACCTGGTTTTGACATCGTACGGGGAGGCCTCACGGATTTGGGTGGCACCCCCGGATTTTGCCGGCGCCCCCGGCCGGTCAAGAGAAAATCAGACACATCGCCTGTCTGAAGGGGTAGTACCCTCTGTGTAAAATAAAATACACTTTCAAATATGAATGGCGCCCCTGACATCAAAGCTGCACCCTGGACAGCAAAAGGTGCCCACCCCCTTGAGTAAAAGCGCCCCTCTGGATAGCAAAGGCGACCTCTAGACAGCAGAGGCGCCCCTGGACAGAAAAAGGCACCCCCAATTGAGGAGTAACGACGCCCCTGAATAGCATAGGCGCCCTCCGGTTAGCACAGGCACTCCCGTACACTAAGAGGCGCCCCCCCCCCATAGAGCAAAGGCACCCTCTGGATATCATAAGCTCCCTTTAATAGCAATCGCGCTCCCTGGACAGCAGGGGCGCCCTCTGGATAGGATAGGCGCCCCCAAAACAGCAAATACGCCCTTTGATACCAAAAGCGCCCCATGGACAGAACACACCCTCTGGATAGCATAAGCACCCCTGGACGGCAGAGACGCCCCTAAAGAAGAGCAACGGCACCCCGGGATAGCATATGCGCCCCTGGTTAGCACAGGCACCCCTGGACAGCAAAAGGCGGCCCCCGCCCCCTGAGTAAAGGATCCGGGTCTCTGGATAGCATAGGTGCCCCTGGATAGCGCAGGCGCCTCCTGGACAGCAGAGACGCCTCCGAAGAAGATCAACGGCGCCCCTTGATATCATATGCACCCCCTGGTTAGCACAGGCATCCCTGGATAGCAAAAGGCGCCCCCTCCGAGAGCAAAGGCGCCCCCTCTGGAAAGAATAAGCACCCATGGATAGGAAAGGCGCCCCCTGGAAAGGACAGCAGAACATTTTTTATGGAAAACTCAGTTGAGGGGGGCGGTGGAGATTTTCTTGTGCTGGCCATTATAATGTCTTCGGGGGATCAAACCCCCATTTGGAGGGGGCGTTAATAAAATTTAGACGTGCTAGTGTTAAAAATGTCTCCTAATTTTTGTTATTCCATATTCTAAAGATTAGAGATGCTGCCCAGGACTGCGGGTTTTTTTCAACGGAAAAAGGCCAAACCGGGTTTGCAAAAAGGCCAAAAGGTTCAAATTGTATTTGCACTAAAAAATCTTGTTTTTTTATAAATTTCGTCCAAGTTCTTCCCAGTACGGCTGTTGGAGTCTGAGTCTCATTAAAGTCCTCAAGGGACTTGTCACGGAGACCCTGACCCCACCACCCGAACGAGTAACGCCCACAATGAAGGGTTGATTTAGAAGCCAAAGGTTAACCTCCCACAAAGCACAGGGATGGCCGCCTCGCTCAGGTCACCCTCTCATCAGTCAGTTGCCAGCCGACCTACGTCGGGCAAACGATTGAGCGCCGGAGCGTCTCAGGGGAACCGATCTCAAGCCTGGACATGCACTGCCACTGCATGCTTCTCAGCAGCGGGCCGGAGCCCGACGCTCTACCAACCGAGCAACCGGGGCGGCCAAATGGCCAAATAAATACCACAAAAGCCATATTTGAGGCTAAAACGAACCCTACCGGGTGTCATAAACCCACAGAAAAAGGACAGAGCACTTTTTGTATCACTGCAGTGAACAGTGCAGTGTATAAAACTAAATGTTGATAATTTGATATTGACTTGACGATATATTTTTAGCACACTGCCCATCTCATAAGAAGGCAGGAGTCCCTTCCAATCCGTGTGGCGACCCAATTATTTTATTCACATAACTAAACAATTTGTTAGCATCATCAATTATCTTGGCCGCACCACTCCCCACTAACATTTGATATCTTCCTGCTTTTCCTGTGAATTGTTTGCTCTTGAACAGTGACGGATCCATAGGCAGATCCAGGATTGCCAATCGGAGGGGAGCACCTTCCCGGGGGCGCCATCCGGAGCAGGGGGCGCCACTTTTGACCGGAAAAACCTACCAGGTGGGCGTAAAATCCTATCGGTGAGCACCGATTTCGCATCCTGGGGGAGAGTGGGAAGCGCCACTTCAGGCGAGTGCCATCGACCTTTCAGGGGGGCGCCGTGACCATTTCAGGGGCGCCGAGGATCGATTGGGGGCTGCATCTGCCCCTCCTCTTGCCCCCTGGATCCGCGTATGGGCGGATCTAGAATTTTAGTAAGGTGGGGGGAAACGCGGAACCTCAAAGTGGGTACTTTACCATCAACTTTTCACCCAAAGGGCGCCTATGGTATTCGGTTTTCGGTTGCCGTCATATTGGTGGATCGTATTTTTAACAACGTCCTATCCCACCCTCTCCCAGCCATAACAGTTTGTACCAGCCAAGCAAGATGCCTATTTGGCGTGATATTTGAAACAATGAATTGCTAAACAGTTCAGTCCACACTTTTTTCGGCACCTCTTGAAAAATCTGTAACTGCCACTAGGTCATGGAGAAATTCAAGACACTTGGGAAGATGCAACAGCTGAACATAAAGGTACATATCTGGGGATTTTTCTATTAGTGAAGAGGGGTTAAGTTTATTTTAATATCAAATATGATAAGCATCATTTTGCCTTTCCACGTGGCCAAGATTCGTAAGATAATGGTGAGAGGACATTCAAAATAATCGCAGCGAGTGTGAACCTGGCCTGTGCGCTGTCCAAGAAAATTACCTCAGCGGAAAAGCTTTTAAGTTGTAGGAAACACAAGCCGGACTTTAACCCACATTATTAATTGCTCCTAAAAAATAATGTTTGAACCAGATGGCAGACTCAAGGAGATATAAGGGAAGTTGAAACGTTAAGATAAACACAGAATGAAGTATGTGGACATTTTCCATCGACCTTTATCTATATTCTTCAATTCATCACCATGGGAGAATTGATCTTGTGCGTGAAATTTCGGAGGTGTTAAGAGAATTTCGGTAGCCATGTGATTGAATGCTGAAATAGATCATGCCATAGGCATTTCTGATTTGTGACATAAATGGGCCCTACTAGAATAAAAAAACAGTTTCACCGTGTCCAAGTACTCTCTTGATAAATTGATAACTTTTTTCGTTTATTGGCTGTAACTTGCGCGTTTAATGATCATGTGCAGTGTTCAGATCGAAGTGAAAAGACCATTCAGATTGATAAAACGAGTATATTTTGTCACTGACCATCCACTTATACCATCAACCATCGCCTTCAGGTCAAGTTCAGGACTCATTTAAGAGAAGAGGTGAGCGTGCACTGTGCATGCCCAAATCGAGACACAGCCGCCCTCCCGATGGACAGACCGCGCAGAAATACGTCCTCGTCGCGTTTGATTTCGCGCACGCGTACGACGTAGTGGACCACCACCTGCTACGCGTTCGCCTGCTGTAGATGGGGCTGTCAAATTGCACGGTGGCCTGATTTGGCAGTGACTCCGGGACCGAAGAGTCCAGGTGGAACTAAATGGTGTGCTTTCCAGTGAGCGCATTTTTCCGAACTGGCCTGTCGTAAGGAAGTGTCTTATCGCCAGTTTTATTTTGTATGGGCGGCTCGGCTGGTAGACGCACTCTGCGCGGTTCCCGGATGCTCCCCTACATGTACGCCGATGATACGGCGGCTCTCTGCACGGGCAACAACATACAAGTCGCCAAGGACCGGGCGCAATAAAGCTGCTGCTGGCACCCTCATGAAGTGGACCCGACAGCACAAAATGGTGGTATCAGGAGCCAAGATCCAAGTACTGGTGATGTCCCAGTGGGCCAGAGACGCCGATCCCTTCAATTTTAAGGTCGACGGGAAGTCTGTCACTGCTGGAGACACCCTACAGCTACTTGGCGTCACCATCAATCGGCTCCTCCATTTCGGTCCACACTGTAAGAGACTGTGGGAGAAGGTCTACCCCCGCATCTCCCACCTACGTCAACTGTCCGGCTGCAACTGGGGGCTGCACGAACAGCACCTCCGAACCGTCGCTACTGGCTACGTGAGAGGAGCGATGGAGTAAGCGGCCGCAGCGTGGCTCCACGCCACACCGCCATTTCATGTCGAGCTGCTGGAACGCAAAATGAGAGCGTCGGCGCGTATCATCACAGGATGCACCCACTCCACTCCCAGCCGAGTTAAGACTCCCCGCGTAGCGGCCAGAAGGAGGGTACTCGCGACCCGACTGCTGGTGAAATTCCATACCCTGCCGCCTGAAGACCCTCTGTGAAGACGTGCGGAGGCGACAGCGCCCCTCTCGACTCTCCTCGGTGACCGGGTGGCGGCAGGTGGGCAAAGACATGTGGGATCAAGCAGGCATCTCCCTCCCCATCGAGTCTTTCCTTCCTCGACGTCTTCCACTGTGGGTATCAGGAGAGTGAGTCACATTTCAACTAGACGTGGGCCCACTGACATCAGGAGCGCCACCTGTCCGGAAGAAGCGAGTAGCTCTCCCCACCTCGCTTCCCTGACTCAATGTGCCATATGGGTGTGGACCGACGGGTCAGTGCACGGAGGGGTCACGAGCGGGGAGCTGGGTCTTCATCGAGTCACCAGACAGAGCCCAGCATGAGCTCAGGCGACCAGCAGGCTCGCTCTGCTCGAGTTTTCAGGCTGAGATGGTAGCCATCCAAACTGCCTGTGTCTTCCTACTGGACTAATCAGTGCACACAGAAGATCCAGTCATCTTCAGCATGGCCTGCCAAGGTGACGACGCATTATAGAAATAAAATGGCTTCAATGTCTGCGGATAAGACAGCGAATCGGTAAAAATCGCAAACTTCCTCACCATCAGCTTAGACACCTGGTCCAAACAGCAAAAAAAATGGAGTACAGCTCTGAAGTAAAAATGGATCCTTCGTAAGGCAAACTAGAAAACTTCTCAACATCGTCACCAACAAATGCACGCCCTGTGCCATTGTCACTTTCTTTTGCAACCGTCTATATAGAAACAGACATGGTTTTCGAACGGCTCCGCAAGCAAGTTCATAAAATACTGGCGCGTCGGTTCAGGAGGCAAATTTTTGCTTTGTTGGCGTAGGTTGTGTTCGTGTTAACTGTCGAGATGAGCTATGGTTCAATAACAGCTGCTTCATGTGGTTCGACGAGATTGCTGTCGATACCAGCCTGTGCCAGCCAGGCACAGACTCTCACTCCCTGGTGACGGGTTGCAAAACGCGAGCCACTGTCTTATCTGACTGAGGTAGGCGTCGCCAAAAAAATGTTTGGTATGTGGGGCGTGTTGGTGACTTATTTTAAAGGGAACGTGGCACCTTGGTAAAATCCTGGAATTTTGTGTAATTAGGCGTACTTTTAGCCGAAAATAATTAAACCACTCATGATTTTTCTGAAAAATGTACAGCAAGCTCAATGCTTTTATTTTTAAAATACTCCTCTAGAAAAATGAATAAATATCTGCCTCTGGATAATGTCATGATCTGGCAACCACTACCATACTCGAAACACTTCAAGGGCTTCGATTGGCTGATGCTCATCGTGATGTCAGCATATGTCGTCACACCAGCAGCTCACAACAATGGCCGCCTGGCGAGAGGTACATGAGAGGTACATTTCGGGTAGGTTTTAGTTTCTTTTCTACGGAAAAATCGAGTTCCAAGACAAATGATATATAGAGCACCTGGTTTTCCGATTTGCTTTACAACTTGGCTATCTCAGTTAAAATCACGTTCTAAAGGTGCCACGTTCCTTTTAATGGCTTAATGCAAAGCGAGTATCTTACTGCGCATTTGTAGCGGTATTTTACTAATTTCCACTAGCATGCTTATTATGGGTGAAGCTTGGAATGCTCCTGTTACTATTCTGATAGCGAGATGACGGACATATCGATAATCTTTTTCGCGGACTAAGGAGTGGCCTCATACGCAACCCCGGTCTGCGACCTGGGATAACCTCCCACCGGCGCAGGAGAGCCGCATGACAATGTGCTGAAATCAGCCATATTTCATTCTCAATGTATCTCTTCATAAGCCTGTAGGTCAGTGCCATCATTCTTATCTTTGAAATAAATAGTAAATATCCCGCAGTCAACCCCGGATTCGACCCGCGCACCCCTCATCACGAGACAGGACCTCTAACCACTAGACCACTGCGCCACACTGTACCGACTCCCACTAACCCTACACCTGTGACCCGTCAGGAGGTCACTGGCCGGTATCACGCAATCAAAACGATGCCGTGATCGTGGCGCCGGGTGTTGTGTTCGTACAGAAAAGGCATGGTATAAAGCTGCTTCTAGAAGACGAACCAAACATTAGATTCGCCTAGAATCACTTGTATCGGCGACCCAGGACCCTAAGCTAGCTTTATGCCAAATTTCATCCACTTCCATTCATTTTGAGGACTTGAGACCATGGTGTGAAGCAAACATGTTCCGAGAAATTTAGCTCCTTGAAATACCCTTTCGGACGAATTACTCGAAAGCCGTTGGAGATAAGTGGGTAGTGTAAATGAATTGAATGACTGCAATTAATTTTCCTATTCAGCCATGTCAATTCTGAGCTTGTGAATGACATGTGCTCTGAACCGAAAAGCTGCAAATAAAAGGTTTTCTACTAAAATTATATTTCTACATATAAGACAATGAATTTTATTATCACGATATCCATCTCCGAATACTATCAGGCGGAAGCAATGTTCTTTCATTATTTGAAATGAAAAGTCAAAGCGGCGCATTGGATCGCGAGAGATTAAGATTTAAATGAAATGAGCAAAAATGTAGTCCTCCGGCAAAATGGCAAAAACTAGGTCAGAATTTTACGTTTTCCACTGGAAACTATGCCTAAGCACAAGAAAAATTGACGTAGCTGCCTCCACGTGGCTGTCTTTAAACTAACTGAAGCGTGCCTTCTGACATTTCGAGCTTACAAGTCGGCTGTCAAATTTCAATATCTTTTTGCTTGTACTAGAAATACTGCGTTTTGGCGTAATAAATATTGTCGGACCAGTTCGAACTTTTTTCTTAGGGTGGCCTTGTTGCTTATTCAAAAGGAGGCAAATTTCAAGTTCGTCGCTTAAGAAATAAAAATGATAAAAATGCAAAATTGAAAACATTTGTTCCAAAATTTCTCAAAAACTATTTTGAATTTAAATTCGGGGGCCTTAGTTTGGGCGTCTAGCGTAAAAGGGCAATCACCCTACACAATTGCAGAGCCCTGGTATCAAATGTCAGAACCGCCAAACGGCCAGAATAGAGCCTCTTGAGAAATCTCAATCCGCTTCGCTCCATGGATTTCGTCATGCGGCTCTGACACAGCCGTACTCGATCTTCGGACGAATAAGTGATCTATACAGCATAAGAAGCTTATAACGTAGCGTATAACAATGAGCGTATAACGTGCGCATAACGTATATATAGGCGATAAGCGTATAACGTGTATAGCATGAGAAACATTTCTCTATCTGCACGGTATCTCATCCTCGTCAACACCTTCAGTATTTTCAGCGTATCGAAACATTTTTTTGCGGAAATCCTTCAGGTGTGGCACATATGAAAGCTTATCGAGTGTGAGCCTGATAAATCTGGTTTCTGCTACAACGTCGCTCGGATTTCCGCGAATTTACAAAATCGGGTATTCAGTCTCAATGTCTATTATAAAAGTGCATGCACTATGTCTTTGAACTTGAAAATTTCAGTCCATTGCATATGATCCATTGCTGCAATGTGTCAAGGTCAAGCTGCAGCCGCCTCTGCGCAGCTGCTGTAGTGGACGCTGTCACCCATATTGTGAACTCTTCAACGAAAAGCACACGCCGTATGTTTGCGGGAAGTGTCTGCAATATCACTGGTCATAACTGCAAACAAGGCTATGAAAATCACAGAATCCTGGGCTATGCTACTCTGTTGCTGATACAAATCCGATACGACTGAGTTTTCGCGAAATCTAAAATACCTATTTTTCGGAATATTAGAAATAAACCACCCCAAGTGGCCTCGCACGCCGAGTCCAAAGAGTTTCTGCAGAACGCCATTGGATAGCAAAGGCGCCCCCCAAGAGATGATGGCGCCCCCTGGGGAGGAAGGCGCCCCCTCCAGAAAATCTTGCACCACTTCTCGAAAATGGAATCCGCCGTCTCTGGGTAGTCCTGGATCCACCACTGCCTCGACACGACAGTCCGAGTGCCTACTATATCTAGCATCAACACCCCGAGCCACCGTCGCCCTGGTGGGGGGTGTTCAAACACCCCCCACCCTCGATCTCTGCTCCTATGTGGGATTGCAGAAAAACGCGAACGCTGGAGGATAGCTCATCAATTTTTCTGAAGAAATCCGTAAATTTTTCACTTAATCACTCAGGTCAATATTGAGGTCATGACAGGTCAAAGAAGGTGACAGGTTAGAAAATAGTTGCGGGACTCTAGCGTCTGACAGAGTTGGTGTTGATTCAATATTTAGGCACAATTCTCTTCCTCTCCTTACGGCGAATCGAACGATGTATGATATGACTACGCTAGGTCAAAACAAAAAATGAGCTGATCTAAGGTCAGGTCAAGGTCACCATCTGACGTATCATAGTTTATATGCATATCAATAGAACTGAAATGATAATCCAAATGTAATAGTATCAGAATAAAACAATTATCATTTCCACCAGTCATTGACCCAAGCCTGAAAACCTGCTTACGTAGCCCAAGATGACCTTTCAGAGGCACAGGTCCAAACTTGTATCATGAACCTGTAAAGGGGCCTAGGATGCTTCGACTTGGGGAATAGGAAGGTATTCTAAGCTCAATCTCCATAAAAAGGAGCTATTTTCGCCCAATTTCCGTTTCCCCATGCATTTGCAATGGAGAGGTCATGATTCGTACCTGACCCTAGGTCATCGATGCGAAAAATTCCAGGATATATTTTATAGTACTGGGTTATCCCGTTGTGTGATATGATCTGCACCTCTGCAGCTGCAGTGCCCTAAAACTCCAATTGTATGATATGAGTTTCAATTGGACATATTAACCCTGTTCTTGGTAAACAAGTTCTTACAACGATATTTTTTATTAGGATTAAGTTTTAACCAAAGCTACAAATTAACATGCCTACGTTTCGGCTATTCCGCCTTGGTCGCGGCATTAAAATGAAATAAAATGTACATTAAATACACGAGAGAAACAGGCTCATACATTGAAACGCAAATATTTTCACCCTGGTGCAATGTTTTCAAATCCTTTCTGTTGACCCAAAAATACTCTTTCAAATTCCTCTTGAATTTTTCAAAACTAGGTATAGACCGGGCATACAAGCACTTCATTACAACCGCTCGTCGCAAAACAGTTTACAAAACAGTCGGGAACAGCTCACAATACACAGCAACTATTTACTATATTGTTCAATTATGAGTTTCGCCACAGCATCACATAGTTTAATTTTCCACATATTCCCGTTGGTCGAAGATGTGTTTATGAAAGCTGCTTCTATTGCTAATATTTCTTGCTGTTTTGTTATTTGTTTTCGACGAGAGATTTTAATGAAGTGTTTGCATGCTCGGTCTATTGCAAGTTTTGAAAAATTCAAAAAGGATTGAAACGGTGCCGACAATATTTGTAATTCAATGTACGTGCTTGTTTCTTTCATGTAATTAATGCGTATTTTATTTCATTTTAATGCCGTGATCGAGGCAGAATAGCCGAAACGTAGGCATGTTAATTTGTAACTTTTTGTTAAAACCTAAACCTAATAAAAATTTCATCGTAAGAACCCGTTAACGAATTTGTCTCACCATTCTGTATAAACTCTGTTCTTACTTATGCCATCTTAAACTTTCCAGACGGTGAGGTCACTTGACCTTCACCGGTGACCTGACCTGAGATGACCCAACCATACAATTTTGGGGAAAACTGCAGAATTGATCAAAGATAACGGGCGTCAAGTACGGCGGCGCTTCGCGCCACTTGGTGCCCCTGGAAAAGCCCGAGGAGGAGGGGTGGGTGGTCAAACACCCCCACCGGGGCGAGGGCTAAGACCCGCTCCGGTGGGCCTCCGAACTACCTTTGAACTCGGCTCCTGCCTTTGAATCTACTCCCCTCGAACTTAAATCCTAAGGGGAAAGCGAAAACGCTGGTGGGCAGCCCATAAACATTCATGAAGGAACTACATTTGTCTCTTTTTGGCTTAGGTCAATATTGATCAATATGACCTCGACGTCATGACAGGTTCAACCAGGTGTCATGTTAGAGAACAGTTTCTAGGTTCTAGCGTCTGACAGAGTTGACTTGGGATTATTTGTAGACACCATTTGACACCACCACCTTTGTACCGGCCCCACCCCTCTTCATTGAGAAGAAACATACCACGACACCGGGGCCACCGGGGCAGCATTTCCGATGTTGTTGAGCGGCTGAAGTGGCTGGACGCAAACAGCCTCATTCACTATCACACACTTTCTTCACTTCACAAAACCATTCGCACTGGCACTCCACCATACATAGCCAACACCATAGGCCCACCACGCAATACCATTCACAACCACGCGACACGCCGGTCAGCGGAGCTGTCCCTCCCGCGGATCCGGACTGAAGCCGGGCGGCGTAGGCTGGCATACCGGGGGCAGCTCTGCTGAACGAGCTGGATATAGGAGAAGACGTGCATTTTAAGGCAACTATCTTATCTTGTTGCCTTCTTTTAATGACTGACGTGGAAACACGAAAAGCCACCCCATTGTTTTTACCTCGTGTGGATTGTTTCTTAATATACTGAACTGAACTGAACTGAACTCGTCTAACATTCAAACTAGGTGGGACTCGTCCCACCTATTTAGGCCAGATCCCATTTATTTCAGTTAAAACTCCCACCTAATTTATACTGGCTTGGGTGGAAACTGTGTGTAATAAAAATAATTAAGTTCAAGAGAATTTTAGAAGATGTGTATATCACATGAGACCTACTCACATCCTGTATTTTCTAAGTTCCATCTGATGCATGTTTTATTTTGGACCATCATAAGCTGAGCTTCAGAATGCTCCCTTATGTCGGCTACCCCAACGTGCGCGATGAAAACCCCGCGAATGCGCCGACTAATCACAAGGCTGGATACAGTCTGCAGCCAATAAAAACGCTCGTCTTATCCAACCGAATGCCAGAAAAACTCACCTTACTTGTCAACCCGGGAGCCCGCCAGTCACGCCTGAAGCAGAGTTGGCTGAATACGGTGTGAATTTCTATTCGTGATGATTGATTAAGAGTTATATTTTAGAAATTTCTGCGATGAATGAAGAAAATATCAGCTCAGACGGATATAGGCTCGTTCTCCTTCCGGAGAAGGTGGGTAAATATGTTAAGGTTTTTGTTGCTTTTGAATAGCAATTTAGTCTGGACAGGAGTTTCAGGTGCAATGAAATGGGACATTAGGGATATTTTATATTAGCATCAAAGGCGTCCCCACAAATTTCCCTGTGACGACGGACTCCGCCATAAGAACGAAGGAGCGTTGGAGGATAGGCAGTGGCGGATACAGGACTTAATTCTGGGGGGCCCTGCTGGCTGGGCGACTTGGAGCCTGCCCGCCAGCACCTCGGAAAGCCTCCCGCTATGCATTTGCTATAGGGGCCCAGACATTTGGAGTCGGGGCTCATTGGTCCAGGAACCATGGGGAACAGTGAGGGCGGCTCCCCCCACACTTTCTGGCTGTGGGGGCACTGAGGAGGGGCACTGGATTCCCCCTCCCCAACTTCGATTCGATTCGGGATTTTTTCGTCACATATGCGAAACGCCGAATTTCCTTTGATCCCACCATCGGCCCGGACTATTGCCCCCTCCCAAAACTGGCAAATGTTCCCGTGCTTATGGCTGTAAAGCTGGGATACTGCTTATGACGTTAATAACCCTTTAAAAAAGTACTTTTGGTGAAAACTTACGGTGCATTTATCGGTTCTTTGGCTTCAAAAATGCCAGCATTTTACTGGCAGTTTTTTGTTTTTAGGATTCGGCCAGCTCCGGCAGGAGTAGAGGCAGTAAGCCACATTCAGGTGGTGTCAGCTCCGAGCAGCATCCCATCTACCTCTGTTCAACCCCGTGACATTACCCAGATTCTGGGGCCGGTCCAGTAGCCGGCTGCAGTCACGCTGGATATGCTGATCGAACAGTTGGATCTTCCGACCTAACTGGGCGAACAGACTCAAAAGCTGGGACCTTTCGCGGAGAATTGGGGGAAATTGAAAGACCTGAATCGCAAGCGACAGCAGTGGAAATTTATACAGGAGCTAAGCCGGAGGTCAAGTGGCTAAGCTGGTATTTCAGTGCCCATTTTAGCCTTAGAGCAAAGGAAATTGAACAAAACGAGAACAGTGATGGTATGCAAGACATGCCGGAGGCATGAAGCTGTCGCCGTCAGCACCTCAGGAACAGGCCGAGTACATTTAGCCACTGGCGTAAGGGTAGAAGATAAAGTAAACTGCGAAGGGTTGTAGACCGTATGCACGGGAGTGTTCATAAAGCTTCAGCTGCAGCTGATAGATTCTCTGAACAATGGAAAAATAGCAAAAGGACCATCCTATGGCTCGCTGGCTAAAGGATGTTGATCCAAGCATTGTGAAGTTGCTGATTGATGAGCTAGCTGTGACAGTTTATAACGACAGCCTGGAAGAAAGTTTGGCAGCCTGGTCTTGGCCCAGTCGCTCGCTTGCATCACTGCACGCAGAGCGGGTGAATACTTTGAGCATGGACGAGGGGTGGAACTCTAAGTTCCAGTCAAATGAGCCAAACATGGCCGTACTCTCATACAGGGGCCCGGATGCTTACCGGGAGATGCTGGATGTCGTAGCTGAGATAGAGCGTGATAGGATAGTCGCACAAGTGGAGGAGTGTTGCTCATACAGCCTCCAAGTGGACGGAAGTATGTACAGACAGCAAACCGAAAACAAGTTTGTGACGATGCGCCTGATCGGCAAGACTGGCCATCTGACTTCTCTTCCTCCGTGATTGAGCCGGAGGGGAATGGCGTGGAATGTCTCCTGGAGGCCGTGGAAACTTCCCTTAAGATCTGCAATATTTCCACAGTTAAGCTAGTAGGAGTGACCACGGATAGGGACAGTGCAAATACTGGGAAGAAAAGTGGATTGTAGAGGCGAATGAGGGACTCGCTGGGAAGGGATCTGGTAGCTATCTGGTGTGTCTGCCACAGGAGTGATCCGGCACTGGCCAGCGTAGAAGCAACGGTAGCAGAAATGCTACATTGGAAAGAAGACATCCGCGCTTTAACGACCTATTTTCGAGCCTATAAGAACAGGACAAAAGCACTACACAGGCAGATGGAGGGGTCTGTGGCCTTTCCTGCCTATCATGAGGTGTGCTTGGCGGAACACCTCCTCCACCCTGTGCAAGCAACGCTGACTAATCTTCCTGGGTGCAGGCTCGTGTAGAAGAAAGTTCTAGAGTCAAATGAAACATCTAAGACAGAGAAAGCTGAGGCCCGTGACTTCTTGAGAAAGTGGAGTGATGCCAAAAACACCACCACCAAGACTGACATCCCTATACGTTGGCTGACATCCCCAACGGCTCTGCAAGCTCTAAAAACAGCTGCAGAGGGGCGACCCCATAATGCCCGATGTTCTCGAGTACATGGACGTTGCTGTTCGAAAGCTTGAGCTGGTGATAGCTACTCCATTCCCCGGTGGCCAAGAGGAAAACTGTTGCAAGACGAGTGCCGCAGAATGCGCAGACAAGCCGGGCGATAGGCATGTGAGTCCTTTTTCTGTTATTCCGAAAAAACAGGGGGCCATCGAGCTACTGAACTACTGATCCCTCCGCCTCAAATAAGAGTTTAAGCATCTTAACACGCGCCCCGCTGCACTGTAAAAAAAGTTGAGCATCCAGAAGGTGCACTCAGACAGCAAAAAACTACCGATTTTTGCTGCTAGCTTTGAGCCAATTTTCGGGGTGCTAAATGTTTTGGTGCTAATTTATCGATTTAGCACCATCCTGATTTTCCTTAAAATGGTGCTAATATTACGAATCTAGCACCTGAAGTGCTGAAACTTTAGCAACTCTGGGATGCTAATCCAATTAGCAGCGAGAGGGAGCTGTAAAAAACTAGCACCAAGCTAGTTTTTAGCAGCTTAGAGAAGTGTGAATAGCACCCAGGTTTTTTAGCTTAAAATTAGCTCTTCTGGGGCGGAAAGTGCTGAACTGAACCATCTCAGCAGCACCACCGCGCACCAAAACATTCCAGATATACTAAAATGAGCCTTTAAAGAGCGAATGCATCCATTTCAAGCACGACATTTATATTTATTTTTTGTCAGCATCAAGTTAAAAATTGGCAGCCCGCTCTTTTTTACGGGTGGCGACGCACCTGCACTAGGTCATCCCACGGGTCAACATCTAACCCCTTTGCCAATATCACATTCCCCCCCGCCATAGCCCAGGATTGTTCTGTGTGTTTGTAAAAACAATTGGTAAACAAAATAATAACTTGGATTTTGCGCAGGATGAAAATGCTGGTGGATAAAATACGAGACATCATATTAAGGTACCCTAGAAAATGTACTTAAATGGCGGAGTAGCACTGGCAAGGTTGACATGATGATTTTGATAAAAATGATAATTATCTGCCTCCTCAGCAACTTACGCGACAGCCCAGAAGTCAAAATCAGCGAGTCAGTGAAAATTCCTCAACACAGACCCACCATGGTCAAAGCAGGAACCTCGTGACCAATCACAAAATATATCGCATAAATAGGGTTCCAGTCCTCAGAACTATTATTTGTATCTTTTTTACCATCACATTTAAGACTAACACTGGACCCCCTCCCCTCCCAATCTCCCCCGTGAAATCATGTGTTCATTGTTGATGAAGGGTTGCACTGCGAGAAGATGGGAAGTTTCTGGTCAGCATCAGGTTCAAGTTCGGCTGCCCCCTCCCAATATTCTGGAGGTTCGGTGCCCCACTATGACTGGTCTCCCGTGGGTCGATGATCGGTCAGAGACGCTTCAATGATGCCCAGTCAGATTCGGAATCTCTCCTGCTCAGCACGTAAGAAATCCTTATTAACATGTTGCAAGCAGCCAACGATAAAGCTTGGTCGCGCTCGGGTTCGAACCGAGGACCTTCTGCGTGTAAAGCAGATGTGATAACCACTACACAACGCGACCGTGATGGTCTGAACTGTATGATACCAAAGATTCCATGGAATTAATAAACCTGGAACCTTAAATGTGATATTTGATCTGAGATCGCCGTATGATAGAGCCGCGCGCAAACCCCAGGTCTGACGTTTTATTGTCCCCAGAACTCGCCGTTTGCGGACAAGCAACTTTGCGGGTGTGGATTTACATTTCTTTGGGGATACCCGGGCACCCCCAATGTATCCTCCAAACTGTTCTAAAATATCCGTTGAATTGTTGTGCTTTCATTTATTAATTTATATTTTAATATTTTTCATTTAACTGTTCTTATGCGGTCCTAAATGCCAGTGGAGAGCTAAAAACACACTTTATATCTCACCATCACCGTTTTACCGAGTAGTTATAGATATTGTTTCATGTTTGGGCACTCTTAATGATTTTCAAAAAATCCACATCCCTGCTACTGCTACCTTATCATGTTTACTCTCCAATGATTTTTTTTGTCAAGGATACAATGGTATGATGGTGAAAACCACGCACCAGCAGTAGTTTCTGGATTTGTTTGAGACCCCATTTGGGGGCCTCGTTTGGCCACAACCGGATCTGGAAGATACGTCGGTGGTAACACTCAGTAAATTGGCGTCCACGGAAAAGCCAGCACGAAGCTCAGACAGCATAGTGAAAGTCATCATGGCTCCTTCAAAATATGTTGAGCGTGAACTATGCAACGGTCGACCAGTTTCGGGCGGAAAATTATGATATAGTGCTCATCTTCCAAACGACACAAATGGAAAATGGATTTAAATGACGGCTTTAAGTGGCCGATAAAATGTCCCTGACTAGATGTTTTAGTTTCACGACGTAATAATAACCACTCTGTAAAAAGGTGATGGTGAAATAAAAAGTGTATTTTTAGCCCTCCCCCTGGCATTTTGGACTGCATAAGAACAGTTAACCCTCGCCCCACCGGGACCATCGATGCCCCCCTAAGGTTTTTCCGGGATTGCAGAAAAACGACGAGGCGCAGCACCGCCGTTGAGGGCTCTACCTCTCACTCCATCATTTTCCCACCATTCCTGAAATTTTTACCCCGGGTCACCCAAGGTCACCAGTTCCTGACCTGCTGCTGCCACGGACGGAGGGTCCTCCGAGTGCTCGCTCGGCCCAACATACGGTGCTTGTGTTGCGACTTGTAGTGTTTGTGCGACCGAGACACCGCTGAAGCCCTGACAGTGCAGTGCTAAGCATCCTACGGCAGGAGGTCAGCGGCCATGGAACCGAAAAAGGTAATGACGGAGCAGGACTTGAAACTGAACGAGTTGGAGCAATACAGCATGAAAAACTGTGTTATCATCACCGGTATCCCAGAATCACCCGACGAAAGCGCCATTGGCCTAGTTCTGGAGATCGGCAGGCTTATTGGCGTGACTTTGCGAGACACTGACATAGACAACGTACACAGAATTGGAAAACAGAGGAATGAGGGCAAAGCTCGCCCAATGATAGTAAAATTTGTACGGCACCTAAAGAGAGCAGAGTTCTATCAGGAGCGAAAATCGGTACGAGAATCCAGAGTTGACAACGAGTCGTGTTTTAGTTCCGACATGATGGTCAATATCTTCATGTCTGATTGCCTAACTCGGCATAATAGCGCCATCATGTTTGTGGCCCGCCAGCTGAAAAGAGACGGCGTCTTGGCACGAGCGTGGACAGACGCAGGAACCATGAAAGTTCGTTTAAGCAGCGACGGGCCCACGAAGAAAATCAGAGGCATCGACGATCTCTACAAGCTTGTGGGTGAGCAATCGTCTCTGAGCCTAACCGACTACGGGATTCATGAGATGCAAGCTGTATCCGAACTGCAAGCAGCGCAGACTTCGCCGGAGGCACCTGGCGCCACCCCTGTGCGAGGAAAACGAGGACACCAGGGCGCGGGACGCAGCAGGACGGTGGCAAGGACTGGGGGGCGGAACGAACGGACGAGGATCCAGCGCTGGATCCCCAGCCGCCACGCGCTCCCGTGCTGGCGGCGCCTCTGAGACCGGTGGAGGTCACACCACGCCCCCAACGAGAGCTGCGCCTTGGCAGTCCACGGCGTCCGGCGCCGGGCGTGGCAGCTCTGGTGCCAGTGGAGGCAAGGGGAGGCGACGTCATCAAGGGAAGTACTGACCTTACCTGGCTCCATCAGTGCTTGAATGTAGACTCTGATTCAGAATCTTGATCTGGTAGTTTTTGTATCTAGTTAAAGTTTATTGATTAGAGGAAATATAAGTAATTGTAATATATTCCGGTGCAACAGTGGATGGAACAGTGTTTTGTACTTGAAATGGAAGAATCACCAGATATGAAATTTAACTTCCAACTTTTGCGCATATTTACTTGTTATTGTCACCTTGTCGTTAATTCAAGGCTTTTCACCTACAAAACTATCCTCTTTTCTGCCATCCGAATTGTTTCTGTCAATTATCCAGAGCATCATGTCAATCCAATTCGGCTGCCTACGAAAGAACCCATGCAAGATAGTGTATCTTCAATCGTTTTCAACACATCTACTACATCTACGTTAGTCATTGTTCTCGCATCTAATTTCTTCTCTCGAATTTGTAACCCGCAGCAAACATTTTGTTGTGCTATGAATGATGCGTTGGCTGGTTCGTTTGGGTGCACTGGTGCTCCTGCTAATGGCTATTACTTGGAAGCTAGCTAACACGATATACAATCACGGACTACACTTTAACTTAGTTCCTCAAGCATTACGAGATCGACACTTTGAATATTGTTCCTGAACGTTGGTTTTCACCAGTGTCTGTGTTTTTGACTCAATTGTAATAATCTGCCTGTCTGTCTGTCTGCCAGTGCTAGTGCCAGTGCCATCGCAAGGCCTGCTCGCCAAATGTTCGGCCGCTCGCCCCTGCCGGAGAGTATCCCGATGCGCGATCTCTCTGACCCACCGACCGCTGCCGCTGCCGCGCCGCCGCTTCTGCCTGGCCCGGGTGCTTCGAAGTCTGATGTTATCGACACAGAAAACGATATAAAAATTGCTAGTATTAACATCAACAGTATAACAGCAGAAAACAGAAGGGATGAGCTAGAGGAATTTGTAAGCCAAAACAACATACAACTATTTGGTCTTGTAGAAACGAAATTAGACGATTCTGTAAACATTAGTAGGTACAAGTTCGATAATTTTCATTCTCCACTGGCCCGGCACAGGAACCGGAAAGGAGGAGGAATCCTGCTTTACTGCCATTCATCATTAGCTATCACGAGGCTCCACAATTTAGAACTAGGAAATATTGAATGGATTTGGGCGAAAATAAAATTAGAAGACTTGGTATTAATTGTATGCTGCACATACATTCCTCCCAACACAGATACGGGAACCAAAGAACTATTCCTTGAGTATTTAACAGAAAGTGTCGAACAAGCCAAAACATTAAACCCGTCTGGTATAATAGTAATGGGAGACTTGAACTGTGGAAATATGTATTTACGGGATATAAAATTAAAACATTCCCCTTTGACCCATTTCGAGACGAAGCTAGAGGCAACCGCCGATTCATTACAGCTATATCAGGTTATTAACGAGCCCACTAGAATACAAGGGGAGACACACAATTTGCGCGATCTTTGCTTTGTTTACAACAAACAGTTAATATCAGGTAGTGGTGTACTGTCCTCTTTTTCGGCACTCGACCATTTTCCAATTTATGTTTCTGTCAAAAAGAATATGCCTATCCCAAAGCCGATGTTAAAAGCCATTTGGGACTATAGTAAGCTCGACGCTGAGAGACTGACGAACATTCTGAGGACGACTGACTGGCAGAACATAATAGACAATGACATAAGCACTGCAGTGAACTTGTTCACGGAAACCCTAAGAAATGCAGCTTTGGAAACGATCCCATTAAAAACTATTACTATAGGTTCTAATGACAAACCGTGGATAACAAAATCCCTGAAACTGGCTATGAAAAAACGTGACACTTTATTCAGGCAGGCTAAAAGAAAACAAATAAATATAGATCGAGACAACCCAGAAGTGAGATACGCTTGGCAAAAATGGCGAAGGCAGAGGAATAAGGTTACAAACGACTTACGCCAGCTAAAAAAACAATACATACTTTCAAAAACTAACGAACTCCTCCAGTACAAAAGTAATCCACACAAGTACCACTCAATATTGCGTAACCTTACTGGACGAAAGACAGACAGTAGAATTCCCCATTGTTGGATGAGGACGGAAATTTAATATCAGACAACGAACGAAAGGCTAATCTCCTAAATTTATTTTTTGCGAAACAATCAACATTGGACATACAGGAACCGGAGATAATTCCAACAGAGCCAACAGACTCTCCAGTCCCAGAAATCGCCCCCGTTTCAGTCACAGAGCAAGAAGTGCTTCAGGAATTGAATAAATTACACCCCCACAAATCTACAGGGCCCGACGAAATATCAACCAGACTTCTGAAACTAACTGCAATTCTCATCGCTGAACCCGTGGCAAAATTGTTCAATGAGTCCCTACAACACGGAATTTTTCCCACATCATGGAAACATGCCAGAGTAAAACTGATCTTCAAAAATAAGGGATCCCCTTCTGATATTTCCTGTTATAGGCCCATTAGTCTTCTTTCCTGTTTATCGAAAGTTTTTGAAAAGATAGTGTTTCGGAAAATCTACAAACATTTGGCCGACAACAATCTTCTAACTGACAGGCAGAGTGGCTATAGGCCGGGTCATGGCACTCATATGCAACTTTTTTACCTGACGCACAAATTGAACGAGTCTCTAGATAAGGGACAAGACTTCACTGCAGTGTATTTAGACATTTCGCGCTATTTCGACAAAATTTGGCATAGAGGACTGTTAGAAAAATGTAGACGAGAATTCGGACTGACAGCCGTTTCGGACTGGCTCACTTCTTACTTGACAGACAGAAGACAACATGTTTCCTTAGAAGAATCAACCTCATCAACGCTTTCTCTTCATGCTGGTTGTCCACAAGGATCTGTTCTCGGCCCCCTCCTTGCACTTCTCTATCTTAACTCTCTTGCAAAGCAAACGACGAACGACATTCTTTGTTTTGCTGACGACACATCTTTATACGCGGCCCATACGACTGACACATTCCCAATTGTTCAACGGACACTTCAGGAAGACCTAGACAAAATACACAGGTACGGCAAAAAATGGTTTATTACTTTCAATGCACTAAAGACAGTCCAGCAAACGTTCTCTCTAAAAATAACCCATCCGTCCCGAAACTCACATTCGGTGGAGAGCCCGTACCAGTGGCGAAGAAGCACAAGCACCTTGGCGTTACCCTCTCCAACGATTTGAAATTTAAGGAACACATTAACCAAATAATCAAAAAAGTAAATGTAACCTTAAGTCCAATTTACCCTCTTGCTCAGTATCTTCCTAGACCTATTTTGAATAACATCTGTTCTACCTATGTCCGACCCCATTTCGACTACTGTGACATTATTTACGACGGTCACATCACAGCCCACGACAAACTCCGACTTGAAAGACTGCAAAACAGGGCCGCCAGACTAGTGACAGGGACTCTACTACGGACACCTACTGACAAACTGACCAGAGAGCTTGGCTGGGAGTCCCTAGAATGTCGTCGAAAAATAAATAAAATCACGTTCTTTCATAACCTTCTACACAACTCATTTGTACCCCAATTCATTCGCAGTATAATCCCAGAACCAAGAGCAAATCACGTGATTAGAACCTTAAGATATTCCGAACTTATAACGGTGCCACGCCATAAAACTCAAACTTTCAAGAGGTCATTCCTCCCCTCAGCCATCGAGCAGTGGAACCTCTTGCCTCAAAACATACGCGAAATCACATCAACAAAGAAATTTAAGAGGGAAGTAAAATGTATTTTTGGCACTCCTCCACCTCCACTATACTACTCCCTTGGCAATAAAAAAGAAAACTACCTGTTAGCTCGGTTGAGAGTGGGAATGAGTAAATTAAACGCCCCCCAATTCCAAATTCAAGCCAACGAAACTCCACACTGCTCATGCGGCCACAGAAAAGAGGACACATCACATTACTTCCTTAATTGTCCGTTATTCCATTACGCTAGAACAAAACTCTTTAGAGATATATTCGAAAAAACACAAATCACGTTAAGTAGCCTAGACCATTCAACTAAACTCAATATACTACTTCATGGCTCTCTTCTAGACGACAAGAACGCGGAAAGAGTAGCAGCATCTGTTTTCAAATTTATATTTCAAAGCAAGCGTTTTGAACAGAAAGACAGTTGAAGCCAGGAATATACTCAGGTTCAGACTCTCAGCGCCCGGGTTGGAGTGGAGGTGGCGCTGCGGAGCGGCACGTGGTCTATTTAGGCAGCGGCACCGGGTGGTCCTCTCGTGGTGGTGGCCGGCGTCTGGGGCTGACTGTGCGAGCGGTGCGTGTTATAAGCACTCGTGCTTTTGCACCAATCCCGAAAAATTACTGAAAACTTTTGTATGTTTCATTATGAAAATATATGTCTGTCTGTCTGTCTGTCTGTCAGGTCACCAGACGAGATCAACCAAGGTCACCTCACTTCAACTTTAGACCTCTGTAAGAGCTACATTTCGAAGTCGATCGAGTTGAAACTTCCTACATTTCATGACCTCTCCAGGGTCTACAAGGTGTATATACGGGATTTTTCGATTTCTTGCCCTGAGGTCAGGTCACGAGGTGACCTCTCCCATTGAAAAAGTATGGGGAAAAGCTGTCTTATGATCTAAAAGTCACAAAAACGATTGAAAATGCTCAGCTTGATCAGAAAAGCGTTCTTGGACACCCTTTCGCGGATCCCAGGGGTCATATTTGCTTTTTGACCTCTCCAAGGTCATACAAGGTCATCAGGGGTCAAAACAGTATTTTGGCAATAACTTTTGACCTAATTAAACTAGAGCACTGAATCAAACACCATCGTGTCTGTCTTGTCACTGGCTTTCATTTGGTGTACGGTACAGTCACTCTGACCTTTCGTGACCTCAGGTCATATTAGGTCACGAGGTGACTTATAGAGGTCAAACCACTGGCGGGAGGACATTACATTCTGCATAGCGGAAAATGTTCTTGCATTTTCCTATCAAATGTACTTTACCAGATCTCAATAGCTCTAATGGCATAAGAGCTATGCCTAGTTTGCAAGCATTGCATACTTGAGTGAAAATAGCCGGTCTTGACCTAACTTGACCTCTGGAGGTCAAACTATTGACCTGAGCGCTTAAAAATCTAAAATAATTTCTTACTGAATTCACGCGAGTTTTCTAATGCACTTTGAAGATTTGCGCTAACCCCCATATTTTCGGAGTTAGAGGGAGCCATCGATGGCCCCCGGTGGGGTGAAGGTGGCGCCGGACCCCGGTGGGGCGTTGGTTAAATGAAAAATATTAAGATATAAATTACTAAATGAAATCACAAAAATTCAACGGATATTTCAGAAAAGTTTGGAGGATACATTGGGGGTGCCCGGGCACCCTAAAGATAACAAATCCACACCCGCAAAGTTGCTTGTCCTCAAACGGTGAATTCTGGGGACAGTAAATCATCAGACCTGAGGTTTTTGCGCTATTCTATCATACGGCAATCTCAGATCAAATATCACTTTTAAGGTTCCAGGTTTATCAAATTCCATGGAATCTTCGGTATCATACAATTCAAAGCATCGCGGTCGCGTTGTGTAGTAGTTATCTCATCTGCTTTACACGCAGAAGGTCCTCGGTTCGAACCCGAGCGCGACCATTATTTATCGTTGGCTGATTGCAACATCTTAATAACGGTTTCTTTCATGCTGAGCAGGGGGGGAGATTCCGAATCTGACTGGGTTGCATTGAGCCGCCTCTGACCGATCATTGTCCCATGGGAGTCCAGTAACAGCAGGACACGGAAGTCGCGCACCAGGGCTAAGTCGACGCGTCGGGAGTTTGACAAGGAGAAGCATCGACGCATCGCATATCAGACTTTTTGTACCTAAGGAGTCCTCTGCAATATCATGCTCGCGACGAGGGGGCTTTGTGGAGCAGGGATTTATAGTAGACTGGTATTTACATCAGTTTCAATGAAATCAAATAAACTGCGTAGCTTACATTCCTTCAGGGGTCTAAAAACTTGCCGATCTACCTACGCCGTCGGCGACCCTATCATCTTTTGGTTGGCGACCCAGCAACCGTCTCAAACTCTGATTCCATCTGTTTTCCTATGATTTTAGCTTCCACCATCCGCTCCTGCTTCTAAATATGCTTACCCTCTCCACTGTCTCCACCCGTCATCGTAAATACAGTGCCCATCAAAATCTATTGGATGAAGTCTGCCACTTCCTTTGGCCAAGAATGGGCAGAATCTACTTCGACAAAGAGCCAAATTAGCCTTCGTTTCCCGGCTTATTTGGCGTTTCTGAAAGACAGCTTGGCTATAACGGGGCATCTTTGGCCGATTACATCTGGTATCATCACCGCCCTTAGTTGCTGCTAGTCTATGCTAGTTATGTTTCTTCTTATTACAATTTTTGGTTCCAATTTTATGAAAAACGACTGAAATCACCTGGTACTTTAGATGATGCCATCCCCTGTACCGTATTTATGTACTATTTTTAAGTTCAAACAAGAATGTACTAGAATCTGTCACGAGTCGGTACCAAGTCGGTGATTTTCATTTTTTTCAATAGGCGACCAATGGGCGACCAAGTCGGCCGAAACCGCCGACTTGCATGGTCGCCTGGTCGCCGGTGGTCGCCCTGGTACATTTTTGGTGTCTGCGGCCTTCAGAACGAGCGCGGCGCGGGCTGCCGCTAATATTTTTGTATTCTTGTTGGAAGCGGGCGGCGCCGTTTTTGACGACTGGTGTTCAATTTGTTAAATCCAAGGGGCTAAATCAAGATGTGCGTTTATCATGACGGTCTGTGCAATCTAGGTGGGTTTTGGAGTCTACTTGCAATGATGTTTCCTTGTTTTGCTTTATCGCGAAAAGTCTCAGAAGGAAAAAAACTTGAATACAAGTGGTGCATGGTTAAACCCTTTTCAACCACAATCACGCTAAAATATCATCGTAAACATTGTTGTATAGTCACACATTCCCAAGGGCGTGGGCTTCCTAAATGATTTTTGGGGTGCCTAATTATGAGACTATCCATAACAAGTATACTGTTTTTGATACCACCATGTTCTTGCCCTATACCAGTGTGCAAAGTGCGGCATTTTCGTTGAGATCTTGTCGGTGCGTGTGCCCTTGGAGACAGGACCGACCGGTGCAAATTTTATCAACTTGGTGCGAACTTGCGAGGTTAGTGGTACTTAAACTAAACAAATAATGGCTGAATGGCTATTAAGACACAGGAGGGGGCCTTATAAAAATTCCTTAACTAACTGACTAATGATTGAGGTAGCATTGCATTGTAGGGGTAGGAATGGGTGCATTTTTCCCCTTGTTTGTGCCAGATTGGTGAGAATTTTTGGAGGCTGGTGATGTGAGAATTTTAGATGGCTGGTGCGACTCGTATGGCATGCTGCCGTACTTTGCAGACTGGGCCTTATAGCTGGACATATAACTGGGTGACCAAGTAGGCCTGTTATTTATAAATTTTAAAGTCCCTGAAATGAGAAATAGGAAAATTTTAAGGATGCTCTTAGTAGGCACAGAAAATAATTTGAGCTTTCATTTGGGGTGCCACAGCAGTGACAGGTCCAAGGGATCCCTGAACTCGAGTTCAGGACCCCTTAAGTTTGAAAGGATTAAGGGCGGCATGAGGAAAAGGGTACCCCAAAACTGATTAAACTAGGTCTGTGAGGCAGAAAATACCTTGCTACTGCCCCCACCACTAGAATACAAATGATGGGGCTACAGATGGAGCTTTGAAGTTTAGAAGTTGTGAAAAATGGCATTAAAGGTGCTGAAAACAGGTTTTGTTGTGCTAGGTTGGCTCACATCATGTTCTGTATGGCCATATGTCTTGGTCTGTATATATTACTATCTCAAGTGCCAATAGAAATAAAATATTAAATAAAAACTTTTTTATTGTTTCACTAGGTATCTATTAATTGATTTTGTATATGACTAGTGTTTTATTTACACAGATGCATCAAGACATGTGAATGATCATAATAAACATGTTGAGCTTCAATATTTGAAGCAGGGTATAAAGTATGATTTCCTGTTTCTGCTTCAAAGATAAATGCCCTCTAAAATTTTAAGAACAGAAATAAGCCAGGTAGAAAGAACAAAAGTTTGTTTCATGGCCTAAAATATTGTTCTGGAAAATGGTCTCATGCATTCCCATAATTGAGAATGGGTGTTCCCATCTATGGGTCAAGCATTCCCATTTATTGCACTGTTACCATTTTTAAGTCACACCAACCACAGTTTTCTCCCACTGATTGATGATGATAGCCACCCTTTTGGGTGAAGTGTGCCCTTTTGGTTGACAGCATGCAATCTCAGAGGGCTGCCCCTTACTAAAATCGTAGATCCATCTCTGTGCATTGGTACCCCATAAGGGATATAAATGTGCATTCTTGAACAGCACAAATATGTGATAAACCATTTCCAATTTGCCAGAAGACTCCACTGCAAGGACAATGGTCCAATCCAAGTCTGCCAAACATAGAATAAGCTGTGTCTTTTGCACAGATGGATGCACACTGGGTGATCAGGGTGTGTGTGTGTGTTTTTAACTGACTGATTATATGCATCCAAGTTTCTGATAATATCTTGTATTTTTGTCACAAGAAAGTTGACTCGTTTTGTTTTCTCTAGTATGGATGAAATATGGAAGCACTGCCACAGAGGTACAGCAGAAATATCACAGAGAGATTGTGTCCACCACAAAAGAACAGGTTGCTGAAATGCAAACTGTTCTTCTCAGTACCCAATCCTGGTCCAAATAGGTCATCAGCAACTATTCTGTAAACTTTTTCAGTCCTGATTATTAATATCAATTAAGAGCTTTGGATATAGTTATCATGGGAATGATGGCATGGAAAGGAAACAAGGTTATTCCCAAGAGACAGCATTGCTATTGCTTTGAGTAGAACCATGTTCAACAATGGAGCGGAAATTGGGCCTCATCTTAGCAATGGTTGATATTTTCCACTGCACTTCTGAGGAAATGTTGCCAATGAATAATGTTTGAATTATTTATTTGAAATGTTACAGGAATTTATCTGATTTGTGGCGCCTCAAGGTGAAGAATGACAAGTATTTCATGACGCATGTATGTACATGAAAAATGTTTTTTCTCTAGTTAAATGAAACATTGGAACTGTTTCTGAGGCTCTTTTTTAAGGTGCTGCAAACCCTTTTATTTGTCTCTAAGATAAGGCCTAACAATTTTTCACATGGATGGACACAAAATAAAACCATTTTTGATGAGAGAACAACAATGGTGCATCAATCATGGTTGTATCTTGCTTGGTATAGAAGTGATGGGCGAAAATGTTAATGCCCAGGGGCGCTCCCACGGATTTTTACAGGGGAAAGGACCCGGGCTGGTGCTGACCGGGGCAGGGGAATTGTGAGCATATTTGGTACCTGACAGCATTAATGACGATGAGCCGAAAATTTTGGGGAGACATCCTCCTGGTTGGCCAACAGGAGGATGCGTAGGTACCCCGTCCCACCGCTTTTGGCGCCCATTTAATTGCTTTTGTGTACGGGCAGTGTATCATCTTTGACCTCGATTGACCTCCAAACAGTCTTAGCCTAAGACTAGTGGGCATTATCGATACGTATTCATGACTGCGTAGTGCGTATAAATGACTGATCACTATCCAATATTGGCTTCTGGTCCGACATATCACGGCCAATGCGAGCGTTCTTCCTATTATAACTTGAAGCTACGTGATAACATCCCCAATATTCAGTGTCCTGTTGCGCCCTAGCCTTTGAACCGATATGAAAATGGATGTTGCCTTAGTAAAAGAGCTGGTCCGGCTCTGTCGAATAGCGTTGAGAAAGTGGTTCCGGCTATTTTGCGTACGGAGATAAGCAAGGTTTTATAGAGCACTGCATTCGATACATTTTGACGTATATGAATTATTCCCCTCTGGTGACCACAGTATTGACCTTCCGCAAAAATTCCGGGAGTAACGCCGACTGCATTTCCGACGACCTTTCGATCGCTTTTTCCGCTTCTATCTTTCTTTGTTTCCGAGATCGAGGGTGTCATTTTTAACCCCCTCCCACCAGGGGGAGGGGTCATAGGTGATGAATGCTGGTCACCGGGGCTAGGGTTAAGGGCCAGCATGTATAATTTTGTTGCTTTCAGATCATAACTTTGACTTTAATACTGAATTATAATCTCATGAAATCACTTGGTAATGACTTGATTCTGGCTTAGGTCATCGATATCGAGAAACCCGATCTATATTTTATAGGTTTTTAATATCTATATTTTATCGGAACCTTCCCCTTTGCACTCGCCAGTGCTTCCCTATAGCCATATTTATACCACTTTAAAGACCGATTTTGTAATACATGTAGTATTAGGTTCGGCGACCATCTAAGAAGCTTGGATTTTAGTCGGCGACCACAAGCTCACTTTTTAGACCCCTGCATTCCTTCTAGAAACCAACAAGCTTCTTTTAATTCCTTTTTATTAAGGAGCAAACCTTTCTGGTTTATCGGAAGTCGCAAGCATCATGTCTGGGAGCAGCCCCTGATCGCCAGTCACCATATTGTGACGTGTCATCGTGGTGCCAGATTTCCTCAGCTAATTTCCATCACTGGAATCGTCAAAAATACAAGGCGCAATAACATTTTTTGGCGAAATCTTACTATTGGGTTCTTTTTGTCGTAGAAAATAAGTAAACTCATATTTGAATCACTTTGATATTTGAATTTGAACTTTGATATTTGAACCACTTTAGGAAAAATCCGTGACCCAAATGTGATAATTGAATACTTAAGATTGCTTTATTCTACAACTTTTAAGTGAACCAATGTATCGATATGTTCCCCCGCAAAAAACGAGCGGTTTCTATTCGTTTTCCATTCCTTCTATAGTTTTTTTGCATCAAAAATACGTTTGGTGTATTTCTCTTGCATTCTTTTACGAAATACTGGATATTTTACAAGTACCTTTCCCAGGTATATTTCGAGTGCCCAGCTAAATGTCACACCGCTAATAAAAATCTGAAACTACCTACAGGCTCAGGTGTTGATTTTTGTCTCTGTATGTGGTACGCCCAGTCAGCAAGCGTTTTTTTCTTGTATTAGGCGGTGCAACTTGTTTGTGTAGTAGCGTAACGGGCTGTGGTCTTTAAGCGCTGCCGTAAGTGAAATCTCTCGGACTTCGACGCCCCCAATGCTTTTCGAAGATCCACGTTTCTAATCAATCCATGGAGAGTGCGTCCTTAGACACAAATTCCGTCGCCTGTGACCTTCGGGCCTCGCAAGTGAGCTTTAGTTTTTGCAGTATATTGCCAGAAAGGCGAAGCTGGTCAAAACATTGACAATTTTTAGAGTCTCGACTAAAGTTTCGCACCATTTTATCGTCAAACACGAAGCAAACCCACACGTATGTATGTACATACCTCCCTATTCTGGTATATTACCTGGCTGTGCTTCAGCAGCGCTCTCTATTAGTGTCCAGTACTCCACTCTCGATAACTCGTCTGACGATATACGCCTCTCCCCTTCCCTCAATTACCTTCGGACCAACCCTCGCCATTAAAAACACACACACACACATGGCGACACTCCTGACTTCAGTGAACTCGGCCGTCGGCTAGCCTGTGCCGACTCCGCCGCCGTCCCGTCCGTACCGAAGAGCAGCCTCGAATGTTGGAGCAGATAGCCAAGCCAATAGAGAGAAAAGTATGGCTAGGATTTTTTGAAAACTATTATGTTTATACGTCTTCTAGGACATGGTTTTAGCCTGTATTGCTTATGTGGAGAAATTTCCGCTGAATTTCTTCCAATACCAGTGAACGCCCCTCCACCAATCCGAGGCCGCTGTCCACTGACTGCCGATTGCCTGTGGGCATAGAGTTTAGAGAGGTCACACTGGCACCGCTGGCGCCGAGTTCAAGCCTCGGTGGGGAGGGATCGCGAGGGGGATTATTAAACGTACGTGTGGCATTGAGAATGGTGTTGGTTGTGCGTGCTGGTGGACTGAGAGAGGGGAGCAGGTGTAGGAGACATTCTATGCTTAGAAGTTGATACATGGGATAGGTGTTATTACAGTGTGCAATGTCGATAGCACTGGAATACATAGTTCATTAAATGAATTGGTATGTGAATATGCTTGGAGTGCAATATTGCAGGCGCTAATTTTCAGTCCAAAGTATTTTTCGATATTAGGGTACATGTTGCAGCTTTTCAAAGGCTTTTATTCTAATTGGCACACGTTTATTGGCAATAGAAAACAGACGGTGTATATGACACACGCCAAAATGACAATTCATGCATATGCAACACTGAAAGTTTAGGATGCTAAAACGATTATTTGAGGCGGAGGGATCAGTATTTCTGAACGGGGCATTTTTAAGGAAAAGTCAGTGGGGGGGCATTTCTTGTGCTGGCCATTATAGTGTCTTCAAGGGGTCAAGATCCCATTTTGAGGGGGTTTGATAAGACTTAGACATGTAAGTGTTAAGTGTTTCTCAATTGTATAGTTATTCCAAGTCCTAGCTATTTTAAATGCTGCCCAGGGCTGCGAGGTTTTTTTCAGCGGAAAAGATCAAACCGAGTTAGGAAAAGGGCCAAAGAAGGGCAAAATGTTATTTCCACTAAAATAGCCAAATAAACACCACAAAACCCAGATTTGAAGCTAAAACGACCACTAGCGGTAGTCATAAAATCACAGAAAAAGTGACTTGTATCAATGTTTAAAACTAATTGTTGACAGTTTGATTTTGACTTGACGCAATATTTGTAGCACACTGCCCATCTAATAGGCAGCCAGAGTGCCCTTCCAACCCCGCGTGGGCATCGAATGATTTTATCCATATAACCAGAACATTTTTTGAGATCATCAACCACCGCTCCCCCAACTTTTTACGAACAATTTCCTGATCTCAGTCCAAATGGGAGTAAACCGGAAATTTGCATAACCAGCCGCTGCGGAGGGCAACGAGGAGCCCAAATTCGAAAACGTTTTTGGTACTAACGTGGAAATTTTGCTGCCTGCATCAGGTTGAAGTTTGGCTGGCCCCCTCACTTTGTTGCCGGTGGCGACGCTTATGTATGCTACCACCACAATAATAAATAAAAAGGCTAAGGACTTCATACCGCCACACCAGCAAACAGTCGTACGCACTTTGACTACACCGTGTCCCGTCTAATCCACAGACGAGCTCTTAGCGCTGACAACTGACTGCGTGTGAAATGAGAGCATCATGCAATGTCACGGCACTGGCTGGAACGTGGGCTTCCGGTCCGATAGAACAGGATGTTTGATTGGTCGTAGGCCAGCGTTCTTCTCCAGCGTTGTGATTAGTTGATGCTGAGGCTGCTTTGCCGGGATCTCCCGTAACTACGCGCTTTGTTTCGTCTTCGCACGATGGAGTAGACAGCCACGGGTGCAAATTTTTTAACACAATTTTTGTGGATTTCTCGGGTGGTGTTCTGTCTTAATTTTCGGTAGGCGGAACTGTATTTGGTCAATTCTAAGTCATCGGCCTATTTTACTGGGGGGCCAATTTCCGGGCACAGGGGGGTATTTCGGCCGACTGGGGGGGACTTTTAGGCCCAAAAATTGGTTTGTATGCTACAATGTTGCGTCACTATTATTAGTATCCCCGCGACGTCGTCAACCTAATCAGCTATTGTATCATTGCTATCATTAGTTACCAATGGTCGTGTACCGTCATTAGATAAATACGTTCAATCCTTGGCTTTCGAGTTACGACTACGAGTTTAATATGTCTTGTATGTCTAACCTAGCAGACCTGAGGCACCGAGCCGTGTCAAAAGTCATGTCAATCATTGAAAGTCGTCAATCTTAGGGAAATATTTAGGAAAGTGTTTATTTTTCAAGCCCAAAAATACATACTGACCAGTCATTGGAATTAAGATGGGGGAAGTCACTAATTAAAGAGCAGGCAACGTTAAATAAATACTTTCGAACGCCTCACGTTTTTGCAGGCAGATTTGTTTATTATATCCAAAAATTTGTGCCCGGGCATTCCTAAAAGGAAATTTATCCACATCCATATCCTACGCCGTCTCCTTCTATAGTGGTTTTTCTTCAATTTCTCTGGGAAAACATTTCAAGAACCACCCGCCATGCGTCTTGAGCAGTCTTGGCCGAGTGGTTAAGGCGTCAGACTCGAAAGCTGATGGGGTTTCCCCGCGCAGGTTCGAATCCTGCAGGCTGCGAAGGGTTTTAAGCTTTCGCTTTGACCGCGATATTGGTATCAAGCGTTGGTCACTGACCATGGTCACGGTCAGGCATCAGCATTTGCTCTTCACTCGTCTCTGAATTCAGTACCTAAACTGATCACTCCTGCGCGTGGCACCAATAATTGCGCTTACATGGTGATCCTGACAACCTATGGGTAGATCAATGAAGTCATGGGAGTTGAGCCGACCGAACAACCCTGCAGCTTACGGCAGTTGAAATGTAGACGTCGATGCAAAGTGGGGGGAGGGGGGCGTTTTACTACAAGTTAGAAGCATAGACACGTTATCCCCGAAATTACTACTGTGTTTCGACTAAATCATGGTATAATTTGGTTTCACTAAAACGGGACTGGATTTCTGGAAAGCAAACATGAAAGATGCGGGACAGCTAAGGCTTAATGGACGTTGGCCTTGATAACGCCATTGTGTGGGTGTTTGTAACCAGTTTTCAAGAGGAAGCAAAATCATTTTGAATGAATGGCTTGAAGTTGTTTTTACCCGGGGGCAAAGTGCCAAAAGCTGTCCGGCGTGTTGTAAAAGGTTGTTGCACAGAAATGAAATCCCTGAAGATTCAGGATCATGACCTTGGGTGGACAACCGATACAGCGCCTACTCGTTGTCCGTAGGAGGTGCATTTGTCAAAGGATGCACGCGCAAAATCGGCCCTTGCCTCTTGGACTCAAACGGCTTATAACTAAGCTAAAAAGACCGTTGGTGGCAAAAACATAATCCAATTTTCAAGCTCAAAATACACTGCTTCTGCACATGTCAGTTTGTGTATTCTGGTTTGGTCCTATCACGTCATTTTTGGCACGTGCAGCTCAGCGAAAGAGGTGTACGTCAACACCCCTTCTGGCTCAAAACCTGTATCTCTGTATGGGTTAAGCGAACAGCCGTGAAACTTTGCATACATGTCGCTTAACATGTTCGGTATAATTGCTCCAAAAAATTATTTCGACACCCAGAAGAGTTATTGAAATATGACATCATATCTGAGCGCATGCAAATGCACTGTTTTCAAGCCAATTGGGTAACTTTGTCCGAGATGTTAGCTTCTTGCTTCAGTGCTGGTAATAACTGATTGGATAAGCAAATAGTTCCAAATGGTATCTTCCTGATTGAAATCAACCATTGTGCTCCATATTATATAGGAAATTGCGCAATGGGTGTTCTGCCCAATCCTCCAGCACGTGCAAAATCGCCTGAGGGGCATCGTTACACCCCTTTCAGTTAAACTCAAGTAGATTAAACTCAGTTCAGTTAACAAACACCAAATTTGGCAGATATAATGCTGCACATGTTTGATATATTAACACAAAGTTTTGTGAGACTATAATGACTATTGCAAAAGTTATGGCCATTCATCAAAACACACGTATATGTGTCGTCCAACGCAAAATGTAGCGCACTGCAGTACTCTTATTGGCAGTGATGTTTGGGAGTAATTTAGTCCGCCTGTAGTTATTATGTGCCGCATTGCAGCTCACGTCTGAAAACTGAGGAGGTATGATGTGTGCCTAAGCATATGTTCCCTGGTATGAACAGTAGCGCAGGGTACCCCCGTGTTTGCCCGGTCTCTTCCATTGTAGCACCAGACCTTAGGAGTTGAGATCAAAAGATCAGTACCCACATTTCACTTTCATAGCCCACGTCCAAAGATATATTACATGCAAATGCCACACCATGCTTGCTTCTGTCGCTAACTAAGGTCGACTTTGAACTTTTTTCCAAAAAATATTACCGAAAGAAAATGCGCGGGAAGCTTGCAAATGGCGAAACACTAAAAAACACGAGAAAGACGCCAGCGGACAATGCCGACATTGAACATCTCGTCAGTTAGGAAGTAAGTCGTTAGGCTTAGAAATGTTGAAATATATTATTTTCTAGGTCATCTCTAATGGAGTTGTTAAAGAGGCCCCGCCAAAAAGTGAATCCACGTGCGCAGGGTTGATGTATTGTATACAAGTCTTACACGAGTAGCTCGAGGTTAGAATGGATTTGAAGCGATGGAATGGTGTGTTTGCTGGTAGACTTCGGGTCCTGAATAGATATTACATTGTGGGACCTGATTAAAATATCATGATCTATCATATTTTAGCTGCGTTTTTTTGTAGGAAGTCTTGGAACCAAGATGCATAGCCTTCACAAATAACGTATATATTCTAGCAGCTCTGATGAGCGCAAAAATGCGACAAAAATGTCACTATTACCCGAGAAACGCAAGACAGTTGCTCAGCACGCCAGTAAAAAGGACTCGCAGTGATTTGAGTACAAAATATGCAGGGCGCATCATTTTCCAAGATAATATTGCAGACAATTTATGCTACGTTGAGTGGGAGATAAGATTAAATTTCACAAAGATTCGCCACGGTGAAGTTTTTCGAACAATCTGCGATGGCGCATTATCAGAAAATTGTCAGTCAGAGAAAGAAGTGGCATCCCTGATATCAGAATCGGTATTTTCATGAAAAGAGCTCTGTCATTATACTGACAGGAAACGTCTCTTTGATAATAAAAAAGCAAGTAGATACGCAAGTAAGCTAATCTGAGCCTACTTGCGAATTGATAACGTGATTTCCTGAGCAGCTCTGGGGCCCTCAGCTGAGCTGGGCCCGCCGAAGCTGATGAGGACCCCTGAGCTGGTATGGGGCTCCTGAGCTAATTAAGTGCTTCCTGACTTGATCTGGTACCCCTGAGCTGATCGGGACCACTGAGCTAATCCCTTGCCCCTGAGCTGATAAGGTGCTCCCTGAGCTGATCTAGGCCCCTGCTCTGGTCTGGGGGATAGGAGCTGATCTAGGCCCCCGAGCGGATAACTCTGGTGCCCCTGAACAGATATGTTGCCGCCTGAGCTGAAATAATACGCCCTGAGTCGATCTCCTGAGCCCTTATTGTGCCTCTTGAACTCATATTATGCCCTCTGAGCTAGTCGTTGCCCCCTGAGCTAATCAGGTGCCTTTAAGCTGATCTGAGCCTCCTGGGTTGATAAAATGATATCCTGAGAAGGTCTGGGCTCCTGAGCTGGTATGGGGCTCCTGAGCTGATCAAGTGCCTCCTGATCTGATCTGTTACCCCGAGCTAATCTGGGCCACTTCTTGGTCGAGGATCGCTTAGCTGAACTACTGCTCCCGGATTCGATCTGGTGCCTCCTGAACCATATTTTTCCTCCTGAGCCCGATGCACCCTGGGTCGGTCTTGGGCCTCCTGGGCCATTATTGTGCCTCCTGAGCCCATCTGATGCCGTCCCAGCTAGTCGGGTGCCACCTTTTATCGCCACTCCCTAGAATCCACCAGTATAGTAGTCAATGTATATAATTAAGGGTGCCTAAGCATCACAAGACGTCTTAGCGATGGCTCATTCCTCCCAAGCTCCATTTTACAAGGGGAGTTTGCATTGTGTTCTTATTCCCCATCTATTCAAGATCAGTTCAGCGGTACCCTAGTGTGATCAGAGCCCTCCAAAGCAGCCGCCCCCCAGTTGTGCCTCCAGGGATTAGACTAGCTCAGTGGCATCCCGAGTTTATGGAAGCTGGCCTTGTATTCTTATTCTCTACCTGTTCAAAATCAGCTCAGGGACCTCTGATGTGGACCAGAGCTCCCCAGCGCAGCTCATGCTTCCCACGCGTCGACTTTGCCTTGGTTGGCGACTTCCTCGCCCTGCTCTTACCGGACTCCCATGGGACGATGATCGGTCAGAGGCGGTTCAATGCACCCCAGTCAGGTTCGGAATTCCTCCTGCTCAGCACGTAAGAAATTATTATTAATATGTTCCAAGGAGCTAACGATAAAGATGGGTCGCGCTCGGGTTCGAACCGCGGACCTTCTGCGTGTAAAGTAGATGTAATAACCACTACACAACGCGACTGACATGTGTTGACTTATATAATACCGAAGATTCCATGGAATTTGATACTTAAAGGGAACCTGGAAACTTTTACGACGATATTTGAGCTGAAATCGACGTGTGATAGAACAGCGCGCAAGTCCCAGGTCTGATGTTTTATTGGTCCCAGAACACGCTGTTTGCGGAGAAGTAACGTCGGGGTGTGGATATATATATATATATATATATATATATATATATTAATGTTCGAATATTTCGGAAGAAGTCGTTCTTTTATACAAGCTTCGTTGAATATTACAGCTTCTTTGGCGTTAATAAGTTTCTTCGTGGTCGACTCAGTATCATTTTTACTAAAGCACAAGAAGAATTTCTTAATCTTGGAATTAATTGTCACGTCTATCCGAAATTTGATTTAGACCTGAAGAAAACTGAAATTTCTATCCTTTTTGAAGAGCTATGCAAGCTTAAAGACGAAGGAAAAATAGAAGTCAGTCCAGATCTTCAGCCACAACTACAAGCGGAGGCGACCAGGAAACGGCACGGCGGGAAAACAAGTGCTCTTACCCCCAAAACTGAGAAAAGCAGCGCGAGAGCTTAGAGACAATCCGGATATTGCGATACGCAGGGCAGACAAGAGTGCTGTTTTTGTTGTCCTAGATAAGGCTGACTATCTTCTTAAAGTGAAAGCTGTCCTTTCTGATAGAAGTAAATTCAAGAATATTCGTAAGGACCCAACTTCAAGGTTAAAGAGTAAGTTAAACAAACTTGTCGAGGTAGCCAATGCAGAAATCGGCGGTGTACACTTTAGCAAACTAGTAGGGGAGTTTAGCCCGGGATACCTTTATGGCAACATTAAAATTCATAAAACCAACAATCCTATCAGGCCCATAATTTCGCAAATTCCAACTCCCACTTACCATATTGCCAAAAAGCTAAACAGTATTATCACACCGTTTGTTCCAAATGCTTATGGTTTAAAGTCGGTTGAGGATTTTGTAGATATTCTGCGTAGTAGCAAGCCTAAAGGATTTTTAGCCTCACTAGATTTCGAGAGCCTCTTTACTAACGTCCCGGTGGAGGAGACCATAGATATTATCCTGAAGAGTGTATATGAACATGATTCCCTTAAAGCACCCAAGCTCCCACGCCGTGTCCTTAGGGAGTTTTTGCAACTGTGTACTAAGGAATCTCCCTTCAGGTGCCCGCAGGGAGACCTATATGTCCAAACTGATGGTGTCGCTATGGGGTCTCCGCTGGGTGTCTTGTTTGCGCAGGCTTACATGGGTCATGTGGAGAATATGGTCCTTAAAGGCGAGAATAGGCCCCATCAATATTTCCGCTATATCGACGATATATATCTCGACGTGGCAAATATGGATCAGCTAACTGGACTTAAGAACCAACTTTTTGCCAGCTCAGTCCTCAATTTTACGACCGAACTGAGGGTTAACAACAAACTCCCATTTCTGGACCTTATGATAGATGCAGGGCAAGATATCATCACCACGAACGTGTACAGGAAACCGACCAATCTAGGACGTTGTATGAATGGAGGAGGGGACTGCACTGACACAAGACTAGTGTAATCCGCGCATATATCCGCAGGGCTCTAAGTCACTGTAGTACGTGGAAATTATTACACCTAGAGCTTAAACGGGTACGCCAGATCCTGGTAAACAACGGGTACTCTAACAGCGGGTTTGACCGGGTCAGTAAGGCAATGTTAAATGACTATATCACAACCCCAGTAAGGCCACCACAGAAACACAAAATAACCATACACTACAGAAACATACTCACACCGGCATGGAAAACAGACGAGAGGGTCATTAGGGATATTATCACACGCAACACTGCTTCTTCCGATCATAGTTACCAGTTACACCTGAACATCTACTACAAAAATCCCAGAACTTCCAGCCTAGTCATGAAAAACAACACTAACCAGAAAACCACACCACTGAAGCAAACCAACGTAGTATACCAATACAAATGTACTGCCGGGGACTGTGCAACCCGCGAGGTATACTACGTTGGTCACACAACCACTACACTCAGCCGCAGACTGACAATGCACCTCCAAGACGGTGCTCCTAAGAAACACACCCTTGACCAGCACAACATCACCCTCACCCGCAACATGCTCACATCAAACACTAAGATTATAGCACACTGCAATGACCAGCGACGACTAACAACAATTGAAACCATCATCATTCGCAACAAGTCGCCGGTCATAAACATTCAGACTAAACAGCTCACTACGCTACCACTTTACGATAGGAAAATTTAGTTCACACTCAGCGGACATATATATATATATATATATATATATATTGCTTCCACTAAACAGAGGGTTCACAAAACAGACTGCAGCGTTCCACTCATTTGAATAAAAACAAAGAAATGCGATTCATCGTGAGATCCATTAACCAGTGTTATATTACTTGTGTGCTTATTATTATGTAACTTGAAACTTATAGTGTCAAAATAACATGACTATGTCTTACGTAAGACGAAACGTCGAATTATGTCTTTTTCTAATGTTTTACACCAGTATGACGAGAATGACCGAAGCCTAATACGAAAACTCGAGTCGACCACGAAGAAACTTATCAACGCCAAAGAAGCTGTAATATATATATATATATATATATATATATATATATATATATATATGTATATATACGTATTGCACCCCCAATAAATCGTCCAAGTTGCGCTAAAATATCCTCTGAATTGTTGTGCTTTCATTCTATCATTCAAATTTTAATGTTTGTTTTCATTTCACTTTCTTATGCGGTCCAAAAGACCAGTGGGAGGCCTAAAATACACTATATTTTACTTTTAACGTCTTATATGGTCGTTATAGATACGTTGTTTCAGGTTTGGACACCCTTTGTCATTTAAAAAAATTGCGCCCCTGCTACTACTACTGCATCTGTTTCACTATGTAATAACTCTTGATGGATGATGCAATGGTGTGATAATGAAAACAGCACCAGTAGTAGCTTCCGGATTTGTTTGATGAGCCTGAGAAAGGGGCACAAACAAAGTCCTTATCTGCTTACATAGGGATAATTATTCTAAAAATACAAGGCGAAACCAATGCTTCATTGAATTTCATCAACGAACTTCCGACGTCACTTTTTCAGGTTTTTTTGTGCATGTTCTTTTAACTGACGTGCCCTATTCCCCTACCCACCTAGAGCCCAGAGCATCTGTGCCTGTATGCACGGCTGTGCCGCTGCACCCTGGGCATTCCCCATCACAATTCTCATCTTAAACCATCTTCGGTGGTAGTCAGGTAACAGTCAGTGGCGGATTCAGGATGAAATTTCAGGGAGAGAGTATTGGGGGCTGGAGCCTCCCCTGCCATTTTCCTCGAAACAGTCTTTGACAACACATTGATTTAACTCTTTAACTCTGATATTTTGGGGAAAGTAGGCTTGAGTCCCCTACCCCCCCCTCCATCATATCCACCACTGGTGGTAGTGTGATTATAAAGCGTGTTTTAGCCATCCTGAAAATTGATTCAATTTTCCAGCAGCATTCCAAACTTCGTAAAATGAAAACACGAAAATCTAAAGATAATTAACCCTACATGGACTTTCCATTGCAGGTGCCCGGGCGCCCCAAATAGATATAAATTCACACCCTTGTCCTACACCGTCTCCTCCTGTTGTGTTTTTCCTCATTTTCTTTGCGAAAACATTGGACATTGCTGAGTTCCACAACAGTTGTCCGTTCTTTTGTTCTTCCCCTCGCTTGTTCTTGGGACAGTCTTGGCCGAGTGGTTAAGGCGTCAGACTCGAAATTTGATGGGGTCTCCCCGCGAAGGTTCGAATCCTGAAGGCTGCGAAGGGTTGTAGGCTTTCGCTTGACCGTGATATTGGTATCAAGCGTTGGTCACTGACTATGGTCACGGTCAGGCATCAGCATTTGCTCTTCACTCGTCTCTGAATTCAGTACCTAAACTGATAACTCCTGCGCGTGGCACCATTAATTGCGCTTACATGGTGGTCCTGAGAACCTAAGGATAGAGCGATGAATTCATGGGAGTTGAACCGACCGAACAACTCTGCACCTTACGACAGTTGAAATGTAGACAACGGTGCAAACTCTAAGCACACACATTGGAGATATTGACACTTTATTCCCGGAATTACTGCTGTTATTTGGCTTGTTCATGGTAAACTTTGGTTTCACTGAAACGGGACTAGACTTCTGGAAAGCAAACATGAAAGACACGGGACAGCTAAGGCCTAATCATTCGTTTTTTTCGTTTCGGATTGCTCTGATATGAAAAGTTAATAAGTACAAGCCATATATTTCAAACATTTTGCTACCACTGACTTAAACCTTGATAACATCATTGTGTGTGTTTGTAATCAGTTCCCAAGAGGTAGAAAAATTCCTTTGAATGAATGGCTGGCATTCCCTATCTCAGTGCACATCTGCAAAGGGCTTCACCAATTACATGGAACTGAGAAAAAGGGCCAAAACAATGTCCTTATCGGCTTACAAAAGGCTTAATTCGTCGAAAAAGTAATCTCAACGCCAGGCCAATCGCTGTGCCTAACCGAGTTGCATTGACAAACTTTCGACGTCATTTTTAATTTGTCTTGGCATGTTTGTTTGCCCGGTCCCTAACTTCTTTGCCCACCCGGAGGCCAGAGCATTTGCGCCTGTATGTACGACTGCGCCGTTACACCCTGGGCTCTCCCCATCACAATCCTCATCCTCAACAGTCCTTCTCTTATACCGCCCTCTCCCGCAGTGTTTGTTGTCTTCTCATTTTTATTGCAAGAACAATGGAAAGAACACTGCGGACACTCCCACAACCGGCTCCCGTTCTTTTGCTATTCCCTCGTGTGGTATTGGAGCAGTCTTGGCCGAGTGGTTAAGGCGTCAGACTCGAAATCTGATGGGGTCTCCCCGCGCAGGTTCGAATCCTGCAGGCTGCGAAGGGTTTTTTACAGTTCTGAATTGTTCCCGACTTAAGAACCAAGCATTTGTTCTGCATTCGTGTTTGAAACCGCTGTATATCCTGCACCGGTGAGTACTGCATCAGTTTCACTATGCAATGACTATTGATCAATGATGCAATGGTGTGGAAGTGAAAACAGCACCAGTAGTAGCCTCCGGATTTGTTTGATGAGCCTGAGAAAAAAGCACAAAAGTCACAAAAGTCTACAAAAGTCCTTATCTGCTTACATAAGGATAATTATTAAAAAAACGAGGCGAAGCCAATGCTTCATTGAATTTCATCGATGAACTTCCGACGTCAGTTTTTCAGTTTTTTTGTGCATGTTCTTTTAACCGATGTGCCCTATTCCCCTTACACACCTAGAGCCCAGAGCATCTGTGCCTGTATGCACGGCTGTGCCGCTGCACCCTGGGCGTACCCCATCACAATTCTCATCTTAAACCATCTTCGGTGGTAGTCAGGTGATAGTCAGTGGCGGATTCAGGATGAAATTTCAGGGAGAGAGTATTGGGGGCTGGAGCTTCCCCTGCCATTTTCCTCGAAACAGCCTTTGACAACGCATTGATTTAACTCTTTAACTCTGATATTTTGGGGAAAGTAGGCTTGAGTCCCCTACCCCCCCTCCATCATATCCGCCACTGGTGATAGTGTAATATACAGCGTGTTTTAGCCATCCTGCAAGTTGATTCAATTTTCCAGCAGCATTCTAAACTTCGTAAAATGAAAACACGAAAATCTAAAGATAATTAACCCTACATGGACTTTCCATTGCAGGTGCCCGGGCGCCCCAAATAGATATAAATTCACACCCTTGTCCTACACCGTCTCCTCCTGTTGTGTTTTTCCTCATTTTCTTTGCGAAAACATTGGAATAGCCATTGCTGAGTTTCCAAACAGTTTTCCGTTCTTTTGTTCTTCCCCTCGCTTGTTCTTGGAGCAGTCTTGGCCGAGTGGTTAAGGCGTCAGACTCGAAATCTGATGGGGTCTCCCCGCGCAGGTTCGAATCCTGCAGGCTGCGAAGGGTTTTAAGCTTTCGCTTTGACCGCGATATTGGTATCAAGCGTTGGTCACTGACCATGGTCACGGTCAGGCATCAGCATTTGCTCTTCACTCGTCTATGAATTGCCGCCCCGGTAGCTCAGTTGGTAGAGCGTTGGGCTCCAGCCCGCTGCTCAGTAGCATGCAGTGGCAGTGCATGTCCAGGCTTGGGATCGGTTCCCCTGAGACGCTCCGGCGCTCAATAGTTTACCCGACGTACAGGTCGGCTGGCAACTGACTGGTGAGAGGGTGACCTGAGCGGGGCGGCCGTCCCTGTGCTTTGTGGGACGTTAAACTTTGGCTTCTAAATTAACCCTCCATTGAGGGAGTTGCTCGTTCGGGTGGTGGGGTCAAGGTCTCCGTGACAAGTCCCTTGATGACTTTAGTGAGATTCCGACTCCAGCAGCCTTACTAGGAACAACTTGAACAAAATTTATAAAAAAATCAGTACCTAAACTGATCACTCCTGCGCGTGGCACCAATAATTGCGTTTACATGGTGATCCTGAGAACCTAAGGATGGAGCGATGAAGTCATGGGAGTTGAACCGACCAAACAACTCTGCACCTTACGACAGTTGAAATGTAGACAACGGTGCAAACGCTAAGCACACAAATTGGAGATATTGACACTTTATCCCCGGAATTACTGCTGTTATTTGGCTAAATCATGGTATAATTTGGTTTCACTAAAACGGGACTAGATTTCTGGAAAGCAATCATGAAAGACACGGGACAACTAAGGCTTAATCATTCGTTTTTTTTCGTTTCGGATTGTTCTGATATGAAAAGTTAAGAAGTACAAGCCATATATTTCAAAGCATTTTGCTACCTCTGACTTAAACCTTAATACGTCATTGTGTGTTTGGAATCAGTTTCCAAGAGGTAGAACAATTCCTTTGAATGAATGGCTGGTATTTCTTATCTCAGTGCACATCTGTAAAGGGCCTCACCAATTACATATATCTGAGAAAAAGGGCCAAAACAATGTCCTTATCGGCTTACAAAAGGCTTAATTCGTCGAAAAAGTAATCACAACGCCAGGCCAATCGCTGTGCCTAACCGAGTTGCATTGACGAACTTTCGACGTCATTTTTAATTTGTTTTGGCATGTTTGTTTGCCCGGTCCCTAACTTCTTTGCCCACCCGGAGGCCAAAGCATTTGCGCCTGTATGTACGACTGCGCCGTTGCACCCTGGGCTCTCCCCATCACAATCCTCATCCTCAACAGTCCTTCTCTTATACCGCCCTCTCCCGCAGTGTTTGTTGTCTTCTCATTTTTATTGCAAGAACAATGGAAAGAACACTGCGGACACTCCCACAACCGGCTCCCGTTCTTTTGCTATTCCCTCGTGTGTTATTGGAGCAGTCTTGGCCGAGTGGTTAAGGCGTCAGACTCGAAATCTGATGGGGTCTCCCCGCGCAGGTTCGAATCCTGCAGGCTGCGAAGGGTTTTGCAGTTCTGAATTGTCCCCGACTTAAGAACCAAGCATTTGTTCTGCATTCGTGTTTGAAACCGCTGTATATCCTGCACCGGTGAGTACTGCATCAGTTTCACTATGCAATGACTGTTGATCAATGATGCAATGGTGTGGTAGTGAAAACAGCACCAGTAGTAGCCTCCGGATTTGTTTGATGAGCCTGAGAAAAGAGCACAAAAGTCACAAAAGTCTACAAAAGTCCTTATCTGCTTACATAAGGATAATTATTAAAAAAACGAGGCGAAGCCAATGCTTCACTGAATTTCATCGATGAACTTCCGACGTCAGTTTTTCAGTTTTTTTTTGTGCATGTTCCTTTAACCGATGTGCCCTATTCCCCTTACACACCTAGAGCCCAGAGCATCTGTGCCTGTATGCACGGCTGTGCCGCTGCACCCTGGGCGTACCCCATCACAATTCTCATCTTAAACCATCTTCGGTGGTAGTCAGGTGATAGTCAGTGGCGGATTCAGGATGAAATTTCAGGGAGAGAGTATTGGGGGCTGGAGCTTCCCCCTGCCATTTTCCTCGAAACAGCCTTTGACAACACATTGATTTAACTCTTTAACTCTGATATTTTGGGGCAATTAGGCTTGAGCCCCCTAGCCCCCTCCATCATATCCGCCACTGGTGATAGTGTAATATACAGCGTGTATTAGCCATCCTGCAAGTTGATTCAATTTTCCAGCAACATTCCAAACTTCGTAAAATGAAAACACGAAAATCTAAAGATAATTAACCCTACATGGACTTTCCATTGCAGGTGCCCGGGCGCCCCAAATAGATATAAATTCACACCCTTGTCCTACACCGTCTCCTCCTGTTGTGTTTTTCCTCATTTTCTTTGCGAAAACATTGGAAAAGCCATTGCTGAGTTTCACAACAGTTGTCCGTTCTTTTGTTCTTCCCCTCGCTTGTTCTTGGAGCAGTCTTGGCCGAGTGGTTAAGGCGTCAGACTCGAAATCTGATGGGGTCTCCCCGCGCAGGTTCGAATCCTGCAGGCTGCGAAGGGTTTTAAGCTTTCGCTTTGACCGCGATATTGGTATCAAGCGTTGGTCACTGACCATGGTCACGGTCAGGCATCAGCATTTGCCCTTCACTCGTCTATGAATTGCCGCCCCGGTAGCTCAGTTGGTAGAGCGTTGGGCTCCAGCCCGCTGCTCAGTAGCATGCAGTGGCAGTGCATGTCCAGGCTTGGGATCGGTTCCCCTGAGACGCTCCGGCGCTCAATGGTTTACCCGACGTACAGGTCGGCTGGCAACTGACTGGTGAGAGGGTGACCTGAGCGGGGCGGCCGTCCCTGTGCTTTGTGGGACGTTAAACTTTGGCTTCTAAATTAACCCTCCATTGAGGGAGTTGCTCGTTCGGGTGGTGGGGTCAAGGTCTCCGTGACAAGTCCCTTGATGACTTTAGTGAGACTCCGACTCCAGCAGCCTTACTTAGGAACAACTTGAACAAAATTTATAAAAAAATCAGTACCTAAACTGATCACTCCTGCGCGTGGCACCAATAATTGCGTTTACATGGTGATCCTGAGAACCTAAGGATGGAGCGATGAAGTCATGGGAGTTGAACCGACCAAACAACTCTGCACCTTACGACAGTTGAAATGTAGACAACGGTGCAAACGCTAAGCACACAAATTGGAGATATTGACACTTTATCCCCGGAATTACTGCTGTTATTTGGCTAAATCATGGTATAATTTGGTTTCACTAAAACGGGACTAGATTTCTGGAAAGCAATCATGAAAGACACGGGACAACTAAGGCTTAATCATTCGTTTTTTTTGTTTCGGATTGATCTGATATGAAAAGTTAAGAAGTACAAGCCATATATTTCAAAGCATTTTGCTACCTCTGACTTAAACCTTAATACGTCATTGTGTGTTTGGAATCAGTTTCCAAGAGGTAGAACAATTCCTTTGAATGAATGGCTGGTATTTCTTATCTCAGTGCACATCTGTAAAGGGCCTCACCAATTACATATATCTGAGAAAAAGGGCCAAAACAATGTCCTTATCGGCTTACAAAAGGCTTAATTCGTCGAAAAAGTAATCACAACGCCAGGCCAATCGCTGTGCCTAACCGAGTTGCATTGACGAACTTTCGACGTCATTTTTAATTTGTTTTGGCATGTTTGTTTGCCCGGTCCCTAACTTCTTTGCCCACCCGGAGGCCAGAGCATTTGCGCCTGTATGTACGACTGCGCCGTTGCACCCTGGGCTCTCCCCATCACAATCCTCATCCTCAACAGTCCTTCTCTTATACCGCCTTCTCCCGCAGTGTTTGTTGTCTTCTCATTTTTATTGCAAGAACAATGGAAAGAACACTGCGGACACTCCCACAACCGGCTCCCGTTCTTTTGCTATTCCCTCGTGTGTTATTGGAGCAGTCTTGGCCGAGTGGTTAAGGCGTCAGAATCGAAATCTGATGGGGTCTCCCCGCGCAGGTTCGAATCCTGCAGGCTGCGAAGGGTTTTTACAGTTCTGAATTGTTCCCGACTTAAGAATCAAGCACTTGTTCTGCATTCGTGTTTGAAACCGCTGTATATCCTGCACCGGTGAGCGCGAATGATAAGAGTTAGTATGCAGACCCTTCTGTGAAGCTGAGAATACGGCAATGGAGACATGTATCGTACTGATAAGGAAATTTGGCCGCTTTTTCTGTTTGAAAAATAAATAGCGTTTCAATCTGTAAACGCTATACCTTACACTGTATCCTTGGAAGTGCATATGTAATTCTGCTAATTTAGGTTGCGCTGTAGTTTTATCTTCCATATTGATACTCCCTGATCTATGAGGTTACGGAAAAGTGTTATGGGACGCTGGACGAGGAATCGGATGGACATTTATATCTGAAGCAGTTCAGTTGGACACGTATCACAAAATCACCGACACATTGGTGCACAAACAGCCCATGATGTGTTTGTTGGTGGTGAAGCTGACCAGGGGCGGAATTAAGCTTAACTTTTACGGAGGTGGGACAATTTCAGGATTTTTTTGAAAAGTGTTCATTAAGAACATCGGCTAAAGGTAGGTAAAATTTGGCAGCTTTTTTGGGGGAGGGGGTGATTGGTTTGACCCCTCCCTGGATCGACCCCTGAAGCTGATTCAATGGTGTCTACCTTGAAGGGATTAGATGAGTCTATCAACAATTAGTTGGAGAACAGGCAGTCAGGAATAGCACAGAATATCCTCTATTTACGGTGGTGACTCGCGGATGATGGTGCCGGGACAAGCAACAGAGGCTGGATATGAGAACCGTTTCACGGGAAATTAACTGACAAATTGGCACAGATCGTGTTAATTACAGTTCTCAATATATCAGTAAGTCTATCATTAAGTAAACTTTTTGAATCCCTAATTTCGGGCTAGCCACATCTTACCCTACATAGGAGTTCAATTTACCTCGGTTCATGATAATTTTGAGAATTTAGCGCCGCACTAACTGCCAAGGTTATTCGACGTCGCCAACTCTCACCCTGCTGGGAGTGGTTTGGGGATGAGATCAACTTATTCAGCCGATTTGCCGGCCCAGAGACTTGAACCCGGGACCGATGACTTAACCTTCGCCCGGGTGGGGGGTCTTTTTAGACCCCCTCAGGTTTTTCCGAAGTGACCAAAAAACGGCGGCGCGCAGCGCCGCCAAACTTGGTCTAGCTGTTCCTTCATCATTTTTACATCTTTCCTGAAAATTTTGGCTCAAGGTCATATCAGGTCAGGTCACCAGGTCAGGTGAAGTGACCTCACCTAAAAAAATACTTAGGACGGCATAACTAAAAGAAGGGTTAATCGATCAAGTTGAAACTCATACCACATCTTGGGCCCACCAGGAGCTACAACATTTGTTCCGGGATTTTTGATATTGGTGACCTAAGGTCATGTGCAGAGCATGACCTCCCCATTGACAATGCATGGGGAAAATCACGAAATGAGCTTTTCTCAGTAAGTATGGATGGAATCAACTTCAAACATCGGTTGCAACTTGCTCTTAGCCCATTTCTGAAGCTGATACCAAAATTTTTGACTTGTGACCTTTAAAAAGTCACCTTAGGTCAAATAAGCATTTTTTGGTGTTTTTCTCTATAATTTTTGAATAAACTAAGATAGAGCTTTTATTTTGTCACCGAAGTGTTTGTATAGTCACTGGATGTCAAATGATATACATCATGACAATACCAGGTCAAGTTGGGTCAGACCGTTGACCTAGGTCAGGTCAAATTCTTAAATTTGACCTGGCATAGCAATATCATATATCATTCGATTTGTATTGACGAGAGGATTGCAATGGTGCATAAACTATGACTGTATCTTGTTTGGTTTGGAAGCTATTAGCGAAAAAGTAAACGCCCTTATGCATGGGTGGCTATGGACATTCCCAAGAATATGCCCAATATTTAGTGACCTGTAGCTCCCTAGGCTTTGACCTGACACGAAAATGAATGCCACTGTAATGAAAGCGCATCTCAAGAGCTTTCGAATGGTGTTAGAAAAATGTTTCTAGTTATCATAGTTTCTGAGATATAGGAGGTTTTCTTAGTACACCTCATATTAGCGATTTTGACCTATTTTGACCTCTGGTGACCTTGATATTGACCTGACAAGAAAAATGACCGAAGTATTTTCGATATCATTTTCGAAGAGCTTTCGATTGCCGTTTTGCGCTTTTTTCTAACTCTCTTAGCTTTTGAGATCGTGGGGGTCTTTTTTAGCCCCCCACCAGGGCGAAGGTGGCTCGTACCCGCCAGCGGGGCAAGGGTTAAGAGACTTTGAGGTTATGCACCGATCGACTCTGAGAGACAGAATCAGGCACGTGCCGTCGCGTCGGCTGCAAAGCCAGGCGAGACCTGATCACTGGTAAAGGTGCCACATGATGAGCATTTATACCGCTCTATTTTATGCTATTATTCCAAGGCTAACACGAGAAAAATACACCGAAAATGTTTGGATGCGAACAATAACAAGGGCAATTATTGGAAACGAATAGAAACAGCTTTTTGGGGGAAAGGGGAATATAGCAATAAGACTGGCGGCCATGTGCTACTCCCAGACATTATGTTTGGGACTTCCAATATAACCAGACATGTTTGCTTGTGAATCAGAAAAATCAAGATAGACTTTTTTCTAGAATGAAAATAAGATAAGCAGTTTATTTAGTTACATTGAAACCGATGCAAATACTAGTCAATTATAAAACCCTGCTCCACAAAAACCCCTAGTCGCAAGCATATTATAGTGGACTCCCAAACTCAGCTACAAAAATTCTGATATGCGATGCGTCTACGCTTCTCCTTGTCAAACCCCCGACGCGTCGACTAAGACCTAGTGCGTCACTTCCGTACCCTGCTGTGACTGGACTCCCATGGGTCGATGCTCGGTCAGAGGCGGTTCAATGCTGCCCAGTCAGATTCGAAACCCCCTGCTCAGTATGAAAGAAACCGTTATTAACATGTTGCAAGCAGCCAACGATAAAGAATGGTCGCGCTCGGGTTCGAACCGAGGGCCTTCTGCGTGTAAAGCAGATGTGATAACCACTACACAACGCGACCGCGCTATTTTAAACTGTATGATACCGAAGATTCCATGGAGTTTGATAAGCCTTGAACCTTTACAGTAATATTTGAGCTGAGATCATCATATGACAGAGTAGCGCGCAAACCCCAGGTCTGACGTTTTATTGTCCCCAGAACTCGCCGTTTGCGGACAAGCAACTTTGCGGGTGGGGATTTGTATATCTCTGGGAGTGCCCGGGCAGCCCCAATGTATCGTCCAAATTGTGAAAAGTATCCGTTCAATTGTGCTAACTAAATATAAATGATAAATTGAATTTAATTTAATCATTTAGATTTTAATTTGTGTTTCAACTAACTGTTCCTGTGCGCTCCAAAAGGCCAGTGGGAGGCCTAAGGCACACTTTATATTTTACTATCAATGACTTATATGATCGTTATAGATAGGTTGTTTCATGTTTGGGCGCCCTTAGCCATTCTCGAAAACCTGCGCCCCTGCTACTACTACCGCATCAGTCTCACTATGCAATGACTCCTGATCAATGATGCAATGGTGTGATAGTGAAAACAGCACCAGTAGTAGCTTCCGGATTTGTTTGAGAACCCATTTGGGGGCCCCGGTTGGCCACAACTGGACCCTACAAATACGCCGGTGGTAACGTTCAGAAAATTGACATCCAGGGAAAAGCCAGCACGAGGCTCAGACACCATAGTGAAAGTCACCATGGCCAATTCAAAATATGTTGAGTGTGAACTATGCAGCTGTCGACCAGTCTCGGGTGAAAAAGTATGGAATTACAGCTCGTCTTCCAAATAACACAAATAACACATGGATTTAAATGACAGCGTTAAGTCGCTGATAAAACGTCCTTGACTAGGTGTTTTGGTTTCGTAACGTCCCCGGTTTAGGCTCTGTCCTCCGTGCATATGTGACATTTCGTGCTATTCAAGCCCAGCTGCGGTCCGGCTCTGGTCAATTATTTTTTGTGGGGGCCTCGCGGTGTTACATTCTGTGACGGTAATAGACGTGACCGAAGCAAGACGATCTTTAGAAAGAGTTTTGATACAGATATTGCAAAAACCAAACGTGTGGCAAAGGCGGACCAGTGTTTGCGACCCTTTACTTTTTGTATGTTCATTTTACGATTTCAGTTATATTGGAAAAATAACAAAAATATTGCACAGCAGTGTGAGCGAAAGATAACAGTCGGTCCTACTTGTTCGGAGGCTCTTCTAGTGAAATAGGGCGCAGATGGTCAGAGTGGGGCCTGAAGACTTAAAAAAGGTCCCTGCTAGCCACGATTGCATTATCATTTAATGAGGACCCAGCTGGTCAGACAGGACACTGTCGGTTATAGCTTACCCAGCGAATTTCAGTGTCTATTACTTCTATTACCTGCTGCCCAGAAGAGCCCTGCTGGAGATAGTGACTTTATCGGTTAAAGAGAGCCCATCTGATCAGAGAGGATCCTGCTGTCGACAGAGGGCCCTGGGGCCTCACTGGTGCAGAGGACCCTCTTTTCAGTAGGTTTTGATGATCAAAAGGACCCTGCTTGCCTCACAATGGACCTTTTGAGAGGGCTTGGGAGGGCCCTGTCTGCCATGGAGTTCCACGGCGGGCCACAGAGTGTAATGCCGTCAGCAGCGCGTCCTCGAGGGGGCCCCCGGGCACTCAGAGGGCCACTGTCCCAACCGCCTCTCCTTGGCCTACACATCTGTAGGTGGCTCAGCCGACCAGGGAGATTTTATTTAAGTACTTTTCCGTTTCGATTATTATTGCAAGTCGATCAATATGCATATTGACTATTCCAGGTCAGATGGTGACCTTGACCTGACCTTAGGTCTGGCAATTCTTATGCTGTGACCTAGTATAGTCATATTATACATCATTCCATTCGCTGTAACGACAGTAAGCGAATGGTGCATTAACACGCGCCCCGCTGGGGGCAAGTTCGCCCCACCCCTCCTGGTTTTCCCCAGATAGCTAAAAAACGAATAGACGCAGAACAGCAAAACTTACAGTACCTTATCCCTTATCAATTTTACACATCTGACAACATTTTTGAGTTGAGGTCATATCAGTTCAAGGAGCTATTCTAGGTCAAGTGACCCGACCTCAAAACCTAAAATCACGAGTTTGATGCGGTGCCCAGGGAACATCAGTGAATCGATCAGTTTGAAACTTCCACAATATGATAAGGTCATTAGGGTCTACAAATCTGCTCTCTCAGAATTTTTATATTGTTGACCTAAGGTGGGGTCAATTTTTGCTCGCCCTATTATGTCTATGGTGAAAAATAGAATGGGCTCGTTTTCAGTAAATACTGGATAGGTAACGCTGAAAATCCTCAAACCGTCTATTCTTACCACGATCCTGACCATAAAGTTGATTTTTTGAGCATCTGACCTCTCAAAAGTCATGCCAGGTCACAGGAGCATAGGGTGATTGTTTTGCCAATAACTTCTCACTGAATTGAGATAAAGCTCCCATTTTGCTTTCATTGTGCTTATATTGTGACGGGGAGTCGATTGATATGCAACATGACCATACCAGGTCACTCTGTGACCCTAACCTAGCTCGAGGTCAGGTAATTTTCACTATTTGACCTAGCAAGGTCACATTATACATCATCGATTCGCCGCAATGTGAGGAATCCAATGATGCATAAAGTTTTTCTCTAGCTTCCCTGAGGGCAGATCTAGAGAGAGAAACGTGCACTACTCTGTTGTAATCCTATGGACCCTTCTTTGACCAGCCCCCAACCACGAATCAGGAGCCGCCTTTGCTGTGACGTCACGCTGGCGACAAAGCTTTCCTTCACCCAATAGGTCCCATGTTAAAATTTGTCGATTTCAGCCGGCTCTCACGAGTACAGTATGAGTCGATAGGATAACATTGTTCTTTCTCCACCATTCTACATCAAATTTGTTTTCGAAATTGAACATTTGAAGGCGATATTGTCAGTTTTTCTTAAAAATAAGGGCATTCACGAGAATCTAAAGATATTTTAGCCTTACATCGACGTTTCATTGCAGGTGCCCGGGCACCCCCATAGAGATACAAATCCACACCCTTGTCCTTAACAGTCTCCTCCTATGGCGTTTTTTCCTCATTTTCTCTGCGAAATCATCGGAAGAGACACTGCTGAGACTATCAACTGGCGCCGCTTATTTTGTTCTTCCCGACTTTGTTTTTGGGCAGTCTTGGCCGAGTGGTTAAGGCGTCAGACTCGAAATCTGATGGGGTCTCCCCGCGCAGGTTCGAATCCTGCAGGCTGCGAAGGGTTTTAAGCTTTCGCTTTGACCGCGATATTGGTATCAAGCGTTGGTCAGGCATCGGCATTTGCTCTTCACACGTCTCTGAATTCAGTATATAAACTGATAACTCCTGCGCCTGGCACTAGTGATGGCAATTACATGGCGATCCTGACAACCTAAGGATACAGCAATGTAGGCATGATAGTTGAACCCACTGAACAACTCTGCAGCTTACACTGGTGGAAATGAAGACGCCGTTGCAAACTGTTCAGCACTACAAGTTAGAGGCAGAGACATGTTATCCCTTGCACTACAGCTGTGATTCTACTAAGTTCAAGGTATAATTTGGTGACAATAAAACAGGACCAGGCTTCTGGAAAGCAAAAATGAAAGACGCGGAATAGTTAAGGCTTAATTATTTGTTTATTTCTTTTCGGATTGCACTGATATGACAATTTAAGAAGTACAAGCCATATATGTGGGAGTATTTTGCTACCTCTTTGACGTACACCGTGATGACGTCATTGCGAGTGTTTGGAACCAGATTCCAACAGGAAGCAAAACTCGTTTCAATGAATGACTTGTTGTTTCTTATCTCAGTGCATATCCCAAAATGTCTTTACCAATTATATGAAGCTGAGAAAAAGGCAAAAGCAATGTTCCTGTCGGCTGACAAAAGGTTTAATTCTTCTAAAAAGTAATCACAACGCCAAACCAATCCCTGTAACTAGCCGAGTAGTATTGATGAACTTTTGCCGTCATTTAAGTTTGTTTTTGCATGTACGTTTGATCGGTCTCTATTCCCTTTGTCCAACTGGAACTCAGCATCTGCGCCTGTATGTATGACTGCGCCGTTGCACCCTGGGCGTTGCCCATCACAATCCTCATCCTCAACAGTCCTTATCTTATATCGCCCCCTCCCATACAGTTTTTTTCTTATTTTCATTGCAAAAAGGGAAGGATGCTGCTGACACTCAGAGCAGGCGTCCGTTCTTTTGTTATTCCCGTGTATGTTTCTGGAGCAGTCTTGGCCGAGTGGTTAAGGCGTCAGACTCGAAATCTGATGGGGTCTACCCGCGCAGGTTCGAATCCTGCAGGCTGCGAAGGGTTTTGCAGTTCTGAATTGGCCCCAACTTAAGAACCAAGCATTTGTTCTTCATTCGTGTTTCAAACCGCTGTATATCCTGCGCTGAGGAGAGCGAATGATAAGCGTTAGTATGACGACCCTTCTGCGAAACTGAGAATACGGCAATGGAAACATTTTTTGAAGTCGAGCCGATAAGGGAATTCTGCCGTTTGAAATATAAACAGCGATTTAATCTGTAAACGCTGCACTGTACCCTGTATCTCTGGAAATAAAAAAGTAAGGTAAATGTGACAGCTTTTTTTGGGGGAGGGGTGACTGGATTGACCCCTCCCTGGATTGGCCCCTAAAGCTGATTCGATGATGTCTACCTTGAAGGGATTAGATTAGCCTATCAACAATTAGTTGGAGAACGGGCAGTCAGGAATAGCACAGACTCGCACATCCTCTATCTACGGTTGTGACTCGCGGATGATGGTGCCGGGACAAACTATAGAGGCTGGACATGAGAATCATTTCACGGGGGATTGACTGCCACATTGGCACAGATCGTGTTGATTACAGGTCTCGATATATCAGTAAGTCTATCATTAAGTAAACTTTTTCACTCCCTAACTTTGGTCTAGCCACATCCTACTCTACAGAGGTCAATTTACCTCGACTTATAATACTCTTTTAGGATTTAACTTCGCATTAGCTGCCAAGGTTATTCGGCGTTGTAAACTCCCAAACTTCGGTGTAAAAAGCAAGATACACGAGCATGCGTCGACGCTTCTCCCTATCAAACCTTCGACGCCTCGACTTAGCCCTGGTGCGCGACGTCCTTGCCCAGGTATGACTGGACTTACATGGGCCGATAACACTAGTCAACAAAATTTAACTTTTGTCATGGATCCAATACAAAATATTCCGTTTCTAAGGTAATTTGTGGTGCTGAACACGAATCTGGCAGCAGAAATGTGGTATCAGATCAGAATTTTGAGATCCAGTTTGGCTGTGTGTCGTCTTTGTGGAAGCCTTCGTCTGTGACATTGACAATGCCAAACCCAAGAGGTCTAGGAAAATGAACGTTTGAGTGTTTATGGAGGCTAGGGTATTCTACCCTAAACCCGATTTTCATAGACCTAGGTCAATATATTCAAGGTAAAACGAGGCCATATAGGTCAACTTCTGTATGTGTAGGGTAGCCATTGGGACACGCCGTAATTATGCGATGAAAAGCCGGATATGAAGGGAAAGTTACCTAAAGTAATGGAGGAAAGGTCTGAGGCAATGTTCTCTGAATCTTTTAGGTCGAGGCGTTCAAGGCCATTGACTTTTGACGTCAAAATATTAGATTTTGCCTATAACTTATACTGCAACTACCACTATGGCAACCGTTGGGCGGGAATTCAGGTTTGGCCTTGACTTATGGCCTTTGACTTGAACCTGGGACCTTGAGCTCAAGATTGAGTGACCTAGCGTATGACGTCATAGCATAATATACGTCATATGGTGACGTCATCCGACCGAAAGTACTAGGGTCAATGACATTGAAATGGTGGCAATGCCTTGACCTGTGACTTTCTTCTCGGACTTGACCTTCAAAGGAGGTGACTCTGACGTAAAATTATCATCATATAATGTTGCGACGTCACCACTCGGTCTACAATACCGGCGAGCTTGTGCGACCGAGCGCAAGCCTTGTTCTATGTACAATGTTTATGCACCTGAATGCGAGGTAGTCATCGGTTGCAATAAATTCATATGTGTAGTGATAAGCTGCATTGTCTGGGTGCAGATAATCCGGGTTCTCGACAACCTTGATCTATGTTTTTCCACAAAAGGCTAGGCTCATGAAAGTGTAGGGGCTATCGCTATACAACAGGTATGCTCTGGGCAAGAAACCAGGTCAGATAGCAAAAAACGGTTACTAAGTTTGGAATCAGCGGTATCGAAATAGGCAGAAACAGGTGCTCACGTGCCGGATACCTTTTGGTTGTTGACCAGTGTAAACGGTCAGAGATGCTTCAATGCAGTCTAGACAGATTCGAAACCCCTGCTTGCCTGCCCCTCAGCATGTGAGAAATCTCTATATGTTGAGGCAGCCAACGACAAAGAATGGTCGCGCTCGGGTTCGAACCGAGGACCTTCTGCGTGTAAAGCAGATGTGATAACCACTACACAACGCGACCGATATGTGATGATATATATGATACCAGATTCCATGGAATTTGATACTTAAAGGGAACCTGGAAAATTTTACAATTATATTTGAGCTGAGATCGTCATAAGATAGAGCAGTGCGCAAACCTGATTTTTCATTGGCCCCAGAGCTCGCCGCTTGCGGAGAAATAACGTCGGGGATGTGGATTACATCTCTTTGGGGGTTCCCGGGCACACCGAGTGGATCGTACAAATTGTGCTAAAATTTGTGTCGAATTGTTGTGTTTTCATTTTATCATTCAGATTTTTATGTTATATATATATATTTCTTATCCGATCCAATAGGCCAGTGAGAGGGCTGAAACACTTTTTATATCGCACTATCACCGCTTTATGTGGTGGTTATAGATGATCTTTTATGTTTGGGCTACCTTTATCATTTTTTAAAATCCACACCTCAGGTTCATATTATTTTTTATGCCAGGTTCATGTTATTTGTGAAGCACTCTTGGGATATGCACTGAGATAAAAAACTACAAGCAATTCAGACATTTTGCTCCCGTTTGACTCATTTTTCCAAGAGTAGCAAGATTTCTACCATGGAATTTAGAGCTTATGCTTTTTATTACGCATATCAATCCATTCCAAAAAGCGCGAAACGAATATTTGTGCCTTAGCTGTTCCGGGTCCTTTTTATGCATTGCTGCTTTCCAGAAGACTTTAATCCTGTTTTAGTGAGGTATCATTATGCCTTATACTAGTTGTACCACAGCAGCAATTCCACGGATAAGACGTGTATGCAGGGGGCGTGAATTCCCGATGATCATTGATGGTACACAAATTTTAGAGACAAAAGCAAAAACACCACTAAAAGTAGGTACCATAGTGTGGGTTTTACCCTTCTCACAGTCATTTTCAATCCGAAACAGGACATAAATATGATTTAAGGGATATTCCAACACTAACTCGATATTTCACTGGAACTACCCGGGTACCTTCAAAGGGATGAGTTCACACCCTGGCATAAAAAAACCTCATTACGATTCGGACAACAACCCATCACTATTCCAGATCGTTAACTAGTGTTTCCGCCGAAATGGAGCGTGCTGTGAATATTTAACAATAACGTTCTGTACGTATTGAATAAATCAGCGGGAAAAAACGCCAGCCGTTCGAAAGTACTTATTTAACGTTGCTAGATGCTTCATTAGTGACCTCCGCATCCTCGCACCAATACCTGGGCAGTATATAATTTTTTGCGTGGAAAACCAACATTTTCCAAAAAGTTTTTCCTTTGATCCATGACTTTCAATGTGTGATATCATTTTTGACGTGACTCACTGCCCCAGCTCCACCAGATTAGACATAGTCGTAACTCGAAAGCTCAGTATTGAACGCATTCATCTAATGCCAGTCACGACCATTGGTAACTAATGATAACAATGATACAATTGCTGATTAGGATACAACATACGATATACGCCTCTTTCCTTCCATCGGTTGCCTTCGGGCCGGGCCTCTCCATTCCGAAAAAAAGCACAACGCGACACTCCTGACTTCAGGGAACTCGGCCGCCGGCTAGCCTGTGCCGACTCCGCCGCCGTCTTCCCTGTATCGAAGAGCAGCCTCCAATGTTTGAGCAGATAAGCAAGGCAATAAACAGTAAAATATGGCTAGGAATGTTTGACAAGTATTATGATTATACATATTCTGGTTCGTGTTTTTGCCTGTATCGTTTTCGTGGAGAAGTGTCTTCTGAATTTCTTGCAACACAAGTGAACGCACCTCCACCAATCAGAGGCCGCCATCCACTGGCTGCCGCTTGCCTGCGGGCACAGAGGTTAGAGTGGTCACGCTAGGCGGCACCGCTGGCGCCGAGTTCAAGCCTCGGTGGGAAAGGATCTCGAGGCGGGATTATGAAACCTACGTGTGGTATTGAGAATGGTGTTGGTTGTTCCTGCTGTTGGACTGAGGGAGGGGAACAGGTGTAGGAGACATTCTGTGCTCATAAGAGGATACATGGGATAGTTCCTATTAAAGTGTACAATGTCATTAGCACTGTAAATATATGGTGTAGTAAAGAGCTTAGTATGTGAGTATGCTTGGGGAGCAATATTTCAGGTGCTAATTTCGTGTCCGAAGTAGTTTCCTGTATTAGGGTACATGTTGCAGCTTTTCAAGGCTTTGTTTCTAATCGGCACACGTTTATTGGCAATCGAAAACACACGGTACATATCACATTCACGCCCAGTTGACAATTCATGCACATGCAACACTGTAAGTTTAAGATGCTAAAACGATTATTTGAGGCGGAGGGCTTAGCAGATATAAAAAACTTGACAAAAAATCTATCAGAGTGCCATGGGCACTCTGATATTGGGAGGAAGGGGGCTTAAGCCCCTCTAGCCGCCCCCCTCTCCATGGTATCCGCCACGGGTGATAGTGTAATATTAAGCGTGTTTTAGCCTTCCCGCAGGTATCTTCAAATGTTCAACAGCATTACTCTACTCTACTTACTCTACTTATAACTCAAACTTGTTATTTTTTGTTTTGTCCACTCTTTTGTTTGCTTGTAACTTTATTTAACTTTTTAGTTTTTTTGTTATATTTCTGTCCTGTTTGTTCTGTTATGATCTTCTCGTTTTGCCTCCGTTTTGTATTGCTTTTTCTGTTTGTTTTCTCGTTCCATTGCTCCATGGCTGCTGTTTCTTGCTGGGGGTTTATATTTTGTTCCTTCTACCTATGTTACACATGTGCTTTAATCTTATATTGGTTGCTTACTTCCTTTTGTTTTATACTGCGTGCCGGTGAAGCTTCTATTCTGTTGCTCCCTATTACCTTGTTTTGCTCATGTCTTCTGTTGCTGGTCTCTTCTTCGTGTGCTTCTGTCATCTGTCTGTACATAAAATGAAACAAGTATTTCAATCTCCATTATATGAAAACACGAGAATCTAAAGATATTTTAGCCTTACATCGACGTTTCATTGCGGGTGTCCGGGCACCCCCAAAGAGATACAAATCCACACCCTTGTCCTAAACAGTCTCCTCCTATGGCGTTTTTTCCTCATTTTCTCTGCAAAATCATCGGAAGAGACACTGCTGAGACTATCAACTGACGCTGCTTATTTTGTTCTTCCCGCATTTGTTTTTGAGCAGTCTTGGGCGAGTGGTTAAGGCGTCAGACTCGAAATCTGATGGGGTCTCCCCGCGCAGGTTCGAATCCTGCAGGCTGCGAAGAGTTTTAGTATTTCACTTTGACCGCGATATTGGTACCAAGCGTTGATCAGGCATCATCATTTGCTCTTCAGTACTGATAACTCCTGCGCCTGGCACCGGGTATGTTTATGGTAGGCGTTTACATGGTGTTCCTCTTGAGAAGATAAAGATACAGCAATGCAAACATGGGAGTTGAACCAACCAAACAACTCTGCAGCTTATGCTTATGCTTAGCTTATGCTTAGGCACTAAAAACTAGATGCAAAGACACTTTATATCTTAAATTACAGCTGCGATTCGACTAGGTTTGAGTTACAATTTGGTTTCACTAAAACAGGACCAGACTTCTGGAAAGCAAAATTGAAAGACGCGTTACAGCTAAGGCTTAATTATTCGTTTAGTTCTTTTCGGATTGCAATGAGAGGAAAATCAAAGGAACAACCCATATGTTTCAAAGTATTCTGCTACGTCTTTTACGTATACCTTAATGACGTCATTTTGTGTGTTCTGAACCAGGTTCCAAGATGCTGAAAAATTCCTTTAAATAAATAGCCCATAGTTCTTTATCCCAGTGTATATCCCGAACGTGCTGCACAAAATGCATGAAGCTGAGAAAAAGGCAAAAATGGTGTCTTTATCGGCTTCCAAAAGGCTTCATTATTCTAAAAATTTACCACAACACCAAACCAATCACTGAGTTAAGCCAAGTTGCATCAACGAACTTTCAACATAGTTTTTTCATGTTCTTTCAACCGTTGTATCCCTATTCTCCTTCCCCACCTGGAACCGAGAGCATTTGCACCCTGAGTGCCTGAGTGCTCCCCTTCCCAATCACAATCCTCATTCTCCACAGTCCTTACCCTATACTGCCTCCTCCCATAGTGTTCTTTTTCTCATTTTCATTGCGAAAACAATGGGAAAAATACTGCTGATTCTCTCAAAACAGGCTCCAGTTGTTTTGTCATTCCCGCGTTTGTCTTATAGCAGTCTTGGCCGAGTGGTTAAGGCGTCAGACTCGAAATCTGATCGGGTCTCCCCGCGCAGGTTCGAATCCTGCAGGCTGCGAAGGGTTCTGTGTTTTTGGATTGACCCCGATCCAGAAACTGTCTCTGTTGGACCGTCTCTGAAATCGCTGCGTCTTCTGCGACGGTGAGTGCGAATGACGAGTCTTGATTTACTGATCCTTCTGTCAAGGTGAGGGTACGCAATGGACACATAAGTATGTTGAAATCTAGCTGATCAGACAATTCTGCCCCTTAACCTGCCCTCCGCTGGGCCTCCGAGCCACCTTCGCCCTGGTGGTGGGGAGGGGGTGGCTTCAAACATCCCCTCTAAGTCGGCCCCTATGCGGGATAGCGAAAAATGGGAATGCTGTTGGGTAGCTCATACAAATTAATTAAGAAACTACAGCGGTCACTTTTTGGCTCAGGTCAAAGGTCATGACATTTCAAAGGAGGTGGCATTTTAGAGAAGAGTTTCCGGGCTCTAGCGTCTGACAGAGTAGAATTAGAAGTATTTTAGGCAGCATTCTCTTCCTTTCGCTACGGTGAATCGAAGGATGTACAATGTGACTATATTAGGTCAAAATATAAAAATTGCCTGACGTAAGGTTTGGTCAAGGTCACTATCCAACCTAGCATAGCCAATATGCATATCAAGTGACTCAAAATAGCAATCCAAACGTATTGGTAACAAAATAAAAGCTTTGCCATAATTCCCTGCAAAGTTATTGATCTAAGTCTAAGTCTAATATATTGAAGTTAAGTCTGAAACCTGCTTAATTAGCTCCAGAAGACCTCTCAAAGGTCGCAGGTAAAAAATTGCAACATGAACCTGGCAGGAGGCCCAGGATACCTACTACTAGTTAAAGAATATGAAGGCATTTGCAGCTGTATCTACACCGATACAGCCCAATGCCCGTTTTCCCCATGTATTTTTAATGGAACGGTCATGATCCGCAACTGACCTTATGTCATCGATGTGAACAATCCCGGAATGTGTTTTGTAGTTGTCGGTAGGACCATTATGTGGTATTAGTTTCAAATTGGTGCATTCGCTCATTTCCTTTTTATGCCACCTTAACCCGCGCCCGACCGGGGGTCCGGCGCCACCTTCGCCCCACCGGGGGCCATCGATGGCCCCCATATAACTCCGAAAATATGGGGGTTAACGCAAATCTGCAAAATGTATTAGAAAACTCGCGTGAATTCAGTAAGAAATTACCTCGCATGTTTAAGCACTCAGGTCAATGGTTTGACCTCCAGAGGTCACGTTAGGTCAAGATAGGCTATTTTCATTCAAATATGGAATGCTTAAGGAAACTGGACATAACTCTTGCGCCATTAGAGCTATTCAAATCTGGTAAACTACACTTGATAGGAAAAGGTAAGACCTTTTTCCGCTATGTGGAACATAATGACCTCCCGCCAGTGGTTTGACCCCCAGAGGTCACCTCGTGACCTAATATGACCTGAGGTCACGAAAGGTCAGAAATTGACCTTGCCGTATATCAAATGAAAACCAGTGACGAGACATACACGATTATGTTTATTTCAGCGCTCTAGCTTAATTAGGTCAAAAGTTATTGCCAAAGTACTGTTTAACCCCTGGGGACCCTGGATGACCTTGCAGAGATCAAAGGGAAAATATGGCCCCTGTGATCCGTGAAATGGTGTCCAATGACGCTTTTCCTGAGCAAGCCGAGCATTTGCAATCGTTTTTGTGACTTTTAGATCATAAGACAGCTTTTCCCCATACTTTTTTCAATGAGAGAAAGCATGGCCTCGTGACCTCACCTCAGGTTACGAAATCGAAAAATCCCGGATATACATCCTGTAAACCCTGGAGGGGTCATGAAGTGTAGGGAGTTTCAAATCGATCGACTCAGAAATGTAGCTCTTATAGAGCTCAAAAGTTGAAGTAAGGTGACCTTGGTTGACCTCACCTGGTGACCTGACCTTGGGTGACCCGGGGTAATGAATTTCGGGGACGATGGGAAAATGATGTAATGAGAGATAGAGCCCTCAACCGCGGCGCTGCGCCTCGTTGTTGTTCTGCTATCCCGAAAAAAACCTTTACCTAAACCTAAACCTAAGGAAAAAAACCTGCACCTGGAGGGGCCATCGATGCCCCCGGTGGGGCGAGGGTTAAACATTTTTTTTTCAGGTGAGTTCGCTTGACATGGACTGGTGACCTGACCTGAGATGGCCCAACCTTAAACCCGAGAAGGAGAAGGCGGGAATAAAGTCAACTGCACCTGGCACTGATAGACAGAATGAGGCACGCGCCGTGGCGTCGGCTTCAACGCCGAGCGAGACTTGACAACTGGTAGAGGCACCAAATGATGAGCATTTATACCGCTCTTTTTTGTGCAATGTTCCAAGGTGACACAAGACAAATACACTGAACGTGTTTTTGATGCGAACAACCTATGGCAGTTATCGAAAACTAATCGAAACCGCTTGTTTTTATTTGTTTTTTTGCGGAAGGGGGGGTGGGTAAATATATCAATGTATTAGCTGACTTAAAAATTGTAAAATAACGCGATCTTCAGTATTTATTGATTACATTTGGAACACGGATTTTTCCTAAATTGATTTTAATATCATGTGCGTCAAAGTATGAGTTTGCTTATTTTCTACAACAAAAAGAGCCTAATACAAAAAATTATCCAAATAGTTGTTATTATTGCCTCTTGTATTTTAAAGTAAGATTTCCTAACTTGAACTTTCCAGTGACAGAAATTAGCAAAGGATATCTGGCACCATAATGACGTCATAAAATGGTGACTGGCGACCTGAGACTACTCCCAGACATGATGTTTGGGACTTCCAATATAAGCAAAATTGTTTGCTTCTTAATCAAAATCGCAATCTCGTGGTTTCTGAATTGATATAAGCTGGGCAATTTATTTAATTCCATGGCAATTTATGTAAATACTTGTAATCTACTTTAACCCTTGCCCCGGTGGCGGTACGAGCCACCTTCGCCCTGGTGGGGCTAAAGACCCCCTACGATTCAAAACTAGAGAGCTGAAAAAGCGCAAAACGGATCAGCTCTTTAAAAATGATGTCGAAAATACTTGGTCATTTTCTTGTAGGTCAATATAAGGTCACCAGAGGTCAAATAGGTCAAATCGCTAATATGAGGTGCACTAAGCAAACCTCTATATCTCAAACTATGATAGCTAAAACATTTCTAACACCATTCGAAGCTCTTGAGATGCGCTTTCATATAGTGGCATTTTTTCTGTGTCAAGCCTGCTACGGTCACTAAATATTGGGCATTTCTGGGATGTCCAGCCACCCTGCATAAGGGCGTTTTTTTCAATAGCTCTCACAAAAGATACAGCCATAGTTTATGCACCATTGCAATCCTCTCGTCAATACGAATCGAATGATATATGATATTTATGCCAGGTCAATTTAAGAATTTGACCTGACCAGTCAACGGTCTGACCCAACTTGACCTGGTATAGTCATGATGTATATCATTTGACTTCCGTGACTATACAAACACTTCGGTGACAAAATAAAAGCTCTTTCTTATTTTATTCAAAATTTATAGAGAAAAACAACAAAAATGCTTATTTGACCTAAGGTGCCTTTTAAAGGTCAAAGTAAATTTTGCCATGCTTCGAAATGGGCTAGAGCAAGTCGCAACCGATGTTTGAAGCTGCTTCAATCCTACTTACTGAAAAGCTCTTTCTGTTTCCCCATGTATTGACAATGGGGAGGTCTGCTCTGCACTGACCTTAGGTCACCAATATCAAAATCCCGGAACAAATGTTGTGTCCTGGGCCCAATATGTGGTATGAGTTTCAACTTGATCGATTAACCCTTCTTTTACTTATGCGGTCCTAAGTATTTTTGAGGTGAGGTCACTTCACCTGGCCTGGTGACCTGACCTGATATGATCTTGAGCCAAAATTTTCAGGAAATATGTAAAAATGATGGAGGAACGTAGACAGTTTCCGCTGCGCGCCGCCGTTTTTGATCACTTTGAAAACCCGGGGGGTCTAAAAGACCCCCACCCGGGCGAGTTAAAGTCCTGTTTCATAAGCCTCCCAAGTCGCTAGAGTGATATTACTGTGGACTCCTAAACTTCGGTACAAAAAGTCTGATATGTGATGTGTCGCCACTTCTTGTCAAACTCCCGACGCGTCGACTTAGCCCTGGTGCATGACTTCCGTGCCCAGCTGTAACTGGACTCCCATGGGTTGATGCTCGGTTGCACTTTAGACAAATTCAAACCCTGCTTGCCTGCCCCTCAGCATGCAAGAAAACATTAATTAGCTAATTAAAGCAGTCAGCAACAAACTCTGGTCGCGCTCGGGTTCGAACCGAGGACCTTCTGCGTGTAAAGCAGATGTGATAACCACTACACAACGCGACCGCGGTGTTATAAGCGGTATGATACCAAAGATGCCATGGAATTCGATAGTTAAAGGGGACCTGGAACCTTTACAATGATATTTGAGCTGAAATCGCCATGTGATATTGCACTGCGCAAACCTCAGGTCTGATATTTTTGGCCCCAGAACTCGCCGTTTGCGGACAAACAGCGTCGGCGGTGTGGATTTGCATCTCTTTGGGGGTGCTCGGGCACCCCCATGAAATGTCGAAAGAGAGCTTAGATACCATTGAGTTGTTGTGCATTTCATTTTACCATTTATATTTCAATTTTTTTATTTAATCGTTCTTATGCGGTCCAAAAGGTCAGTGGTAGGGCTAAAACGCAATTTATATTTTACTATCACCGTTTTATATTGTGGTTGTTTATATATATATATATATATATATATATATATATATACTATATATATATATATATATATATATATATATATATATATACATTTATGCATATATTGTTTCATGTTTGGGCACCCTTAATCATTTTAAAAAATCCGCGCCGCTGCAGCAGGGGCGTGGATTTTTAGCAGGATTTTTAGCAGGATTTTTAGCAGGGGCGTAGAGCAGGGGACCTGCTGCTGATACAGCATCATATTCACTACGCAATGATTATTGATCAATGGCGCAATGGTGAGATGATAAAAACAACGCAGCAGCAGTAGTTTCTGGATTTGTTTGAGACCCCATTCGGGGCCTGGTTTGACCACCACTGGATCCAGCAGATACATCGATGGTAACACTCAGCACATTGGCATCCAGAGAAAAGCCAGCACGAAGCTCAGGCAGCATAGTGAGTCATCATGCTTACCCCTTCAAAATATTTTGAGCGTGAACTATGCAGAGGTCGACCAGTTTCGGGCGCGAAAGTATGAAATTATGGCTCATTTTCCAAATGGCAAAAATGACAAATGAATTTAAATAACGCCTACCAATGAATTGTTGCTATAGGCAAGCCTTATGATTATATGGCTCTACTTGTCGTATTTAATTGCGATGCTGGTGTAAGGTCCGGTTTACTTGAAATACTACTACAAAACTTTAGGGGTGATTTTCAAAGTCTTAGGGCTGCTTTTCAAACCTTTACGGGTGCTCACGCACCCCTAAAAATATACAATTTTACACCCCTGGTCTCGCGATGAGTCTATTACCACAACTCAAACAATGGTGGGACATACCTACCTAATATATAAGCGTAGGTCAGTGGCGGATCCAGGGGAGGCAAAAAGGCTATTGCCCCCCCAACGGAAAAGCTCGGGGAAAACTATGTTTTTGCCCCCCAAAGCGATCGTCCCCCTATTTTTTCCCCGACCCTTTTAGTTTTAAGAAGTTTTGGTGCTTCAACTCTCAACTTCAAACAGAACCAATCAAGTTCAGTGAAAATATGTGGCCTTGGATAGAAAAGGTATCTTAGTCTATTTTCAGCCCGTGACGTTTTTTTGCTTCTCCTCAAACACCCGTGAAGTCATATTTTAGCGCTGCGTGACGTTTTTTTCGACTTTTGGTTTGCCCCTCCCAAACCGACCGGCTAGATCCGCCACTGGCGTAGGTAGAGTGGCTGTGCCCCGTGCGAGGACCATGTTCCTTCTGCAGATCATCTTACTGGACGGGCACGATCCTAACCGGAGCTTTAGTTCCCTCAGTTTCTTGTCGTTAGGTCGCCGGACCTCTTCATTCTATCGTGTGTGATGATATACATTTGGGCTTTTAAGTGCTGAACACTTGCGAGCTTGTGAAATGATACTTTTAGTTTGGAAATTTTATATCGCCGCCGAGCCGCATGCGTGCTCCACACACGGGTGTAGACAGAAAGGCAACAGCAACGCCACGTCGACTCTGCCCTGAAAGCAGCCGAGTTTTTACCCGAATTTATACTTCAGTTTGTCGAGATGATGTCGAGCCCCTACCCTTGGAATAAGCCACAATTGTAGAATAGGTTCAATTTTGGAGTAGAATCGAAAGCATACACACTATCCACATATGACAAGAGGATTTGAAGGAATCGGCCCGCAAAAGATTGATTGAAGAAATTAAAGTAAAAAGAGATATCAGGATGCGAATTCTATCACAGAGCAAGGAATGAATCTGAGCCTTAAAATCAAACAGCGCTAGAGGTTACGGGATACCGTTCCGGGACATCGCTTTGATGTCTCGTTTGTCTCAGAACTTGACGTTTATAAAAGAGTGAAAGTTTTCAGGGCGGTATCTATTCATTCAGAATTATTTTCCACTACGATTCCAGACTAGACACCGTGGGATTTATCTATTTATCTGCAAAATGCATGATTTTGGATACAGGAAATATGAAAACTGGGTTTGTTTGGCAAATATTCTATACGGAGAAAAATGCAGTCAAAACCCCATAAATGTGCTTCATTTACTGGAATTAAAATTAAATCGTCAGCATCTTCACAGAAATGGACGGCTCACACCAACACATACACTCATAGACGGGCATTTTCAAAGGAAATGGTCTAGAAACGTGATATTCGGCACGCGTTTTCAAAAGAAAATAATCAGTCGAAACGTCTTGACAAAATATCTGTTTATTTCAGAATGTCATTTGTCACCCTTTTTATAAAGCCAAACATTTTTTTCATTTCCCTTAAATCGATTTCTGCTCTACTTGTCCCACTGTAGCCTGGAACTGGAATCAGTTTAAAGTTTGAGCCCTTTATATGTTTCCGCCGGGCAACGTTATCTGCTTAAGACTGCGTGGCTTGTCAATGACATGATTTATTTAGTACCAATCGTTTTTAGTGCTCATGACCTCATGTTTTCCGGATCATGGGAGAGATTACTCAATAAGATTGATAATTAAATATGCAAAACAATTCGTAGGTCGGAATAATTAACTGAGTGGCTTTGCCGCCAGGCCCCGTGGACAATTTTTCAAAAACATTTGTTTCGAGAGCCCAAACAAGGCGCTGTTTCACTTGTATCTTTGCAGTTTTAAGGGGGGCACCACAATGTCATAGCCCCTAAGTTCATCCAGAGGGACAGACCATTTTTTAACATATTAACTGGGGGGGCCATTTGTCCCCCCCAGTCGGCCGAAATGCCACCCCCCCCCAGTGACCGGAAATTGCCCCCACCCCCCAGTGAAATAGACAAAATATGACTTAAACATCAATAAATGCAAACCCACCTAACGAACATAAGACAGAACACTACCCGTTAATGATAATTTAGGTTTATTACTGGTGCCAAATTGGCAATCCACAAAAATTTTGTTAAACAATTTTCATCCGTGGACGTCTCCTCCATCGTGCGAAGACAAAACAAAGCGCATAGTTACGGGAAATCCCGGCAAGCATCATCAAAATCCCGGCCTCAGCATCAACTTATCACAATGCTGGAGATGAACGCTGGCCTACAACCAATCAAACATCATGTTTTATCCGACCAGAAGCTCACATCCCAGCCAGTATCGTAAGATTGTATGATGCTCTCATTTCACACGAGGTCAATTGTGAGTTCGTTCATGGATTAGACGGGACACGGTGTAGTCAAAGTGCGTAAGACAGGTTGCTGGTGTGGCAGTATGAAGTGCTAAGTCCTTTTATTTATTATTTTGGTGGTAGCATACATAAACGTCAGGTGCCATCCAAACTTCATACATACAAGTGACTTCAAACTACAAACAAACTTCAAGCATAAAAGTGAGGGGGCCAGCCAAACTTCAACCTGATGCTGACAACAAACTTTCCACGTTAGTAACAAAAACTGTTCGAATTTGGGGTCCTTTTTGCCTTCCGCAGTGGCTGGTTATATAAATTTCCTGTTTAACCCAATTTTGACTAAGATCAAGAACTTGCTGGTCAAGAAGTGGGTGGGGGGGAGGGGAGGGGACAAGACTCCTGGTCTCCCCTTTTCCGACGCTTGTTGTAGCATGCGTGAAATTTATAGTGAGATTGCTGCATCAATTTTGTTCTGCAAAATCGATAAGTTGTTAGCTGGCTTTTATCATAGATTCATTGGTGTTGAAAATGGGAGAGATTATATATTCGGCCACAGCCCTTCGTTAGAATACAAAAAACTATCTCCCGAGAAACCCTTCCAAGAAGGAAAAAGCTGGTGACGCCATATGACCCTGACATTTGGTGCGTCGATAAGCTTAAACAATTATTAGCTTTTTTTGTACTACATTCCCTAGATGATTTTGACAGCAAAAGTCACACATCATAGAAGGTATATGTATAAAAACCTATCTCGATTTAGCCTATGAACAACTTGTGTTCAATGCTATAGGAATTTACTTATATTGCCACACTCATAAAGAAAAATAAGAAAATCACCTTTTCATTTGGAATACATTGCATCAGCGTCAGGCCAAAATCCCTCCCAACAGGGTGAGAGTTGGCGACGCCGTATGACCCTGGCAGTTGATGCGTCGTTAAACCCTCCAACAATAATGATTATTATTGAGCAGCGTCAGGGCTGCCAGGCTGGCCATGTCGTAGCCAAATTCCTCGAATTGGGCCTTTTTTGTGGTGTTTGGCCCCGCGATTTTTTCGGTTGGCCCTTCCATGGAATCTGGCCTTTTTGCCCCTTTTTCTAGCGGTTGGCAACTAAGCTATTTCTGGTTTTTCCCTTGCATAAATATGGCTTATTTTGACCTCTTTCGCTCTGGAATACGATATTCTGACACCAACAAAGCAGCAGAGCAGCAGCAAAACTGGTTTAATGGTGGAAGAGAGGGACAGAACTTTGTTAAAACACTATCCACAAAAATGATGGCCACCGAAAACCACCGGAGAATTTTTTAACAAATTTTAAACAGTGATACAAGTCGCCTTTTCTGCGGGCTTATGACTACCGTTAGGGGTTGTTTTAGCATCAAATCTGGCTTTTGTGGTATTTATTTGGCTATATTAGTGAAAATGAAATTTTGTCCCTCTATGGCCCTTTTTCTAGCTCGGTTTGAACTTTTTCACCGAAAAAATGGCAACCCTGGGCAGCATGTATAATCTGGAATAACACAAAAATTGAGAAACATTTTATTAACACCAACGCGTCTAAGTTTTATTAAACCCCCTCAAAATGGGGTATTGATCCCTTGAAGACACTATAACGGCCAGCACAAAGAATGCCCCCCACTGACTTTTCCTTAAGAAATGCCCTGCAGGGGGAGGGTGTATGGTGCCCCGTTGCTGCCCCCATTCCACTGCCTATGAATTCTACCCTGAAAATATGTGAGATGCGATATTTGTTGAACCGGCCTTGAAATGACAATTTATATGGCTTTCGAGAGATAGAAGCTTTTTTGACACGTGCTTTATCTATCTAACACAGGAGCCCATTGGCGAAATATCCCCAAAAAATCCGACATTTCTCTAGTGTCTAATACTTTAATGTCCACTGCCAACAATCCGGCTTTTGCCAAATTCCTTTTACGTCGGGAACATCATGACGTTTTAAATAACTCTGACGTAGGTGCAAAATGATCATCGCAGCCGGCGCGCACTAAAATTCCAAACATAATGAAGACTGACCATTGGCGACGCGCATGCGCCTGACAGCTCTCTCCTTTCTCTGGGCGGCATCAATCACTCGCCCGGGCGCATGCCCTGCGGCTCTCGCCTGCGCGACCGGCGCCAGACGGAAGCTCAGCTGACGAGCCTCGCTGCTATGGCAACCGCGTATCGACCGCCCGCCAACTGGAAGGCGGCCGCTGTGCCACCGAATCCGGCCAGCCCCCGGCGAGTTCGTCCGTCTCTGGGACCTTTTCGGGGCCGGTGGGTCTACAATCGCGTGGTGGTGTCAACGATGGCTGGCCTGACGAAGGAGGCACGCCGCTCGCGTGAGGTGCCGGAGGACGAGTAGTTTACTGTACCAGGGAGGACCCCGAGGGCACAATGTTGACAGGTGAGTAGGGGTGTACAGGCGAGCTCGACCGCGTGCTCGTGGCCAATGGCTGTGGTCCTGAGTTCTGTTCATGGTGCCATCATTATCACGTGAGAATGGTTGCTTATGCCCCTATTCTGAGTGTCAGCCCTCATTTTTTTGCAATGCAACGTGATACCCGATGACAATTAGTGATTTGATTATGGACCACAAGGTCACGAGCAGATGAAGGGATGAGACGGGTTGGAATACGCTGGCTCAGCTGGTGTTTTAACAGATTCGGTAAGATTATTTCACTGATTTCATGGGCAGTGCTTTCTTCCTTTTGCATGGCAAAGGGGTGAATTGTGTAAACTCGCCACCGAGTTAGCCAGGCTGAAACATCCAACAGCGTGGGAGCAAGCGGAATTGCCTCTACTGGATCTAGAATCAGAACAACACCTGGAAGCACGCAGATTCTCCCATTAAACTTATTCGTAGTGATTTAATAATCTCGTACGTTTTCACGTACCGAGTTTGGCTTGTAGGGGTGGGGCCATGGGAGCAACCAGGTCAAGATGGAAATGAATCAAGGCTCAACTGGAGGGCGGAATAAAGTGGAGGAAAGCCAAAGGGAAGAACATCCAATTATAAATGCATCCAAGCAAATGCATAGTTCGTCCATGATCATTATCCCTGTTTTCACATTTTTGTCCTCTGATGACAGTGGTGGGTCCATAACCTCATTCCGGGGGAGGGGGGGCTAGGGGCTCGAACCTCCCTCAGCATTGCCTAGAAACAGCCTCCGACTATGCATTTAAAATAGGCACTCCGACATGTTGGTGAGGTTGAGCCCACTTAGCCCACCCCTTGTATCCATCACTGTCTAAAGATTCAGACTGTATGCAAGGGCAATGCGTCATCAGCAAGACCGGGGGAGGGGCAGGGGTGCAAATTTATTATTTTTGGGGGTGCCCGGCCACCTGGAATGAAACATTGAGTTTGTGTTTTTAAAGAATCCTTTAAATTCTGTTGTTTTTATTTTCAGGGCTTATTGTTTTTATTTTCAGTATATATTGTATCATTCGATCACTTTTGATATGATGGTTATGACATTCCTTCAAATTTGGACATGTCCAAACGTACCTGGAGAGAGGGGGTGACAATGACTCACAATCCTAAAAATTCCGTTTCAGACAAATTTTTACAAAATTTAGGAAGGCTGTTGGGAGCCGTAACTAATATTAGCAGTGAACTTTAGGCGGCAGAACGGGGGGGGCACTGAGGCACCGTGCCTCACCCCTCTTGGACGGACCAGGGGGTACCACCATTGAGATGCCCCCTTAAATTTTTGAAGATAGCAATGAAGCGGCGCTTGGTCTGGGCTTTCGAAAATAAACTTATAGTTTGTAAGATTTTTCACAGACCCGAGAAGTCTTAAAGCAAATCCACTCTGTTGGTGCTTATTTGTATCTTTATTTATAAGGGCCACTCGCAACAGGGAAACTTGCCCAATTATAGGGAGTATTGGCGTGAGTGTTTATAAGGATCCTCTCCACCGGGTCAGATTGGACATGGAAGGTTGTTGCCCGCCGTGGGGATTGATCCCACGTTGCCTTTAAACTGAAAAATGAATGCGGGTTTTAAAGTTTTTTTTTGCCTGCCCCTATGTGTTATAGCAGAGTTTTTCTGTATATTTTATTTAGTTAGGATCATATATCGTTAAAATAATCATTCTTTGCATTGTATTCGTTAATTTGTTATCTCATCTGACTTGAGCTGTCATTGAGTCTTATATACCTGTTGCTCATAGGCCCTCAATGAACAATAAACGGTCCATGCTGTCACATCTACAGATCGGCAGCAAAGCCACTAGGCCGCCCAGCCCCTCTACTTTTGATCTATTTCGGCCAATTTTCTTCTAAAGCACTGGTTGTATTATTTTACCTCTCTCCCATAAAAGTTCATGATATGTCTCCTTCCCCCTATCCCTGTGCTCCTTATCAGAAATCCTGGATTTGTATTTAGCCTGGTACCTGCCAGTATACCACTGCATTCCTCTTAGATTTTCATTGGGAACTAAAGAGGCAAAAGGGCTTAAAGGGCTGTAAGGGCTTAAAGGGGTACATTGCAATAGCAAAAAAATACTCCTCGTTTCCTTTGCCCGACACTTCTGTTCAAAGCAATAGGGGGCTCACAGACGGGCGCCGTATAACCACAGATGTTACACAGCTCAAATAGCTGTATAATCACAGCTCAAATATCGATCAATCTAAAAAGGGGGCTGTAACGGCCCTGGATAAAGGGCACAATAGCCCTTGTCGAACGGGAAACATGTCATTATTTAATTAGGACTGGAAGGGCGGTGGTATATATATACATACCAGAGTGGTGGAAGATCAAAAGGACTGAGGACTATTGGAAGGAGCTGGAGACCAAAATACTCCCCAGTTTGTATGTAGGAAATGTCCCGCAGTTTACACACATCTCTTAAGCCATGGCATTTCTGGGAGATGTTCGGAAAGGATTTGAAGGCGCAGCCGTTCCTTCTTTTCTTTAAGTTAGGGCGTCACATTCACTGGAACCCTTTGAAGCCTTTCTGGTGGCACCCAGTGACGTCACAGTCACTCAGGCCAGCATCGATCGCATGAGTCAGTCCATTCTCAACAGATGGCTCACACCCCGCGCTCTGTAGATGACCCACGTGTTTTGTCCGGTGATGCTTAGACCAGATGTCCGTCATCGCTCAATTGTAAAGGTTAATGTGCAACCCGCTTGTGGGTTATCAAGTAGACCGACTAGTGGCATTATAAAACCACGCACAAACTAAAATCCCGAACAAGTTAATTTGCGGTAGCATTCTAGGTAAATCCAGGGAAAGAGGCGCAAGTGCTCATTATTGATCCACTGGGTGATCTCACACAGTGCCCCAGTGTCCCGGGAAACGTCACTTTTCGTTTCACTTTACAACCGGCCTTGTCTATCATTCCATACTGCGGCTCTGTGCTGCCGGCGCTCCAGTAACCGTCAGTTTCATCCCAAACTTGGATGAAGCCTGGACAGCATCGTTATGTGTCTGCTGCCTGAGCATTATACTTGCCAGATCAGTTCTGCTGTGACCAACGGACTGCCCAGTAACCGAAGTAGCAGCACATTCATCTAACATGATGTGTGTGCCCCAAACCCAGTGTGCCCCTCCCACAATTTTCCAGTTGATACGCATGCTTGCCAAATGCCCCGTATCTGCCCTTGATATCAATGGTGTGCCCCTCAGTCTTTTTGTGAATGCAGCATATTTTTGTTAGCTTTTAACGCGTTAAATCTGCACATTTTTGTATATATTATTTTTGTTTTATTTTTTGTCCCGAAGTGTTTTGTGGCCACCTGAAAATTTTCAAGGGGCATGTTCCCCTGGCCTCTTTTCGTTGCGATGCTGATAATTTCTTTAACACGCGCATTGACGGGGGACGGGTACCCGCCCCCCTCGGGTTTTTCGGAGATAGCAAAAAAACGACGGCGCGTAGCGCCGCCGTACTTGGTATACCTTTTTCCTCATCATTTTTACAACTTCTGTGAAAATCTTAAGGTTAGGTCATCTCAGGTCAGGTCACCAGTACAGGTCAAGTGACCCGACCTCAAAAAAGTTTAAGATAGCATAAGTCGGAGCAGGGTGAACTTATCCGATCGAAACTCATATCACATAAAATGGCCCCACCAAGTTCTCTAAAATATGTTCCGGTATTTTTGATATCGATGACCTAAGGTCAGGTACGAGGCCTGACCTCGCCATTGGAAATACATGGGAACATGGTTTTTACGGAATAACTCAGTAACGGATGGTGATAGAGCATTTATTTTAGCTGCATTAGACTGGCCTGGGCTTTGCTGTTCTAATGATATGCATTTTATATAATTTTACCCCGACCTGACCTCAGGTCAGGTCAAATCCTTGATTTGACCTAGCAAGGTCAAATTATATATCATTCGATTCGGCTTGCTAAGAGGATTCATATAGCTTAAGTCGTCTTGCTCTATCTTTACTTGTTCAGATGTAATGGCCGAAAAAAACTGAATTTACATGTTATCCCTATGATGGGCATGTTTTGACCTCTGGTGACCTTAAATGTGACTTGACAAAAAATGGTTCAAATGTTTTCGATGAAGAAGTGGATGGCCAGCCCAACGCCTTTTACCGTTTTTCGCTACCTACCGTGGTTCTCGAGATCTTAGGGGAGGCGGGTACCCGCCCCCCCGTCAATGCGAAGGTGGCTCAGACCCCCGTCAATGCGCGTATTAAAAGAAAAACTACGAACACACCCACAACAAATTCGGGAAACAAGGCTAGAGAATCTCCACGGCCCAGATACTGGCCCTCCGCGGGGCAGCTGCCTGACACGTCATGTAAATTCCATAAGGGTGTTTAGTCGCATTTAGGCCAAAGCCTACAAATGTGAGATGGACTAAGCCGCCTTACAAGTGCTGGATAGATTGTACCGTTTTACAACGCTGAATAAATCGCACTGCCTTACAGCTGCAGGATAGACTGTACCGCCTTACAACTGCTGGATAGACTGTACCGTCTGACAACTGGAGGAAAACTGTACCGCTTGACAACTGGGATAGGCTGCACTGTTATGCACGCCTGCTGGATAGACTGTATCGCATTACAGCTGACAATGCACTGGCACCGTTGGAATGAATATACTTACTGGATAGACTGTACCGCCTGACAACGGGGATAGACGCCACTGTTATACACTTCTGCTGGATAGACTGTACCGCCATGCAACTGTGAGAAGACTGTACCGCCTTACAACGGGGTGAAGTGGACCGTTGGATGTATTTACTGGATAGACTGTACCGCCTGACAGCGGGGAATAGACTGCGCTGGTATACACCTGCTGGATAGACTGTACCGCCTTACAACTGCTGGATAGACTGTACCGCCTTACAACTGCTGGATAGACTGTACCGTCTGACAACTGGGGATAAACTGCACCGTTGAACACACTTGCTGTATAGATTGCACCACTTTATAACTGGGGATAGACTTCACTGTTACACACCTGCTGGATAGACTGTACCGCCTTTCAACTGCTGGATAGACTGTACCGCCCGACAACTGCTGGATAAATTGCACCGTTGGACACACTTGCTGCATAGATTGTATCGCTTTATAACTGGGGATAAACTTCGCTGTTACACATACCTGCTGGATAGACTGTACCGCCCGACAACTGCTGGATAGACTGTACCGCCCGACAACTGCTGGATAAATTGCACCGTTGGACACACTTGCTGTATAGATTGTATCGCTTTATAACTGGGGATAAACTTCGCTGTTACACATACCTGCTGGATAGACTGTACCGCCCGACAACTGCTGTATGGACTGTACAGTCTGACAACTGGGGATAGACTGTACCGTCTGACAAATAGGGATAGACTGCACTATTATACACACCTACTGGATAGACTGTACCGCCTTACAACTGTGAGAAGACCGTACCGCTTTACAACTGGGGATGAAGTGCACCGGTGGATATACTTACTAGATAGACTGTTCCGCCTGACAACGAGGAAAGACTGTACCGCCTTACAACTGCTTGATAGACTGTACCGCCTGACAACACTGGGGATCGACCACACCGTTGGACACACTTGCTGGATAGACTCTAGTGCCTTACAATTGCTGGGTAGACTGTACCGCCTTATATCTGGGGATAGACTGCACCGTTGGATACACTTGCTGGATAGATTGTACCGCCAAACAACTGGAGATAGACTGCACTGTTATACACACCTGCCGGATAGACTGTACCGCTTGACAACTGTTGGATAGGCTGTACCGCCAGACAACTGGGGAAAGACTGTACCGCCCTTACAACTGCTTGATAGACTGTACCGCCTGACAACTGGGGATTGACTGCACCGTTGAACACAGTTGCCGGATAGACTGTACTGCCTTACAATTGCTGGCTACACTGCACCCCCAGACAACTGTTGGATATACTGTACGGCCCGGCAACTGGGGAAATACTGTACCGCCTTACAACTGCTTGATAGACTGTACCGCCTGACAACTGGGGATTGACTGCATCGTTGAACACACTTGCCGGAAAATTGTACTGCCTGTCAACTGGGGGTAGACTGCACTGTTATACACACCTGCCGGATAGACTGTACCGCCTTACATCTGCTGGGTAGACTGTTCCGTCTGACAACTGGGGATAGACTGCACTTGTATACACAACTGCTGGATAGACTGTACTGCCCTACAACTGCGGGATATATCATACCGCCTTACAACTGCTGGATAGACTCCCCCACCCCATCCATTGGTCTGGATCCGGCACTATTGCAGGGGAGACAAGAAATGGTAGATTATACCAATCAAGGTCAAAGGAGTAAAAACAAGAAAAGGGTCAAAGCAGGTCAAATGAGAGAAGGTAAAATAGGTCCAGGACACAGCAGGCCCAACGAAGAGCAAAGCAAGTGAGTGAGAAGAAAGGACAGAATAATGCAATTTCAGGACAAACGGGACGGAAGCAGGGCATATGAGGCAGGGATGATGATAAGGATTTATGGGTGTAAGAAGAAGGGCGCGATTATCCAAAGTAAAGGAAGAGGGGAGCACTTTAAGGCAGGACAAATGTTGGAGGGCAGGGTAAATAAAGAGGAAGGGAAGAGCAAGTGAAACGCAGGGCGGAACGGACGAGGAGCATTGCAGAATAAGTAATAAGGCGAGGGTGAAGCAGATAAAGGGAGAGCAGGACGCAGAAAGGCAAAGGTAGGGCAAGTTAGATATTTCAGCGCAAGACGATGGGAGGACGCGGCAGAAGAGAGGGGAGCAGGGCACATGAAAACAAGGGAGATTCCCTCTTCGGCCGAAGTGATTTTCAACTGGAATTTGGGGGCACGCCCCTGGCCTTCCTTTTCCTGCATCTATGGAACCAGATATAACGTTAGATTACTTTTCAATTGACCTGTTGTTAAATGTTTCAGGCGCCGCTGAACGTACATACGTGGTAAGAACGCTGCACTGGTGCCGGAGACACAGCCGACACAAAAGCTGGCGTTTATGGCTGCTTCTGACCATAATAGCTCTTTCAGAGCTTCAAATTTTATTTTGATTGGTAAGCCAAAGGGGAGTTTTGTGTTTATTGACATGTGTTTTACGTTCGTAGGACAAAATTTGGTTTTGAGTTTTTTTTGTGCCGGTCTGCAAAAACGCCTGATGTGCCCTGTGCACCCTCTTGGTAGTTTTCCACTGTCTCAAAGCAGCACGGTATGGATTACACCGCTCTACGAAATAGTATAATAAGTACCTTATACCTCCTAGGGTAGCATACTAGATGAATGATTTCATGCTGATTTCGGATATCATATTAGTTGAAAGCGGACCCTCTTTCTACTCACTAGCGCTACCGCCACTCTTGAAAGCATAAGCTAGGCTTGCCTTCTCGCTCGATAGATGCCACCATTGAGCACGGCATCCTTTGTCAACTGCAGCGTTATGGACTGCTTCGGTGTTAGGGGCCGTCCACAAATTGTGTAGCGCATATGTTGTGGCTTCATCCCCGCGTAACGCTGTTTGACGCCCATATTTAACGTCTGAAACGCTGCGGCTGACTCCCCCAGTCCTCTAGCGTTACATAATTTGTGGACTCCTTTTTCATCCTTCGGCCACAAGCTTTTTGGATGGGCCGTTTTAAAGAAACCCTGAAAATGTATTATAAAGGCCCATCCAATATCGTAAAGGACGTTTTGCCCTCGGTAGCAAATTGGATATGGAATTGATGAATTTTACTTTGACCCTTTTCTGTCCTGGGAGATAGGGGCTTGGACATATTTTGCCCACTACTCATGTTTTCACGGGATATTTGCAAAACAGTTTGAAATAACATTTTATTACTTTCACGCTTCTGACAAAAATAGTTGGACAGATTTCCTGAAAGTTTTGAGATAATATCTTTACCAGGGCGGAGATGCGGCTCAGTATTTAGGGATGTTGTATTTGCAGCCCCCGAATTAACGCAAACGGTGCGTTCCTCGTTCAACGAAGCTGTCTCCAACAATATTGACAGTAGCTATAATGTTTGAATATTATGATTGAGATGTCAGGTAATTGTTCATTTACATTTGCATACAGTTATTTCCACAGACGGTTACAGCAACTCAAAATCGGGGGTTCTAATGTAATTGCATTATACTTTTGAAGACTTAATAGACTGCTGATCGGATTCTGAAGAGTCCAATACTCATACAAATGTTCATAGAGCGAGAGATGCAATCAGGAAAAATAGTGTGAGTCCCAAAAAGCATCCTAGAGGGGCATAAACTTGAGCCTCTCGGTCAGACCAGGCGTCCGGCCAGGCTTCAACGCCAGCCTCCGCGGAGAGCCGCGGTACACGCGCTCCGTGACCTCACACTCGGGACGGAAGGCCTCATTGTACTCGGAGTACCGACAGCAAAGTTGTACCCCCTCCGGACGCCAAACGTCAGCCAACTGCGGGGGCACGTCAGACTACTCAGAGACCGGCTCAGGTCTGGGACGTAAAAGCCTCACCCGGGGTGGAGTTTCACCCGGAATCTTGCTGCGTGGTGCGACGTCACCCACCGGTCCCGGCTTTCTGCCCTTACTTGGGTGGGGTGATAAATTAAATTGGTACAATCTGAACGTGGGGCCACCAAACATAACACCAGACATGTTTCTATGACTTGTGCTCGGGTAAGTCGGTACCTATCTTTTTTAAAGTTCTTTCCCGGTATATTTCTTTCGATTCTATGACGACCTCTGATTGTTTTCTTAATTAATCTTCTTTACTCTGATTCTATAACTGCCAAGGTTAAACGGCATTCTGTAAGTTACGGCTAACTTTCACCCTGGTGGGAGAGGTTTGAAGGATCAGATCGAGATATTCAAGGGTTCCGCCTTGACTGATATCACGTTCATCCCAAAACGTGTCCTTTGTGGACTAGTGAACGTTTTCAGGGCGGGATTCAGCCAGTATTCATCTCCACTACACGTCAATATCAGACACCAATTGATGGGGAGGAGAGAGAGCCAAGGTCAGGCCAAGGGTTTCTTTTAGTTCATAGGACGCTTATTTATCTGAAAACTGCATGGATTTGAATGAACGGAATATTAAAGCATGGACTGTTGGAAAGGTATTCTTTACAGGGCTTCTACCCCATTAGAAATTTCATGACTTAAGGCGCTTTATTCCCTGGAATTTCAAGTAAGCCGTCAGCGTCTTCACAAAGGGGAATAGTTTACACAAGCAGACATTATTAAGTATAGACAGGCAACTTCAGAAAAAAAATCAAGAAGCTGATACAACAATATTGAACGTCTATGCCTACTTGAAGGAACACAACAGCAAAATGCGTTGGTAAATATCCGTGTATTTGACCATACTAATTGCTGCTCTTTGTTCAGGGCCAAATTAATTTTTTTTAATTTCCAGAAAAATCTGTTTGCTTTGTCCGTTCTACTGTAACATTTAATTGGGACCCATTAAGGGCAGTGACTCCAATATCTTAACATCGTAAAAGTTTTCTATTTAAGACTGCATGGCTTGTCAGTAAAGAAATGCTTGACGCCAATAACTTTTGTGTTTATGTTACGGTCCACTTAAGGGCACGGAAGAGGTTACATAATGAGATTGAGGACTCTAGGTGTAAAATAGATTATATCTGAGGAAAGCCAACAGAGTAGGTCGGCTGTCAAGCTCTGTGGGCCTGGGAATAATATTTCGAAGCCAACGTTTCGTTCCGAAACCCGGACAATGCGCCACTTCACTCTGATCTTCGTCGATGTAAGGGGGCGCCTCAATACTGGTGTCCCCTGGTCCGTCAAGGGGGTGGGGGCACGGTGCTCCGATGCCGCCCCCGTTCCGCTGCTCATGGTCTTCGGACATTTTGTCTAACCTTTCGTGCGAAAATGAGGTGGCTTAGTGGATAGCACCCTTGTCTTCTAAGCCACTGGTCCCGGGTTCAAGTCCCGGCGGAGCCTCTGAATAAGTTGATCAGATCCCCCAAATCCCTTCCAACAAAGGTGAGAGATGGCGACGCCGTATGACCCTGGCAGTTGTTGCTTCATTAAATCTCAACAATTATTATTAATCTCTCTAGCACCATTTCCCTGCCCCCTCCCAAAAAACAAACACACTAAGTGTCACCCTTGGTTAGTTGTATCTTGTCCCTTTAACATATTCTCTACACAAACAGTTCATCGTATAGATATTCTTCCTTTTTATGTATTTTCTTGTATCTTCCGTTGGATATGCCAACAAAGGTGCACTGCGTGGCTCCATTTCGCTGGGCTCTGCGACTTCCCCGTGCCGTCGATCCCTTCATGTAGCCGCTGCATGCCAGTGTCCAGTTTTCAGCGCCGACAGTGAGGCTGGCGTGCGTCGTGCCGCCCCCTCATCAAACTTTCAGGGCGGCGTATCGGCGGCGGGCTTGTGACGGCGGCGGTCAGTCGCGCGTCGGCGGCGATGCGGGGCGTGGCGCACCAGTCGCGCGGGCCGTCAGCGCGCGCAGCAGTCCGGTCCTATCGGTTCTCTCGGTTTCGTTTCGGTGTTGTTAGCACTGCGTGGTTGACTTCCCCGGCGGCAAGTGATAGAAGATTGATTGTGTGAGATAGTGCAGGGTTGGTGGTACCTACCTGGAATGTTGGGAGCTGTGACGGGGACGCGGTCCCGGTTGAGCTGATGCCAAAGTGCCTCCGTGAACAGTGGATTAAAGTGGTTTAACAGTGGATTAACAGTGGTTTAAAGGGACGTAGTCGATGACATATCAAGATGCTCAAATTATTTAGCTCGATGCTCAAGTTTTACCCTGGTGATGTGAAGTTGATCTTGCCTCCATATGAAGAATACCCGGACAGTGTCTACGATTTTTCATCCTGAAAATAAGCCTGATACAGAGAGGAACCTCGCCTCAGATATTTCAACATATCACACAATACATGTGCCTTCGAAACGTGCACTCCATCGCAGAATCTTTGCATTATAAGATCCTGCCAGGCGCCGTCTTCTTTTGGATACGACATGTGAAGACATTAGCTCACCTGGCGTATTTTGTGGAAAATACACGTTGTTATGCAATTTATATGAGTCAAACCTCCCGTGAGCAACTCTTAAAACAGTCTCGTGGGTGATGCTTTCTTGCTAGACATATCCACGACGGCCTAGACATGATGGACAAACCACCAGCGAAGTTCTAAGGCCCGGCGAAGTACTGCCACCTCTCGTCGACCATGAATCTTCTGACGGTCTCTCTGCTGTTCATCGGGCTCATGGGTGGCATGCTAGTGATCTTAGTCGTGGTCAGTATACCCTGCTGCTTCAACTGCATGTTCGACAGAGACCCGAAGCCGTCGGCAGCGACAGCAGTGTCAGGAAGCTCTGCTCAGGGCCAGTTGGTGTGACGTCGCCCCTGCCCTCTTCTCTGCCCGGCAGCCTCCAGCCGGAATTACTCCTGGCTGTCACACTGCGAAGCAATCTAGTGTCAACAATTGAGGTGTCCTGGTCGTTTCTGCTGAGCAGTCGGGGTGAGAACGGTGGTAAAATGAGAAGTGTGTCAGTCGCTGCGGGTTCGAAATAACCCGGGCCTCGTAAAGCAGGCACGGATGTCAGAAAGGTCGCCAAAAGTTGTGTCGGAGAACGCCCGTCCGAAAAGCTTTTACGATCTTGGTACCCTGTCGAGAGCGTTACACGTGGTATCATGTACACGTATGTGTGAATTGAAATGTAAAAAAGACTTGACATTTACAAGCAAGACGTTACATTTTGAAGCTGACGCTTAACAGGTGAGAATTCAAACAAAATTTTGCGTTGGAAATGCCTTTGCTATGAAAGTTGTGTCTTTTTCACTCTCACATCCTTGAATATTTGCCAACTATGGTCGTCCTTTTCGAGTACTCTACCTCTCTTTGAATTCATCAACAGCTCACGGTCGAGGTGGTTCTCTCAGAGGCCCGGTGGTCGCACCTTTCCGGAGGCATTGCATGCAGAAAGCCCAGACCCCGCCACGAATTTCAAGCTGCGGACACAAGTTTAATGGTGACCTTCACTTAGGGAACTCATTCCTTTGGGGAGCCTCCTTACGAAGCGGATGTAAGGCTAGAGTCATGAGGGACCATCTTCAGCTCAGAGGCCCCATGACAATTCCGGTGTAATTTTTTGGGGTTCTGCACTCATCAAACTTATTCAATGGGGGGGGTCTAGAACAGTTCCAAGATTCTTTGTTCGGGCCCATGTGCCTACTGCAGAGTCGTCAGAGCCCCTGTGAAATCTTTAATTTCTTGTTTATCGTTTTTTAGTTTTCTTGCATGGCATAAGTGGCCTTTTTATAAAAAAAACTTTTTGCTGGCTGATAAGCGTTATAAGCTTCTTTGCTTTTACTGTGGCATCCTCGTTTTCCTGTTGTAGCCTTGCGGTGCCTTATTCTCAGATCATTCTCAGAACAGTTCAGAACCTTTGCACTAGTTGTGGGGCCTCCAACATCATCACCGGGTCTCTTGTGCCAAATAGGGCCTCCAAAATTTTGGCATATTTTCTTTCTAATTCCTGAGACTTTATCAGCCGTCTACAAGCCACTATCGTATAGCTCTGAAGTCAATTTTGTCAGTACAAGGGCCTCCTTTGCAGTTTGAGGAGGCGCCATGCAAATTCATTTCCTGCTGTTTCAGCCTAGGGTCCTCTTGCCTTGCTTTTGGGGTATCTGTTATCACTTTGAGGACCTCTTGCATTGGCCTATAGGCTCCTGGTAGAATAAAAACTACCTTCGATCCTCCCGCGGAAGTTTGAGGACCTTTAGAGCGGACTCGGGCCGCCCTTAGCGTTATACCGCGGGGGCCTCTCCCACTGCTGCAGGAGGCTCCATGATAGTTTGGGGAACTACTGCCCCCCATCCCCCCCGGCGACGGGACCCCTGCGTGCTGGCTGATCGCGGGCCGGTGCCGCAGCCTGTTTGCCGAGCGGCGGGCTGCGCTGCCGAGGTGCCCTTTCGATAACGAGCCCCGCCTGCCGGCCGCTAATGAGTGCGGCTATACCCAGCTGGTGCACTGGCCTGTGGCCGCCCGCTCTGCTTTATGGAACCCACCTTCCTGGCGTTAATACAGCGAACGCACGGGTCCAACCACTCACTGCTCTAAATATAATGCTATATAATGCTATATAATGCATGCCCGTAGCCACCAAAGGCCAATGTTGTGAGCCCAGAGCTCATTATTTGAACGCAGTGTGAAGTAAAATTTGACATTACTTTGCATTTGCGGTTCTGGTTCGATACTAGAACATGCGCTTAGGTGTCGTTGCAACGGCGTGGTGGACTTGGCAGGTATTGGCGTTGTATCGAGCGACAGAGAGTGACCCACGTTGTTTCTGTGCTTGCATACAAGCTAATCATAAGTAGGCGCTAGAACTTGGCTGAACGTGGGACCAGCGACCTGGTTAGAAACCTGTTAAAGATGGTGTGGAATGGTGAACAATGCTGGCCAGTCTGGGCTCGGGAAATTCCGTGCAAAAAATTTGGAACAAAGAAAGCATTACGTTCATCGTCGCCCGTGACTACACTATTGTTCTAAAGCCAGATTGAACTGGGGATCAGTTACAATTATTGCACCTGATTATCAAGTGAGTACTTGGTGTAACTTTTCTTTGGTGATCTTTAACACCTCAGCCAAAATTGTAATGTTAGGTCATATCAGGTTAGGTCACCAGTGCAGCTCAAGTGACCTCATCTCAACAAAGGCTTAAGATAGAATAAGTCAGGACAGGATGAATCTATCCGATTGAAACTCGTATCACATAATGGGCCCACCGATTTCTACAAAATGTATTCCGGAATTTTTATATCGATTACCCAAGGTCAGGTCCGGTCTGATCAATTTTGGGATTTGACCTGGCAAGGTCATAAATATATCATTTGATGGGCTTGACGAGAGGATTCTAATGGTTCTTATATGTATTTTTCGATAGCTCTGCTTTATCAACTGTTATGACACCAAACATACAGTTCTATCATATATTATGATAACTTACTTTTGCCCTCTAATGACCTCAGAACTAATCTACTAAGAAAAATGTACTCATTTTTTCTATGGATCTAGACACCGCCTTCGATTTTTGCTATCTAGCATGTTTGCTGAAATCTTAGGGGGTGGGTTGAAACGGTACGATGCTCCCACTCACCTGACTACAGTTGGACAGGCAAGGGTAAGCACGGTGAGGCGAGGACAGACAGCCGCGCGCATCCGCTACAGACACAGTTGGCACTAAATAATGTAGGAGCTGGCGGGCTTCAGCTGTCCGGATGGACGACTCTTGACACGACACTGCCTGGGCAGCGGCCCAGCTCTGCGCAGGCGGGTATACACATTGACCCCTTTGCAATTCGGTCCTTGCTTTCTTTCTTTTTACCGGATCCTTTACCAGATCCCTTTTACCAGGTCTTGTCATGTTTTGGTTTGTCTTCGTGTTTTTATGTTTGTATTGGCTTTTGTTCTAGTTTTGTTGAATGCATATGCTCCTATACATTTTACTAGGTTTAAACAGTTTTAACTTTTAGATAATCGCAATGCTCGGCCTGCTTAGTCTCACAGATTTGTATTTTATTTAGGGCAGTATTGCTTATGACCCTTTTTATTTCGATTGCTGTTCCGTATGTTTTTCCACGTCATATCGTGTCGTTTTCTTTTCCGATGTTCCAAACATTTTATTATTTTGGGAAACTTAGTGCATCATTTCATATCTCTAGGAACATCAGGTCTACAGTTTTTTAGTCGGTTGAATTCAGGCCATTTTTAACATGTTACCTAGGGGGCATTTGCCCCCATTCGGCCGAAATTCCCCCCCAGTGTTCGGAAATTGGCCCCCGGTGCAATAGACAAGAGATGACTTAGAATTGAACACATGCAAACTCAACTGACGAAAACAAGACAGAACACCACCTGATGATGATAATTTTGTTATATTGCTGGTCCCAAATTGGCAATCCACAAGAATTGTGCTCAAAAAAATTCAAGCCGTGACTGTCTGCCCCATCGTGCAAAAACGAAACAAAGCGCATAGTTACGGCAAATCCCCGCAAAGCAGCCTCTGCATCTACGTATCACAGCACTGGAGACGAACGCTGGTCTACAACCTATCAAACATCAGGTTCCATCCGCTTAGGGGGGTACCCGCCCCCGTCAATGCGAAGGTGGCTCAGACCCCCGTCAATGCGCGAGTTAAACAATGATACAAGTCGCTTTTTCAGTGGGGTTATGACTACCGCTGGGGTCGTCTTAGTCTCAAATCTGGCTTTTTTGTATTTACTTGGCCGTTTTAGTGAAAATAAAATTTTGCCCCGCTTTGGCCCTTTTTCTCACTTGGTTTGAACTTTTCCGCCAAAAAAAATCTGGCAGCCCTAGTTAGCATCTATAATCTTTACATATGAAATAACGCCAAAATTGGGAGAAATTTTTTCACTAACGCGTCTAAGTCTTATAAAATATCCCTCAAAATGTGGCCTTGATCCCTGGAAGACACTATAATGGCCCGCACAAGAAATGCCCCACCCCGACAGATTTTTTTCTTAAAAAATGACCTGGTTGAATTCCTGTGATGACACATCAATCGTTGCAAAATATGTCCAGACATGCAGGAGTCGAAAAACCTACCATTTTGGTACTCAAATGGTGACAGCCCAAGGCAGGCAAGGTGACAAAAACTATCCGACATATTTCCTCCAGGCAAATACCCGAACAGATCACCGAAACTGGCACCCATAACTTGATCTCACAATGTTTTTTAATCACTAGAATGGTCCAGGAGTGTCCATTGGTATCCTACTAAGGCAAAATGTGCCACATTTAGCAGCCTAGGCTGGTGATACATTTATGCTTTGACATTTACAATGGTGACACACTGAGCACTTTTTGGCCCCTGCAGACATGTCTTGCTGGTCTTTAGTGGTCGAAACGTCTGCCGACTCTGAGTGTATGGCTGGAAAGGATAGCAGGAAACAGAGACGCAGCGTCAAAAGCGGAAAAAGGCAGGCTTGCAAATTAATGTTAAACGCCTCACGAGGTAGAGGGACGAGAGGGCCACGAAGGCCATCCTCTCTCATTTAATTTTCTAACCAACCTACGCCGGGTAAGTGTGTTAGAAATGGGAGCGCCTGAGTGGAATCGAACTCAAACATCTTCATGCATTGTAACTGCTTGAGCTCTGCCGCCCAATGCTCCAAAGAATAATATGTCGGAGAGGTTTGAAGAATTATAGCTTACGTGCATATCAAGTCATTTTTAGCAAAAGGCAAACATTTATCTAATATTACCACAGACAAACATTTCTCTAATATTTCCACTTTTAATACCTCTCTCCACTAATTCCTATTGATCCAAAAAGTATCTGCAAAATAATTTGAAAACATACATACCTGTCATCAGGGCTGCAAAGTCGATGGAGAGCACCAAATCGGCTCCAAGAAAAGAAAAGCATTCACTGTTTAGGTTAATTTGCAGCGAAAAGGAATAACCTAGTATCATTGAAGGATCCAGGAATCACTGTTGGAGGAGCCCAAAAATATTTGGGGGTTAAATTGAGACAAAATCGTAAAAACGTAACATTTCTTAAAGAAAAATGGTTAAGATCTGGTCCTTTGGGGGGGGGCAAAAATATACTGTTATAGGCTTAGCAGGGGGTCACGGCCCTTTTGGCCTCCCTTAGATCCGCCAGTGTCTTGTATTGGCAAAGTTATATCCGGGACGAGTTTGAGTTTAAGGAGATTTCTAGCTGATATTTTAACCGGAGTTGATATCGTCATCAACGCTGTGGCGTCGACTCCGACTCTGGGCTTCATTTGAGCCATTTACCTTATCATGGAACATTTTTAAACCCTTAACTGTCATTTGCAAGGCTTCTGCATGCATACATGCCCCTATTTAGTATTGAGAATGACACAGAGTGTATCATTTATGTAGAAATATCACCCGAGGTTCGGTCCTGGGGTCGACAAAAACCGACTCAGCAGCACTGCATGTAAACTGACATCCCTGGAAATTTCAAATGGCGAGGGTATATCCGTGACCTGACCTCAGGTCATCGGTACCAAAAAATTGGCAATCAACGGCGGATAGAAACTCGTGCTCAGGCCGGAGCTAGGTGTTTGCATAAGCTTCGTTTGGTGCACCTTTTACAGGCTGGTGGCCTGTAAGTATCGGTCCGATCCTGTGGGCAGTGCAAGATCTACACCGGGAATCTGGAGCGGGGGGGGCACAACGGGGACGACAATTGCGAAAATAGTGTTTTTTAGAAAATTGAGGGGTTTAGAGCATGGGTAGATATGTTTTTGAACCCCCGGCCTGGAATGCAGATACGTCTTAGTTTTGTCATACGTAGCAGCAAAACTCTCAAAACGCTGAAGTGATGTTTTTTATCGAATTAAGCAGCACCCTTCTTGATCATTTTACTAGAAACAAGGCAAGGTTAGGCTTGAACTCGCAGGATATTCAGGAAAACACATGGTTTGGGTTGACAGTGAGTGCAAAGAAGAACTATACATTGGCTTTCTGTTTTTTTAAAAGACATAGTCAGCGATGTATTAAAAACTGTTTTATAAAAATAATTTCATCTGAAAATTGAGGGCGAAAACTTTACGGGTAGAAATTTCCTTCGTAGCCGATTAATTGTCACCCACGAACGACACAAAATGACAAGACGTATGTCTAAGATGTCACTGTTCGCACTTATATTTTTTTACCGAAACTAGCTGTGACGATTCCCCGGATCAGAAAAACAGAGAGTAAATTTACTTCGCTAATGAAGCAAATTTCATTTCGTAGCTAATGAAGAGCCCGTACGGCGTCTGAAACATGATCCAAAACTGTAAGCTTGTCCGGCCGATTTCCGAATCTGACGTGGACAGTTATAAATTTCCCTGTTTCCGATCTGACCGGTTACTAGTTGCAGGCCATGCCAAATACAGAGATGGATCCAAGGAAGGGGGCTCGCCTCACCCCCTCCTTCCCTTGGGTCAAACATAAGCCCATGTAAAGCCACCTCCCACTGGACCCCGGATGCCCATGTCGGGCGCCAAAGGGCACCCTGAACGAGGTCAGAATGCGAAATTGTGTGGTACAGACGCCGTAAAACTTTCTTTAGAAGGTGACCATGGCACCTGAGCCCTATTGTCCGGTGTGCTTTATTGTTTGCGCCACCCGTTCACTCCCAGCAGCAGCCTTTTCTTTGACTTTAGCCCGCCCCTCTCCAGACAGCGGCTCCCCTGTGGCTAAATTTGTTACAATACTACCAAGAAATACTGTTTAAACAACCACACGTTTGCAAAAATAAAAGAATCCTAGAGGGATGGCACCACTCAGAATGCTCAAAAGGTGCCCCCTGGTGGTATGGACCGCCTCACTGAGGCCACCCCCCCCGCCACTCCCAAATCTTGGTTTCATCACGGGCTATACACCGATATCAACTTTTGCTTGGCTAATTTATGGACATTTCTGATATTCGAATGCGTATTTGTGAAACCAATGATAACTCGATTCCTCTGCTTTTTGTTATTGCTGAGTGGTATTGACAAGTACTTTCTTGACCGTTGTTGTATTTGTCTCTTTCAGATTGGATTCTACAGAAAGGGATTTGCTATGGAGGAAGTGAGGTAAGCTGTGGTACTTTGAAGGCGGACTTCTCTGGTGTTTTTCATTAGCTCATTCAGCTATCATGACTAGAGCCCTCAGGGGTCGCGGGCTTCAGGTCCTCTCTGGGTTTTGGGTCACTCATAGGGTTTGTAAAGAGTTTGTATCAGCGTGTCAGTGTTGAACCATCCAGGACCCCGTTTGGATCGAGAAGATATAACCAACCATGCGCTCTATAAGGTGCTGAATAAACCCAAAATGGACTGTTGATCGTGAAGAAAGATGTGTCAAATATCGGTTATTTCGCAGAGAGACCCATAGGTGTAAGGATTTAGCCACTTGCGATCATCTCTTTTATTTGCTTTTATAACAGTTAGTCCATAGGATGCCCTGCGCCCAATTACAGACAACGAGACTGGCTGTTATGGGTCTTTTGTTTAGGGTCATACCGGGTCAGACGGCATGCTAAAACATAATGTGAAAATGCAGAATTAAGTATACGCTCCGTGTCATCCGAGTACAAAGCAAATGCGTTTACCACCTGGCTGTCTCAATTCATTCCTATTGAAACGGACTGTCAAGCTCCTAGAGGTATGAAATGATGCATTAAGTTTCCAAAAATAATAAACTATGAAATCGTTGGCACATCAGAAAAAACGACACGACTTTGGTTCCGACGCGCATCCAGTAGCCATTAGGATATCGTGAAGCCGGCTGGTCGTGCGGTGCCTTGCTATGTCGTAAACTCTAGCCCTGTTCCAGCTGTGAGCACAGTTTTGTCAGCAGGACCTCTAACCTCTCCTCCAGAAAAGTAACATCAGCGCCATGATCGCCTCTTGTTTGTGCTAAGCAACGGGAACTCAAACCTTTACACCATTAAAAAATATTAGACTGCCACTTCGTGCACTTACTATTTTTCATCAGCGCAAACAGCAGGCCGTCAGCCCGTAAAACCTCTAGAGTCAGTTCCCGGGGAGAGGCTACAGCCCTGTGACGTAGGCGCAACACTGCCCGCTGATTGGTGCTGACAAAACTCTGCTGACAGCTGGAACAGGGCCTCTATCAAGCACAAACTACCTGTCAGCCAGAGGAATAATTGCCTGCTTTAAAGGGAATGTGGCACCTTCATAACGTGATTTTAACTGAGATAGCAAAGTTGTAAAGCAAGTCAGAACACCCGGTACTCCATATATCATTTGTCTTGGAACTCGATATTTCCGTAGAAAAAAGCTAAAACCTACCGGACACCAGCCCCTCATGTACCCCTAGCCGGGCGGTCATTATTGTGAGCTGCTGGTGTGACGACATATGCTGACGTCACGATGAGCATCAGCCAATCGAAGCCAATCAAGTATGGTAGTGGTTGCCAGATCATGACATCATCCACAGGCAGATTTTTATTTATTTTCCTAGAGGATTATTTTTAAAAACAAAATATTGAGCTTATTGAACATTTTTCACAGAAATCATGAGTGGTCTCATTATTTTTGGCTAAAAGTACGCCTAATTAAACTAAATTCCAGGACTCGACCAAGGTGCCACATTCCCTTTAAAGTTGATGAGCACAGCTAAGCTACTCACAAGGGGATAATTAAAAGCTACTCAAAAGCGTCACCTGGAAAAAATTGACTGAAAACACTGACTGTGTTTTCCAAGGTTTCCAGCCCGCAGAACAAAATTTATTTATTTATTTTAAAGTCACGGAACTCATCCATTACTATGGCTATTAGTGAGCCCAGGTCGGTAGGAGACAACATACAAATTCACTTTGGGACACATCTATCCACTTATAACAAAAAGATACTAGAAGCTATAAATCGGGCCGATGTCAGCTTCCTACATCCCTCCACTGCATTGATGTTTCCTCAAAGATCTCTTAACCCTATTTCCGTCAGGCTCCGGCTACCCTATTTCCGGCAGGGGGCAATATCGGCCCCCCAAGATCTCGTAATCTAACCGGCCGAGTTTGAAATTCAAGTGCTATAGATTCCCTGACGCTGAACTTTATTTTGAAAAAGAAAATTTCAAATTTTGATTTTTAGGAGAAGGTCGTGCAAAATATACAATTTTTGTGTATTTTAGATTTTCCATAACCCTTGTCTCTGTTGTACGATTTTCCAAACTAGTTCGATTTACAATAATTGACCCAAATTGTCATATACTGAGTTACGAAAATTCGAAATTCAATGGCGTTCGGCGGCTTGTTGCTTGCTTATGGTTTTATTAGGCGTTCTGTGCTAGCACCTTTGCCCGCCTCTAAAGGAGTGTGTGGGATTTTAGAATTTAGTGTGAGGGCAAGCTACGTTAGTCTGTTAAAGCAATGGGAGTTATTTAGTAATGGGTTGCAGATGTTTTAGCTTGCAGTGGACGGTCGTGGCATGGCATAGCCATGCCGGGAGGTCTTTTAATAAGTTTAGACCCGCAGAGTGCGAAGGTTATTTCTGTGGTTGAAGACCTTATAAATTTAGAGTTTGAAATTTAGAATTTGGATTTGGAATTTGAATTTAGAATTTTGTGTGTCAGTATTGATGTCCGCTTGTATACGTTACTCAAGCCTCCGTTAACTCATAATTTCGTATTTTGAAGTGCGCTAAACACCTGGCCAGGGTGCCGCGAATTTACCCTGCAACCCGGAGGTGAAGTTGCAGCTCCCTCTTCGCTGGCAGCCGCCGGAGAAAGAAGTGTGAGAGGATAGTTAGATTGTTAGTAAGAGTATAGGTGTGGTTAGTATAGACCCGCAGTGAAGGTATCACTGCGGTGAAGAAATCTAACCTATCTAACCTAACCTGATTTCAAGTTAGCCTAACATAACCTATCCTTAGCCTACAACGAACCATTTAAAGGTTACAAACTATTGCTTAAATTTCGCAATGGATCAGTAATGTTAGAAATGGGCAAGTCCTACTTTGGGGGTGCACCAGGACCAGGACTATGAGGGGAAATATATACAACCTAAAAGTTTTTGTTACGCGGATTAGAAGCCGTGATATACTGTTGGCATCTTTGACACATAAATAAATGAAAAAAGTGAAAAACTCATCAGGGGCGGATGCGTAAGGTAAAACAGTGGGGTAAAATACATACCAACAATATGCGAGTGGTATGCATGGTTATTAGTCCTCGACTAGTTGAAATTTATTTCTGATAATTTTTACCCTCCCATGGCAGCTCTGGGAAAGAGGGTGACATAGGCGGATCAAGGACTCTCGTCGTGGGGGGGCGGGTGGGGTGATTGGAAACACATTTTTAATATACAACGATATTGAGTCGCGGCGGTGATACTGGCTGGGAATATGCATTTTGAAAATGTGTAGTGACTGGACACGCCTCTGGTAATCTAGAATTTGGTTATAACTATTTTGAATTTTCATATACCCAATTGTATTCGCCCTGGCACGGCTGTAAGCGTCTTCTCACTTACTAACGTTTGTCCTTCTTGATAACATTCCCCATTTTGAACTGCTTAACCGCCCCTGATGAATACAAATAGTGACAATTGTGAATGCACTATCATCTCACATAAAAATGATATAATAAAACCATATAACTGGTATCGGATCAGCAGAGACGGCTTCCTTTACAAAGAACCCATCGCATACGATAATACTTGGTTTGTGGATAGAACCTCCCCCAAAACCCAGCCATAGCTCCGCCCCTGGTAAATATATAATATTGAAAATTTCGAAAACCTGCCTGTACTAGTTTTAGGAAAGTCAAGTTTCAAAGTTCTATCGAAGCCTTTCGGAGATATTCTTGAAAAACCTGAGAGGGGGCAATATTACCCCCCCGAATGGGTTAAAGTTGAGGAGTAAGCCGTCCCGAACCACCGGTGGCAAACTATTGAAAGCTGCTGCAGCAAGGTACTTATACAATCTCCTCCCATTCTCAGTTCGTATGCGCGGGAGGCACAGGTTTCCGTCCTGGCGAGTCGTACGGTCTCTAAATTCTCGCCTGGTTACGAACTCACGTATTAGACCAGCCGGCTCGCCCGTTACCATCACTCGTTTCAGCAGATACAGGGAGTGGCAGGTTCCAAGCTCACGTGCAGGCAGCCTCCCCAGATCGCGTACTGCGTCGCTGATGTGATCGCGCTTTCTAAGGCCGGTAACCACACGAGCACCGAAATTGAAAACTTTCTGCACTCGATGCGCACGCTGCGCTGTGCAGCTGCCGTACACACTTATACAGTACCGCAGCACGGACAAGATCAGGCTGTTTACAAGTGGTTTAATGGTACCCCTAGGTAGATGGTGCCGGGCATGATGCAGTCCAAGGAGCTGACCTGTGCACTTACCGACAATTTGATCTATGTGGTTTTCGAACGAAGAATTTTTTGTCTATAAGTAAGCCTAAATTCGTTACTCTTTGACTTTCGGTTACTGTTGCACCGTTCACGGTAAAACTGCACCGGGGTGTTTGCTCAATATTTGTACAATGATATTGTTGTCTAACAGCTCTTTGCAACATGATTTTGTAATCTTTCGGATTAAACCTTTCGTTGTGGAAGGCCAGCGCGTCATCCAGCAGACACATTCTTCTTGCATTCTTGCAGTCGCCTTCTGGCACGCTGGTGCGGGTGGCAGTGTTCAAAATCTCAGGGCGCTGGGTGGAGAACAACACCCGAGAAAGCTGAATTGCCTACTCACTTCTGTGTTATCATTAATGAAATTTTCCCTCACCTTTCAATTGAATCCTTATAAGCACACTTGAATAATCCTGGTAAATATGAACTCATTAACTGTGTAATAGTAAAGACATTTTGTTGAAAATGTTCTTCCAATATTTTAGATGAATATTTAAATAATGGTTTAGATAAGGACTTCAATAGACTCTGATAACATAACAGAATTTTAATGTTCTACCTTTCGACTATATTTTCCCATATGTATTTTACACTCAACACCCCAGCGCAAAAGCGGAGGTTTGGGACACTGGCAGGGGGCTGTTGGCAGTATGGTGGTAATCAAACAACTGACTGAGTGAGTGCTTCAATGAAGTCTGTGACCGAGTGCTTCAATGGAGTCTGTGGCTGAGTGCTTCAATAAAGTCTGTGGCTGAGTGCTTCAATGGAGTCTGTGACTGATTGCTTCAATAGCGTGCTGTGACTGAGTGCTTCAATGAAGTGCTGTGCCTGAGAGCTTCAATGACGTGTTGTACCTGAGAGCCTTAATGGAGTGCTGTGGCTGAGTGCTTCAATGGAGTGCTGTGCCTGAGAGCTTCAATGACGTGTTGTACCTGAGAGCTTTAATGGAGTGCTGTGGCTGAGTGCTTCAATGGAGTGCTGTGACTGAGTGCTTCAATGACGTGTTGTAGCTGAGAGCTTTAATGGAGTGCTGTGGCTGAGTGCTTCAATGGAGTGCTGTGCCTGAGAGCTTCAATGACGCGTTGTACCTGAGAGCTTTAATGGAGTGCTGTGGTTGAGTGCTTCAATGGAGTGCTGTGCCTGAGAGCTTCAATGACGTGTTGTACCTGAGAGCTTCAATGACGTGTTATACCTGAGAGCTTTAATGGAGTGCTGTGGCTGAGTGCTTCAATGGAGTGCTGTGCCTGAGAGCTTCAATGACGTGTTGTACCTGAGAGCTTTAATGGAGTACTGTGACTGAGTGCTTCAATGACGTGTTGTACCTGAGAGCTTTAATGGAGTGCTGTAGCTGAGTGCTTCAATGAGTGCTGTGCCTGAGAGCTTCAATGACGTGTTGTACCTGAGAGCTTTAATGGAGTGCTGTGGCTGAGTGCTTCAATGGAGTGCTGTGCCTGAGAGCTTCAATGACGTGTTGTACCTGAGAGCTTTAATGGAGTACTGTGACTGAGTGCTTCAACCAATTGACAGCCAGAACTTTTCTCTCGTCCTCTAGTCATTAGTCGTCTTTTAAACCACGCAAGATTGGCAAATGACCGTTATTGACTTCGGCAAGAGGTCCAGATGTAGGGAAATTGGCGTCACTCGCCCACCCGGTTGGGGTATCATCCCATTCCTTGACAGTGCCAGCTAGTTTTATCGTTCACATTTTGCTCCATCGCATAGCTGGCAGTGGAAAAATTGGCTACCGATCCAATCAGATCGAGAACCATTCAGCTGAAAAGCTTTAGGATAAAGATAAGCTATCTCCACAAAACTTTGTAGGGCTATCGCTAGGGAAAGTTGACTCTTTATCCTGCATACCGAAGGATTACGGTGGGATCTAAATCATAAGCCTTCTTATGAAAAATTCCGGGTTATCTGATGCGAAAAGAAAGTGTAAGTAAAAAGTTCGTTAAGGGTCACATACCTCGTAAGCACCCATCTTGATTGGAAGTTGGATGAAAAGTGGAAGCAAGAAGACAAAAACTTGGTAAAAATATGTTATATTCCGGGTAACTTTTCAAGACAAGTTGCAAGATATCACTCGGTTTTTAGCTTTAAAATCAATGAATGTACTTTCAGACCCTGAAAGGATAAAATTCAGGTCCAATAGGGAATTATAAAACCTTAATGCAAGTGCCAGGAAGACGAAAGGTTGATAATCTCAAAGGCATCTCCATAGCCTTTCCTGCTGTATCTCCACTAGTGCTTTCCAGAAAATATATGATGGTATTATTCCTGACATTCTGTTCAGTTTAAGTTATCAACCTATCATTTTCCTGTAAGTATTTTAATTTTTGGGCCGAACTTTATACACATATAAATGCATTAAATGTACCATTATTATGATATAATCAATTTCGCATATTGTATTTTTCCGCTGTATACGTGACCTAGGCAAATTAATGAGTGAATAATAAATCACCGCGCGAACTATGACTTCTGGTCCGAGGAACTGTGACGACAAAGGTCTGTGAGTTCGATAAAATCATGATGCATAGATCTATACAAATACAGTATGCACCCACCATGAGACCTCGTCATGAATCGAAGCATATCAAGCTGGCCGCAGTCTCCCCACAAATAGAGGTGCAGCGAGTCTGAAAGGCTGACCCCGACCGTGCAATGGTGTCGGCCTTAAGCCTCATCGATTAGTCGGGGACTGCGCGGTGCCTGGCACGGCGAGGGTGGCCGGCTAATGGCCTTTCCCTCCTGGAAGGGCGCCGGTGCGTCACGACCAAGCCGTCGCCACATGCGAACTCGAGCACTCATCAAATCCCTCCTCCAATCCAGCAAAACGACACTTCAGACTCAGTCATGAATACCTATGGGTGGTTTGAGCTCAGATATAACCAAACTGAAGAATTTCGCGCTCGAAGGCATGGTTCCGCTGGCAGAGCCTGGGGCTGAATCTATAGATTGTACCTATGCACAACTCGGACCAAGATATATTTTCGGAAATGATAATACCGGCCTGATTGGCAACATTAATCCGGAGAATGTCTCAAGGAGATCTCTGCGTTTTATTTCACATTGATGTGTGTCTTAGACACACAAGTCCAGTGGAAGTTTTATCAACGTCTAATCGATCGCGGAGCCTGCTGCCTGGTCGGAACCCGAGCCCCTCCACCTGAGCTACCGAGGAGGTATGCGACGAACTGGGGTCAACAACTGGAGCGCGACTATATATCGGCCTTTCTGTTTTAGATATAGAGCTATCCTGACACTGATTTGGACATTATCTTGGACGCTGCATTCAGTTGTCACGGTTTTTGGTTCAATCTGACCTACCGTTACTGAGTTATAGGGTCGCCACGCGCAGCTATCTTTGTAGCCCTATAACTCCGACTTAAATCCGTAAGATCAATAAACGCACGCAAAATTCAGCTAAGAAAAGGCCGGAAATTATAACCCAGGAATAGAAGATTTTGAAACTACCTGGCCTCGTGACCTGATGACATTCTCTTGGTTTTGCGCAGTTCATGCGAATCCACTGAACATTTCGAGTTTTCTTACTTTTATTTGGTTTCGAAAATATTTCCTGGACTACATGCTGCATTCAGAACTGTAGATGGGTAGTCTGTCTCATTTTTATATGTTTTAACATCGCATCAACGGTCATATCCGTACAAAATACGCCTCGACACTGAACGAAATTACGCCACAATGTCAAGACCATGTGCCGAAGAGAACCAAGTGTCACTTATTATTTAAAAAAACTATGATCATTGCCTTCGTGTTTAAAGGGAATGTGGCACCTTCATAACGTGATTTTAACTGAGATAGCCAAGTTGTAAAGCAAGTCGGAAAACCCGGTACTCCATTTATCATTTGTCTTGGAACTCGATATTTCCGTAGAAAAAAGCTAAAACCTACCTGACACCAACCCCCTCATCAGCCCCTCGCCGGGCGGCCATTGTTGTGAGCTGCTGGTGTGACGACATATGCTGACGTCACGATGAGCATCAGCCAATCGAAGCCCTTGAAGCATTCCAAGTATGGTATTGGTTGCCAGATCATGACATCATCCACAGGCAGATACTTATTTATTTTCCTAGAGGAGCATTTTTAAAAGCAAAATATTCAGCTTATTGAAAATTGTTCAGGAAAATATTAGTGGTTTCATTATTTTTGGCCAAAAGTACGCCTAATTTCACTAAATTCCAGGATTCGACCAAGGTGCCACATTCCCTTTAATAATGAACCTAGCCTTCTTCGGACCGAGAGGGAAAGGGAGGCCCGATGTAGCCCCCGGTGATTTTTTTAGGTGTCAAAACAGCGAAGGTGAGAGCTGTTCTGTTGGGTATAACTTACACCAGGGGCGAATGTTGGAGGTAATCCGACCACGGCCCTTCAAATTGACGGAATCTTACCACTTTTACCTGAATTCAAACTATTTCCTGAAAAAATTGTTTTTCACGATTTTATCCTGGTTTGCTCCCTAGCAAACAGAAGTTTAGTCTTGATCCGCCTCTGCTTAAACCTCACTATTTTTTCAGCAGTGTCCAAATTCTAAGTTCTGTTTCATCCCGGGTCAATCCACACTGCCCGCCTAGGTTACATGACTTGCAAAAAATGCCTGGTAGTACCACCGGTAAAATTGTTTTTCGATACGGCCTGAAGCTCACACCACGCTAGCATCACCCTAAGGACCTCACATATATGCAATATTGAATTTTTAAATAATGGCATAAGGTTAGGTCAATTTTTGCAAAGTCCATTATAGTAGGTAAAGGTTATAAGTACACGTCTTTCAATTTCGTGCATGTCACAATAAATTGGAATTATCGATATAGCTATTGTATTCTTGGGTAAAACAAACTTGGAAACAATGATGGTGAACTGGGGCAGCCTACACCCCGCCCCTCCTGCTTCATAGATCAAGGCTTTGGCCCCTTTTTTCAAATTTGGGACGCTAACTGGTTAGCTTTCGTAAATGGTCGTATTTTTACAAGTTTAGTCGCTTTGTCGGTTTTCCGATCTGTCTGGCATTTGTGTGGGAGGTCTGTCTGTGACCCCTGTCTTGTCTCCCACAGTTGTTTGGGAGGTCTGTTTGTGACCCCTTTCTTGTCTCCGACAGTTGTGTGGGAGGTCTGTCTATGACCCCTGTCTTGTCTCTGGCAGTTGTATGGGAGGCCTGTCTGTGACCCCTGTCTTGTCTCTGGCAGTTGTATGGGAGGTCTGTCTGTGACCCCTGTCTTGTCTCTGGCAGTTGTATGGGAGGCCTGTCTGTGACCCCTGTCTTGTCTCTGGCAGTTGTATGGGAGGCCTGTCTGTGACCCCTGTCTTGTCTCTGGCAGTTGTATGGGAGGCCTGTCTGTGACCCCTGTCTTGTCTCTGGCAGTTGTATGGGAGGCCTGTCTGTGACCCCTGTCTTGTCTCCCACAGTTGTGTGGGAGGTCTGTTTGTGACCCCTGTCTTGTCTCCGACAGTTGTATGGGAGGCCTGTCTGTGACCCCTGTCTTGTCTCCGACAGTTGTGTGGGAGGTCTGTCTATGACCCCTGTCTTGTCTCTGGCAGTTGTATGGGAGGCCTGTCTGTGACCCCTGTCTTGTCTCTGGCAGTTGTATGGGAGGTCTGTCTGTGACCCCTGTCTTGTCTCTGGCAGTTGTATGGGAGGCCTGTCTGTGACCCCTGTCTTGTCTCTGGCAGTTGTATGGGAGGCCTGTCTGTGACCCCTGTCTTGTCTCTGGCAGTTGTATGGGAGGCCTGTCTGTGACCCCTGTCTTGTCTCTGGCAGTTGTATGGGAGGCCTGTCTGTGACCCCTGTCTTGTCTCCCACAGTTGTGTGGGAGGTCTGTTTGTGACCCCTGTCTTGTCTCCGACAGTTGTATGGGAGGCCTGTCTGTGACCCTGTCTTGTCTCCCTCAGTTGTGTGGGAGGTCTGTCTGTGACCCCTTTCTTGTCTCTGGCAGTTGTATGGGAGGCCTGTCTGTGACCCCTTACTTGTCTCCCACAGTTGTGTGGGAGGTCTGTTTGTGACCCCTGTCTTGTCTCCGACAGTTGTATGGGAGGCCTGTCTGTGACCCCTGTCTTGTCTCCGACAGTTGTATGGGAGGCCTGTCTGTGACCCCTGTCTTGTCTCTGGCAGTTGTATGGGAGGCCTGTCTGTGACCCCTGTCTTGTCTCCCACAGTTGTGTGGGAGGTCTGTCTGTGACCCCTGTCTTGTCTCCGACAGTTGTGTGGGAGGCCTGTCTGTGACCCCTGTCTTGTCTCCCACAGTTGTGTGGGAGGTCTGTCTGTGACCCCTGTCTTGTCTCCCACAGTTGTGTGGGAGGTCTGTCTGTGACCCCTGTCTTGTCTCTGGCAGTTGTATGGGAGGCCTGTCTGTGACCCCTTACTTGTCTCCCACAGTTGTGTGGGAGGTCTGTTTGTGACCCCTGTCTTGTCTCCGACAGTTGTATGGGAGGCCTGTCTGTGACCCCTGTCTTGTCTCCGACAGTTGTATGGGAGGCCTGTCTGTGACCCCTGTCTTGTCTCTGGCAGTTGTATGGGAGGCCTGTCTGTGACCCCTGTCTTGTCTCCCTCAGTTGTGTGGGAGGTCTGTCTGTGACCCCTTTCTTGTCTCTGGCAGTTGTATGGGAGGCCTGTCTGTGACCCCTTACTTGTCTCCCACAGTTGTGTGGGAGGTCTGTTTGTGACCCCTGTCTTGTCTCCGACAGTTGTATGGGAGGCCTGTCTGTGACCCCTGTCTTGTCTCCGACAGTTGTATGGGAGGCCTGTCTGTGACCCCTGTCTTGTCTCTGGCAGTTGTATGGGAGGCCTGTCTGTGACCCCTGTCTTGTCTCCCACAGTTGTGTGGGAGGTCTGTTTGTGACCCCTGTCTTGTCTCCGACAGTTGTATGGGAGGCCTGTCTGTGACCCCTGTCTTGTCTCCGACAGTTGTATGGGAGGCCTGTCTGTGACCCCTGTCTTGTCTCTGGCAGTTGTATGGGAGGCCTGTCTGTGACCCCTGTCTTGTCTCCCACAGTTGTGTGGGAGGTCTGTCTGTGACCCCTGTCTTGTCTCCGACAGTTGTGTGGGAGGCCTGTCTGTGACCCCTGTCTTGTCTCCCACAGTTGTGTGGGAGGTCTGTCTGTGACCCCTGTCTTGTCTCCGACAGTTGTATGGGAGGCCTGTCTGTGACCCCTGTCTTGTCTCCAACAGTTGTGTGGGAGGTCTGTCTGTGACCCCTGTCTTGTCTCCGACAGTTGTATGGGAGGCCTGTCTGTGACCCCTGTCTTGTCTCCGACAGTTGTGTGGGAGGCCTGTTTGTGACCCTGTCTTGTCTCTGGCAGTTGTATGGGAGGCCTGTCTGTGACCCCTGTCTTGTCTCTGGCAGTTGTATGGGAGGCCTGTCTGTGACCCCTGTCTTGTCTCCGACAGTTGTGTGGGAGGTCTGTTTGTGACCCTGTCTTGTCTCCCACAGTTGTGTGGGAGGCCTGTCTGTGACCCCTGTCTTGTCTCTGGCAGTTGTATGGGAGGCCTGTCTGTGACCCTGTCTTGTCTCCCACAGTTGTGTGGGAGTGGGAGGTCTTTCTGTGACCCCTGTCTTGTCTCCCACAGTTGTGTGGGAGTGGGAGGTCTTTCTGTGACCCCTGTCTTGTCTCCGACAGTTGTGTGGGAGGCCTGGAGTCACGATCGACGCTGCTAGCCGGTTACCGACCATTGGACTCGCCTTGGGACGAAATGCAGCCCATGTGTCTCTCCTCCAGCGACGAAGACTCTGAGTCCTCCTCTCAGCCAGGTAAATCTTAGTGTTTCTTTTCATTTACAAATTTCGTATTGCGTTTCTGGAATTTCGTTTTTCAATAGATGATTTGGCAGGCTACTAGGGCCTAGACATTTTCATACTACCGTTCTAGGTAGAAGCATGCAATTAACAATCAAAACGCGTTGTACCGTTACTGATTTTACAGGAGAGGGATACAGGTAGGCTGGCCTTCATGATAAAAACCTACATGCACTTTTCCATTTATTTAACCAATAAGTAAGAATAGTAAGTCATCTCGTAGAGACTTATTTGCAGCTGCGGATCAGCATCACATGTAATGTTCTTTTTATTTCAGTGCAAAACAGTTTTGTGGAAATTAGTTGCAAAGGCAAGATTTGCGAAGGAGACTAGTCTCCCAGCCCCGATGGAGTAATTTGAAATGGTATTGTGATTTTCGGCAGTTCTGCTATATGACACAGTGGTAATGCTGTATTGTGCCGATCAGGGCGTGCCATTATTGCCAACGTTAGCAACGTTAACATACATACATACTCGCGTGGGACGCCCAGCGGCCGACTGGCTAATTATGCACACTTCAGTACGTCACATAACGTCACACGTCAGTTTAAAAACCTCCCACCCCTGTTTGCCTCACTTTCCAGAGTATTGTTTCTCATCACCCGGTTTCTCCGTCAGACACTGACTCTGACCTGGATCGAGCCAGTCCACTAGTGGTGCCATCTATGACCGACTCGCTGGACCTGCATCCGCTGCTGGGCGTGTCGGAGTGTTCGCAGCCGGCGCCGGACGTGACCGCTTCAGCCACCTCCTCCCTGTCGCGCCACACTGGCTCCTGGGTCATGCGCTCTCAGCTGGACTGCAGCAACGCCAACGTTGTGCCGGCCCACAGCGCAGCCATGCCGCGACTGAAGGCTGTCCTCAACAAGGACTCGCCCATCTCACCCGCCATCGAGAAGGCGGAGATCGAGCGCAGTGAGAAGCCCGTGGAGATTAACGGCAACCTGGTGTCGAACGCCTGCAAAGACGGCGTGCGTCCGAAAACGGTGCAGAGCCTGAAGATCAGTCGCCATGCTCCTGGCGGCAACCTGGGTAACACCAGCATCACCAGATCCCCAAAGCAGCGGCGCAGCGCACCGGATCCTGATCTAGCCTGGCAGCGGGACAAACAGCGCGATTCGCCGCGGGTCCACTTCAGCAACGACGCCGGCGTGCCACGCAAGCAGGAGAAGATGCTGATGAACTCTTCTCTGAAGCTGGGATTAGAGTCGCCCTCGCGGCGTCCGCTGCGCCCTACTTCACTGCCCGTGGCCTCCAGGCAGCTGACTTCGCAGCCGCGTCAGGCGCCTGATGGCGCTGCCTCGCGGCCGGACGTGGTGCCGATAGAGCCGGCAGGTGGGAGCACTGCCAAGCCTGCAGATGACAGCGTAATGGCAGCGACAGGTGGCGCCGCGGTCGCCCCCGTGAAGCGGCGTCAGAAGTCTGGAAACCGGCAGGAGAAGCTGCAGTACCGAAAATCCTGTCCGGTGGGTCCGGAGAAAGAGGAGAGGCCTAGCTCACCTGACGGCTATAGTGAGTACTGCCCTGAGGTGTTATGGTGCATGTTATGGTGTATGGTGTGCTCCACGCCCAGAGGAACAGCATAAGCCTTCCGCAGTCGGTTCCCACGTAGTCTAGGTTTTTCCTAAGGGCGTTGCGATGTGTTCAGGATTTACATCCGTGAATTGAATCTAAGCACCTTTCTATGCTGAAAACGATATCAATCGGGTCAAATTCTGCTGTAATGACGCTTCTTTGCAAGGACGAGTGAAGTGGGGAGGGGAATGAGTACCTTTAACCATTCAACGCTGGGGTCCAATGGGATCCCCCATAGGCTTTTCGTGAATGGTGCCATGACAATTTAAGTGAGAGACGTGTCGCTTTGCATGCCTCTATGGTGATCAATTTGACGACTTACGGCCAAAAATTAGCATCAGGTCTGGTCAGGTCAACGAGTTGTGACGTCATTGCGAAAACCACGATAGACAATTCCGTTTGCGCTGCCATCCATTTTGAGGTCAGGTCAATAACAATGTCACCAGAGGTCACTAAATGTAACAGTTTTCGAAAATGTGTGTTGCTATAACTTCAGAAATTTACAAGATACAACAATGAAATTAGTATCATAGCACGCACCCCACTGGGGTCACTGGCATGACGCGCCCCGCTGAGGGGGCGTTTTTCGCCCCCTCCGTATCTCACTTCGCACAAAAGCTAACGGAAAATTACGGGCGGCGTTCAAAAGCTCTTGACAAGGCAAAGAGATTTTATATGAAGAATTTTTATGTCAGGTCAATATTGAGGTCAGCATAGGTCAAAGAATGTCCCATAGCCTGGCAACAGAGCAGTGTACGTTTCTCTCTCTAGATCTGCCCTCAGGGGAGCTAGAGAAAATCTTTATCTACCATTGAATTCCTCTCATCGCGGTAAATCGAATGATGTATAATATGACTTTGCTAGGTCAAATAGTGAAAATGACCTGACCTCGAGCTAGGTCAGGGTCATTGAGTGACCTGGTATGGTCATGTTGCATATCAGTCAACTCCTCGTGACAATATAAACACAATGCAAGCAAAATGGGAGCTTTATCTCAATTCAGTGAGAAGTTATTGGCAAAACAATCACTCTATGCTCCCGTGACCTGACATGATCTTTGAGAAGTCAGATGCTCAAAAACTCAACTTTATGGTCACGATCGTGGTAAGAATAGACGGTTTGAGGATTTTCAGCTTTATCTATCCAGTATTTACTGAAAACGAGCCCGCTCTATTTTTCACCATAGACTTATAATCGGATGACCAAAAAATTGAGCCCACCTTAGGTCGACAATATCAAAATTCCGAGATAGCAGATTTGTAGACCCTAATGACCTTATCATATTGTGGAAGTTTCAAACTGATCGGTTCGCTGATGTTCCCTGGGCGCTGCTTCAAACTCGTGATTTTAGGTTTTGAGATCGGGTCACTTGACATTAAATAGCTCCTTGACCTGACATAACCTTAACTCAAAACTTTGGCCAGATGTGTGAAATTGATCAGGAATAAGGTACTGTAAATTTCGTTGTTCTGCATCTCTTCGTTTTTTAGTTATCTGGGGAAAACCAGGAGGAGGGCGAATTTCGCCCCCCCAGTGGGGCGCGTGATAGTGACTGGCATGGTGTAAGACTTTGAATGGTATGCAAAATTAACTTGAAATATGATTTTTTACCTTAACCTTAATCAAGGTCAGGTAAAGTCACAATATGACTTTGCAAGGTCATATTGCATGGCATTCGAATCCTTGGACCAACACAAAAGATTGGTGTATTTGGCCTTGTTCTAGGTGTAGTGGCTCCCGTGTTATAAGATATTTCCTGAAGGGGCCTAAATTTCATCCATGTTGACCCCCTGTAACGTCACGGGTCAACATACAGGTTCAAACAACGTTACGGTTCAAACACGGCTCCAAAGTAAAAAATGGTAAGGCATTTCCAGAGCCTTTTTGATTATTTTCCGCATCGCCTCCGGTTCCCAATACCGTAGGCGGGGGAGGTAGTCCGACCGGACCGCCAGGCGGTGCCGGACTAAGTAAGAAAAGCTTGTTTGCACTGCGTATGTAGCCAACCCTGAAGTTAAAGAGCCCCTCCCAGCCTCCAGTGACCCGAGTTAATTGGTTTAAAAAATAAATACAATTTCTAAAGAACTGAAGGAATGAAAGAATGCTACACCTAATCAACATCAGAAGAGCAATGACCAGACTCTAGGTTGAGGTAGTTATCAAGTTTCACCCACCTATGGAACGATGTTCTAAAGGGTAGACGCCTCAATTGTCTAACTAGTATCCGTTGCCCTATTCGTACCTATTAACTGGTATTGAAATCTGATAAGGAGCGCTGACTCGGCAGGTGGTTACGATGTCTACAACCTGGAGATGTCGATGCCGAAAATCGACTGGGACGCCATCGAGAACCACCTGAAGTCAGTTCGTGAGGAGGAGCGGCGGGTGAGTACTCTCGGTGTGGTCTCTTCAGTTACCCGGTGCTAATTACCCAGAAGACAGCAGCCGCGTCAGCTGGAGCGGCCAGCAGCTGACACAGACAGGGTGCTGAACTCTGTCCAGTCGATCGGACGAGACCAGACAACATTACCAGTGTCTGGTCGGTGTAAAGCAATCCCCGGAGAGAGGCGAATCACCAGCTGGCCAGCGGCGACCTTTGGGCAGGAGGGCCGGCCTCTGCACTGGCGCACTTTTCCTCGGTTAGTAACTGTGGATAGGGTCCTGCGGCCGGCGACAGATGGTGCTTTGGAGACTGGGGAGAGGCAGAGGTGACAGCACCCATACTTGCTAGTCAAATATGGTTAGGCACAGTCCCACTTTTTCTTTCTTTGTGGTTTTTATCAGACAGGCACCTGTTGTTCTAACCTGTCAGTGTCACTGAATTTTAAACGTTTATAACGTGTGAAATATCCAAATAAGGATTTCTCACTCCTACAAATGAACATTTTCTAGAAAATACAGCAGCCGCTGTGTTATAATCTTTACAAATATATATATATATATATATATATATATATGTGTGTGTGTGTGTGTGTGTGTGTGTGTGTGTGTGTGTGTGTGTGTGTGTGTGTGTGTGTGTGTGTGTGTGTGTGCCTACCTATGTCCTTTTTGTAACAGCTTTTTAAGATATTCGAATAAATACAACAGCTTCTGTAAAATTCTGAAGAATTTGTCAAATAATAATTTTGTTGGGGTTTAACGATGCATCAACTGCCAGGGTCATTCGACGTCGCCAACTCTCACCCTGTTGGAAGGGATTTTGGGGATCAGATCAACTTATTCAGAGGCTCCGCCGGGATTTGAGCCCGGGACCAGTGGCTTAGAAGACAAGGGTGCTAACCACTAAGCCACCTCATCCACAAACTTATATAACACGCGCAACGGCCCCCTTTTCAGATGTAAAACGGCGGCGCGACGCGCCTACTGTATACCTTTCCTCATCTTTACAACTCTGTAAAATTTTAATTAGTCATCTCGTGGTCACGACGTCGGACCCGACCTAAAAGTTTAAGATAGCATGTCGGGGTGAACTTATCCGATTGAAACTCATATCACATAATGGCCCCACCGAGTTTTAACATTTTCCGTATTTATATCATACCAGGCGTACGAGGCAACCTCTCCATTAATAAAAAATGTTTTACAAAACTAGTACGATGGTTGAGATTATTAGTGCATGACTCGGGCTTTGGTTTATGATATATTTTATATAATTTGACCCTGACCTACCTTAATTATTACCTGGGTAAATTATTATTATCTTTAAATTTAGTTTGTTTTTATTGTTATAATGCCCAAAACTGAATTTACATGTTATCCTATGACGGCATTATCTCGACCTTAAGTACCTGACAAAAATGGTTAAGTATAAGACAGCTTACCGTTCGCACCACCCTGATCGCCCCGAAGGATAATATTCATATAAGAAATCTCATATAAGAAATTAAGAACATCAAATATCATATATCAAATGTGTATCAAAGAATATAAAATATAATATAAGAAAATGGTGAATTTGTCCAGACTTATAAACGATTCTTAACATTGATCTGAAACTTATGAAAGGAGACGCGCTAAATATTATGGATTTGCATACTGGAGACCGAACCCTTGCACTACATGCAGGGCCTTACTACTCCGTGTAATTGTTTCGGTTTAAGCATTTACATATCAATTGGCTGCCCACTGACGCATGCACTAGTTGTTGGAAAACTTTTGACCTGAGTTTATGGTCTAAGTTCACCGTCCCGTCTCGCAGGGCACTTAAGTCCCGCGGACAACTTCACTTAACACTATTGCTCTCAGTATACTGGCCATGCCTGCTCCTGTCAAGGGAGAGGGAGCTTATTCGCTCCATCAAGATTTTTAGATCTACCCGTCCGATTTATAAAATACAAATTGGTTTATATTTGTCTCACGCTGAACTCCAATTTCAAGTGAAGAAAATTTTATAGTATTGAAATTGTGGGTAGGACGTGCAAAAGATAGATTTTATCCCCTTAGATTCTCCACTATTCTTGGCCCTGTATTGAATTTTCACAAAACTAGTAATAGAAAGTGGATGAAAAATCTTAGACTTAGGTCTTAGGTCTTCGGACTTAAGTCTTTCAGATATATAAAATTAAAAACTAGCTGGCCATTCCAGGGCCAGAGCTATGTAGTAAAGTATATATATAGTTTACCAGCTTGTTGCTTTATAGATTAACGAACGTCAGATACTTACCGCATACTATAACACTCGGTTTGCTAATTGATCCTCCCTAGATACCGAGCCATAGGTCTACCTCTGGTAAAAATGTTATCTCAAAACTTTCAGAGTCTGCCCAATTTAGTTTTAGGAAAAATCAGAAAGTTTCAAAAGCCTACCGCAAGGCCTTTTGGGATATCCAGGAGAAACCCGAGGGTGTGCAGAATCCAACCTTTTCCCTTCTGAAAAGAATAGGGTTAACACGCGCAATGGAGGGGGTCTTAAAGTGCCCCCACCCACCTATTTTTCCAAGTTGCCGGGGAACAGTTCGCAGTAAAAAAAAACGTTACTTGGCTGCATTAGAGAGAAGTTATGACTACGTTGATTGGTGAAAAATTTTGAAAACTTGTCAAAATAGTTATTTGACTGATAGGCTTATGAACTATATTTTGTATATGCTACAGACCTATATTTTGAAAACGTCGTAATCGCGCAGTTTCAAAAGTGCATTAATACTGTAGACCAGTGGTGACGTAACAACGTCATATAATCGGGATTATATGTCAAGGTCACCCCACATGAAGGTCGAGATCGAGTTCACAGGTCAAGGTCATTGACTCCAGTGTTCGGCCACATGACATTATTCAGCGTGACGTATGTTATGTTATGTTCACAGTTAAGACTACTCAATATCACGGTCAATGTCACAGGTCTTTTTAAGGATCAACGCCTCAATTCCCGCCCAAAGGCTGCTGTAGTGCCAGTTATATTGTACATTATTGGGAGTGTGCCACATAGTTACGTCATAGATCAGTGTCCCTGAATGGCTTGAATGAATGACCGCATTGAATGACCTCAAACCTCCAGCGAACATTGTTTACCTTCCCTCTATGACCTTTGTCCGCTTTTAGTGTATTCCTGGTTTTTTCCGCAAATTCACGGCTTTTCCCAATAGTTCTCCAGCACGGCCCAGATTTGACATTTACAATCTCAATTTACCTTGAAGATATTGACCTAGGTTAATGAAACTGGGCCATGATATAGATCACCGTTGCCCCCACACATTCCCAAACGGATGTTTTCTAACCCTCTTGGGTTATTAGATCTCAGCAGGGAGTATTCATGTCCCCCTCCACTGCGCGTTGACGCCAGACCCCTATCCACTGCGCGTGTTAATATTCGTTGTAGAATGAGACCTCGGGCATGAAAGCGTCTCGGGCCTGCAGAGGCTCTCTGAAACATCTCGACGGAGGAGGTTTCTACAAGTGATCGAGATACACCTAGCAGATCTTATGCAAAATATAACACTTGTCATATCACGTTTGAAGGAAGCACGCCAATTAAATTTCAAGGAGGAATACTTAGATTACGCATTTACAATCGCCCCTGGCTAATAAATGAAGCATTTTTTGCCAGCGGCATGATTCTTAACGCTGAATATCTCGGCACAGTTCCTGCTCATGCATGCGTAACGATCCTAGCACCATATGTACTTTATAAGACTGCCACTCACGCAACATCACCTTTGTCCCCGAAAAAATCCTGCTTATTCGCGCGTATAACAGAAAAAAGCTAACAAGCGCCCATAACTTCCATGATCGTAAATGTTTGTAATAAACCTGACTCGCATTCCATGCAGTCATACAGGGCTGGCTTTTCAACGCTTGGTCGGAGACCCGTGCCGTCAGCTGAGTCCGTGGTAGGCCGTGGGCTTGACTCATTGATTATTTGAGCGCAGGATCGTTGAAGTGGTGACCAGCCTGTGACTCAGGCTTTAAAGCAGCCGCCCCAGAAGGCTGGCCGGGTGGTCCCCGGAAGTCCTGGGGCTGCGTCTGCCGCTCCTTTTCCCTGGGGCACTGGCAGAGGCAGATGGGGACCAAGGGGTCATGGCCCTTTCCAAAATGGCAAAATATCGGCCGATTTAAAAAAGCACCATGGTTTAACGAGTTTTCCCGAGTTGCCCCCCCTCTCAAACGGCGCTCCTGCGTCTGCTACAGGGTACACCAAGCTTGCCTGGGCATGTGGACCGCGCTACTGGGGAGAAGCTAGATTTTGGAGCGGAATGGGGACACATGTTTCATGGTACTTTTTCACTTAAACATTTTAGCATACAGATCATTTAGTTAAGGCGTAGGAGTGGTGGACGGTAGAAAGCCCATGGTCCCATCACTTTTTGGTTCGTGTGCGTGTGTTTTTTTTTAATTGCACTGTTCAAAAACGAATTTTGTGAAAAATAAAGCGAAGGTGCTTGAGGCACAGAAGTTGTGACATATTTTGGCGAGGGATATTTTGTAGTGAAAACTTTAATGTGAGGTTAAAATGTACGACTCTTTCACTTCCTTGGAGCTTCTTATGCTCATGCAACAAAATATCCTCCAAAAATATTGGGCAAATCAAAGGGCTGGTGGGGCAGTTCATCATTATCGCATTTGCTGACGGCGATGATGAAATGCAGGTGTTAGTCCCTATTTGACCCAGCAGGCTTATCCCCGCCAATCCCCTTACCGCTAACCCCCAGTCACGGAAGCTTGTTATTTCGCTCCCTGGTGCTTCCGCGAATTCGCGTCACCACTCCGTTCACTCCAACTGCGGGCCAGCACGAGTCGTGCTACCATCACGAGCCGACGAACACGAGTCGTGCTGGCGGCAGCCGTTTTGGAATGCTTGCGTGACATAAGCAGACGGCATTGCACAAATAGACAGTGACCGTGGGAGCGGGGCTACTGAGTTAGCCTTATGGCATGTTATGGCGCCAGATGGCCTGAAACTGCCCTTTGTACCTACCCTATGTTTCGGACATTCGCACGCCTATAAAGTGGACAATGTCATAGGCAGATCAAGGAGGTCAAGAGGAGACATTTTCCTCTCCCCTCTGTTCGACCCTTGGCGCCCCCTGAACGGTGGATTGCCTCGCCCTGAAGCATCGTTTCCTTCCAGTATGCGATTATTGGTGCCCCCACGATAGGATTTGGCGCTCACTTGATCTGTTTTGCCGTCCAAAAGTGGCGCCCTCCTGGTCCGGATGGCGCCCCTTCCAACCATGTGACCCCCCCGATCGGTGATCCTGGATCCGCCTATGGGCAATGAACCCATTCAGTAGAAACGAATCTACCACAATCATTTGAATCCTATTTGCTTCACTTTAAACCAAAATGCACTGCAAAGCTGCATCCCCACCCATATTATGCTGGAATTCATATTCGAGATCGCTGACTGTAGGTTTCTAAAAATATCTTATGGGCCACAAGCAGGTCTTCCTTCGAGTCAGCTCACTCGCACTTTCCGGAGTGTGTGACGAGACAGACCCTGACGAGACGTAAACAATGACAAATACCGCATCCGGTTAACGCCCGTCAGAGCCGCCTCGTCGTCAGCTGTGCTTCAATATGCCAGTCGCCCGTCGTCAGCTGGGCTTTATTGTGTCAGCCGCCCAGCCGTCGTCAGCTGCGCATCACTCTTTGTCAGCCGCGACGCTGTCAGCTTGGACTCACTGTTTAGCCACCCTACCGTCAGCTTGGATTCACTGTGTCAGCCGTCCGGCCGTGGTCAGCTGAGCTTCACTCTGCGTCAGTCGCGACATGTGTGGTTGGATCATGATCAACACCTCAGCTGGCCCCAGGCCCCTGGTCGGGAAACATAAAACGTCCTTCAGTTACTGAGCTCCTACTCGCTGTTTTTTAAGCCATGTGCCAGCTAGGTCGAATTGAGGGTTCCGTCTTCTGTAGTTGGCGTATTTTGGCACGTTATGGTTAATGCAGCTACAGCAGCGATTTGAACAAAACATCTAATGAGTCATGACCTTGACCGCACGTGACACGGGGCACATGCGCAGTGCCAATCCTCTGGGGTGACGCGGCACAGTGTGCGCTGCAGGAAGGAAGTGAAAAGTGCGCGACACCCGGCACTGATAAGGCGGCCGCGGGGTGTCAGCCGCATCTGCGCCGGGTGAACTGTGAACCCCGGCTGAGAGGCTGGCACATTTCGTCAGAGATCGGCCCATCGTCGGCCAGTGTAGCAGCCAGCAGCCAGCGTGTTGAGCCGGTGCATTGGTGCTGCCTTTCGGAGCGGATCTGGCAGAGTGGGGCTATTTAGAGGCCAGATCACGGTGTGAGTGATAGGACAAGTGAACTGAATAAGCACAGAAGATGGTGCCGGTGACCCGTTCAATGGCTGTCAGATGGCGTGGATTCCCTGAGGGTCGTTTCTCTGTGTTAGCACCAGTGCCTTTCTGAAGCTGAGACACTGGCTCGTGTGGAATCCCTGAGGATCGGTACTCTGTGTTAACACCAGTGCCTCTCTGGAGCTGAGGATCGTTGCTCTGTGGTGACACTAGTGCTTCTCTGGAGCTGAGGATCGGTACTCTGTGTGAACACCAGTGCCCCTCTGGAGCTGAGACACAGACCAGAGGACCTGTCCAGTGTCCAGGCCCGGGCCGGTGCGCTCCTGCGGCCTGATGGCAGGATTTTACAGCCGAGTCCTGAACTCTGAGTACTCGGCCGACAGTCCAGTGTCGCGCGCGCTCTCCTGGACCTCACCCGATGTAAGTACTAGCTGGAATCGAATCCTTCGTCTGATTCAGCGTCACCTCTAAACTTCTTCTGACTCTGACTTCTGACCTTTTGAGAAAAGCCAACAGCAAGCCAATTGAAGGTGTTGAGGCCAGACATGTCCCCGGAAAGCGTACCGTCGTTCCTAAATATGCTTAACAGTCATGGCTCTGGCTTGTTACTCTGCAGGGTATACCGCTATCATTATAACTATTTCGGAGCTGGTCAAAAATAATTTCTGGTAAAGAGAAGCACGAGTTCACGTCCGAGAGGACTGTTGAACGTATTAACCAGCACGTACTCCAAAGAAGTTGATGTTTTGTGTTAATTGGTTGGAGGTCTCCGAACAAAATATTATTCCAATAAATTACAGCTGATACTTCACTTCAACTTGCATATTTATATTACGAATGCATTTGGCTTTGTATATTTTCTTAAACCGAGACCACCTGGGCTCTTTTCGTACGTACCACCGCGTGTGGGAAGGGGTTCAGTTGGACCCCGTACCATCTTGGGGACCGGAAGTGATACGGAACAAGTTAAAACAGCGCTGGACGTGCCTTACCGTGTTCTACTCTGGAGCCGTTTTTAACCCATATATGTTGACCCATGCCGTCTTAGTGGGCCAAAATGAGTCCAACTCAGACAAATTTTGAAAATCCCTTATAGGTCGTGAACCACAGGACCTGCGCCGGAATAAAACAAAACAAAATACGTCAATGTGTTTGTCTTAACCCAAAAATTGGAGTGATATGCCGCATGACCTTGAAATATAATATCATTGGTAAAATAATGACCTTTTAAGGCGATGCTGCATATCATTAGAATTCTTGGGTCATAGTCAGTGCAATGATACAAGATTTAGGACCGCATCTTTTCTCGTTCACAAGCTGTAAGTACAAACAATTTTGAAAGCCGTGATATTTAGTTACCTCTGGCGACCTTGGCGTTGACCTGAGCTCAAAATGGATGCCGGTGTGCATACTTTTCTTTGCAAGAGCTTTCCAATGATATTTATCAAATTGATCGGGCTCTTCCAGAAGCCGAGTTACGCCCTCCTTTTGTCAGCCTCATGTTAGAAGAGCAGAATCTCCTTACGTGAGTTTAGCAATGACGTCATAACTCGTTGACCTGACCTGACCTGATGCCAATGTTCGGTCATAAGTTGTCCAATTGATCATCCTAGAGGCCTGCAAAGCGACGCGCGTCATATTTGAATCTGCTCAGAATCATTCGCGAAAAACGTGAGGGGGGTCCGATCGCACTACTTAGGCGGTGATGGGTTGATATAAGCATCGTCACCAACAAAACGTTAGGGGTAAGACAATCTTTATCTTGCTACTGACGGTAGATTTTCTTCTCTGGACCCAAAAACTCCGATTTGGACTCATCACTGTCTTCCTCACTGGTTTCTTACAAAATGTTTCTAGTCATTTCAAATTCTTAAAAATCTGGTCATTCAAAATTCAAATTTCAATAAACGAGGACATTTTTAGTCGAGAGTAAAGGCCCCCTTCCCTTTCCCTATTACGACCGGTATATTCATTAGCACGCGCATTGACGGGGGAGCAGCGGGTAACCTCCGTTGGGATTTTCACAGATGGTTTTAAAACGGCAATGCGCAGTGCCGCCTTACTTGGGATGCCCTTTTTCTTATTATTTTATAAATTTGTGGAAAAAATTGGGTCCAGGTCATTTCAGGTCACATCACCAGTGTAGGTCAAGTGGCTGCACCTTCAAAGAAGTTTAAGACAGTGGCGGCGCTTGAACATTATAACAGCCTAGGCGCACGACTAGCTTAGAGGTAGGGACGTCGCCCATGCTTTTTACCTGATATTGGACAGGGGCGGATCCAGCTTGTCGGCTGGAAAAGGGGGCAAGCTCAAGGCGATGAGCAAAATAATATTGATGTTTAAATCTTTAATATCATAAAAATTAACAAAACATTATAAAAAAACATGTCGGTGGATTGCAGAAACGGGTATGCGGCAGTTTATGAAGGTACAAGGAAAAATTTAAGATGGATAGATAGGTAGGTAAGTAAGCCAGGAAGGACAAAGTACTCACGAGAGCTTCCCATGTCAAGGACAGCTTCGGCACTTCATTCTGTATGATGTTCAATTTCTCGCTGTGCGATCGATTTGTGAACGGATTTCTTAAATTTCATCCGCCAGATTTTGTGCCATGACTCACGTTCTCCATAAGGGTTTCACACATTAAATATCCTGCTAATAACTGCCAAACAACTGTCCCGCACAAGAGAAGGCTAGACATCTGCGAATACAAGAATGTCAATAAACGAATCCGCTGTAATCATGGTCCTAAGACGCGGCACCGCACGTGCTAGCTGCTAAGCATGCCTGGTTTGCTGATTTAACGAGCCAGTACTCATGTCCGAATGAATGAGGTATTAGCGATGTCAATCAAAAAGCACACGTTAGGTTTGCCACGGGGTTAGGCAGAATCAGCGAGAATCACGAAGTGCCTTATCTCACATTTGTTGTCGGTAAGAGCTGCGAACGTGGATTGTCGGAGATGCAAATAATCTGACCCAGTGGTCCGAAAGAGAAATATTCTCTGTAACTTAAACATCGAATCAAATCAAATTTATTCCACATAAAATACATACCTACTTCGACTTTTAAAAGTGGCTAGGCAGTGCCTAATGTGCTTCTGTGCCAGCGCCTCCACTGGTTTAAGATAGCATAAGTAAGAACAGCAATAATCTATCGATCTGAAATTCATATAATATAACAAGTTCACGGTGCTACAAAATATTGTTCTGAATTCGTATATCCGTGGCATAAGACCAGGTTCGAGTCATGAACTCTCCTTTAGAAATGTGTGGGTAAAATAGTTTAAGCTCAATAACTTGGTTGAAAACGGTAACACGGCAGTCATTTTAACGTCATGATCTTAACCTGACCCTAAGTCAGGTCAAATTCAAAATTTGATCTAGGAAAGTCATATTACCGTAAATAATTAAAAGCAACTTATGACTCTTAAATTATAAAATGACAGTAACCTGATATATTTAAGCAATATGATTACACTTTTGAGCCAAGCATGATTCACGCAGCAGTTCTTTTTGGCAGGCTGAAGCGATGTAAGCAGTTAAGCCCCCTAAAAAGAAACCCAAAAGCACACCTGCACCAGCCTGCCCACCTGCCCGGGTGACAACACAAACGGTGAATAAAACACAATCAAAGCAGACGATCAGCGAACTCCATGTTCGTTCAAACTACAGCCAGGCTTTGGTTTGCCGTGGTTAGCAGGTACACTAGCATGTTATGGTGCGGCAGCTAGCCCGTGGGATTGTGCTGATAGTGCCGCTTCACACGGGTCACCGCCGATCGCGGGGTTTGGGAACCGACACGGTCGCGGCGAGGTCAGGTCACGCCTGAGTCACCACCGGCCGCAGAGTTTGGGAACCGACCCGTCCACCCCGAGGTCAGGTCATGCCTGATCAACATCATTGCGGACTCATATTTAGGACCATGATGCTTCATATATAATTGGTTTTGCCAGGCTGCTAAAGATTAGCTTCCCGAGCATATCAGCTACTCGATGTGAGCCTTTGATGTAAAAGTGCCGAAACAGTGAGCTTTAGACCTGCGTCTTTAGTTGACTGGGCGTGACTTGACAACACGTCACGAGAAGGAGAGCAGTCTCACTTCTGCCGTCACCTCGGACCAGTCACCGGCGAAAGGGGAGAAATGCACTTCTCCGCGGCGTCTTTTTCTCTGACGCAGTTTCGCTTGCTATGGTTGTCGTTACATCAGAGCCGGTTCCGCCTCAGGAACCGGTGACATGTCTGTACCGCCCGTTATGCCAGCAACGGCAGCTGGGGGTCAGACCGGCACCATCAGCCGAGGTCAGAGTGGTGCCAGCAGCCGAGGTCAGACTGGTGCTGGAAGAAAGGGGTCGAACCGGCACCAACAGCCGGGGGCGGACCGGCGCCAGCAGCCGGGGGTCAGACCGGCGCCAGCAGCCGTGGGTCAGACCAGCGTTGGAAGCTGAGCGTCAGACCGGCGCCGGCAGCCTCGGCGCCAGCTGCCCTACAGGTGAAAGGAAATGTTTCCGGTAGCCAACGCACCACTGCGCACTCAGAGCGGACGCAGTTTTCTGGTTGAGTGGAAACCAGGGCAGGCAGTGGCCAAGGGTCTGTGAGATAGCTAGCCGTCTCACGGGCTGCTCTCCGGTCTAAACTCAGATTACTGGTTTGGGTCGCTTCCAAAATTAATTCCCAGAAAAGCGACGGGCATGACATTGTGCTGAGGACAAGAACACTAAACGGCTCAGGAGCACATACCTGTTGCGCTCATAAGAGTTAGAATAAAAAAGCTAACCTCCCATTTCGTCTCTCTCTCTCCCTCTCTCTCTCTCTCTCTCCCTCTCTCTATCTCTCTCCCTCTCTCTCTCCTCTCTCCCTCTCTCTCTATCTCTCCCTCTCTCCCTCTCTCCCTCTCTCCCTCTCTCTCTCTCCCTCCTCCCTCTCTCTCTCTCTCCCTCTCTCTCTCTCTCTCTCTCTCTCTCTCTCTCTCTCTCGTCGCCAGACTTGCTCATGAAGTGTGACTTTAAAAACTGGCTGGGTCTGCACTGTAGTGTATGGCTAGACAAAGCCGGGCATGGCGTAAGATCAGAGATTTCGAACAATGACCTGGTGGCATAATCGAAGAAATCGAGCAAGCGTGAAAGGCGTTGCGAGATAGCAACCGGTTTAACCGAAGAGAACGGGTACCCCTCAACCACTTACCTCATGATGCCTGATGCTGAAATCGATTTAGTTTTCCCCAGAGTTTACGAGAAACTGGTCGAAATGGAAAGACCCGTCTGCCCAGCAGCATAGGCGTGAAAAGGCATAGATGCACAGTCGCTAGTCAGAGTAGCCGCAGAGATCCTGAGAAAAAGATTAATAAAAAACGCGCAATGGAGGGGCCTGGTAGCCCCTACTAAGATCTCGAAAATAAAGATGGTCAGAAAAAGCCTGTTTGGTTGTTTGTGGGGCTATTGTGATTTACCTTACAGCCGACTTACTGGACCAAAGTCAACATCTTAATGTTCAAATGAGGTCGAATAGGTCAAATTTTGGCTGTGCTGGGAACCCATCGCTAACCGCCATAAATATGCGATGAAACGAGGGGATGGAGTGAAAAAGACCCTACCACGCGCAGTGGGGGTCCTAAAGTGACACCCCGTACTATTTTTCCGAGGTGGCCGGAGAACCGTTCGCCACCGGAAAACGCTACTGGGCTATAGTTGTGAGAATTCATGAGTGCGTTGATTGGCCAACAAATTTTTAAAATCGGTTAATGTTTTTTACTTACAGGCTTTCAAAGTCAGATCTATATTTTTAGACGGTCGCAATCGCGCAGTTGCATCAATTCGCCTACACTGTAGACCGAGTAATGACCTCATACCATCACATATGTCAAATACAGCATTTAAATATCTGATATTTCTAATACATCTGATATTGAATTTCGAATACATCAGCATTTAAATATCTAATACATCTGATATTTTCAGTTATTATGTAATTCTTTAAAAAATATGGAAAACAAGTAACCGCAAAAGATTGTCAAAAATCCTGCCTAATCCTTCTTGCTTACGATGCTAAGAAGTACAATGGAAAACAACAAGTAACCGCAAGAGATTGTTCAAAATAATTTGGAATCCTTCTTGGTTACGATGCTAAAAGAACAACAATCATATGTGGAATAAGAATAGATCTCCAGAGGGTTGCCCTTTATGCCACTTTAACCCGCGCCCCACCGGGGGTCCGGCGCCACCTTCGCCCCACCGGGGGGCCATCGATGCCCCCTCTAACTCCGAAAATATGGGCGTTAGCGCAAATCTGCAAAGTGCAATAGAAAGCTCGCGTGAATTCAGTAAGAAATTACTTCGCATGTTTTAGTGCTCAGGTCAATGGTTTGACCTCCAGAGGTCAAATTAGGTCAAGATCGGCTATTTTCACTCAAATATGCAATGATTAAGCCAACTGGGCATAACTCTTATGTCATTAGAGCTATTGAGGCCTGGTAAAGTACATTTGATAGCAAATTGCCAGTACTTTTCCGCTATGTGGAACGTAAAGACCTCCCGCCAGTGGTTTGACCGCCAGAGGTCACCTCGTGACCTAATATGACCTGAGGTCACGAAAGGTCAAAAAGTGACCTTGCCGTATATCAAATGAAAGCCAGTGACAAGAAAAACACGATGGTGTTTGTTTCATCGCTCTAGCTCAATTAGTTCAAAAGTTATTGTCAAATACTGTTTTTGACCTCTGGTGACCTTGGATGACCTTGGAAAAGTCAAAGGGCAAATATGACCCCTGGGATCCGTGAAAGGGTGTCCAAAACGTTGTTCTGAGCAGTCTGAGTATTTGAAATCATTTTTGTGGCTTTTACATCATGAAATAGCTTTTCCCCATGCTTTTCCAATGGGAGAGGTCGCCTCGTGACCTGACCTCAGGGCACGAAATCGAAAAATCCCAGATATACACCTTGTAGACCCTGGAGGGGTCATGAAGTGTAGGAAGTTTCAAATCGATCGACTTTGAAATGTAGCTCTTACAGAGCTCTAAAGGTGAAGTGAGGTGACCTTGGTTGACCTCGTCTGGTGACCTGACCTTGGGTGACCCGGGGTAAAAATTTCAGGGATGATGGGAAAATGATGCAGTGAGAGGTAGAGCCCTCAACCGCGGTGCTGCGCCTCGTCGTTTTCTGCTATCCCGGAAAAACCTTAGGGGGCCATCGATGGCCCCCGGTGGGCGAGGGTTAAGTCTGCCCGACCACAGCAGTGGCGGCGTTGACACGGGTTCGACTGGTGGCCTCTTCAGTGCTGGGTCTCGGTGCAGTGCGCTGTCGGCGTGTCGTGGGAAGACAGTCGGTGCTGCGGCCTTCGTGGGCCCGCACGCGTAACGTAACCACGACCCGGTGAAGGGAGCCCCGCTCTCAGCGGGAAGACTGCCAGACTGGGGCCCCGGCACCGGTCCATGAGTCGAGACCGGGCCCCTAGCACTGGTCCATGAGTCGAGACCAGGCCCCCAGCACTGGTCCATGAGTCGAGACCGAGCCCCCGGCACTAGTCCATGAGTCGAGACCGGACCCCCGGCACTGGTCCATGATTCGAGACCAGGCCCCCAGCACTGTTCCATGAGTCAAGACCAGGCCCCGGCACTGGTCCATGATTCGAGACCAGGTCCCCAGCACTGGTCCATGAGTCGAGACCAGGCCCCCAGCACTGGTCCATGAGTTGAGACCAGGCCCCGGCACTGGTCCATGAGTCGAGACCGGGCCCCCGGCACTGGTCCATGAGTCGAGACCAGGCCCCCAGCACTGGTCCATGAGTCGAGACCAGGGCCCCCGGCACTGGTCCATGAGTCGAGACCAGGACCCCCGGCACTGGTCCATGAGTCGAGACCAGGACCCCCGGCTCTGGTCCATGATTCGAGACCAGGCCCCCAGCACTGGTCCATGAGTCGAGACCAGGCCCCCGGCACTGGTCCATGAGTCGAGACCGGACCCCCGGCACTGGTCCATGAGTCGAGACCGGCCCCGGCTCTGGTCCATGATTCGAGACCAGGCCCCCAGCACTGGTCCATGAGTCGAGACCAGGCCCCCGGCACTGGTCCATGAGTCGAGACCAGGCCCCCGGCACTGGTCCATGAGTCGAGACCAGGACCCCCGGCACTGGTCCATGATTCGAGACCAGGCCCCCAGCACTGGTCCATGAGTCAAGACCAGGCCCCCAGCACTGGTCCATGAGTCGAGACCGGGCCCCGGCTCGTGTCCCTGAGTCGTGGTTCTGCCCCATCATCTTTGAGAGTACAGCCGCTGCATGTATTAAGCTCACTCATCGGCCTCACTCCCGCACTTGCATGAAACATTCCATTTGCGAAAACGCAAATTATACACCTTAGACCTCAATTTGTGTTTTGACCTGGCCGCTGTTGCTTTCACTTTCCATTTTCGGGTTGCAGAGTTTAGTGGCATCGCGTGTTGGAACAGAAACGAGGGTGGAATATGCTTTTGTGATTTCGAACTAGACAAAGAAAACACACCAGGGGAAAGTGATACTTTTCCAAGCCATATTTCGAACCCAATAGTGTTGCACCAAATTGCTTGCTAAAGTCGAGATGGCAAACAGCCCTGTGTGTTTAGTATTTTCTGAGCAGTCCTAAGCTGTATTTTGCTCTCATTTCTGCCTCGTTATATTTTATTCCTATCTTCCGAATACCTATGGATAATCAAAACTTTCCCTTGATGGACTGTTTTCAGGACCTTCCAACTTGTATTTTTGGGCTGATAAATGAACACGGTTCAGCAATATTTATTTCATGTTTAGTGAAAGAACAAAGTAGACCAGGGCCTCGCCTTCGAGTTGTTCATCGGGTTTTTCAGACATTCACCCGTTAGACTGGAGGGGTCGGCGGGGGGAGGGGGGTAGCGTTATCTCAGGTCATCATCCTGGTCACGGTAACGTAGAAGTGAATGGGATAAACCTTCAGGCTACTTCTAAAGAATTCAAGCCTAACTTGCTCGAAATCCTGCTAATTAAGTTCACGAAGCACCAGCTTGACCTTGATTGTCAGCAGACGGGAAAGTCACCCGGAAGTCGAAGGGTGATAATCCGTACTTCAGAAGCAAGTAAGCTAAAAAATATCGAGGTCGCGGCGCTCCAAGCCAGGCCAGAAACGTAAGGTTGTTTGGTTCTGATGTTTTCGTGCTTTGAGCTGGTCCTGGTATAAATCGGAGTAGGACTCGTAAAGCTCTGAAGTTTGCGGTGAGCGTGAAAATTCTCATATTTGCAGCTGCTTCGAATGGACACGCCTCTCGATTTTGGTCACCAGCATTCACGCCCAGTCTGCAGCATCGCCAGTCTCGACAGGTGGCACTGTTCACCTGCCTGCGACGTTCTCTCCGCTATCGGTGTGGTGTTTCAGCTGCTGCGTTATACTCGCCGGCCCGGGGCAGCGCCGGCGGCGTTACACCGCCCGCCGTGACCAGCCGGCGTGACGCCTCCCGCGCTCGCGAGCCGCGCCCGTCACCGCCGTGACGCGCGTGCGGAGCGGTGCGGCGTCACGGCATCAGTCGTGTAGTGTGGCAGCCGGCTGTGCGGTGTTCTTGTGTGGCGTAGTGCTAGATCTAAGGCTGCTGTCGGAGTTTTTTCATCTAGCCGAGCACATAGAGTGGGCAAACACTGTGTGGTCAGTGATCCCGGCGACAGTACTGAGTAGGGAGACCAGCTTACGTGGCAGTGTGAGACAAACGCGAAAGACAGACTGCGACGGTGGGTGGTGGTACTCGTGGCGTGATGGAGAGCCAACAACGATCAGACACTGTTGTGGTGAATGTGTGATGCGGCACATGCTTACTTCTGCTCTGTTGGTCCGACCTACCGACTGGCATTGCTACAAAACGCGACCGGCTCCAATGCAAGGTAATCAAGATCACACACGCCACGTGTGAAGTGACACGGGCAGATTGCACTTTCACTCTGACTCTGTGCATCTAGGCATCAGCTCCGCTTTCGGAGCTTGACATTGATCCACCTGTCTGCTGGAGCTTGCCGACGATGTTGGACGAGCTGGTGGTGCCGCCGGCGGCGGCAGTGGTGCCAGTCGGCGCTGCCGTCAGTGCCGCTGCTTCCTCCACTATCTCAGAGCCTGGTCCGGGGGTGTCCGCTGAGCCGGGCGGGCCACTGGTGCCGACACCGTCACCAGACATCACTCCGCTGATGATGCGCCGGCGCGACCTTCAGAAACGCCACTACAAGAAGGACTCCCGCTTCGTCGGCGACCTCTACACTCTGACGTTCGACACTCACGAGGACCTGGAGAGCCTGACCGCCCTGAAGCTGCCGGTGGGTGCGACTGGTGGTGAAGGTGGTGTTGGTGATGGTGGTGGTGACAATGGTGGTGATGGCTGTGGTGATGGTGGTGGTGGTGATCCCGGCAGAGAGCCTTCCACAAATGCGTCCTATATTGCATGGAGTTGTGTGATATAGCTTCTTGCTGAAGAAGGTGTTGATAACCCGTTTTATGGCGTCATCAGGAAAATGTTTGCGGTGGTTCTCTTTAAAAGTACCTGCGATGTGTGCTGGTTTAAGCTCTTGCACTAAAGTAAGCTACTTTTGCAGAAGGTGCGTCAACAATGATAAGTGGGACTGGCTCGACGCAGCGAGGCAGTAAACTGGTTCTATGCTTATCCCCCTCTCTTGCAAGCTGAAACTGTACTTTAAGCCTTTTATGAGGTTATCTCGTGATGCACGCTTTGCATATCATTCCCTCCCTTTAAACAAAGTCACGCGCTCCATACATCCTTGCACGTGCTCCCGTGGGTACTCCAGCACCTTGACTCTGCTTGACCTTTACATTTTTGGTACAGTTGGCTCTAGACTGCTTTGGAGTTATTACTTTGAGTGGTTTTAATAAATATACTTTGTACGAGAACATGCATTGCAACAGCTTATGCCTCGAATTGCTTATTTTGATAAGTTCTTCGAACATTTTCCCCGGCAGTTGGTCTTATGGAATGTCAATGAAGGAAGTTATGGGAAAAACCCCAATCTACCCGTTCTAGACGATTTTTGCATTCTTGCTTTTTCTAACTCTTCCAGAACATTGGCCCTCATTAAGCATCTGTCCACATGAGCCAACGCATCCCGTAAGAAGACAATTAAGTTGGAAATGGTGCTGATGCGTGCCACCCAGTGACACACGTTTCCCTAAAACAATGGGAGCCTGATGTCTGCCCATCTAGATGGCACGGGAAGTGTGCTTCTGATCCAGACCGGCCGCTATTCTTACCGACGCACATGGGGCTAAATCCATGCTTACATGTGTCGCCGTAGTTAAGAATACAGTATATTTGACCGTGATAAAAGTGTGGCATCACAGACTGAAGCCGGACACTCCAGCAGCATCACCATACAGCATAAACCATTAGGTCTGAAAAAGGTTGGGCCCAGTGGAGGCTGTTTACAGCATCCGTTCTTTAGCAAAAGTAAACAGCTTTGTGGCCCAAGCATTTGCATACGATGGAGATATATGTAAAATGCTGAGGTATGTACTTCAATATCTGCTCAAAGTCACCACCTTTTCTTGAAAGCATGCCTGAAACCTGCAGGTGAAACCAGAAGCCTAGCTGTTATCACAAGTAGTACTTTGATGAATAGGTGATCATGGTTATGGATATATTGCTTGCTCATTTTGCTGCTATCTTGGTGTACTATAAGGTAAAGCTTGAAAGAAAGTTTTGGTTGTTGAAAGTGGATTGCGGGATTATCGACGCACCAACTGCCAGGGTCATATGGTGTCACCAACTCTTTCTCTGTTGGAAGGGTTTCTCGGGAGCCAGCTTGCTCCTTGTTCAGGGAAGCCGCCGGGTCTTGAACCCGGGTGGAAGCAAGCTGCGTGGAAGCAAGTTGCGTTGCCCACTCCACTACCGCGCCCCTTGAAATTGGATTGTTATTGCTGCTTAAATGCTCCTAACTCAAACCGCATTGAATATTTTAACTGTTTTGTTAACGTTAGCTGTTATATAACTTTGGATGAATGAGACAAATGCATGACATATCATTGCGGAGACCTTTGAACAGTCATAAATGCGGTCACACTGGTCATTTCTGGACCGGCACCGTGCCGGCGCCGGATTCCCATGTGAAATCAACCGTCATGTTGGAAAACCCCAGCTGAGCTGAGCACGATTCTGCGGAGGATCCTTAATAGAGCACGTCACGGGCAATAACATTCAGATCCAATTCTGCCCACATTACACATTTTTCTGAAAAAAATTCACGGCAGTTATTCTACTTACGATGATTATAAGTACAAATATAATCCATATGGGTCTAATCGGTCACATCGATCCAATCCATGGTGGGTATATCATTCCTCTACTGTCAATTATTCTACATTATTTTACAAATCATTCTTTATGTTTAGAAGTACTTTTCCTAATTATACCTATGGCTAGTGCCCAGCTAAATGTTACACTGCCAATGAAACTTCAAAGTTACCTACCGGGCTGGGAGGTTAATTTTTATCTCTGGACTCGTGGTACCCAGTCACCTTATAGTGTTTATTTTGGGCAGTGCAATTTAGTTTCATGTGTTTAAGGAGGTTGCAGTGTTTTGAAACTGGCTTTATAATACAATGATTCTCTTGACGCTTTCGTAATTGACAATTCTCAGACTAAGGCGCCCCAACGGTTTGTTTCGAAAATTATCATTATGAACGTAAAATTCATCGAAAATTTCCTTCTTAAACAAAAAGATTCCGTCGCCTATGACTTCTAGGCCTCGCCATATTTTTTCGTGGGATGGTTTCAGAAAGGTGCAGTCCGTTAAAACTAACAATGCTTTGCGTCCCGGCGGAAGTTGTGTGCTTTTTCACCATCGAAGAGGGAGCAAAGCACAACGTGCTTCCTCGTCTGATGCATTATCTGCTTTTACCTCGGCAACACTCTGTATTAGTCCTCAGTCTATATAACTCGTCCAAAGGTAAAGTTTCAATTTTATATGTGCTTCTCTTTTCCTTCCCCGGTTACCTTCGGGCCGGTCCCACTCCTCTCCACTCAGCAGAAACCCATTCGACACTCCTGACTTCAGCGAACTCGGCCGCTGATCAGCAACCTTATCCCTGATCAATTCCGCAAATTTCCTCAAAATCTTAAGCTTGGGTCATCTTAGGTCAGGTCATTAGCGCAGATCAAGTGACCTCACCTCCAAAAATTTTAAAGGCAAAATAAGTAAGAAACGGGTGAATCTATCGAATTCAAACCGCCCCGGTAGCTCAGTTGGTAGAGCGTTGGGCTCCGGCCCGCTGCTCAGAATCATGCAGTGGCAGTGCATGTCCAGGCTTGGGATCGGTTCCCCTGAGACGCTCCGGCGCTCAATAGTTTACCCGACGTACAGGTCGGCTGGCAACTGACTGGTGAGAGGGTGACCTGAGCGGGGTGGCCGTCCCTGTGCTTTGTGGGACGTTAAACTTTGGCTTCTAAATTAACCCTCCATTGAGGGAGTTGCTCGTTCGGGTGGTGGGATCGGGGTCTCCGTGACAAGTCCCTTGATGACTTTAGTGAGACTCCGACTCCAGCAGCCTTACCAGGAACAACTTGAACAAAATTTATATAAAAAAACCTATACCACATAATGAGCCCACTGATTACTACAAAAAGTACTCTGGTATTTTTCATGTCATCCCTCTCAATTTAAAATGCACGGGGAAAACTAGAATTGGGTTTTATTTGTGTAGATACAGCTGAGAATCCCTTCATGTTCTCCAAATTGTAGCATCCTGGGCCCCTTTCCAGGTTCATGTTACAGGTTTCGACCTGTGACCTCTGAGAGGCCATCTGGGCTACTTATGTATGTTTCCAGACTTGTTTCAATAACTTTTTTTATAAATTTTGTTCAAGTTGTTCCCGGTAAGGCTGCTGGCGTCGGAGTCTCACTAAAGTCATCAAAGGACTTGTCACGGAGACCCCGATCCCACCACCCGAACGAGCAACTCCCTCAATGGAGGGTTAATTTAGAAGCCAAAGTTTAACGTCCGACAAAACACAGGGACGGCCGCCCCGCTCAGGTCACCCTCTCACCAGTCAGTTGCCAGCCGACCTGTACGTCGGGTAAACTATTGAGCGCCGGAGCGTCTCAGGGGAACCGATCCCAAGCCTGGACATGCACTGCCACTGCATGCTTCTGAGCAGCGGGCCGGAGCCCAACACTCTACCAGCTGAACTACCGGGTCTGCAGTAAAGGACGATAAAGCTTTTATTTTGATACCATTACATTTGAATTGTTATTGCAAGTTGATCTATATGCATATTGACTATACTAGATCAGATAGTGACCTTGACCTGACCTCAGGTCAGGTCATTGATGTGTTTTAAGCTCGTATAGTCATATTATACATCATTCGATTTGCCGTGACGAGAGGGAAGCGATTGGTGCCTAAAACAATTATTCCAACTCGACTCTGTCAGACCTTAGAGCCCAAAAACTCTACTCTAACGTGCAACTTGTTTTACCTGTCATACCTCAATATTGACCTGGGCCAAAAATTGACCAATGTAGTTTCGTCATAACTTTGTATGGGATATCCACCAGCTTTGCGTTTTTTTCGCTATCTCGCATAGGAGCCGAGTTCAAGAGGGCGAAGGTGGCTGGTAGGCCCACCAGGGCCCGTATTAATCGCCCAAATTTACACGCCCCTTATAGTGTGCAATCGAGATATTGTCACATGATGATCGATATCCATTGCTCATAACATTCTCTGGCTGGGTGTAGGTACCATGTTCCTCCGGTATCTACTCACCTACAACCAATTATGGAAAGCATGTCTGGAAGTTGCTGTATTGGTCAGTCTTTTGTGCACAACAAACTGGCTTGACAATTTAGCAAAGAGAAAAAGTGCAGGCAAACTGCTGCAAAATGCAAGGCCACAGAGTTTTTAATTGTAAGTAGTCTACTTCAAAATATTTATCGAGACCCTCCCTAGCTTAACACTGGAATGATGGCTACTCCAAGCATAGGCGGATCCAGGATTTCCTATTGCGGTGGGGGATAAGGGGAGGCACCTGGCTAGAGGGGGAGCTATCCGGACCAGGGGGAGCCATCCATTTTTGGGCGGCAAAACCTATCAGGTGGGCACTAATCTTCAAAATTTTCAAGTTATGTCATCTCAGGTCAGGCCACCAGTACAAGTCAAGTGACGTGACCTCAAAAAAGTTTAAGATAGCATAAGTCGGAGCAGGGTGAACTTATCCGATTGAAATCTATATCACATAATAGACCTACCAAGTTCTCTAAAAATGTTCCGTTATTTTTTTATATCGATAACCTAAGGTCAGGTACGAGCTCCTTTGGAAGTTGCTACCTTTGAAGTTGCATAACTCCTTTGGAAATGCATGGGAAAATGGATTTAACTATAGAACTTAGTAATGGATGGCGATAGAGTATTTATTTTAGCTTTATTAGGCTGGCCCTGTCTTTGCAGTTCTAATGATATGTATTTTGACCCAATTTGACCTTGACCTGATCTCAGGTCAGGTAAAGTGCCAAATTTGACCTGATTTTACCTAGCAAGGTCATATTATATATCGTTCGATTCGGCTTGCTACGCGGATTTCAATGAACTAATCTGTTTTCCCCTATCGTTACTTGTTCAGATGTAATGACCAAAAGACTTAATTTACATGTTATCCCTATGGCGGCATGTTTTGACCTCTAGTGACCTTAAATGTGACCGAGCAAAAAAGGTTACAAATATTTTCGATGGAGAGGTGGATTGGCTACCCAACGCCTTTTACAGTTTTTCGCTACCTAGCGTGGTTCTCGAGATCTTAGGGGCCAGCCCCCCGTCAAAGCGAAGGTGGCTCAGACCCCCTTTAACACCCGCACTGGAGGGGGTCTGGCACTAACGCGCACTGGAGGGGGGCCTGGTAGGCCCCCCCTAAGATCTCGGAAACTAAGAGGGTTAGAAAAACGCCACTTGGTAGGTGGGTGGGGGCTATGGTGATCTACATGATGACCAATTTTCATTGACCTAGGTCAATATCTTCAAGGTCAAACGAGGTTGTAAAGGTCAAATATTGGCCATGCTGGGATCGATTGGTAAATGCTGTGATTATGCAGGAAAATGGCGGGAATAAGCTAAAGACGGACAAGGTTCATAGAGAAGAGGTCTCAAAGAGGCTTGCCCACAACTTTTGGGTCAAGGTCATTCAAGGTCATTGACCTTTAAGGTCACCATATGGTATACTACTTATTATTTACACTTTGACTAACACTCTAGCCACTGTTTGGCGGGAAATGAGGATTGACCTTTCCAAATGACCTTTGACCTTGACCTTTGACCTTGACCTTTGTATTGGGGTACCCTACCGATGACGTCATAGCATAATATATGTCAGACGGGGTAACGTCATTTGGCCGGACGCACAGTGGTCAGTGACCTTGAAAGTGCAGATATGACCTTGACCTGTGACCTTTGACCTTGACCTTGACTTTCATGTGAAGTGACCTTGACATATAGTCCCGCTTATATGACGTTATGACGTCACCACTCGGTCTCCAATGCAAGCTAACTGGTCCGACCGCGCGTTTACGGCGATCTCAAAATGCAGGTCTGACCTTTGAAAGCCTATAAGTCAAAAAATTTTCGGCCGATTTTCAAAAAGTCTTCACCAATCGACGCGCTATTAAATTCTGTTAAATGTGGCCAGGTTTCGTTTTTCGGCTACAAGCGGTTCTCCGGCCACCTTGGAAAAACAGGTAGGGGGCCTCCGAGGCCCCCCTTCCAGTGCGCGTGTTAATGCACGTGTTAATCCCCTCCCTAGTGGGGTGTTTGAATACCCCTCTCGGGTTTTGCCCGGTGACACGAATATGCGGCGGTGCGAAGCGCCACCGTAATTGGCACACCTTATCCTTAATCAATTCTACAACTTTCCCCAAAATGTTAAGGCTGGGTCATCTCAGGTCAGGTCACCAGTGCAGGTCAAGTGGCCTCACCTCCAAAAATGCTTAAGGTGGCATAAGTAAGAAATGAGTAAATTTATCGGATTGAAACTTATATCACATAACGGGCCCACCGAGTACTACAAGATATATTTCTTAGCTTTCGTATTCATGGTCTATAGGGTCAGGTACGGAACATAACCTCTCCATTGAAAATGCATGGGGAAAACAGAAATTTGGACTGTATTTGTATAGATACAGCTGCAAATACCTTCATATTCTCCAAATTGTAGTATCCTGGGCACCATTCCAGGCTCATGTTGCAATGTATGGCTTGTGACCTTTGAGAGGTCATCTGGGGATACTTGAACCGCACCCCACCGGGATCCGGCGCCACCATCGCCCCACCGGATGCCATCGATGCCCCCCCTCTAACTCCGAAAATATGGGGCTGGCGCAAATCTGCAAAGTGCAGTAGAAAGTTCGTGTGAATTCAGTAAAAAATTACTTCACATGTTTAAGCGCTCAGGTCACTGGTTTGACCTTCATAGGTCAAGTGAGGACACGATAGGTTATTTCCACTAAAATATGCAATTAAGAAAACTGGCCATTGCTATCATGCCGTTAGAGCTATTGCAATCTGGTAAAGTACATTTCATCAGAAAATGCCAGTCTTTTTTTCCGCTATGTGACACATAATGACCTCCCGCCATTAGTTTTGCCTCCTAGAATTCACCTCGATATCTAATATGACCAGAGGTCACGTAAGGTCAGAAAGTGATCTTTCTGTATACCAAGTATAAGCCAGTGACGAGACATACACGATGACGTTTGATTTATTGCTCTAGCTTGAGTAGGTCAAAAGTTATCCTCAAAATACTGTATTTGACCCCTGGTGACCGGTCACGACCTCAAATAGTTCAAAGGGTAAATATTACCCCTGGGATCCATTAAATGGTGTCCAAGAACGCTTTTCTGCGCAATCGGAGCATTTGTAATCATTTTTGTGACTTTTAGATCATAAGGCAGATTTTCTCAATGTTTTTTCAATGGGAGAGGTCACCTCATGACCTGACCTCAGGTCACTAAATCGAAAAATCCCGGATATAAATTTCGTAGACCCTGGAGGGGTCATGAAGTGTAGGCAGTTTCAAATCAATTGGCTTATCCTTGCCCCGGTGGGGGTACGGCCACCTTCGCCCTGGTGGGGGAAAAGACCCCACGATCCTAAAACTAGAGAGCTGAAAAAGCGCAAACGGCGTGGCTCTTGAATGTTCGAAACTTTGGTCTTTTTTGTGGTACATGGTCGGGTCAAATGGTCAAATCGCTTGGGTGCTAGAAACCTATATCTGAAACTATGTGCTGAACATTTTCTAACACCATTGATGTCTTGGTGCGCTTTTATTAGTGTTCTTGTCGTTCGGTACACCTGGGGCTGGTCCTAAACATGGGCTATTCTTGGGTGTCGCACCCTGTTAGGGCGTTTACTTTTTGAATAGCTTCCAACTAAACAAGATACAGCCATGTTTTGTCTTGCATCCTCATGTTAAATCGATGTATATGATATTGTTGCGGTTTATTTGCCTGCCGGAGGTCTGCCTTGCCTGCTATGTTGTGTATATCTTTGCTTATGCTATCAAACTTGGGTGAAAAGTCTATCTTTTTTATTAAATTTATAGAGAAACCCCAATGCTTTTTGTAGGTGCTTTTAGGTTGTCAAACTTTGGATCGCTTGAATGGGCTGGCGGTGAGTTGTTCTTCCTCTTACTGAGCTTTTCGTGATTTTCCCATGTTTGCATGGGGGGTCTGCTGCACTGCCTTGGTCCCATATCAAACCCGGACATGTTGTGCTCGGTGGGCCTTGTGGTTGGTTTGACTTGGTTGTCTTTGTTTGGGTAGTTTTTTGGTGGGTCCCCTGGCCTGGTGCCTGCCTGATGCGAATTTTGGAAGTGTAAATGTGAGGACGCTGCCGTTTGGGGCTCTGGCCGCCGTTTGCTAAACCGGGCATTATAAATGTAACTATGAATGAGCTCAAATTCGAAGTGAGGTAGCCTTGGTTGATCTCACTTGTTGGCCTGACCTTGTATGACCCGGGGTAAAAAATTTCATCGATGGTGGGGGAAAATGATAGGGTGAGAGATAGAGCCATCCACCGCGGTGCTGAACCTCGTCGTTTTTCTGCTATTCCGACCAAACCTTATGGGGGGGCAACGATGGCCCCGGTGGGGCGAAGGTTAAGAAACCTGGACATAGCTCTCATGTTAATCATTAGAACTATTGAAATCTGGTCAAGTAAATTTGATAGGAAAATGCCAGGGCTTTCTCAGCTATGTGAAACATATTGACCTCCCGCAGTGGTTTGACCTCCAGAGGGAACATCTTGACCTAACATGACCTGAGGTCACAAAAGGCTTAAAAAGTGTGGTTGGTGTATAAATAAAAGCCAGCAATACGGCATATACGATGACGTTCAATTCAGAGCTCTAGCTTAATTAGGTCAAAAGTTATCGTCAAAATACTGTTTTTTACCCCTGGTGACCTGTGATGACCTCTGGCAAGTTAAAGGGCCAATATTTCCCCTGAAAGCCGTGAAAGGGTGGTCAAGAATGCATTTTGGAGAAATCTGAGCATTTTCAATCATTTTTGTTAGCTTTTAGATCATAGGACAGCTTTTCCCCATGCTTTTTCTATGGGAGAGGTCACCTCGTGACATGACCTCAGGTCACCAAATCGAAAAGTCCCGGATGCATCTTTTTACCCTGGAGAGGTCATCAATTGTAGAAAGTTTGAAATTGATCGGCTTGGAAATGTAGCGAATGTAAAGATCAAAAGTTGAAGTGAGGTGACCTTGGTTGACCTCACCTGGTGACCTAACCTGGTGTGACCCGGGGTAAAAGATTTCAGGGATGGTGAGAAGATGATAGGGTAAGAGGTAGACTCTTCAACCGCGGTGCTGCACCTTGTTGTTTTTGTTATTTGGAAAAATCATAGGGGGCCATCGATGGCCCCGGTGGGGATAGGGTGAAGCGGTTTCTGACTTGGGTCACTAACTTTGCAGGAAATGTGATACCACTACATTTGGATTACTATTGCGAGTCAGTTGATATGCATATTGACTATGCTAGGCTGGAAAGTGAGCTTGATCTGAACTTAGGTCAGGTCATTTTTTATGTTTTAACCTAGTATAGTCATATTATACATCATTCGATTTGCCGTAAGGGGAGGAAGCGAATGGTGCCTAACATTGATTCTATATCCACTCTGTCAGACGCTAGAGTCCGCAAACTCTTCTCTAACATGCCACCTTCTTTGACCTGGCATGACCTCAATATTGCCCTGAGCCAGAAAGTAACTACTGTAGTTTCTTCATGAATTTTATGAGCTATCCAACAGCACTCGCGTTTTTTCACTTCATCGCATAGGAGTCGAGTTCGAGGGAGCTGTTTTAACACCCTCCCTCTCCCCCATCATTAACCCTCGCCCCACCGGGGGCCATCGATGGCCCCCTAGGGTTTTTCCGGGATAGCAGAAAAACGACGAGGCGCAGCACCGCGGTTGAGGACTCTACCTCTCACTGCATCATTTTCCCATCATCCTTGAAATTTTTTACCCCGGGTCACCCAAGGTCAGGTCACCAGACGAGGTCAACCAAGGTCACCTCACTTCAACTTTAGAGCTCTGTAAGAGCTACATTTCAAAGTCGATCGATTTGAAACTTCCTACACTTCATGACCCCTTCAGGGTCTACAAGGTGTATATCCGGGATTTTTCGATTTCGTGCCCTGAGGTCAGGTCACGAGGCGACCTCTCCCATTGGAAAAGCATGGGGAAAAGCTGTTTCATGATATAAAAGCCACAAAAATGATTCCAAATACTCAGACTGCTCAGAACAGCGTTTTTGGACACTCTTTCACGGATCCCAGAGGTCATATTTGCCCTTTGACTTTTCCAAGGTCATCCAAGGTCACCAGAGGTCAAAAACAGTATTTTGACAATAACTGTTGACCTAATTAAGCTAGAGCGGCGAAACAAACACCATCGTGTTTGTCTTGTCACTGGCTTTCATTTAATATACGGCAAGGTCACTTTGTGACCTTTCGTGACCTCAGGTCATATTAGGTCACGAGGTGACCTCTGGAGGTCAAACCACTGGCGGGAGGTCTTTACGTTTCACATAGCGGAAAAAGTACTGGCAATTTGCTATCAAATGTACTTTACCAGGCCTCAATAGCTCTAATGATATAAGAGTTATGCCCAGTTTGCTTAATCATTGCATATTTGAGTGAAAATAGCCGATCTTGACCTAATTTGACCTCTGGAGGTCAAACCATTGACCTGAGCACTAAAACATGCGAAGTAATTTCTTGCTGAATTCACGCGGGCTTTCTATTGCACTTTGCAGATTTGTGCTAACGCCCATATTTTCGGAGTTAGAGGGGGGCCATCGATGGCCCCCGGTGGGGCGAAGGTGGCGCCGGACCCCCCGGTGGGGCGCGGGTTAAGGCGAAGGTGGCTCGGAGACACACCTTCGCCCACGGGTATTAAATATTCGTGTGATTCAATTTCAAGGACTTGAAATCGACCCCCAATTTACATACTTCTATTTTACTTCTACCATGCATCTAGTATTACATCTAAATCAAAATCAATCCCGTTGAAAGGTAAAGCTGTTCAATGTTAAGGTCAGGATCAGAGGTGCAGAAAGTATGCTGGCTGTCACAAACTCGATGCGACGTATGCCTCCTCTGTCACACAGAACTGGAAATTATAATTGTATACTTAAATATTATTTCCAATATGCTGAATGTCCTCTACCTGTCTTTTACTTTTTGCAGCAGACAAGGTTCAAGCACCAAACCATTATAGCATGAAAGAAGTAAGCTGTGTTTTCATTTTTAGATCATGTTTTTGTTTTTGGAAGGAAAATTTCCAATTATGAATCATTGCTTCCAATATTGGGATCATAACTATTATTGGCAACTCTGACCGCAGTTTCCCTCAATGTCATGCTTTCCCTTTTTGAAGAAGTTTCCATATTTGGAAGGAGTGTTTCCAATTATGGTACATTTTACCATGATTAAATGTAGCAATTATCATGAAAATAATTATTATTGGGAACATATCTATTAATGGGAATGTACACACAATTTGGAAACCCAATCACAGCTTCCCCCACTAAACTTCTATCTCACATATCAACAAAAGGGACAAAAATGTCAATGTTTACATAGGATTTCGATCTACCTAAAAATTTTTGGTAAAGTGTACCTTAGGTACTATTTTTTATAAATATATCAAATGCTTAAAATTTGCCTCCAACCCAAGATTATCACCTGCCTCGTCATTTTTCTTGCAGTAAAAACTCTGAGGCAACTAGCCTGCATAGATGTAAAATTATGTCTATTGGCGTAATAGGTACAGAGGTATTGGAATTCACATACCAAAGAAAGATCCAGTGTAGTGAAAATCCTGCTTTAACTCCATGCAGTTCAGGTCCTGTGTGTTGCTTACTACCACTGGTAGTAAGCAACACACCCTCAACCAGAGTTTTTTGAAGTCTCTTTCTTTCTGAGATTTGCTGTGATTTTCTGAGATGAGAAGGAAGTCTACTAGGCCCTCCTCCAGTGCACGTTAGTGCCACTGCCAGGCCCCTCTCCAGTGTGGGTGTTAACACTTTGTGGAGGACTGCATTGCCACACATTTCCTATCTGTACAATATTGATATGATAATTTGATCATGAAATCTCACCTGAATCCCTGTTGTTGCCAGCCTGTTGCTGGCGCCAACTCTCCCAACTTCCTCCATCTCCAAATCGATCTAACCAATCTAGGGCACAAATAAGCTAAGGCACAAGCAAGCCAAGGAATGAAAAACCAAGTTTGATATGTGAAAGTGCATTAGTCTAACAGTAGGCTACATTCATCTGGGATTAGCCATGGGCAGCAATATTTATTCTAGCTAGTTTTAGCCTGCACTTATCTCAGATACACCTAATAAATACGCCCTCAAAATATGTGGCTTCCCACCTGTTTGAATTTTTGGCAGGATCTACATCACATAAAAATTCCGAACTTGTCTTGTCCCTGTTGCGCAGTTTAAGTAGAATTGCTGCCCAACAATGTTTATTTTTTCATTCACTTAGTACTTTTCTTAGTAGCTTTTAGGCGTACTTAATACTAAATTCGAAGAAATAGGGGCCAATAAATCGAAGACATTCAAACTGTAAATATGATTTCACCTGAAAAAATGGACAGAGAAGTACTTGATAAAGTATCTGCGTTATTGTTAAGGCCTTAAATATGCCCACAATCGTGTATTTCTCGAAAAATTGACTGTCACATTTCGGGTATCTAGGCGACAACTTTCTGCAAACTACTAACAATCGGAACCATTGGGCTGCATGTTAAAATCTGGCAACTGTGACAGCGGTTTGCGGGTTTTCTGCAGCGGGGGTCCCTCGTTTTAGTAGAAACTGAAAACAGTACTAATATTGTGTCACTAATGGTAGGCTGTGCAATTAAAAAACAGAGCTGCTAAATTAGAAAATTCGCTACACGCTTCCTTCTGTATTTCAAAAATATGTGGTTTTGATTTTGAACCATATAGTCAGGATCGCTATTTTGTCACAATTATGCACCTCGATTTTCGTAAATGTGTCACAAACTCCAGTATCCGAGTTGGCAAGTTTCTGCACCTCTGGTCAGGATCTCAGGTCAGGTTCCAAGGTTTATTTTCAAGGTCAAAGCCTCATTTCCTGCTCAAAGGCTGCTATAGTGCTAGTTATATTGTGCATTATTGGGAATCTATCACGTTGTTACGTCATAGTTTAGTGACCTTGAACGACCTTGACCTCAAACTTTTAGAGGATCATTGTGTGGGCCCTTTCTCCTATGACCTTAGTCCGCTTCAAGTGTATTCCCGGGTTTGTTCCGCAAATTTCCCAATAGGCCTACAGCATGGCTGAGATTGACATACCTATACCTACGACCTCGTTTGACCTTGAAGATAATAAATTATACGATAGATTTGACCTAGGCTAATGAAACTTTGCTTTAATGAAGATCATCATCGCCCCCACACCCCGCCCCTCCCAAACGGGTGCTTTTCTAACCCTTTTGGTTTTGGACTTCTTAGGGATAATTTGAGGAACGCCCTCCACTGCACGTTACCGCCAGGCCCCCTTCCACTGCGCTGATTAAATGGTGTCCCCATATGACGAAATACGTCTGCAGGAAAGGTACGAGGGTCGGCGCGTGGGCTTTTGTGCCTCTGGCCATCCCTTGCACCATTACAACACACGTGTTTCCGCACTGGATGAATGCCAAAATTGTGTCCTATACTCACCACAGTCGCAGTGGCGGATCTACCCGGTAGGTTTCGGGGGGCAAGCCAAATTCGAAAACCCAAAAAAACGTCACGGTGAAAAACTTTGTCATCATTTAATTAGATGGTAGATATTGAGGGTAAAGCCCAAAGGTCAAAGAAAGTGTCAACTTTGCTTTCCATGGCCCAATGTTTACACTAAAGTTTTTTGGTTCTATTTCAAGTTTAGAGTATAAATACCAAACCTTGTTTTTAAACTATAAATGAGTCGCGGCAAAAAGGTCGACAGCTTTGGGATGGGGCAAAACATAGTTTTCCCGACGGCGGCGCGCCAAACCGGCGTTTAATCGTTTTTCCGAGTTTTCCTTTTGATGGTGCAAATGCCTTTTCTGTCTCCCCCCTGGATCCGCCACTGCATAGACGAATTCGAGGGGGATGGAAAAAATATTTGGCCCAAATGCCCGGTTTCCACAATTTAAAAAACATGTTTTACGTTTTTGGGCCCTGTTGCCCCCTTCCCCTTTCTCCCATTTCTCCCATTTTGATTTTGGCTTAAACTAAGGGCGTATATTCGGCACTGGAACCAATTCCTAACCTCCATGGAGGTTAGATGTCAGTTGTGAGTTGCTGGATGTCAAACTGCAGTGTGCAAACAAAAACATCAACCGGCCGTCGCTCGGCCGGTTGTCGTGAAATGGCGTCTCTACCTCGGTTGTTAATGTGAAGGTATCCTGGGGGTAAGTGGCGAGGAAAACCTCTGTCAATACGGAGGGTTTTATAAAGATATCTACCTGGCACTGCTTGAACTGTGTTTCCATTTTCGTGCATTTCCATCTCTTATTTAGATCTCTGACCCACTGATAAATAAAACGACACACAAGAGGGGCGCGAAGGGCGGCTGCCTTGAATATTAGAATCAAAGGCCCTAAAAATAGAAGCGAGATAGAAAAGCCAAGACTGAAAGTAAGAATGGTGCCTTGTGTTGAACCAAGGCCATAAAACAGGAACAGAGGGCCAAGACCCTAAAACGTGCAGAGAGCCTTAAGAGAGCTAAGCTCCTAAAAGTGAAGATCACCTTTGATCTTTGTTTACAATCATTTTCAAGTTTGAGACATGTTCTTTGAAGGAATAGTTTCATCCATTAAAGAGCAATCTTCCAAGGTCTCATTAGATTCTCTCAAACAGGGTACTCAAAATCTATCATCTTCCATATCATCATCACTGAAGTCACAAACTTCTAAAGTAGGTGCAGCATCTGCTGATATTGCCCAGAGATTTAAGAATGATTTGCATGCATGGAGCTCAAGTCCAGCTGTGTACACATTGAGGCAAGAATACAAGAAACAGTCAGTGGGCTTTGGTTGGCCATTCAAGAGCGCTGAAGAAGAAAAGTCACCTGTGTTAAGTCAAAGTGTGATTCAGAAGGTTGAGGGGCCAACAGAAGAAGAGCTAGAAACTATTGTTGACAAGTTTATCAGGGTAATCAAACCAAATGAAGAAGAAGAGTTGCAGCAAACTTCAAGGAAGACCTTCAAACACATGCGAGATTATAATTTCTATGTAAGTTATCTATTGAAATACCTACTTACTGTTGACTATGTAGTCTTTCACAAACACACAGTTACACCACACCTCAAGCTACAGACCACCATCTATGTCCTGTCTTATGTTTGCTGTTGAGGACTTTCAAACACGCTACACTCATGCATGGTAGGTTGCCTTAGTGATGTTCAGCACTTTCCAACTTCTGATGTCAATGGTCTGCAGAAGGTTATCTGGGCTGTTTTTTGAAGGTCAATATTAATGTGATGTGTTAAAACATGATAATTAAATAAAAAAGGTCATATCTGGGCTGTTTTAAAAGTCAATACAATATCCTATGCATTAAAATAACAATAGGATTGAAAAAAACAATTGCAACTGGGAAGATGTTTTCTCTCAAACTATCTTTTAATACAGCCCTTTCTGCTGGCTGTTTCTTGTTCAACAATAACAGATGCCTTAGCATCAGAAAAGTGACAGACTGGAACTCACTTATAGTTGTAGTGGTTGAGTCTATGTTGGCTAATTGGTATTACTACAGAATTAGGTGAATTGCTCACTTATTGCTATCTTATTACAGAATTGCTCACCGCCTTCTAACAATCATTTAATGACACAATATTATGTGCTGAGAATGAATAACAAAAACTTCTTCTGCAAAAAATTCCATTGAATTTATAACTTATCTTCCCACAACAGCATTCACGTATCACAACAGCATCTAACTGTCTCTACACTTTGTGGAGTAAGTCGGAACGATCATATAGGAACATCCAAACTCCACACCATGTCTTTTCAAGAAAGGCCACACAAGTAATTGAGCTTGGAAAGAATGAACTTCTGAGGTATTACCTTCTTTTTGTGATTATCATATAATATCAATCTCAGAAGGAGCTGCTATATGCCTGCAAGTGCTCTCAATGTTCAATGTGCCATCTGCCCGCGACGTTGGGCTCCCTCCACCGCTGCATTGAGCTCCCTCAGCCGCTGTGTCGCGCCCACTTTCCCGCTGCATCGAGCTCCCTCCGCCGCTGTGTCGTGCTTGCTGCGTCCCTGACCCTGTTGTTGTCGCGAATGCCCCAAGCTCATCCACCCTGTCGTCCCTCGTCCAAGCTCGTCCCTGTCCACCTCGTCCTCCTTAAGGAGTGTCTTTTGCCGCAGTCTTTCCACTTGTTTTTTCCTGTGGTTATATTTTTGCAGTGTTCTTGTATTTTTTTAACTTGTGCTTGACCAGCTACAGCTCCTTCAGAAAAGTCAATAACCCCTCCCCAACCCTCAACTACCACATATTGTTGACTGTGTAATGACACATTTTGTTTTGGGCAGTATCTGGCAACGATATCTGGCTCTGTCATCAGTTGATTGCTAAACAAAATTATTTGAACCAAGAATGGTTCGCCAAAAAAATATTTCCACCTTTCAAGAAAATTCCAGAATAAAGCCATGTTAAGACTACTGCAGTTTGAGAAAGCCAACAATATTATGATGTAGTATCTACAGCTACCTGGGACACCATTTGTTCTGACTAAAGCTCAACTGGAACCCACTTACCAACTAAAGTGACTAAACAATTTGTAACCTTTATGGTCCGATTTTCAACCTCTGCTATCCCCTCAAGATAGAAAAAATGACGAATCTTATTTTCCATGAAATGCTCTATAATAAATATCTTGATACTAAAATGTATAAGCATATGCCCCAGATGCTTGCAGAGATAAGAACACCATTAGAAATGCCAATGAAAAAAATAGGTGCCAAACTAGGATTTCACAGCTTGCATATTGAAATCCACTCTTGAATCTCTACCAGAAAAAAGCAGGTGATCTTCCAGATTATGTATACATATGCAAAAGCAGTGCCCTGCTTCCAGGTACATGCATGTAACATGTACGAGGCTATTCTTTTTCGGCCTGGTGAAAATCAGTGAGATTATTTTTGTCTCTAGTTCTCGGCTAGTACATTCAAAACAATATCATGAAGGTACTATTTGAAAAAAGTTTGTGTGAAACTTCAAGCATCCTGCGCTTTTTTGAGGATGCTTTAAACAGGGCCAATGCCTGGTTTGTAGGTTGAGTGCGCTCTTCAGTCCCGGTCCCGGTACCCAGACCTGTCAGTGTGAACCCATCAGTCTGTATGCTCTCCAGTGACACCATCCCGTCACCTCCGCAGCGCCGCAATGACCGAGACGCGATCCGGCGCAAGCTGGCGATGGGCGGAGAGGCGGGGAGGAGGCGCTGGGTTCGGGACCGGCCAGCCTGGCCGCCGGCCGGCCCGGTCGTAAACCCAGTCTCCAGTCCCGGCTCCAGGTCAGTGACTCCAAACCCAGTCTCCATCCCATCTCCAGGTCAGTGACTCTAAACCCAGTCTTCTGTCCAGGCTGCAGGTCAGTGACTCCAAACCCAGCCTCCAGTCCCAGCTCCAGGTCAGTGACTTTAAACCCAGCCTCCTGTCCTGGCTCCAGGTCAGTAACTCCAAACCCAGCCTCCTATCCTGGCTCCAGGTCAGTGACTCCAAACCCAGCCTCCAATCCCGGCCCCAGGTTAGTGACTCCAAGCCAAGCATCCACTCCCGGCTCCAGGTATGCCACCTGCACAGGTTAGTTAGATGCGTAGATAAATTGTAGAGTTTCTGTAACTGAGAAACGTAATTTCTTGATCATGCTCATGAAGACTGCTTTTGCTCGTTTTATTGGTATGATACTTTATCTTAGTAACTTAAATGGACTTGCAGCGTAACCTCTCAACAAGATAGTATGCTGAGTTTCTAAATGTGAGCTGTCACTTTATGTTCTGTGTATTTCCTTTGCGGCCTTGTTGGTCATGGTAAAAGGAAATTTGAATTAAAGGAAATTTGAACTATTGGAAATATGTTCAGTATCACACATGTGGCCTTATGATATGTCTGTGTGCTTACGTGTTTTTAACCTAGCGTTTTGTAAGTCTTTCTTAGCCTGGCTAAACCGATTTCCATCAAGGTGGATCAACAGACCCTGTGTTTGCGCCATTTCACTAACCTGCCGCGGCGCCGGGCAGGCGGGAATGAACCTGCAGATCTGCTTTATGAACGAGACTGCGTCGGACGCCGAGGAGGAGGAGGACGACGAGTTCGGCGCCGGCAGCGGACTGCTGGCGCGCCGCTGCTCCGCCGCCTCCGCCCAGGCCGAGCCCGACCAGTTCCAGAGCCTGCCGGCCGATCTCGCCAACTGGGTGAGAACTCAGCAGAGGCCGCACCGCCTGTGTGTGTTGTCTGGGGCTGAGGGCTCCGGGAAGTTGCTGCCTGTGTGTTGTTTGAGTTGGGAGCCACGGTGAGGTCGCTGCCTTGTGTGTGTGTGTGCGGGTGTGTTGTTTGGGTTGGGAGCCCCGGGGAGGTTGCTGCCTGTGTGTGTGCGGGTGTGTTGTTTGGGTTGGGAGCTCCGGGGAGGTAGCTGTCTGTGTATCTGCGGGTGTGTTGTTTGGGTTGGAAGCCCTGGGGAGGTCGCTGCCTGTGTGTGGGCGGCTGTGTTGTTTGGGTTGGGAGCCCCGGGGAGGTCGCTGCCTGTGTGTGTGCGGGTGTGTTGTTTGGGTTGGGAGCCCGAGGAGGTAGCTGTCTGTGTATGTGCGGGTGTGTTGTTTGGGTTGGGAGCCCTGGGGAGGTCGCTGCCTGTGTGTGAGCGGGTGTGTTGTTTGGTTTAGGAGCCCCAGGAGGTCGCTGCCTGTGTGGGCGGGTGTGTTGTTTGGGTTGGGAGCTCCGGGGAGGTAGCTGTCTGTGTATGTGCGGGTGTGTTGTTTGGGTTGGGAGCCCGGGAGGACGCTGCCTGTGTGTGAGCAGGTGTGTTGTTTGGTTTAGGAGCCCCGGGAGGTCGCTGCCTGTGTGTGGGCGCGTGTGTTTTTGGGTTGGGAGCTCCGGGGAGGTCGCTGCCTGTGTGTGTGGGCGGGTGTGTTGTTTGGGTTGGGAGCTCGGGGAGGCTGCTGCCTGTGTGTGGGCGGGTGTGTTGTTTGGGTTGGGAGCTTCGGGAGGTCGCTGCCTAAGTGTGGGCGGGTGTGTTGTTTGGTTTAGGAGCCCCGGTGAGGTCGCTGCCTGTGTGTGGGCGGGTGTGTTGTTTGGGTTGGGACCCCCGGTGAGGTCGCTGCCCATGTGTGGGCGGGTGTGTTGTTTGGGTTGGGAGCCCCGGGGAGGTCGCTGCCTGTGTGTGGGCGGGTGTGTTGTTTGGTTTAGGAGCCCCGGGAGGTCGCTGCCTGTGTGGGCGGGTGTGTTGTTTGGTTTAGGAGCCCCGGGAGGTCGCTGCCTGTGTGTGTGTGCGGGTGTTTCGTTTGGGTTGGGACCCCCGGTGAGGTCGTTGCCTGTGTGTGGGCGGGTGTGTTGTTTGGATTGGGAGCCCCGGGAGGTCGCTGCCTGTGTGTGTGAACGGGTGTGTTGTTTACTTTAGGAGCCCCGAGGAGGTTGCTGCCTGTGCGTGAGCGGGTGTTTCGTTTGGGTTGGGAGCTCCGGGGAGGTTGCGCCTGTGTGTGGGCGGGTGTGTTGTTTGGGTTGGGAGCCCCGGGGAGGTCGCTGCATGTGTGTGTGAGCGGGCGTGTTGTTTGGTTTAGGAGCCCCGGGGAGGTCGCTGCCTGTGTGTGGGCGGGTGTGTTGTTTGGGTTGGGAGCCCCGGTGAGGTCGCTGCCCATGTGTGGGCGGGTGTGTTGTTTGGGTTGGGACCCCTGGGGAGGTCACGCCTGTGTGTGTGCGGGTGTTTCGTTTGGGTTGGGACCCCCGGTGAGGTCGTTTCCTGTGTGTGTGGGCGGGTGTGTTGTTTGGGTATGGGAGCCCCGGTGAGGTCGCTGCCTGTGTGTGTGAGCGGGTGTGTTGTTTAGTTTAGGAGCTCCGGGAGGCTGCTGCCTGTGTGTGGGCGGGTGTGTTGTTTGGGTTGGGAGCCCCGGGGAGGTCGCTTCCTGTGTGTGTGAACGGGTGTGTTGTTTGGGTTGGGAGCTCCGGGGAGGTAGCTGTCTGTGTATGTGTGGGTGTGTTGTTTGGGTTGGGAGCCCTGGGGAGGTCGCTGCCTGTGTGTGAGCAGGTGTGTTGTTTGGTTTAGGAGCCCCGGGGAGGTCGCTGCCTGTGTGTGGGCGGGTGTGTTGTTTGGGTTGGGAGCTCCAGGGAGGTCGCTGCCTGTGTGTGTGGGCGGGTGTGTTGTTTGGGTTGGGAGCCCCGGTGAGGTCGCTGCCCATGTGTGGGCGGGTGTGTTGTTTGGGTTTGGGAGCCCCGGTGAGGTCGCTGCCTGTGTGTGTGAGCGGGTGTGTTGTTTGGTTTAGGGGCCCCGGGGAGGTCGCTGCCTGTGTGTGGGCGGGTGTGTTGTTTGGGTTGGGAGCTCCGGGGAGGTTGCTGCCTGTGTGTGGGCGGGTGTGTTGTTTGGGTTGGGACCCCCGGTGAGGTCGCTGCCCATGTGTGGGCGGGTGTGTTGTTTGGGTTGGGAGCCCCGGGGAGGTCGCTGCCTGTGTGTGGGCGGGTGTGTTGTTTGGTTTAGGAGCCCCGGGGAGGTCGCTGCCTGTGTGTGGGCGGGTGTGTTGTTTGGTTTAGGAGCCCCGGGGAGGTCGCTGCCTGTGTGTGTGTGCGGGTGTTTCGTTTGGGTTGGGACCCCCGGTGAGGTCGTTGCCTGTGTGTGGGCGGGTGTGTTGTTTGGGTTGGGAGCCCCGGGGAGGTCGCTGCCTGTGTGCGTGAGCGGGTGTTTCGTTTGGGTTGGGAGCCTCGGTGAGGTCTTTGCCCATGTGTGGGCGGGTGTGTTGTTTGGGTTGGGAGCCCGGGGAGGTCGCTGCCTGTGTGTGTGAACGGGTGTGTTGTTTACTTTAGGAGCCCCGGGAGGTCGCTGCCTGTGTGTGGGCGGGTGTTTCGTTTGGGTTGGGAGCCCCGGGGAGGTTGCTGCCTGTATGTGGGCGGGTGTGTTGTTTGGGTTGGGAGCCCCGGGGAGGTCGCTGCCTGTGTGTGTGAGCGGGCGTGTTGTTTGGTTTAGGAGCCCCCGGGAGGTCGCTGCCTGTGTGTGGGCGGGTGTGTTGTTTGAGTTGGGAGCCCCGGTGAGGTCGCTGCCCATGTGTGGGCGGGTGTGTTGTTTGGGTTGGGACCCCTGGGGAGGTCACTGCCTGTGTGTGTGCGGGTGTTTCGTTTGGGTTGGGACCCCCGGTGAGGTCGTTGCCTGTGTGTGTGGGCGGGTGTGTTGTTTGGGTATGGGAGCCCCGGTGAGGTCGCTGCCTGTGTGTGTGAGCGGGTGTGTTGTTTGGGTTGGGAGCCCCGGGAGGTCGCTGCCCATGTGTGGGCGGGTGTGTTGTTTGGGTTGGGACCCCTGGGGAGGTCACTGCCTGTGTGTGTGCGGGTGTTTCGTTTGGGTTGGGACCCCCGGTGAGGTCGTTGCCTGTGTGTGTGGGCGGGTGTGTTGTTTGGGTTGGGAGCCCCGGGAGGTCGCTGCCTGTGTGTGGGCGGGTGTGTTGTTTGGTTTAGGAGCCCCGGTGAGGTCGCTGCCTGTGTGTGGGCGGGTGTGTTGTTTGGTTTAGGAGCCCCGGTGAGGTCGCTGCCTGTGTGTGGGCGGGTGTGTTTTTTGGGTTGGGAGCCCCGGTGAGGTCGCTGCCCATGTGTGGGCGGGTGTGTTGTTTGGGTTGGGAGCCCCGGGGGAGGTCGCTGCCTGTGTGTGTGGCGGGTGTGTTGTTTGGTTTAGGAGCCCCGGGAGGTCGCTGCCTGTGTGTGGGCGGGTGTGTTGTTTGGGTTGGGAGCCCCAGGGAGGTCGCTGCCTGTGTGTGTGCGGGTGTTTCGTTTGGGGTTGGGACCCCCGGTGAGGTCGTTGCCTGTGTGTGTGTGGGCGGGTGTGTTGTTTGGGTTGGGAGCCCCGGGGAGGTCACTGCCTGTGTGTGTGGGCGGGTGTGTTGTTTGGGTTGGGAGCCCCTGGGAGGTCGCTGCCTGTGTGTATGTGCGGGTGTGTTGTTTGGGTTGGGATCCCCGGTGAGGTCGCTGCCTGTGTGTGGGAACTCTGGGGAGGTCGCTTCCCAGTGTCCCAAAACTGGTTTTGCATTAGGGTGCTGAGTATAAAATTCAAATAGGAAACTATAGTCAGTGAGCGGAAAATTCAAAAGTTAAACTATTGTGGGAGTCAAACAGAACTCTTATTAAAGCCACAATTCAAAGTTTACCAATAACTTTTTAGTCATAATTGCCTTACTACCGCTCTTTTGATGAGCTCAAGGACCCCAGGGTTATTGAATTTTTCAAAAAATCTCCATTTCAAAAGTAAGTAGGAAATTGAGTATAAACAACAGAGAAGTGTGTAGAAAATTCAACTTGCCTGAGTGTTGCTTTCCACCCAGCACCCTGGAATTTGGAACACGCCTGTGCGTGGGAGCTCCGGGCAGGTTTCTGCCTGTGTGTGGGCAGGTGTGTTGCTGTGGAGTGAGAACTTTGAGGAGACCGCCACTTGTTTGTTGGTGGGTTTGTCAGTCTCGTTTGGAATTTAGTGGGTTATTAGTCGGTTCCATGGAGACGGCATCTTCGCGAGCCGGAATAATCTAGGGAGAATTTTATCAAGCTGCTAACTGCAAGAAAGTGTTAACGCTCTTCCCGTCTCACGTATCGCACCCTGGTAATGCGGTTGGCCCAGTGTAAATGAACCCAGTCTTCAACCCTTGCAATCGGGCACAACCAGCCTCGCTATAACAGACCAGATAGTCATATATGTAACACTGGGGCGTGCTGATATCTGTCTTCTGGCTGCGGCAGCCGAAGTTCAGCCAGCCTCCGGCGGTGGCGCGCGGATCGGGCTCGCCGCTGCGCGCCTCCGACTTCGTCCGCCACCAGGCGCAGCTGCAGGCGGAGGCGCGGCTGGCGCTGGCGCAGGCCACGCAGATGGCGCGCATGCAGATGGAGATAGAGCGCCAGAGCAGGAAGTCGCCCATCTCCGACGTGGTCCGCACTGCATTCCAGAAGGTGAGGGGTAGTTCCAGCCGTGACCAGGCAGTGACATGCAGCTCCCTGCCGTGGTTCTGCAGCGGTAACGACGAAGCAAACGCTTTTCTGTCACCGCAGGCTGGTTTGCAAATGAAATATCTTCCCTGAAATTGGGAGTGTCTTTTTCAAAGCGACCGGGGCGCGCCGTGCAGTGAGTTTTAACCACAGTTTCCGAGGTCGGGCAATCTCGCTCGCAGTTGGAACAGCTTGATGAAATTAATGGGAAATGCCATATTGTATTATATATACATTCAATATACTTTAAGATATTGAGGGTCGCTGTGGCCGAAATAATTCTTCGATGTGTTTATCGGAGTAAAATTTATCATTTATGTTTAAAGCTAGATAATACTCTTAACATCGAAAATCACGTGATTGTGGTGAAAATCTGGATTCTTGCTTTGCCTTGGGGCAAATTTTCCTTACTTTGACCCATGAATATCTGTGCCAGGTAACTGGGCACTGGTAATCGCACAGTTACAAGGGCCGCTTTGGGTCCTGATAATAGCATATTGGCTAAAAACGCTTTACTTTGTATTCACATTCATTTGCGGCCCGACCTCTGACGAGGTTGAAGGGAATGTTGCATCTTGGTGCAGTTCCAGAGCGTAGTGTTTTGAGGGGTTGAAAACTTTGGACCGGTTTCTGATACCGTTGGTTTCTCTCGATGTTGAAAATAATGGATCTGGCCTTATTTCTGCTGATTTTCTATATAAATTGTGTCCAAGTTGTTGCATGTTTGGCTTTTGGATTCGGAGCCTCACTAAAGTCACCAATGGAATTGACACGGAGGCTGAGAACCCACAATCCGAACGAGTAACTCCCGCAATGAAGGGTTAATTTAAAAGCCAAAATGTACAAAGACACTCCTCAAAAACACTCAATGATAATCCAAACGTACTAGCATCAAAATGAAAGTTCTCACTATTTCCTCCCGAAATTATAAACTAAAGTCCGAAAACCTGCCCAAGTAAGTAGTCCCAGATGACCATTCAGAGGTCACGGGTCCAAACTTTCAACATGAACCTGGAGAGTGATCCATAATACTACGATTTTGAAAACAAGGACTTATTATCAGTCGTTTCTACAGAAATAGAGGCATTTTCGGCCGATTCCCGTTTTCCTCATGCTTTTTTAATGGGGGCGCCATGACCCGTACCTGGCCCCAGGACACTGTTATAAAAAATCCTGTTACCACGACTTGTGGTACTCCATGGGCCTATGATGTGATGAGTATTAGATCAATAGATTAAACATGTCTTCACTGGGGCCACTTGCGTTTTGAAGATGAGTTCACTTGACCTGACCTGAGATGGCCCAAACTGAAAATCTGTAAGAAAATTTGTGCAATTGATCAGTGATATGGAGTGCCAAGTACAGCAGCGCTTTGCGCCAGTTTTCTGGCACCGCCGGAAAAACCCGAGGGGTGTTTAAACACCTCCACGGGGGCGAGGGTTAATAAAACGGAGAGCTGAAGTGGTGCGTGACGCAGTGCTGGTGTCGGCAGATTGGAGTTCCGTTTCCGGACGGGAGGCGTCGCGTGAGTCGGCAGCTGCTGACGGAGATGAACATCGCGCAGCTGCAGGTCATCGTCAACGACTTCCACACGCGCATCGAGGGTGAGAACCCACCGACGACCGAGTACTTTGTCGTTCGATACGTTGGCTTTAGCTGGGAAGTAGTGTTGTTTGACAGTAGTGGTGCTGTTCAAAACCTTGGCAAGCTCTTCAGACGGCCTGGGACTTGTACCGGACCAACTGGGTCTTACAGCCTTGTGGGCCGTCTCCGATCTTTGTACGCGTTTATTTAAGGGGCCCCTCGATTTATGCATATCGAGGTAACGTGTCATTGACCCTGGACACGTTCACGGCACTGGACGGGTAAACGATTCGAACCAACATTTCATCCAGCGAATGCTAGGCTCAGTTCTTGTCCATGCTGGTGTCACCACGTTCAACATCTGTCACTGCGTAGAGCTTCACTCGACATCTGCGCTGTGCTGCCGCCGAAAACACTCGAGTGGACTCCCGCGAGTGTTTGCGTCCAGGGGCGGGGCGTCCAACACGGTCATGCCCTCCCAGTGTGGCCTCAACACTACGTGTTTCAATATTTTACTAGGGTTACCCCCCTCTCCCGCAGCATTTCGCAGAACCTGCCTCTGCACTGACGTATCCTACCCCTCCGGCAGCGCTCAACGAGGCGCTGGTGCGCTACCTGATGGAGCGCGACGAACAGCACATGGAGCAGGACAGCAAACTGGTCCACATCGAGGACCTCACCTCATACTTCGGCCAGAAGCACGCCGATGCGCCGCCGCCGCAGCAGCAGCAGCCGGCAGCGCCCCGACCGAGAACAAGCGCAAGTCGCGCGGCTCGCTGCGGCTGGGCCGCGCCAAGTGAAGGCCGCCGGGCCAGGCCATCTGAGGCGGCCGGTTAGTGGGTAGCGCTGGACTGCCGTAGTACAGGCTGTGGCGCGGCGTTAGGCGGCTCTGCTAGTCCGGACAGTTCACTCCCCGCCGGAGGACAGCTGCTCACTGCGTGCACCGCGCGCTCAGCAGGTACCTCTGGCCAGTGGACTGTGGACCGGCCGGTAACGGTCAGTTCTTCAGCAGGTCCACTCTTGCCACAGACTCGCGGCGTTAACGGCGTCACCCAGTGAGAGCGGCGCTGTAGCATCAGTTGTGGCCGGCGCGACCCGACGGACGGGTGAACGAGGTACGGTGCGTACCGAGTGCGCCGAGGTGCAGTCAGGGCAGCGACCGTCACTGGGTCCATCGGAGCAGCTCCCGCCCTGGCGGATCCGCGGGTGATACGATAGCTTGTTGATTGGCACTGGCGCCGACTAGCGTGACACGCTTCTGACCGAGCTTACGCCAGACTGTTGTTACTCCTCCCGACCAGTAACTCGCTCCGCGACGAACATTCACTAGCCAGTATTAGCGGGAGGCCGCGCCGTCTGCGGCCGTCAGTCGGGGCCTCTCCCGACGACCTCGCATCCCAGCTCCAGTCACTGCTGCTCTTCGTTGGACATGCGCGGGTTTGCGTTGATTTGAAAAGGTGGCACATTCCATGGTGCTGTGTTCGGGATTGACCTCGCAGCGGCGGCATGAGCGACCGCCCCAGACAGGAGGCCAGGCTTTTTGGTAACCCACTTGCTTTTCGAAGTTTTTATTTGTGTTTTCGTGCGCATGTCCGTGTGACCGTTTTTACATTTCTGAATGGTTAGTGCTTTGTTGATGCTTTACTTGTGTATGCAGTCTCCCTTTACGCGGGAGGCGGCTTTTCGCGCATCTCCTCGGCTATATCATCTGTGCCTGTTTTCAGCCAGCCGGCCCCTCCAGGCCACAATATACTCCTTCTTAGCCGGAGCCGTTCAGTACCGGCCTGTTTACGCCACTATCACAGACACCGCGGCGGCTGTCGGCGTCCTCCGACTCGCGGCTGGGCGAGCTGCGGTGTACGGCGTGCCGGGGCACTGGCACACTCCACCGGCCGGTGGGACACCGCCTGTGTTCGGCGCGCCGCTCAGGTGAAGGTGCTTCTCTGCCGAACTGTCTCCTCACCGCTGCCACACCCGCAACAAAGCAGCGCGCTAGTAAAGCAGGCATGTATTATCGCACCTCGCGCGCTACGGTGCAGCGGGTATTGTCCGCACGGTTTTAGCTCGCGTGTCTCGCCGCAGGGCACTGGCCGCGAGGATCGGAACGGAACGCTCGCACTGTTCCCGGCGCTTACAGCTAAGGCACAAATGCAATCAGGCAGAGCCGACTCAGAGCCGAGGACATAGACATCGACAGTTAACTCGGCGCAAAGACGGGTCAAACAGTCACTATCGTACGCGCTGCCCTAGAACACACTACGTCAATATTATACGTATATCTTACGAACAACACCCACGGGGTACTCCAATACTAACTACGTGATCCTGAGCTTCCCGATAGGAAGCTCTCTACAGTCAGCGTCAGAAGTTAATTTCACACAAATGGCATGCGGTGGATTAAAATGTGAACTCTGAAATCCAGTCTCTCCAGCGCGTCGTGTCTGCGGCCAGAGCCGTCGTCAGGAAGACTCGGTTAACACGCCAGGACGCAGTTAAAACTCCAGTGGTGTGCGGACCGGCTGCGTCCGCCTGCTGCGGGTCTCCGACCGGCGCCGCGGGTACCGAGCTCGGGAGGCAGAGCACGCCTCAGCCCCGGGCTACTCGGCCGGCATGATCTCCCTCTGCAAGGTGACGGTGACGGTGACACACGCTAAAAAAAACCCGAGGCCCGCCCGCTCCCGCCCGGCGCGCGATCACAAAGGTGCAGTAAGTTGGGGCAAGGGGGCGCAGAGTGTAAATCCGCCATGTAGGCCCCTTGATACAGTACGTAACGGTGGTGGTTGCGAAGACTTTTATGGAGGGTGTGACTGGATCCAGCACGGTGCGGTCCTCAGAACAACTACACTGAAGAGATCGTGACCAACCCCGTGATCTGCACTGAAAAGAACGCGCAACGGCTCTAGTGGTCTGCGCTTTAAGATTTGGACTCGGTAAGCAAATGTCGGGCAGGTCGGACAATTTTAACGGTACATGACGCAACAATCACGTCCGCCTTATCCAGTCATTGTTTGGAAAAGACAAGCCGCTGGGTGGCTATTTACAAATGTTAGCTGCTGTACTCAACAACTACGTGTGAGATTAGTCTGTATTCTAGAATTAGATCAACGAGAAGACGATCGAGGGTATTTCTCGAAACTCCGTGAGTCGATGTACATTAGTCAACAGAAGGGTTTCAGGGTAGGTTCACGCGAAGCAAGTCCTTCACCACGTCTAATGTTAGGAGAGTTCTCAACTTCTGCAAAAAGGCGTTACAGAATTGTAAATCCGTCCCGTATAAATTCATTTCCAATTGTGCAGCTTTATCGAAATCCAGACAGATTCGCGGTACATGATGCCAAGACAAAATAATTTTGACTTGTTTTGATTTCCCTGCATAACCATTTCCAAACATGTACTGGTACCATTGGTCGGCTTCTAATAAATAACTATTTTAGAGACTAACTTCATGGTCCAAAGCGATTGTTTACTGTTTCACAAAGAAAGCATCCACCGAAAACGTTAATGTTAGATAACTGAGGCCGGGTTCCAGTCCAGGCTACGGAAGCGTTACCACCGCCGCCGTCAGCCCGCTCTGTGAGTCGGGGTGTTAGGGGGGGCGTTAAGGGTCGGGCGCGCAGTGCTTACTACTCTGCCTCCATGAACTCGGCGGTGACGTAACCCGGCGCCTGGGGACCACACACAGCGTGAGATGCCAGTCAGGGAGAACAGTAAGGGACGCCGTCGGGCAGAATAACGTGAGAGACGCCAATTGGGCGGGGACGGTGAGAGACACCGGTCAGGGAGGACAGTGTGAGAGACGCGTCAGAGGGGGACGGTGTGAGACGCCAGTCAGAGGGGACAGTGAGAGATGCCAGTCAGGGAGGATAGTGAGAGACGCCAGTCAGGGAGGATAGTGAGAGACGCCATTGTGGGAGAATAATGTGAGAGATGTCAGTGAAGACAACAGAGTGGGATACACACGGCAGGGGGACAGCGTGAGAGATGCGGGTCCATCGGTGGAGAGGGCGAGGTGTTGGGGCCATAGAAGCAGTGGTGCCCAACACAATTGGCATTCAGCAAAAGGCTGTTCTTTGGAGTTACGCAGAATGTTTCAGTTCCCTATAAAGGAGATGCTTCTTGAGAATGTTAACCGTATGGGAGCCCCTTCTATAATTTTGCATTCTAAGCCTCCACTTCCTCAAAGCGAATCCGATCCTTCGGAGGGGGGCTGGTAGTGTTGCGAACTCGGAGATGGTCCACATTCTTCTGATGTGCATTGGTCCGTACACGAGGGTACGGGTGGGTAGGGGACGGATCCAACTTCCCCGAAAGGAGGCGGTCACATCCGCACGTGCAGAAATATCAGCTATACGACTGGAAGACAACTGCGGGGGGGCAACATAGGCAGTCAGGACGTCGCCGGTCGCTCTCTTGCAGGACCAGGACGGAGACGGGGAGCTGCGCTGAGGTAGTGAAGCACACGCACACATATCCTACGCCGGGTACCCGGCACGAGGCGGGGTATTCTGTTCGTGTCCGACTGGTCGCCAAGCGAGCATCTCGCAACAGGGCCATTTGTATCATTTCGACGGGGGTGAAAGCAAACGGAACTGCACTGAGGGTGCGGTGTGCCAGTCCTGGTCACAGGGGTGCCAGGTTCACTCCACGGACAGTCCTACAGAAGCATGCACGATCGAATGTAGGGAGCGGGGGACAACACCAGCCAGTCCGACACGTACCTAGTCTTCATAAACTCTCTGCTCCTGCAACAGTTCCCCGATAGACACCTAGGTTAGTTCTTGGTAGCGAGAGAGCACAGCAAAGCTAAGCAGCAGGCTTGAAGCTTATGTACAAAAACTTTTACCAACAACGTCAGTTTATGCGGCAGGACGATAGGACGACCCCTCATTCCTTAAGCAGATACAGCAAATGCCGCACCATCACACACCGCATAGTTGTCGCTTCGACAGGCGAATGTAAAGCTTTACATAACCAGTGTACTGCGCGTTTGCGGAGCCGAGCCGGTTGAAGCGGCCGCAGTACTAAACTCCGAGATCAAGACCAGAGCTGCCTCAGCACGCGACAACTCACCAGGATAGCACCGAGTTAGGTCAACTACACACCGCCTAGCCGCCTGTACACAGTCACAGATACAACACAGGGCCGGGAACAACTCACAGCGACCGAACACTGGGTTAGCACTCGCGGAGACCGTCCGTTCCAGTTACTGCAGGTCCCCACCGCACACGGCAGAACGGGTTGGGAAGGTCTGATGCCGTCCAACGTGAGGGCCTCTGTTTGACAGATAAGAACAGAACAGCACACGGCACACACGGCTGTTCACGGCTATTCCAGCCTCACAAAAACAGTCGCCAGGTCCCCGGGCACGGACGTATAGGCAGCTAGCCAGCCCAGTAGAACGGACCGTACTCAACAGGCGGGTTGCATTGTGAAAACTAACCAATCCAGAAGAACGGACCGTACTCAACAGGCGGGTTGCATTGTGAAACCAACCAATCCGGAAGAACGGATCTTACTCAACAGGCGGGTTACATTGTGAAACTAACCAACCCAGAAGAACGGACCGTACTCAACAGGCGGGTTACATTGTGAAGCGGGTTAGCAGCCAAGCGGTTATCACTAAGCAGTACAGGCACAAGCTGCCAGTTACGACACACGAGATTTCACAGACCGCACAGACTACCAGCACCACCGAAAGTAAGCCAGCCGCCTGAGTGCACCAGGCGGCTAGTCTCCGCACTACCCGTGTTAGCGCCCTCTGCTCCGCGGCTCGGCACGCACCCAGCGTTAGTCAGCAGCACACAGGGTCTGTAAGTGAGCCGCCGCCGGAGACGGCAGCGCCCGGACGGACAGCACAGCCAGGTTAGCGGGCAGCGAGCGTCCCGAGTGGCGGGTTAGCGGCGGGGCTGGGCCGTCGGCGTCGACGCTCAGAGATCGTCGCGCCTCACCTCGCTCTCGTGCAGCCGCTTCAGCCGGCGGCGCAGCTCGTGCGGCAGCTTCTCGTAGCACTTCTTGCACACCTGCGGGACGCAGTACCGGTGACCGTTCAGTGGGTGTCATCAGTCACACCTTCCATGGCGAGGAGCTGATGCTGAAGCTCATTATTGGGTCCGAACCAGCCGTTCATATTCGAAATCCGCCGCCAAGCATGCACTCATGGCAGATCGCGCTAGACCTTGAGTGATTGCGGAAACAAAAATCCTCACTCTTCCCAGGGGGAGGGTTTAACCCAGTCAACAGCTGCTTGTTATACATGCACTTACATCTGGATGGTATAAGCACACTTAAAGAGGAACAATGAGGAGCTGGTGTTCAGACGCACAATGGAGAGGATTGCCATTAAGGCCACCTGGGGAATGCACGCGTGTAGGCAAAAAAATATTGAGAAGCAATGAGACTAAATTCAAAAGTAAATACACCGTTTTTAATCTCCCAGAAACTCGTGCTTAAACATTCGCACTCCCCTTTGCAATCTGACGCCTCCGAGCCATCAGAGCCCAAAGACGCCCCACCGCTTACCGGTTTCATGTCCATCTCGAAGAACTTGGACTTTCTGGTGAGCGGCTGATCGCAGGTGCTGCATGCGAAGTGGTGGGGACACCAGGCCTTGTTCAGCGAGCGCACCACTGCCGGCGGGGGCGGCGTCAGAACCCGCATACAGCCTACACACGGCGTCAGAACCCGCATACAGCCTACACACGGCGTCAGAGTCCACATACACGGAACAGCCTACATACGGCGTCAGAACCCGCATACAGCCTAACACGGCGTCGGAGTCCACATACAGGGAACAACTAACACGGCGTCAGAGTCCACATACAGGGAACACACTACATACGGCGTCAGAACCCGCATACAGCCTACACACGGCGTCAGAGTCCACATACAGCCTACACACGGCGTCACAACCCGCATACAGCCTACACACGGCGTCAGGACCCGCATACAGCCTACACACGGCGTCAGAGTCCACATACAGCCTACACACGGCGTCAGAGTCCACATACAGCCTACACACGGCGTCACAACCCGCATACACGGGACACACAACACACGGCGTCAGGGCCGCATACACGGAACAGCCCACAGACGGCGTCAGAACCCGCATACAGCCTACACACGGCGTCAGAGTCCACATACACGGAACAGCCTACAGACAGCGGCAGAACCCGCATACAGCCTACACACGGCGTCGGAGTCCACATACAGGGAACACACTACACACGGCGTCAGAGTCCACATACAGGGAACACACTACATACGGCGTCAGAACCCGCATACAGCCTAACACGGCGTCAGAGTCCACATACAGCCTACACACGGCGTCACAACCCGCATACAGCCTACACACGGCGTCAGGACCCGCATACAGCCTACACACGGCGTCAGAGTCCACATACAGCTACACACGGCGTCAGAGTCCACATACAGCCTACACACGGCGTCACAACCCGCATACACGGGACACACAACACACGGCGTCAGGGCCGCATAAGACAGCCCACAGACGGCGTCAGAACCCGCATACAGCCTACACACGGTGTCAGAACCCGCATACACGGAACACCTACACACGGCGTCAGGACCCGCATACAGCCTACACACGGCGTCAGAGTCCACATACAGCCTACACACGGCGTCAGAACCCGCATACACGGGACACACAACACACGGCGTCAGGGCCGCATACACGGAACAGCCCACAGACGGCGTCAGAACCCGCATACAGCCTACACACGGCGTCAGAGTCCACATACAGGGAACAGCCTACAGACAGCGTCAGAACCCGCATACAGCCTACACACGGCGTCGGAGTCCACATACAGGGAACACACTACACACGGCGTCAGAGTCCACATACAGGGAACACACTACATACGGCGTCAGAACCCGCATACAGCCTACACACGGCGTCAGAGTCCACATACAAGGAACAGCCTACAGACAGCGTCGGGACCTGCATATAGCCTACACACGGCGTCAGAGTCCACATACAGGGAACACACTACATACGGCGTCAGAACCCGCATACAGCCTACACACGGCGTCAGAGTCCACATACAGGGAACACACTACACACGGCGTCAGAGTCCACATACAGGGAACACACTACATACGGCGTCAGAACCCGCATACAGCCTCACACGGCGTCAGAGTCCACATACAAGGAACAGCCTACAGACAGCGTCGGGACCCGCATATAGCCTACACACGGCGTCAGAGTCCACATACAGGGAACACACTACATCGGCGTCAGAACCCGCATACAGCCTACACACGGCGTCAGAGTCCACATACAAGGAACAGCCTACAGACAGCGTCAGAACCCGCATATAGCCTACACACGGCGTCAGAGTCCACATACAGGGAACACACTACATACGGCGTCAGAACCCGCATACAGCCTACACGGCGTCAGAGTCCACATACAGGAACACACTACACACGGCGTCAGAGTCCACATACAGGGAACACACTACATACGGCGTCAGAACCCGCACACACGGAACAGCTACATACAACGGCACAGCCCGCACATGGCCAAAAAACCCACATACCAGCCACAGACAGCACAGCGGCGGCCGGCACACACAGGTGGACAGGGAGAGTGTCACACAATACGGCGGAGGCCGGCACACATAGGCAGACAGAGACAGAACGGCACGGCCGGCGCACACAGGCAGATAGCACCACACAGCACAGCGGCGGCCGGCACACACAGGTGGACAGGGAGAGTATCACACAATACGGCAGAGGCCGGCACACATAGGCAGACAGAGACAGAACGGCACGGCCGGCGCACACAGGCAGATAGGGCCACACAGCACAGCAGCGGCCGGCACACACAGGTGGACAGGGAGAGTGTCACACAATACGGCGGAGGCCGGCACACATAGGCAGACAGAGACAGAACGGCACGGCCGGCGCACACAGGCAGATAGCGCCACACAGCACAGCAGCGGCCGGTACACATAGGCGAACAGAGACTGTGCCAACTCCAGATATCTACGCGCGTGACAGCTTTCAAAGACTTGATGCACCTCCTGAAATTTCGTCCAGACTGTAGTGAGTGCAGAGCGTTCGCAGTTTTTATCAAGCTCTTTCCCACTGAAGGTTCAGGAAGATATAGCGAAGAAAGTAGCAATCAAACCTCAGACGCAATGCAAATATGCAGCTTTTGTCCTGCGCCGGTAGTTGTTGCCCGACCCCGCCAGTCTCCTGTATCCCAGTTCCGTCGCCCACTAACTGCAGCGGCTCTCACCCTCGTCCTCCACCACGTAGTTGCAGACGAAGCAGATGTTGCCGAACAGGAGGTGGTAGTCGGTGCGGCAGTAGGCCAGGCCCTTCTTCTCGTAGTGACGGTGGCCAAGGAACGGCTTCTCGCACTTGGCGCAGACGAAGTGCTGCAACGCCACGAAGTTGTCGATTTAAAGCTGTACTGTGGCCCTACTCGCATAAACTTTTCTAAGTAAATATGGAGCTGGAGTCCTACAATCAGACAGGTATGTGGTGCATCCCGTGCGAAAAAGTAAAGCAATACAAGCTCAATATCGTACAGCCCACAACATTTGATCTCGTGCACGGTTTCTACAGCACTGTTTATGCCCCAGGTAGTCTTTAACGCAACAAGTTTGCGAGAACAAAATCTTTACCATCTTTAATGTATGTCACATATGTGCTCTTTAACAGCATTATCCAAGCCACACCGTGTTGGCGGCGGGATTCGAACCCGAGTGCACAGCCGTGCTCACCTCCACGTGCCAGTGTTTACCCAGCGCGGTGACCACGCGCTCCTCGATGGGCCGGTGACAGGCGCCACAGATGGGGATGCCCATCTTGTCGTGACAGCGCAGACAGTAGAGCTCATTCTGCGGGGCGCAGACACGCGAGGTTGGAGTGAGGTTAGTACCGCGCCACGCGGCGGCGCCTCCGAACGTCTCCCGACGGAGGCCGCCTCCCGGGGCTGGAAAGTGTGGATCGCGGGCCCGCCGCGACTGGGCACCCCAGCCGCAGAAACCAAACCGCCTCCAGCGTGCCCTTTCCGAGAGGGACTACTGGCAGCTTCCCGCCGTCCTCATCCCTTCCCCATCTTCCCTCCAGAGTTGCTTGGCTAAAACGTTGTAAAGCGTCTGGGAGAATCAACAACAGCGCCGCACTGATGAAAGACCACGCTCTCTTAGAACGTGTGACTAGAGGTCACACTTATGGACCCAGCGACCCGGCGCGGGGACCGCTGGATATCCAGTGATAGAAGTTGGTACATCAAATGCATCTTCATTGGCATGGATTGCGACTTCGATTTCTACGAGACCCGAATAGAAAGTAAAAATTAGTTCAAAAGCAATGATCGTGACTTCCACCATTGATCCAAGGCTTTCAAATTATGATACTGATATTTTCTAACATGGGTAGGCGTCTCACCCCGTTAGTACGAGCCTCTATAACATTGTCTTTTGGCGCCGGAACCATTTAATGCTCCGCCGGGACCTTGCCCGCATCGTGGCTGACTTGTCCGGCGCCATATCCGAAAATTTCAAAATAATTGGAGCCTTTTGTCCTGATCACAACGGCAGGTTCAGCCGTCTATTCAATTGCGTGGGCGAAATTTGGGACAACGCAAATGGAAACATGTACGAATTTCTGAGATTCACTTTCGGTATCCGAAAATGTGAGGTAAGTTTCCACAATTAGCTCTGCAGTCCAATATTGGACACGAAAATCTCAGCACTTCAAGCCAAGCACCGGCCAGCTCACCAGCCCAGCAATGGCGATTTCCAAGCTCAACAGAGGGAATTGTCCAGCCCCACAGAGGGAATTTACCTGTTCCACGGAGGGAATTTAACACCTCATCAGGTGGAATCTACCAGCCAAACAGAGGAAATTTACCAGCCAAACAGAGGAAATTTACCAGCCCAACAGAGGAAATTTCCCAACTCTCAAAAGACGGAATTTATCAGTTCGACAGACCCAACAGAGGGAATTTCCCAGCCTCAAAGGAAATCCATCCGCCCAACAAAGTGACCCAACCCGCATCAAGGAGACTCACCAGCTCTACCGAGGTGTAGCCGGCGCGCGACTTGACCTCACGGGCGCGGGAGTCCAGCTCGATACCACAGGCGTTGCAGTTGAAGTGGTAGGGGTGGTAGAGTTCGCCGCGGAACCGCAGCGGTTCGCCGTCAATCACGCCGCTGTCAGAACACGGTTCAGTGTCACGAGATGCTAAACAGTCGCTGGTATATCACGGCGCAGTGTCACGCGACGCAACTCAGTCGCTGTTATATCACGACACAGTGTCATGAGACGCAACTCAGTCGCTGCCAGACCACGACACGGTGTCAGAGACGCAAACATTGATTTCATTATAGCCAAATACTTCTTCCGTGCACTCATCAGACCCAACCGTATTTTTACGCGCTTCAATGGTACAATCATCAACCACTGGGCAGTCAGTGCCTTGTCCCCTGCCGTTCACTCACTGGCACTTGTGGCACATGTAGCGGCCGGTGCCCTGCAGCCGCACCCTGGCGTTGCACTCGTGACACAGCGCCTGCTGGCCGTTCTTGATGAAGCCCAGGTCGGCAAGCTCCTTGCTGCACATGTTACAGCGGAAGCAGGCCGGGTGCCAGCTGGCGTTCATCGCCTTAATCACGCGCCCGATGATGAACTCGTCTGAGGAGCGGCGGCAGAATGGTTTGTCAACTTTTCTCTATGACAATCTCAGGAAGTTCGCGCCGAAGCTGGTGGGTGGAGGGCGGGGTATCAGTTTTTCAAAGAACATAGAGTCCGCGGGGATACTGGTATGGGGAGAGCGGGGTGGTGTCAGTTCTTCAGGGACGACCCGCGGGGATAGCAGTATGGGGAGAGCGGGGTATCAGTTCTTCAGAGAACAGTCTGCGGGGAGAGCGGGTTGTCAGTTCTTCAGGGACGGTCCGCGGGGATACTAGTATGGGGAGAGCAGGGTGTCAGTTCTTCAGGGACGGCCGCGGGGATAGCAGTATGGGGAGAGGGGGTATCGTTCTTCAGGAACAGTCTGCGGGGAGAGCGGGGTGTCAGTTCTTCAGGGAACAGTCTGCGGGGATACTGGTATGGGGAGAGCAGGGTGTCAGTTCTTCAGGGACGGTCCGCGGGGATAGCAGTATGGAGAGAGCAGGGTGTCCCCACACGGCCCTGAAATACGTCATCTTCCCTCCCAGCCAGCCGATACCAGTGCGATTTACCACGGCCTACGCATGCAGACTGGACTCGCCAGAGGGCGCAAACAAGACGAGGAATCAAAACATAGAGCCCCCCACCCCCTCTCCCTAGCTTTGCCTGGCAGGAACGGAGCTCTGGGGCTTGTACTTACTGCACTGCTGGCAGCAGGGCGCAAACAACACCTGGAAGTCATGCTCGCAGTATTTGCGACCCTCGAACTCGTAGAAAATCCCCTCCGGAAACGGCTGCGTCAGAACGGCAACACGAGCTCAGATCCCAGCATCACGAGAACAAACGTAGTACAAACTGTGTTCGACTGCACAATATTATGTCACCTCCATGTGCAAAACCATAACATACGCGCAACTCGCATCATTCGGCTGTACAATGACCATACAAAATATGAAAGCACAAACATATTTGAGATACCAGTAACACCAATTTAATAACAGTTGGTACTTTTCTACCAAAGCATGATTGGATCATTCCAAAGTCTGGAAGGGAACACAGCTCCTTGCATTCAGCACCATACCTGGAAGCACTGAGCACAGACGAAGCACTCAGGGTGCCAGAGCTCGCCGGCCGAGTTGACGATCTGCTCCGTGGGGTCGAACCCGAGCTCACAGCGAGTGCAGGAGGCGCCTCCCAGTGGCATGGTAACTCTGAAACACGCCACAGCTGTAGACAGCACCCGGCTGAAACACGCCACAGCTCTAGACAGCACCCCGCTGAAACACGCCACAGCTGAAGACAGCACCCGGCTGAAACACGCCACAGCTGTAGACAGCACCCGGCTGAAACACGCCACAGCTGTAGACAGCACCCGGCTGAAACACGTCACAGCTGTAGACAGCACCCCGCTGAAACACGCCACAGCTGTAGACAGCACCCGGCTGAAACACGTCACAGCTGTAGACAGCACCCCGCTGAAACACGTCACAGCTGTAGACAGCACCCGGCTGAAACACGGCCAAGGGTGGAGGGCCCGCGGTTCACTGAAACTGCACCGTTCACGGAGTTTAACTGAAGAGGAGAGTGGTGTGTTTACTTACCTGGTTACTGGGCACGATCATCTACACTGTAACCTTAGCACGACTGTAGAGGCATTAGAGGCTGCCTGCAAACACAATTTGATAGCATTTTAATAGAGCTCGGCTGCCCTCATTTCACAAAGCGGCCACTGCCGTCAACTTCCCCTCTCAAAGTGACACAAGCTCTGGATATCCGCACGCACTGTCATTAAGATCAGCACCTCCCAACTACCGCTCTGGAAACCAACACTACAAGCAGGAAAGCACTAATCCTCCAGCCACGAGCACGAACTGTCGTTCTTCAAAAGTCCGAGGAGGCCCGCTCCGGGTAGCTAATGACTGCCATTCTTTCCATGTTAGACCTATCCACCACCAGCATCAGCCAAACTGCATATGCACATCATTAGTTACTCGTCACCAGCTGACGATATGGTGCAAGGAAATAAGAGCAGCTTTGAGCGATATCAAAGTTTATTATCGTAACGTACCCAATTTCCCTCAATTTCCCCGTCCCTTCCCCCTTCAAACGTATTTTTTCTGTAACCCTTCTTTGGCGCCTTAGAAGTCAACACCTACATATTCAGATTTGAAGATATATATATATATATATATATATATATATATATATATATATCGTTCCATGACAGAAGACATAGGAACCTGATATTAAAATAAAGGCCTGACGCCGCATAATTCCACTGTCGAAGCCTGTGGGACCAGTCCTCAGTCACAGCTTCCACAGACTGCTACAGTCACGCTTCCGCTGAAGTCCAGTGTCGGAGTCTGCAGGGTCAGTCCTCAGTCACAGCTTCCACAGACTGCTACAGTCACGCTTCCGCTGAAGTCCAGTGTCGGAGTCTGCAGGGTCAGTCCTCAGTCACAGCTTCCACAGACTGTTACAGTCACGCTTCCGCTGAAGTCCACTGTCAGCGTCTGCAGGGTCAGTCCTCAGTACAGCTTCCACAGACTGTAACAGTCACGCTTCCGCTGAAGTCCAGTGTCGGGGTCTGCAGGGTCAGTCCTCAGTCACAGCTTCCACAGACTGCTAACAGTCACGCTTCCGCTGAAGTCCAGTGTCGGAGTCTGCAGGGTCAGTCCTCAGTCACAGCTTCCACAGACCGCTACAGTCACGCTTCCGCTGAAGTCCAGTGTCGGAGTCTGCAGGGTCAGTCCTCAGTCACAGCTTCCACAGACTACTACAGTCACGCTTCCGCTGAAGTCCACTGTCGGAGTCTCGCGCGGGTCACTCCATCAGATACGGCACTCCGTCAAAAAATAACTGGGCATTAAGGGAATGCCTACTGCAGCAAAACCGCACACAGCAAAGTGATGCGGAGCTTTAATTTGACGCTACGTCAGTGGATGGGAGCTCCGAGTCTGTGATCAGCCGGGGATGCACTGGAATTCGTTAAGTCCAATTGCAGTTATATTCTGTCAGAGAAAATTCTAGTCACGGTGACGACTCTAGCTAGAGCAAGAATCAGAAGATAACAGACATCTCTTAATCACCCTTCAACGGTTGGCCAAAGCATCTTAAACCCTCACCACCAGCTTAAAAACCTCAGTGCGTCCGACTGCAAATTGGATCACAACAAGGATTCTCTAGCCCTTCGCCGTGAAACAAGTTCCGGACAGATCGATGCCTTCGACGTACTTGGTGGCTCTGCCCGCACCGGGTGGTGGCGAACGGACACCGCCACCGCCGCGGCCGGGGCCGCTGACACCCCGGCCGGGGCAGTCTCGGTCCTCGCCGGGGCGGCGGCCGGCGGCTGAAGGTGGGCGTACTCCGGGTCGTCGAGGTGGGCGTAGTCTCCCGAGTTTGTGCCGTAGCCGGCGGGGGCGGGCCGCGACCGCCGCCGGTACAGTTCACTCTCGGCCATCTTCAGCTGTGGCGCCGACATCGCGGCGGCACGTTCCGTTCTGCACCTCACTCAGCAGAGGGACGTCAACAGACTGAGTGCTGTCGCTGGCCTCTGTTAGTCTCAGCGAGCAGTCCGGGCCACCCAACACTGCCGCTATGCTAACTGTTGTGTGTGCCCAAGTTCAATGAGCTCGGCAAAATGTCGGGTCACAACCCAGTCGCGCCGAAAGATTTTCAAACGACGTTCCGATTCAGCCACAAGCTTCACAAAGACCGCAGTCTTGCTCCCGTCACGTCACTCTCCGCATTACTCACACCGCCAGCTCAGCCCGGCCGCCTGAGTCCGCCGTGCTGCTCGCACCGGACGTCGCCGCTGGACTGCACTCTCAGCGAACGCCGCGCGCCGCCTCCGGTGGTGTCGCGTCGCGCGACCCTGCCGCAGGGGCGAGCCGTCGCCCACAGCGATAGGATGTCTTCCGGCCGGCTCGTGGACAGGGAGTCAGGGGCGGTCGAAGGCGCATCGGCTGCTACAGCCGCACCATCCCTCTGAGTGTCAGCGGATGGACCGAGTGGACGCGCCAGTCAGACACACTGACCACCACTGCAGCGGCGGCCCGTCTCCACCGTCGGTGGTTCAGCCAGGCTGTCCGTCACGCTGAACTCCCCACCGTCACACGTCTGCGTGACGCACATCTGCCGCGCGATATCAGTGCGCCGGCTTGGCCGCAGCGGGCGCGGGCCGGCACCAGGTCGTGACGCGGTGCGGGTTGGTAGCGGTGGAACGTGGCGATAGGCAGGGCTATCTGTCCCGCCGGCGGCAGGGCCGGGGAGGTGCGGCAGTGATCGCCGGCGGTCTGTGGGGTGCAGCAGCGCCGGAGGGCGCCGGATGGACAGCAGCTGACGGTGGCACAGCTTCCCGGTAGGTGCCGCCCTCCCCGCTGCCGCGCTGTCGGTACATAGACACGGCGTCGTGTGCTGGTCCTGCTCCCGCTTAGAGAGACCGAAGGGTCAACACGCTAGGTGCATCGTTTTTAAAGAGCGAACACACGCACGCCAGGGATTCGCACACAGCCCAGTATTTTGTGAAGCAGGAGATGCGACCCTTTAGGACCCTGTTGAATCGCTGCCGGCTTTGAACAGCACTTCTGCTAGCTGTGGCAGGGAGTCGTGACAGTACTAGAAGCACGGTTACAGAGCCAGGCCGGAGCTGCCAGTCACGCAGGTACCCACTACTGGAGAGTCGAGACAGCACCCTGTCCGTGCTGAAGTGAGCGTCTGTCCCGCTGAGCCGTAGGTACGCGCACAGTTGCGTTAACGAGACCTGTTTACAACTAGCTAAACACTGGCACCGGTGCGACGGCAGACACACTCACACACACACACATACAAACGGCTGCGAGTGCCAGCATTCTGCAGCAATACCAGCGACCTCTGCGCTACAGCGCCTGCACCCGCCGGTAGCCACAATGGCGATTGTTCGGAGCACGCTCCTGGATGGAATTCTAACAGAATGCGATACTTCAGACGAGGTCAGCGATATTGGAGACATGCCTTTCGGCGTCGTAGCGCATTAGCTGAGGTCGCAGCAGGTTGAAACGGCATTGTCGATACGCGGTCATCTGAAGATATGCGGTAGTCTCGTCGCCCTCAAGAGAAACTAATTACAATTCAGGGCTTTTAATTGTCAGCTGATCGTAGAACTAACGAAATAAAGCAGCACCATCGGGATTAGGGAGGCTGAGAAGAGCCGAAGAATCGTACAATCGAAAAATCGTTAACAGGCCTTAGAAACTTTAAACTAGGCCAAGGTAAGGCCCTCTAGGTACCCGGCCAGGGTACGGTTATTTTTTCATCCCCAACTGAAGTGGGAGGCGAGGGGTTTTGTTACCACTTGTGACTCGTTCTTGAAATCACCTGATTTGGTTATCGAGTTCGCAGGTCTCTCAGTTCTCTACCAATCAAAGGCCGCTCAGGCGGTGGCATCCAATCGCTCCCCAGCCGCAATCGAAAGATAAGTGACTACGGGGGTCGGAGTATCAAATAAACGGCACGATAGCCTTATCGCAATGTCTTCCTAATGCATTACCGGTTACATGTGCTCAGAACTGATGAGTTGTGAAAAGTGAGCGAAACATTCTGACGTTGTTTCGAACTGTGATAAGTGAGCGATACATTCTGACGTCGTTTCGAGCTGTGATAGTGAGCGATTTGCGTTTTGGCTGTGTGTGGTTGGGTTTGCGTGTGGCGAACATTCTGACGTCGTTTCGAACTGTGATAGTGAGCGAGATATTCTGACGTCGTTTCATGCTGAGCTATAAAAAATGAGCGTGGCGAAATCCAGTATGGCCCGAAATGCCCGATCCCGTCCAGATGGCCAGGCGACAGGAGTGTCACACCAGGTACAGGGAGCGAGACGGGGTCCACACAGTGCGGCTCCTCCGCCAACACTTAGTCATTTATATTATTCGAGTCAAGTTCAAAACCTGCTGAAGCTTCAAACAAACCCTAAAACTAAGCCATCATCCAAACCATACACTCTCTGAACGGAAATTGCAGGCCGGGAACCGCCCCCACTTCAGATTGTTGCAATACCAAATCTAAATCTAAATCCTATAGTCCCATATCATAAAACCCTTTGCAAATGATTAGGAAATCCCGGTTCCACTTGAGAAGGCAGATGCAGTGGAGGATGGTAACCGCAGGGCACCGGCATCGCCAGGGGCGGCGACAGGAGTGAAGAAGATGGCTCGCATGACTCGACTTCAGGAACTGAACATTTACATGTCCTATATCTAAAAGTAAATAATCCTACCCTGTAGGCATTTTCGAGAAAAGAATCAGTTCAAAAAGGAGCTTTGGTCACGGAAAAAATGACTCTATGACTTTTGCTTAAATTATTGATCCTCTCTCCAAAAATATGCACAATAATAGCTGCCAGTGTTTATACCCACACCAGGCACAGGCAGCATATGATATGTATACCCTAACCTGAAGTACGCCACAAACACACCGCGAGAAGGTTCGCTCAGAGAACTGGTGCGAAACTGAGCCGCAATTACCCCCTGAAAGAGGTGTTTTATTGGGCAACAGATGTGGGGCAACACATCAATATATGGTTTAGGCTCGCATAATCAAGCGTGAACTTTCCACAGACCAAACAGAAGGTCCCGTGATACGATCATAAATATTTCAACTACTGAACAATTAAAAAGGCATGTATCTATTTGACAAACTCTGGGGACAAAATACGTCAGACCTTCCCCAAGTGAAATAAAACTAAAAGCAGACGTCCATATTAGTTGAGAGGTGATAAATTAGTAAGGCAGTGATTAGTAATCTTTAGTTTAGAGCGCATGAAACACTTGAGCTATGATGCGTTTATTAGTAGTTGGTAATTAATTGTGAGGTTATCAGCCGTGGTTTTGTTTGTGCCTATAAATTTGAGAGCTTAATGTGGGCAATTAGACCTAATGTCACGAGGAACCTGTTCAAGCTGAATATCATTACTTTCACATCACTTATTACATCTAAGGCCAAATCAATGCATTACATGTTTGAGCAAAATCCTCTTCGACAAAAAAAGTTTAAAAAATGGAGACACGACATCGCAACAGTGTGCACCATAAAAATAGGTGCTAACCAAATACTCTCATGGAGGTGCCACCTTTGGTTACAGTCACCGAAATCATTACCTACTCCAACCTTACAAAGCAAGTTTTCCATTTCAGCACCACAAAAATGTTCAAATAATGGTTTAAAGTGATAAGAAAGATTCATAACGGGGTATACAATGGGCAGCAGACACATAGAACATGTTGAAATCACATCATCCCAACAATGTTGTATTCGTCTAAAAATTTACACTTTCCAAAGAAATCCAAGCGTCTCCAGAGAGGAAACGCTCCTTCATCCGCCCTACTTCCCAGGTCAGCCGGAGGGCCGGTACAAGCAAAGCAAGGGTAGGGATGGAGAGGCTTGGCTGATGTCTGCTCACGAGCGGCTTACTTCTCGGAAAACAGTGAATTTTGGGACGAATGCGATGTGAAACCAGACGTTTCCGGTGTACTCCACAACACATATATCTGGCTCAGTTCAGCAAAGGTGCGAGACTCCGTTTAACGGACAACACACGGAACAAGGCGTGATTTGCTACAAAATATGATGATAGAGCAATTCCCATGAAATTCAACACAATGATTCAACATGCGCACATACAGTCTGTAAACCAGAAAAAATTATCAGAAAACTAAATGACAAAGCTCGCCCCATCTCATTTGTGAAACACGATTCTGAAACACCACGAAAGCATGAGTTATTTTCAGAGCTTCTGCAGAATTAGTGGTGGGTTAATGTAGCAGTTATATTATGGCTGTTCTTGGGACTTACCCAGGCATGATTTCAACACGGGGATCCTGCAATAACGAAACACCTGGTTGTAACGTGTGCTAAATAAATGTTAACTTGTCGAAATAAAACCGTGCATCATCCACTCATAATTATTCAAAATCAATAGGTGAGGGTTCTGTGGGACACAAATCAGGAACCACTAAAAACCAGAACATATATATTCTCTCCTGATAGCACTATGAGCATATCACGCTGCATCCGTTATAAAACGATAAAAAACCCGACACTTCTTAAAAGTTGGCACGACATAACTCAAACAGCTGGTTCAATGTCACTATATTCTTCAAGAAAAATAGGTCTGCCATTTTTATTTTCCATGAACACCTTGCCTAAATCTGAATTTTAGGACGATCCATTTCAATCTCAGGATAAACTCAGGGACCAAACGAAAAAAGTTTCTGAAAGCTGGATTCGGGGAGCGGGAAAGAGGCATGCCTTCTGCGCGGCCCCAGACACCCTCGTGAGTTCCCAGAGGGTCAAGGGTTCGATTGTCGATTGTGGCCAATTGTGCCGGGCTGATTGTCAGACGCGGGGATCCTGCTCGAGGATTCGTAGCCGGATTCCAGACCGTCCAGGACCACTGTCGGATGTCGCCACAGATCATAGCTAAGAAAGGTCATTATAACTGAAAAAGGTCTACAGATACGTAGCCTTTTTCATTTACGACATTATCATAGTCATAAGCAGGTCATGTAAATTTGAGCACCCACCAATTCAAGATCCACTGCAGAAAATTTCAGCGAAGAACCAGTTTTGATCAGTGATTTTAAAATCCGCAGCACCCTACTACACTTTAATTTGAAAAGGTAGTTGCCTGCAGCAGTAGTCTGAATTAATCACAGGCACCGTGGCTACGCGGTTTGGGACAAAATACCGCACCGAAGGATACTCAAACAATGGCAAGACGAATGTAGAGAAAACCAGAACAAGTTAAGCAGCATAAAACAATATTTTCAGGTACAGTCCCTCATAAATAAGACCCCATATCGCCGATCAACCTATTCAAAAGTGTCGGAAGTACTAAAATCCGACAGATCAGTTTTGCTGCTGATAAAACACGTCTGAAGAGGTCTCACGACCACTTAATGATAAGATAAAGATGACGTGGAAAAACACCGTAAAAAAATATTGTGAGCGAATAAATGACCTTTAATCACCTGGTTTTCCACGGGCTGAAGGAAGGGAATAAACTACTCACCAGAGAAATACGAAGTAAGCGTAAACGGTTCATAATGGTGTCAGAAAGGGTATCCTGGGCAAGAACATGAGTAACATGAAGAAGTCTAGAGCTCAAAAGGGGTTTAGCCAGCGATTCACGGATTTATCCTGCTGTGCAGAATAATGGGAGCAGGCGCATATTACGGAAAAACGAAGCCAACAGAGGCCTACTCCTTGGCTAGAAAACCGTGTTACAAAGGCTTTGAGGACAGGATTAGAAACACTCTAAACAAAATAAACGACGTTAGGTAGATGCAATACAAATGCAAAAAAACCTGACTGACATTTTAGAATTGACCAAATGGGCATTCAAAACAACATGGTGGGGGCATAGGACAGGTAGGTGTGTTAAAGGTCTGACTGATGACAGATGTTCCGCAAGTTTTAAGAACCGGACAGTATCAAATAAGCCCCAATTATCACAGTGTTCTTACTTCAAACAATGTGGTTTGTTCTAATAAATCAAGGAATGATAGTGTCACTGCTTTCTGAGCTGTAAGTATTCTATGGTCATAATTTAAATTATACATTTATCCATAGGCAGATCCAGGATTGCCAATCAGGGAGGGAGTGTGGGCACCTTCCTGGGGGGGGGCACCATCCGGACCAGGGTAGCCACTTTTAACTGGAAAAACCTTGTCCGGCCGGCGCAAAATCCTAACGGTGGGCACCGAGTTTTGCATCCTGGGGGGAGTGAAAGGCGACATTTCAGGGGGGTGCCAATAACTTTTCAGGGGGACCTGTGACCACTTCAGGGGGTGTTGTTGCTGTGACCATTTCAGAGGTGCCAAGGGTTGATGGAGGGCACCTGCCCCCTTTGCCCCCTGGATCCACCCATGCATTTATCATGAATACAGCCTGTTGAATGAACAAAGAAAGGCTGATTGTGGTAGATCAAATATTTGTGTAAAATAGGATATTTCTAATCTATTTAAGTACTAGAAAATTCAGCAATACCACAGTATTGCCACATTGAAGTACCCCAATAAGCATGACCATTTTTAAGTGTCTCCATTATTTTCTTTCAAGGAGGGCTCCCAATCACAGATCATCATTCCACTGCCGAAACACAAAGGAATTTGTATTAGTTTCCCCAATGAAATAATGACAATCAACAATGCAGGGGAACTGATATGCAAAGGATCACACTTATGAAATAAGGTGTAAAACAGGGGACTACAGGGAGAGTGGAGGGGTTTGTTGTTGTACGGGTTTTGGCCTGGTTTTTGTGTTGGTGTGGTTTCGTTTTTTCATTGTACTGCTCAGAGGCCAATCACAAGGTAGGGTTCAGTAAAGTCAGAGCCAGGCATACCCATCACCTGATGGAACTCAAGGCCCCATTGGCATGGATGCCAGCTGCAGGCTAGACACTGAAAGGAAGGGATAAATAAAATTAATGGGTAAGAATATGATGAATGAAATGATAACATGGCCACACAGGCAATAAGTTAAAGGAAAGATTGTGAATGAAGCACACAGCACTGGCCCAGTTTCCAAGACCAAAAGATGATCCAGGTCAGACTGCTCATCAGCAATGGTGTGTATAGTTGTAAGGCTGTGGGATTTGGTTCATTGGGGAGAGGGGGATAATAAACTGACCCCAATAGTGGGGACAATGAGTCACAAAGTCCATCAAGTGCTATTCCCCAGCACTATGGCACAGTCTGTGCTATGTCAATGTGCTGGAAAAATGACATTTGATGAGCTGCGGTGCCCTAAAATTCTAATAATCATCATGACATTTGATGAGATTGATGACTCCACAATGTACCTATACTGATCGGCACTCCTATACAGATTCTATTTTGAGCATGGAAACGTACTCATTGACACCATTGACAATGCATGACATCACTAGGTACACCAATGGTACAATAAGTGGTGCAGTATCAGGAATAGGTGAATTTTCTGAAAAAAAAACAGACCTAAGCACTCCCATCTTTCGGAAAAAGCATCTCTTTTCCCTGAGAACATTCGCCAAGTACAGAATGTACTTCTTCATCTGCACTGAATCGATTTTTTCCATTATTAGGCAGGCAGGTAGCATACCTAGGAAATTTTGGGAACGATGACCACATCCCCCTACTCAACAGCTTAACATATTGGTCAATAATCCCATGTTTCTTTACTTCCAGTGCTTTGGAAGTGTTAATTTACAAAACAGTACTGGACCAAATTGTAATCCATCACCACCTACCTTTCTGCGTATGTGTCAACTTTTAATAACTGGACCCCACACCCTCTTTCTCCCCCTCTCAGCTGTCAATCGCCTGGTGAGGAATTGCAAGATAAGTTTACTTGAATGTATATTCAAGGAGAATACCTTTACGCCTGGATTACGTCACAGAGCCACCCTTCCAAGCGTGCATGCAGGGCCCTCCAAAGTTAGTTGGTAGCAATCTACTGCCATGGCGCACAAATGCGACTGCTCCATAGAGCTTACGTGTTAAATTGGTCATTTTCCGACAGCTGCTGTCATCAGCCTATGGCCGTTGGAAAAGATCTAATAAAGCTGTTAGAAAGCCTGTTCTCTGCTCTTTCCATGTTCTATTTGGCGTTTTTACGTCAGACGCACAGAACTACCTCGAAACATCAATTTTCGATAACTCTGCAAATGTGCGCCACAGATTTCTTGGCGCACACCCCATACGCCAGCGTCGGCGTAGCGCAGTGGATAGAGCAATGGTCTAGAGATCAGAAGAGTGTGTGTTCGAGACCTAGTCGCGGCACACGTTTTTAACCGCTAACATTAAGTTTTGCGAATCAATTTAGTCGTTCAGAACTCGTGCAGTTTCTTACAACTATAGTTAGACAGCAAAGATAAAGTTGTCGCTTTACCCAGTGGCGGATCCAGGGGGAGGGACTTAAGCCCCCAAAATTTACGAGCCTCCAAAGTTAATAGATAGACGAGCGACTAACCGAGATACTAGCGGGTGAGGCTCGAGCTGCGAGCCGGTGAGGCTCGAGGTGAGCCCCCTCCCCCCAAATGAATTCCTAGATCCGCCACTGAATTTACCCCTATTCCTGTCAAGGAGAGATTCTGCCCACCCATTACGTTTTTTCCAGGATATCTCCTGAACAGCTTGCGATAAGCATTTGAAACTTTCTGGCTTGTAAAACTGGGGCAGATTCCATGGAAGTTTTGAGACTAAATCTTGACCAGGGGCGGAGCTATGACCCAATATTTGGGGAGGTTCTTTTCCCAAAATGAGTATTATTGTATACGGTTCGTTCTTCCCACAACGAAGCCGTCCGTTACAACATTGAGATATGTCATAATGATACAATATTATGAATAGGATACCAGGAAATAGCTCATTTACATTTTCAGCTTGGTTAACAGAAGCAGTTACAGCAACAAAAAATCAGGATTTTTAGTATATTAAAATTTTACTTTCCAGAGTACAAGATTGGTTACAGGGCAGCCTCGAAGAATAAAGAAAACTATACGATGTTCCCAGCCAGTGGCGGATATAAGGGAGCTAGGGTGGCTCAAGCCCCCCCCGAAATTTCCGAGTGCATATAGTAAATACATAAGCGGAACCTGATCTGAGGCAAAGGCCCTATCCCCCTCCGAAATGAAGCCCTGGATCCGCCGCTGCTCTCAGCCCTATATTTTATAGCCGTGCAATGGCATAAGCGTGCTTCGGTATTGTAATTAAGGGGTGTCACGCAGGTGCAGTTTTTCACAGTCCAATGAATGCTACAAGCATCTTCGGTATGCATTCGGTTGCAAGACGGAAAAGACAACAATTCACCCACAGACGGATTAGAGAGACAAGATTATTACGCTCACCCGGGTTTTGCACAGGCGGAAACAGGTCAAGCAAGATAAAAAGTATCAAAAGTTGAGAAACATATATTGGTGCCCATGCATGGTTCCCCAACATTGCCAATATGAATCTTGCCCCACTATTTTGCTTTCTTTCTTCCATCTCTGATGACTTTTTGCATTATACCATGTATCTCACGAAGGGGCGACATTTTCCGCCCCTAGCCCTGACATTAAAACGGGCTTTCAGGAGTCTGACAGAAGCAGGGGTCATACCCGTTGCCTAAACTGGGAGCGGCAGAAAATAGGAAATGCCAATCTAGCAAAGAATAGGTGGATCCAGGGGTAGAAGCACATGCCCCCATTCAATTGATGATCGACGCCCCTTTGAAATTTCCGATGACTTTCCCTAAAAGGTCGTTCCCCGGGATGCGAGTATCAGCGCCCTGCGGTAGAATTTGGGGCCAACTTGATAGGTTTTGCCGACCAAAATTGGCGCCCGCTGATCCGGATGCCCCCACCACCCCAATCTGACACCCTAGATCCTACCATAAGAAGATGAATGGGATCAATAGTCACAACCGTTCCCACAAATGCACTGCTCGGCATCTCCAATCCATTGTTTACCCCCGTCCCTTCCTCACATAGACATACAATGAGTCTTCCAGGTCAGATAAAGGCCGCAAACCTCCTCCTCCAGTATGCATACGCCCCATACATCGCCAACTAAGTGAAGAAGTGGAAACACAAATTGACCCACTAACTAACCACAAACCCTCACATGAATGAATTTCTCCCCAAGCCTCCCTAATACACTGTGTACCTTTTTTATATAATGTAATTTATTATTTTTCTATTCTTCATCTGATAATCCACACATATTCAGAAATGATTGAAGGCAACAATATGTTAATTTCTCATAGTGAAATTCGAGACATTGAATTAAGACCAGCTTGCTGTATTGACATATTGTCTTAACTTCCAAATAGGTGTACTTAATAAATATTTATCAAATGCGTTTATCTCTATATTCAAACCATGTGTTTTTGCATGTAAAGCCTTTTCATCACCACCTTGCTTTGCTCTACCTGAGTATATAGCTGACTTGGTATTATTTGTGACTTATTAGGACTTTATCTACACCCATCAACTCAACAAAACAAAAAATCATAGCTGGGAAGGCACTAAAAGCTCAATTGCAAAAGCCTCCTTCATAACCACTTATGCTTTTCAGAAAAACAATTTTTTTGCAACAGTTGGGGGATGGTGACCTCATCAACCAGTTAAGAGTGTTTCTTCTATTCCCTTGGTTGCAAACAAATATATAAAAAAAACACTGTTAAGTGCCCAGCACATGAGATCTGATTATCTTCCATATTGGGCTGTACCAAGTGAGTGTTTTGAAAATATTTGAATCAACTGGTGCTTGATGTAGTAGGGCACCATATCCTGATGTATGTGCCACTGCAGTAATGGGTATGTGTAAGGCTTCAATGATAAAACATACTTAATGGATGATGATATTCTTACTGTCAATATATGTGTATGAATAAATGGGTCACACCCCCCTGCCCCAATCACACTGCCATGTATCCTGACTGACTCCCATGCTTATTTTTCATGTGTCATCAATGTGTATAATGGATACCTGATTCTTTTAAATGTGTTCTCCATTATTGTCAAATTATGCACTGTTTGTTTCTTGCCATGGCAAAACATAGACCCAGTTTCCATGTGCAATGAGACAATCTGGATAGAGCTGAGAATCAGGATACAGGGATCACAGTTTCTGTGACACTTCGGCGTGGATATAGGTGGAACTGTAACATATAGAAGTTTTTCATCACAATTTTGTCTATATCTCTAGCAAAACATTCACATCTCCTTTCACTCCCTTCACTTTCCCTTAACCCAACTATACAATTTTATTCGAAGAATAATAGTTTTGTTTAATGAATGTTGTTTAACAGTTTTATTTGAAGTTTAATACAATTTTCTTCCATTTGATATTGCTTAATGACCAAGAAAGCTTCACCCTCTGCAGACTACTCACCTTTACCTCTGCAAAATAAGGAAAATATTTACAATCATTCTGTCATGTGCTGTCAGACCTGGCTAGATACAGATAGACGTGAAGCGGATTCAAGCTGTTTCAATTGCCCAAAGCTCTATCAGTATTTCAAATGTATCCTGCATCTTGATACAATGCAAAATCCTGATTGGCCAGTCTGAAAAGTATGGGAGCAAGCCAGACGAGTAGCACCAGCCATCCAAAATTATCACACCACCAGCCTAAAAAATTCACATGAATCTGCCATATACCAGGGAGAAAAACACACACATTCCTCCCTACATGATGCAATGCTACCTCTCTTATTAGTTAATTAGTTAAGGACTTTTTATAAGGCCCCCTCCTGTGTCTTTATAACTATTCAGCCATTATTTTACTGGTTTTCAGTGTTACCTTCCTCGCACCAGTCTTGCAAATTCACACCAGGTTGATAAAATTTGCACCACTCACTCCTGTCTCCAAGGGCACTCACATCGACAAGATCTCATCGAAAATGCCATACTTTGCACACTGGCTGATTGGCAATGGGAATTGACACTTGGTCATACTTTGATCTTTAGAAACAACAGTTGATAAGAACATAAGGCAGGAAAATTAAGGCCACCATAATATTGAGCTCCCAGAATCCCTCATTACCTACCCTGGAGTGTGATCACATCCTGATGTCCACCTCACATAGGCATCTTGCTTTGACCCTTTCCTCATACAGATTCAATAAATTCCCTTGTGATGCAGGATCAAAATGCACAAACCGGGGTATCCTCCGTCCGATGATTATACATGGCTTCCATTTGCATATTTGACAAACTATCACCACCATTTCAATGACTTAGACGTTGCTTAGATCCCACACAAGACAAAAAATACCCAAAACAAAAGTAAATAGTCCACCTTCAGGACATGTAAGTGCCGTAGGAAGTGAAAAAAGACCAATTGTGTGAAAGCAAGCATGCATTTCCCCCGCGCCGAGTGTAGTGTCCGTGCAGCAATAAATAAATCAAACCGAAAGCGCAGTGTTCGCCGCTATCGAGCTGAGCCCATATCCAAACTAAATTTGGAAGAATGTACTATTTCCTCCTAAAATTAGACTAGAGGACAATACACAAATATTTGTATTTAAATTTGAGAGTATATTTCCAAAATTGTTGCTCATTTATTTCCTTAAAATAAGAAATTGAAAACAAAAAATTGTTTTTGTGGTAATCTAATCACAAATTATCGAAATAGACTCATGGCGCACATACTAAACTTTGGTGTACCCGTCCTCTATTACCCTGCGTGCATCAAGGGCTAGCAATGCTATCCTAAATATTCCGAAAGAACATCATATTCAAAATGAAAATGTTTTATTTCTAAATTTTTAACACAATCGAATTCATTATTTTCTCTACAATTTTCAAGCCAGCACCATAATCTTCTGAGTAATTTGTCTGGACCCAGCGGTAGAAAATCCCTTTATGCCTACATGACGTCACATTACTGCCGAGTTGTTGCTATTGGAGCGGGGCTAGGGATTCTAGGGCCTTGGCGTGCTGCCGCCTTTGCCACTCCCTATATCCGATTCACGGGGCAGTGGCAAACCCAGGACTTCCTTTTAGGGGCTATCAGCTGGAGCCTTCCCCGCCATTGCAATGGCGGGGAAAGCTCCAGCTCATTGAGCCATTAAGAAAATAGGCGTTGTCTCAAATTAGCCTCCACATAAACGATCACTAAAGGTACTTTACATTTTGCAAGACTTGAGGTCCTAGCCCCTTGTATTCGTCACTGTCACTGGGACTTCTAAGTGAGGCAGATTTAATATAGTAGCTTCAGATGGCGCACTAAAGACAAAATAAAAGTATTAATATGTTTAGTAAAGAAAATTTATAAATTTAATATTACATGGTTTTGTGTATCTATTGTGCCCTTGGGTTACTAAATGCTAGAAGCAATAGGTACTGCTACTAGGTCGAATATTTTCTTTAAAAAACAGCAAGCACACACCACTTTTATACGTACAGGCTTAATTTATTCTTTGAGACAAAACAATGGCGTGGTGGGGTTGGTGGGGAGAATTAACAGTGATTATTACTGCTGAGTGGTTTTCGAGAGACTAAACAATTTTTCAGCCGGTATCAACACTTAACATGCTTAAGCAACTGTCAGAGATAGGATTGTGTATAATTGTTTGTGTACACATGGGTTGTGTACCTAAGGATTTCTTCAGACCGGATAGGCCTTCAAAATAAGCAATGCGAGATCAAGATTATATTTTGTTTCCTGACTTTGTCTTCTGCTGCCCAACATGTTCTGAGCTCGATGAGTGTGGGCAAGACAGGCACATGGTGTGCCTAATAAAGTCCCAATCATCTAAAATATACAGTTGAAACTTTTAATTTCTGTGGTATGCACCAGCTTCTGTCAACAGATGCCTCTAGGCTTGAAAAAGTGTAAAAACTGATTTCACCTTAATTCGGCTTGTAAAGGCGCCACACAGGCCTGCTTTCAGCACATACAAATTTTGTCAGCACTGGTCTAAAAAAGAGTTGTGTAACTATTTACTTAGACTTTGGCAAGGCCTTTGATATGGTGGGTATTATGGTAGTAGGCAGATCACATCTCGCGGTTCAGAGGATCACGTCAGTAGGTCCACTGATCAAAGGGTCTAATGTTCATAGGCTCTACACTTTGAAAGTTAGACCTTTTGAATAATAAGTCCAACTTTCAAAGGTCCAAGAAGGAGTGCTCAGATGCATGAGAGTGGGGTGCAAGATGCTGCAGAGGCGTGCTATGACACATGATAATAGGAGGAAATGAGGGTTAGGTTAGGTTAGGTTAGGTTAGGTTAGGTTAGGTTAGGTTAGGTTAGGTTAGGTTAGGTTAGGTTAGGTTAGGTTGGGTTGGGTTAGGTTAGGTTAGGTTAGGTTAGGTTAGGTTAGGTTAGGTTAGGTTAGGTTAGGTTAGGTTAGTTTAGGTTAGGTTAGGTTAGGTCAGGTCAGGTCAGGTCAGGTCAGGTCAGGTCAGGTCAGGTTAGGTGTTAAGTTAAGTTAGGTTAGGTCAGGTCAGGTCAATTGTGTATGCCCTTGGTCCCTATTTCCTAATTTGGGGATATCACCCCCTTTTTCCAGATTCTGAGTGCGCCTCTGGTCTGGGTACCACTTTGGGAAATGTTTTAGAAATATCCCCACATTCTTCAAGAAAAGCCCAAGAGGTGAAACAGACAGAAGGAGGGAGGGTTAGAGGAATAGCATAAAGTGGTACTCAGACCAGAGGTGCACTCAGATTATGGAAAGAGGGGTGATATCCCCAGACTAGAAAATAGGAACCAAGGGCATACACACCTGACCTGACCTGACCTGACCTCCTGACCACCCCCCCCCCAACCTAACCTAACCTAACCTAACCTAACCCTCATTTTCTCCTATTATCATGTGCCTTAGCACACCTCTGCAGCATCATGCACCCCACTCTCATGCATCTGAGCACGCCTCTTTGGATCTTTTGATTGTTGGACTTCTTATTCAAAACGTCTAACTTTCAAAGAATGGAAGCTATGGACATTAAACCCTTAGAACTTTGGACATTCTGATGTGATCCTTTTGAACCGTGAGATGTGATCTGCCTACTACCATAATACCGATATGGTGAACCATGAAATTATCTTTCAAAAACTTCAAAAATATGGTATTCTCATCACTTTGCTAAAATTATTTTGAAACATATTTGTCTGACCAGTGTCAAAGCATCAAAATTAATTCCCATCAGTCCGCAATTACCAAAACAACTAGGCTAAGCGTTCCCCAAGGCTCTGTCCTGGGCCCACTCCTCCTTTTACTTTATATTAATGATCTTAACCACTGCTCCCAAATTCCTACTTTCTACTTACCTGCTGACGAGACTGCCTTACTCTATACTGCTGACACAATCCAGTCCCTTCAACATGATATCCGCCTTAGTATGCCTCAAATCTGCCAGTGGTTAAATTCGAATCGTCTCACTTAAAATGTAAAGAAATCAACCCTTCAAATTCTTTCTGATGTAAAAAACACAGACCTAAAAATTGAAATTGGTAATGTTCCTTTTCAAAGAAATTTCACAACCAAGGTACTTTTGTGTACAAATTGATGAAGACTTCAAATGGACAACTCATCAGAAGCCTTGAAAATTCAGTCTCTAGGATCATTGCCTTAATTCAAAGAAAGTGATTGCTTTCTTTGAATTATATAACCATAGAATTTAGTATATATCGATATATACTAAATTCTTCCCCATCACCTGCTGCTTTACAACTCGCTTATTCTGCCATTCTTGACATACTCTATTCAGATCTGGGGATCAACCTACCCCTATTAGCCTCTCAAGCTCAGGACTCTTAAAAAGGGCTGTTAGAGTTATTGAGGGGACTGACCGATTAACACACACCAGCCCATCTTAAAAAAAAACATGGCATACTAAATCTTTAAGACCTTGTTGAATTCCCTCATATTAATGTTATGCATCAATTCCTAATAAACCAGCTACCACAAACACTGTCTTCTTGCCTTTCACTTATCGATCTTCAACGGACGCAGCGAAATGCCAGACGAAGACAACACTTTACTGTACCCTACGCCCCCCAATGTATCGTAAATTTTTCCTCTTTATTACAGCTCCAAGGGCATGGAACAGAACTGTGGATTCAAAAATAATAAATATTGATGATGTGCCCCTGTTCAGAACGTTTTTAAAAAAGGTGTTAAATATATATATATATATATATATATATATATATATATATATATATATATAGTAATCTCCGGTATATATATATATATATATATATATATATATATATATATATATATATATATACACCAATCTTTACTAGGGACTATGTCCTCATGCTTAGGAAGTGGAGTATTGCGTCCCTGTAAATACAATTTTCTGTGCTAAATACTTCAGGTTTAGGCTTTTCAGTTATCTTATCATTGTGTAGACAAACGCAGAATGGCCCATTTACTCTCCCTAATTGTGGAACAAATTTAGAATTCAGGCATTTAGGTGGTTGAACAGGCTCGCCTCCGGCACTCATTTGTCGCCTCCTTGTGATCCCCCCATGAATCTGTACCGTTAGCTTAAACTCCCCAAGGTTAAACTCCCCTTTCTCATGTTCGCACTAATTGCATGCATAATTGCCTCCATCCTACTCCCCCTGCTCCCGCCAACTAACTGTGTGTCCGACAGCTGCTGTGGTGCTCATGGCGCTACTGCCGAGCCCGAGCCGTTGCGGACTGCGGTGCCCGAGCGGGGCGGGGCGGCCCTACGCGGGCAGCCTCTTGGGCATCTCTGGAGGTCGGCCGGCCGCGTTCGCTGGTGGGACGCCCTGTCACCTCCGTGGGTCCCGCCGCGCGGGCGGGCGGGCGCGGCGCCGCTCCCTCGGCTGCTGCTGCTGCGGACGAGATGACGCCCCCGCGGCCGCGTGCGTTGGCGGACCGGCCGGGGTCGCTGGGCGTCGGACACGATTTTATCACAGAGTGCGGAATTGAGGTTGTGACGCCGATCCCGATGTTTGCGGGATGCAATATTTGTAGTGTTGTGTTTGCGCTGTATTTATATTTATTGCCCGTATCTCGGTACGTCCCCGTCGTAATTTAGGAGTTCCGCGACGGGGGCGCCCTCGAGTGCGTGGCTTGTATGTTCTTTCCTGGTGCTCTGAATACACTGTATGGTTCCAAGGACATGGCGAGCTGCACATGGTAGGAGTCCTGTCAGTCTCATGCCCAGGCAGCAAGTGATGGGGCCTGGAAACTAGTGGTATGAAACTTCTGAATAGTTCAAAGGCTCTGGCAGCTCCCTCCAGTAATGTTCCCGTTTATCCCTGCAGATGTTTCACTGATGTTGTGGCGAAATATGGTGTGACTGAATTTTGCTGGTAGCTGCTTCTTTCAGCGGGTGAGTATAGTTGCTTATTTTGTTTATCTGGTCCGTATGAGCTACAGGCGGCCCCAATTACGGTTAAAGTTAGCTGGTAGATATAAATAACCAAAAACACGTTTTATTACAGGATTCACCAGCTAAAGAACTGTACCATAATGTACATATCACCCTCAATGCACATAGAAGCAAAATAATTTGCATAAAGACCGTAGGCAAAAGGGTGAAAACAGAACTGTAGCTCAAATAACGTAAAATAATTGCCGACATTTCATATGTGAGTAATTCCAGGAAAGAGGGATTTTTATGAAAATATTCACCTTCTCATCTGCGATTTGACTGAAACTTTGCAAGGTCAAGTGAGGGTCTGAGACACGTTTCGATGTTATCTCCATTCTAAATTGGTTAAACTACATGCCCATATTGACCGTATCCAGCTTGTTCACCCGTCAGCTACCTGGCTCCCAACGACTTAACCTACCTTGTGGCCCCGTTAATCCAATGCAAAGATCGCAGAACAAAATCAAGGGCTGGTGATGTCGTTCGCAAATCGTTCGCTAGTAGTAGATGTGGCTTTGCTCTCACAGTGAAAATAACGGCTTTCACACAACTAGAGCAAGGGTGGGTATGGGTGAGCCCGGCGAACATCTAAGTGCAAAAAAATGTGCTCTGCTCTGTTTAAAAAAACTTCTCGGAGCGCGAGATGTGCGGTGTAGTATACCATACATTTTTATGTTTGTTTAATTTTTTTCATCGATATGTAAATTAAAACGTGCCACAACTCCGCGCCTGACCACCAAATCTCCGTGACGTGTAGCTTTCTTGATCTATTGGACCGACCTCGGACATGCAACTCCACTAAACGCAAGGGGCTCCACAGGCAAGCTTGCTTTTCAAAGTTGAACAATGTCCAAAAGGCGATGGTGGAAATCCTTGATGAAACCATCCTGGAATTACCCATTTGCGCGAACCTGTGCCCTAAATCAACCAGACGTGCACCTGAACACGTGCGAATGCGGGTGCAGCATGGGAAAGGAATTAAATGCATATTCCGCCCGGAAAAAACACTCTTCCCTTCACGATATTCACCCTGGCAAAGGGGAGCATGAATCAGGGTACCATTCCTGGCTTGGGTATGGCAAGGATTGTGCGAATGTGCATGTGGTTCAAACAGGCCAGATGAGAAACGTGTGTTGAATTAATTTTCTACTGTTTGAGTTTGGTTTGAGTTTGACAGCAGCCCCCCCCTCCAAATGGCGCAGCAGGTAGTTCTGCGGTTTTGTGAATAAATATTTGATGTGATGTTTTGGTTGAACGGAATGGAATCACTGCGTTGTATTCGACTGATTTAGCGGTCTAGATTTGTCTCAGCTACTCAACATGCAACAACGTAATTAGTGACGCATGACTGTTAGATTATATTTCCTACTTCCACTGTTCATGGTCGTTGGTTTGTTATCAAACAAAATCTGAGCAGATGGCTTGAGGTATGAGCTCATTTAGGGGCCGACGCAGGAGCGCCGTGGTGTGGGGGGGCAACTCGGGAGAAATCGTTAAAAAAGTTTTTTTTTAAGAAAATCGGTCAAAATTTCGCCATAGGGGGCATGGCTCCTACCCCCCCCCTCTGCGTCCGCCAGTGAGCTCAGTTCTGAACAAGTGCGCGTGCGTCTGTGCGGGGCAGAGGACGGCCTCAGATTGTCGGTACCACCAGGTGGCGGTCGGCGCTGCACGGGTCCAGCAGGACTTCGGCCATGCCTCTCTGGGGCAAGTCTCAGAAGAGCCCCCCGGACGTGGTGCGGGCCATCAGAGACGGACTTGTCGCCCTCGAGAAGGGAGACAGGAAATCGGAGAAGGTGAGTTTCCTGAGGCAGTTGGTGCCGGCCGCGGGGCCGTTTTCACTCCTGAAGTACTGTGTAGAATGAACCACACTGGCACAGCCCCTGCTGTTGAATGTGTACACACAAGGCCTGGAAGTTTGTTGTGCTATTGCTGGCGAACAATGGCTTTCTTAGTCGGGATTCATCAAATAACTTATGTATTGCCCCCACACACACACACACTTATCTGGAAATATTTTTTCTGAAAAATATTGGCAACCAGTTTTCCTTCAGCAATCTGGGACTAAAGACAAAACGCGCAAGTGTTTTGTTTCTAATCATGACCGAGGGAACAGTGGTTTGCCAGCGAGTAGCCGAAAACTGACGGGCCTAGTGCGTATAGATTCTATTGCGGGGAGCTGTGCCTCACGGACGTAGTGCGCCACTGGATTGGCAAGGGTCTTTCTACCCATGACATTTCACGATCTGAAGTTCTAATCTAAATCAGGGTTTTTGAAAATGCAACACCGTGAAAAACTGCTATGATTCTATTTTGTGCCAACAGTAAAGACTGTCCTAACAACGCTGCTCAGCCTGATTTCTTAGGGATATATACTTCCAGCGATTATTTCACCGTTATCGCTTCCGATGTCGCCGGTATTGATAATGGCCATGTGTTAGAATTTTTCACACGATCGCCTCTCATCAGTGTCCGTCTTTCTCCCTGCTCGCTGCGGTTAGGCCTGCTCCTCGGTGCCTGTGCACGTTTGGTTCTACCTTACTGTCATTTATGCAAGTGGTTGGGCTCCAGTAAAGTTTTAACACCCGTGTATTTTTCCGCAAGCGTTGCTTTCTGAAGATAACATCCCTCTCACATTCCTGTGTTGGATCTGCTCTTGTCGAATTTCTCTCAACGCTGATTTACACATATTTGCTCTTTTGTCGGATTTAATTGTAGAAGCACGTCCTGTTATTTTCTAGAGGTCGCAGATATAATCAATTCGGGTCCATCCCGCCGTAGAAACAAACGCGGATTTGTTGCGCGCGCCATTATATCAAGTGGTGATTGGCAGGCTATGGAGGACGTCAGTAAGAACCTGGGCTATGTGAAGACGATGCTGTTCGGCTCGGCTGAGCAGGAGGTGCCCTCCGAACACCAGCTGGCCAGTCTCGCTCAGGAGATGTACAACGCCAACCTGCTGCTGCTGCTCATCAGAAACCTCGCCAAAATCGACTTCGAGGTAAACTCACCCGGCAGACTAGCCACGTTTTCCACGCACTAAGCATGGGAAGGTGTGCGATTTGACATGGAATGGCTCAAACGTCAGTTTTGTTATTTACGAGGTGCCGCTTGAATACCAATGATAAGTGAAACGCCCAACGGAATAGTTGAATTTGGATGTCAAATAAAGCCGAAGAGGCAATCTTGTTTCTGTCCGATCCATGCGGCCGTGAGCCTGTGTGTGACGCCTGCCTGTTGTGTGACTGAGCGGTGCGGTGAGTGACGGGGGCGAGCCCAGTGCCTGTGTGTGACGCCTGCCTGTTGTGTGAGTGCTGCGGTGACTGAGGGAGGGGAGCCCGGTGCCTGTGTGTGACGGCGGGCGAGCCCGGTGCCTGTGTGTGACTTCTGCCTGTTGTGTAACTGAGCGGTGCGGTGAGTGACGGGGGGCGAGCCCAGTGCCTGTGTGTGACTTCTGCCTGTTGTGTGAGTGAGCGGTGCGGTGAGTGACGGGGGGCGAGCCCGGTGCCTGTGTGTAACGCCTGCATGCTGTGTGACTGAGCGGTGCGGTGTGTGACGCCTGAGGGAGTAAAAAGGATGTGTATATGTTGAAAAGGTGAAAAGAGCATGTGTCTGTTCTGGTAGGGTAAGGGCATGTGCCTACTGTGAGGGAATCAAGACGCGTGTCTGTCCTGGCAGGGTAAGATGGGCGTGTCTTCTGAGAGGAGAGGCATTCCACGACAGATCGACAAGTGCATAACACCGACACCCCTCCGATTTTCTTGAAAATTGGTAAATGGGGTTATCAGGTGCTCTGAATTCACCTGTCCAATTTTCAGTTCAATCCGATCAACGGTTTTTGAGTTATAGCCTCGGGCATTTTAGGATAGTCGCAGGACAAGGGTATTTTCAGCACGCTTACATACTGTTACGAACCTTTTGTCTGGGGTTCGTTTGGGGAAAAGCGACGGCAGGAAAACAGTGTGTATAAAGATGGTAACTAATTATTCAAGCAAAACCGCATGGCCAAACGACACGGCATCAAACAAACCAGACCCATTCGCCCCCTAACGGTATTGTGCATACACACCGAGACGGTACATGGCAATAGCACATCAAGCGAGCCAGCAACGGGGCGAGACGGTCGTTAAAGGGAGAAGGATTGAATCCAATCGAAGCCACCAATCGGACCCGGACATGCTAGTTACTATCCAGCATTATGGCAAGAATGTAAAGAGCTTGTTTCGATCAAGCCCAGGAGGAAGGAAGCCCAGAGAATCGCCCTGGGCTGTAACCCACCGAATCGTTGAGATCAACTCGGAGGGAGGGGAGGGAGAGGCGGAACAGTGCGACTCACCTGGCCGAGTCCGGTCCTGGACTGACCTCCCGACCCCGCTGGCACACCGACCTCAGCTCGGCTCACGCACGAGGACCAATGAAATTCGACGACACATTAACACGGGGCGGGAACAATTGGAAACCTTCTCGAACATTCTACCCACAAACTAACACGAGAGCTAAAAGCTCAGCGCCCGCTCGGCTTCGAACTCACCATCGCTGAGTAACTGCTAATGAACAGCGCCTTAACCGACTGAGCTAACCCGCGGAGCGACCGGAGACACAGTCCCGACGTATCCAGTCCGCAACACTACCCCCTCCTGAGAAGTCTGCGACCCGCAGACTTATTTAATAAACAAAAACAAAGCATCCTGAACGCACACCAAATATCGCTTAGCTGTGATGTCTCCTCTTCCTGGAGCCGCAACCAAGTTGGGAGCCTTGACTGCAGCCTACGGAAACCGATTGGGGTGAGCTGGACGCCATCGCTTCGAAAGTAATTGTCATTGTTCACGATCTGATGGCTCTTCTTGCGCGGCATCTCTTGAACAAACCGAATCCGAATCAGGAGATAGGTGGATCCTGCCACGGCTCTGAACGAGGGACTCCAGCCAGTCCCAATCAGCAGGGCCCAGCTCCAGATACAGGCGAGCATCAGACGAGGCCGAAATAAATATCCTCCGCCAAGGGATCCATCCTGAAGAAGGAACAGACAGCGGCAGCCACGGGACACGGTGACGAAACAACAAGAGCACTATCAATGCACGACGTGTTGAACTTATGCATATATGTACACGTATGTCTTGGTCATAACAAGACACAAACCTCGTCAAGATGGGCATTAACGCGGAGCAAGACATACCATTAGTGAGGATCAGCCTAATGGGGCACGTAGGATGTCTGTTTTTGTGCGTCACGAGGTCGCAAGTTATAGCGAACTGCGGGAGCACTCACAGGAAAAGCTTCCGGTACCTGTTCGGATGCTTTTCGATGTTTTTGCAGTGAGCTTTGTCAAGATCCGTTGTGGCTGGTGGTTTTTGTGCGTGATCCCAGCTATAAGCGGGCTGCTCACACTTCCACAAGCGGTTGGCGTGCACAACCTTTGCCTTTGAGTGTGGAGCGCGTCGAATTCGGTAAGTGACTTCCGAAAGACAGTTTACCACGGTGTAAGGGCCCTCCCAATCACTCATTAACTTAGGTGATCTACCCTTGACTCTTCTGGGGTTGTAGAACCACACCTTATCGTTTTCATCGAAAACCGAAGACCTTGCCCTTGCGTCATGTCTCATCTTCATTGCATCGGCTGCAACCCTCAGATTCGTCCTCGTCAGCTGGTGGACTTCGGCGAGGTGATGCCGCAAACGTCCCACATACGTAGAACTGGCTACCGGAGGCTCCACTTCCGGGGGACGTCCGATCGCCAGATCCACGGGTAGCCGGATCTCATGCCCCATCATCACCCTAGCCGGAGAGAAGTCTGTCGTCTCATGCTCCGATGACCGATATGCCATCAGCAAGAGCGGTAGCTTCTCGTCCCAGTCGTTCTGTGCCTTAGAACAGAACTTGGCCAGCTCTTGGCCCAACGTACGATTAAATCGCTCGACCATGCCATCTGATTCTGGTCTCAATGGTGTTGTTCGCGTTTTCCTAACGCCCAGTAAGTCACAACACGCCTTGAACACTTTGGACTCAAAGTTTCTTCCTGGTCAGAATGTAGCTCGAATGGCACCCCGAACCGTGAGAAAAAGTTATCCACCAGAGCGCGAGCCACGGTCTCTGCCTCCTGATTCGGTATAGCTATCGCCTCAGGCCACTTCGTAAAGTAGTCCATAGCTACACAGATATACTTGTTTCCGGAGGTGGTTGTGGGTAACGGACCCGCGATATCGACTGCAACGCGCTCCATTGGAGCCCCAGAAACGTAGAGCTGCAGAGGTGCATTTCCTTTCCTTTGGGGCCCGTTTTTAGCACAGCATGTCTGGCATGACGGCACCACTCCTGACGTCACTTCGCATGCCCATCCAGTAGAAGCGTTGTCTAAGTCTACCAAGTGTCTTTTGGTACCCAGATGGCCACTGGATATGCTGTTGTGTTGTTCCTGCAAAACATGTGATCTGAGCTTACGCGGCGTAACAACCTGCCAGTGAACACAGAGGCCATCTACAGACTCCCATTTGTGCTGGAGCACACCAGATTTGACCCTGAGGACATTCCAACGAGACCACAAGTCTTTTGCCTCAGGGCTGAGACAGCTAACCTCATCCCATGGGGGTCTGACTTTGTCTTTCACAAGGTGCCGAATGATTGGACCCATACCTTCGTCCTCCAGCTGGGCTTGGCGTATTTCAGTCAAGGAAACGCCCTGATGTGAAGAGCCACATTCCTCGTTCCCAACAAGGAGTGGCCCTTTGGAAGGCTCCGAATCCCCTGCAGTCGGAGATGATGAAGATGATATCGTGTGCTGTAGAGACACAGCAGAAGACGGGCGAGATTTCTTTTTGCTTGCACCCTGAGCATGAAACAGAGCCTGATTGCAGTGTAGACTGCAGACTTCTTCCTTTGGGCTGCAGTGGCGACACGCAGCATCGCAGGGTCGTCGGCTAAGCGCATCTGCGTTGTGATGGGTCTTCCTGGGCGGTACTGGATCTGGAAGTCATATTGGTCCATACGCGCGATCCATCTTGCCAGCTGACCTTCTGGCTCTTTCAGGGTTCGAAGCCATTGCAAGGCTGCGTGATCCGTGCGAACGAGAAATTGCCGTCCATACAGATAGTGATGGAAGTGTTTCATGCTTTCAACAATTGCCAATAACTCTCTTCGAGTCACACAATAGTTCCGTTCGGGACTGGTGAGAGAACGACTGTAATATGCAATTACATGTTCTTGTCCGTCCAAGATTTGTGAGAGGACCCTCCTATGCTGCAGTTGCTTGCGTCAGTGTCAAGCACAAACGATGCTGACTCTACCGGGTAAGCCAGAACTGGAGCAGTCACCAAGACCTTCTTCAGAGCTTCAAAAGCAACTTGGCAATCAGACGTCCAGTCAAACTTCTGCCCTCTTTTAGTAAGTTGGTGCAGTGGAGCAGCTATCTGCGCAAAGTTCTTGACGAATCTGCGATAGTAGGTACACAAACCCAAGAAACTCCGAAGCTGTTTGACACCTCTTGGCACAGGCCAGTCTTCCACAGCACTTGTTTTCTCTGGATCAGCGGCCACCCCTTCAGGAGAGACGATGTGCCCCAAGTATCTCACCTTTCGTTGAAAGAGAGTGCACTTTTTGGGGCTCAACTTAAGTCCAACATCACGCAGCCTCTTGAACACTTCACTCAGGTGTTGAAGTTGTTCCTGGAATGTTGTTCCCATGACAATGACGTCATCGAGGTACACAAGTGATGTTTTCCACGCAAGGCCATCCAGAACTCGTTCCATAAGGCGCTCAAACGTCGCAGGCGCGTTACATAGCCCGGAATGGCATGACCCTGAACTGCCAAAGCTTGGACCCGCTCCCGGCAGAGAATGAGGTCTTCGGCTTGTCCTGGTCGGCCATTTTTACCTGATGGTAACCTGATTTCAGGTCCAAGGTTGAAAACCACTGACTGCCAGACAGTGCATCGAGAGTTGTATCGATCCTAGGAAGCGGATATGAATCCTTTACAGTGGCCTTGTTGAGTTCCCGATAATCGACACAACAGCGAAGGCTACCATCTTTCTTTTTCACCATCACGATCGGGAAAGACCAAGGACTGCTAGAGGGTTCAATGATGCCTTGGTTTTCCATGTCTGCGATCATTTTCTGGGCTTCGTCACGCCTTCCTAGCGGGATTTTCCTTGGTGGACATTTAATTGGTCGCTGATCACCTGTATCAATGGTATGTTCCGTAATATCTGTGCACCCAAAATCCGTGTCATCCTTCGAGAATACATCAACGTATTCAATGAGAAGATCCTTCAGCCGCTGACTCTCCACATCTGTGAGTTCCGATCGACTCCGTTCGAACACGTCTGCGAGGTGCTCTGGCAAGTCGATGCCAAGCTCACTAGAGACAGAGCCCTGAACACCAACGCCGAGAATTGGTTCACATATCCCCAAACTTGTGCCTGCCGGTAGGTGAACAAACCTGTCCGAGATGTTGGCCATCAACACTGGAATCTGGTCTTTGCCACCATCGCACAGAGTTCTCCCAATTAGAATGCCCCCATCGAGAACCCCAGATGACTCAATTATTGCCAGGTCGGCATTGCTGTTGTCACCTTTTGGACAGTGGATCACCATCTCTGACCTTGGAGGTATTCGTATTGGTTCACGTGTGACAACTCTGAAGGTATGCTCTTCAACGTCATCATGAACCACCAATGGAACCCGATCGTGACCCAAGATCAGCTGCGAATTCGGGATATCAATTCGGCAGCTGTGTCTAGACAAGAAGTCAAGCCCGATGATACACGGGTCCTGGATGTCAGCCGCGGAAACAGAAACCCGTTTTACAACGCCCTCAATTTTCAGCTCGATTTCGACTGGGCCCCGCAAAGGCAGTGTGTGACCCGTCACTCCACGTAATTCCACGTCTGATCTGCCAAGGTCCATATCCTCGAGCAGGTCAGCTCTCACCAATGATTTTGCGGAGCCAGTGTCGATGAGCAGCGGGTGGGTCCTGCCATTTATTGCTCCCATCACCCTCAGGGATCTAATATCGGCTGACTTTGACCCATGCTCTACATCAGGGCTTGACATCTGTCCAGCTGGTGATCGCCCTTCATCACCAGCTTCACCTAGTTTCCCGACCGGGTTACGCCGCTCGGTTCATAGTGATCCGCTGGATGGGAAGCTCTATGGCGCTGCTGACAGTTGCGCTGAATGTGACCAGGTTTCCCACAATGCCAGCACAACACCCCTGGGCCCCTTTGAGTAGCCCCAGCCGGAGGCCCGGCCCGTGTCTGCCTCGATATTCCCGCAGCTACAGTCCGCTCCAAATGGTCCAACCTCTCTGAGATCACATCAAGCGTTGGTGTCGCACCACTAGTATTTGGTGCTGCCGTATGGACGTTTGACCCAGTGTTGCCACTGAAGAGGATATCCTTGCGCCCATACGACTTCTGGAGAGCCTCGATCCTCTGGGCACAAGTCAACGCGTCAGAAGCGTTGCTGGGTTGGTTTGCATGACAGATATCTGCATGTCTGGGTTGTTCAATGCTTCAACAAATTGGTCACGGATCAGCCGGTCAAGGAATTCAGCGGGTGCCCCGGGGTATGCTAGCGTTCCCAATCTCTTGACATCGTATGCGAGCTCAGAGAGCGTCTTATTTTGATGCCTTGCTCTATCTCTGAACTGGGCAAGGAATAGCTCCTCTTGGTGAGGAATCCCAAAACGCTGGTCGAGCGCCTCTGAAAGCATGATAAAGTCCAAATCGACACCCTGTGACAGATGGCCAAGAATCTCTAATGCTGTCCTCTGAGGCTCGCAATGAGCTGAGTAGCCCTTTCCCGATTATTCCATCCATTCTGGTCAGCAATAGCTTGGAACTGGGCCTTATAAGCCGCCCACGATATTGTTCCATCATAAGGCTGGGGCACAAAATGTCCCATGGAGCTTGCCACCGACTTTGTGTCAGACAGGTTCTCCCCGCCATGTTGACCTACATCAACAGCCGGCATGGAATCAGAAAGGCATGAGCCCATCAAGTCAGAGAGCGTCTGGACCTGCCTCTGTAGTTCCTCAAACTGTGCTTGAGAAGGGTGGCCGTGATATTGATTCACTACTGAGCTGGGGAACTGAGCCGCAGAACACACAGCTTGAGCTGCTGTCACTGCCTCCACCTTTTCCATACCATTGGGTTCACTAATTTTCTGGGTCTGACTCCTTGTTGTAATACCCTTACCATCCATAATTGAAAACAAACGTGGGTTACGTGACTACTTCTGACACCAAATGTTACGAACCTTTTGTCTGGGGTTCGTTTGGGGAAAAGCGACGGCAGGAAAACAGTGTGTATAAAGATGGTAACTAATTATTCAAGCAAAACCGCATGGCCAAACGACACGGCATCAAACAAACCAGACCCATTCGCCCCTAACGGTATTGTGCATACACACCGAGACGGTACATGGCAATAGCACATCAAGCGAGCCAGCAACGGGGCGAGACGGTCGTTAAAGGGAGAAGGATTGAATCCAATCGAAGCCACCAATCGGACCCGGACATGCTAGTTACTATCCAGCATTATGGCAAGAATGTAAAGGCTTGTTTCGATCAAGCCCAGGAGGAAGGAAGCCCAGAGAATCGCCCTGGGCTGTAACCCACCGAATCGTTGAGATCAACTCGGAGGGAGGGGAGGGAGAGGCGGAACAGTGCGACTCACCTGGCCGAGTCCGGTCCTGGACTGACCTCCCGACCCCGCTGGCACACCGACCTCAGCTCGGCTCACGCACGAGGACCAATGAAATTCGACGACACATTAACACGGGGCGGGAACAATTGGAAACCTTCTCGAACATTCTACCCACAAACTAACACGAGAGCTAAAAGCTCAGCGCCCGCTCGGCTTCGAACTCACCATCGCTGAGTAACTGCTAATGAACAGCGCCTTAACCGACTGAGCTAACCCGCGGAGCACCGGAGACACAGTCCCGACGTATCCAGTCCGCAACAATACCATAAAGAATAAACGAAATTGTGCATAACTGTATATTTTTAGAATCCTAATTGTATCACCAACCTAGCCCAATAGCTAGTTTTTGAAAAATTCAAAAATTTCCTTTTCAAAAATTTTTATCAATAAATTAATTCAATATTCTATATCGAGCCCAGTTAAAAAAATATTTTTATTATCTCAAAATGCTGCTACATGTGTTCAAAGTTGATGTGCAAAAAATTAGAGACAGGTCTTTTTCCAAAATGTCTTAAAATATTATATTTTTCTGGTTATGATCGGAGTATAATTGTCTTATGCATGGTATAAAGGGCTGTTCATATATGATGTCAGCGAGAAAAGAGGGGGAGGGGGTTTGGATCTTTTTTCTGAAGAAGGGGAGGGGTCTGGCTTTCTCTGTTGAGGGGGGTGACAAATCATCGGCTGTCATGGAATTGTTTTATTGAGCAAGAACTGTGCAGGCCCAGGGTAGTTAAGGAACGGGTACTTTGATGTTTCGTAGTCAATGTTTTGTAGCCACACCCAGTGTCCACCGCTACCAGCTGCCCTCTGTGCACAAATAGAGGCTGCTACGACTACTACCGCCTGGGTTTGTGTTCCAGGTAGAACTCAGTACATGGCACGCGATTGAATTGCTACATTAGTACAAATACCGAGTGTGTTTGGTTGGATTGTTTATTTTTACACACGAAAATCAATCATTTCGGCATCCCGATTGCGAAATCACACAATGCATAAATGCATAAATCACACAGTCGACCCACGACGGCACACCCTCACCTCCCGTCCCTCCTGACCAGACAATGCTGCAACCCTAGCCAGGACCCTACTTACTGGTATAAAACTGTGTATATCCCGTGTCCCCTTTATCGCCAGGGCTATGCGAAACCGACCCTTCAGCTTCTCGGTCGCCTGCTCTACCTGTACCTTACCAACGTAAATGCAGAGAATCTATGTTTTGAATTTTTCTGTAAGGAATTTATACATGTCACGGGCATTGGTGATCTGATCCGTGTAGGGCCGCCGAAGACTTTCATGCGCCGTCGCTCTCTTGATGGTACCGCCCACGCCGTCACAAGCACTTTTTCCATGTGAAGTTGCAAAGAAATTCCAGTCACACTTCACACCAAAATCCTCCTCGTAGTGGCAGACGTTCAGGAAGTTAAATCTATTTTTGTACTGACCAGCACAGCCATCAGAGAAGAAGTGAATCGTATGAAGATTGGGAACGTGGACCTTCAGTGCTGGCATTAGTTCTGTCAGGAATGCGTGTACAGTGCTTGTTATGTGTTTGGTTGTTTCTGATATGATACAAAAGCTTTGGTGACGCTGACCTCCTTCTTCACGCCAGTAAACAACAAAGGGGTGAACTGTGCACTGCCCTGCATCCCAGTGATGGCTCTGAACCTCGTCCTGCAAAACGAAAGTGTAGTTTTGTGAGAAATCTCCAACTACTACCGTCTCACCTGGGGCCAGGGTGTCCTTCATCTCCCGGAAAGTCTTACTTTGGTGATGCGAGACAAAGTGATGTTTCGTCAACTTCACTACAGCCCTGGCTAGGTTTTGCAGGAACTCGGCTCGTGTTGCAACCACATTGATCAGTTCACAGCGATCTGTGCTGACCCACTGTTTGTACCTTTGCTCAAATTCATAATTATCCTCCTCAGTATCCTGCACTAGTTCTAAAAAAGTCTAACACACCCTCTTCTCCCGGACAGTTTCCGCACCTACCCATCATACACTCCTCAGCATCGCAATCACACACAGCATAATCAATAAGATCATGGTAAGTCAATTTCTTTCCAAATGACTCCACCATCAGTTTTACATTTTGATGGTGGAGACAAACGCACACTGTGTGCGTGCCGCTGCTCCCAGCCGAGACACAGTGCTTGGGACGAAGCGAGCAGAATGATGAGAAGCCCACATGCGGATTCTCCGGGTCATCTTTGTACATTTTATACACCTCACTCAAGGTCCCCAGAATCAGGCGTTTTTGGACTTTTTCTCTCAAACCGTCCGGGTTCCGCACAGAGACAAAGTCCTTCACACCGGGACACATTCTGCTCACGGAATCCGACTCGTAGAATTCGACAACCTTCTGTTTCACACTTGATTCTATAATACTGCCCTTGTGCATGTTGTGTATGTCAGGTAACAGTCCTACGTCATTCTTTAACTTGCGAGCCTTTCTCGCCATGTATAGGCTAGTTCCGAAGAACTTCGCCGTCTGCTCCAGCGAGAACGGGGAAAGTGTTAGAATTTGCAGCCGCCGCTTGTAGTCCGTAGTTCCACAGAACTCTAGCTTCAGTCGCTGCATTAAATCGTCATATCTGGAAAGGCAAAATCGATCAAAAAAATTATCACTCTTTGCAAGTCTAAAATGAAAATAAAGCACATCTCTTGCTTTGCAAGGTAGATAATAATTTTCCCTCTCAACATTCGATGTACGTACTCATTTGGTACAATTATGAGCGCACAATAGATAATTCTCTGAAGATAGGGTTATAACTGATAAAGTTGTCGTATTTGGTTCACAGTGCCTAAAAACTGGGACGAAGTACTATTATAAGCTCCTACCTTGCGAGCAAATCATCGGCTTCATCCCGTCGTCTCTTTACGGGTGTCGCTTCTGGTGTAGGAACATCGACTCCCAACGAGGTGGAAAGCTTTCATTTCAGAATGCGCGTGGCACTTTTCAACTTTTGCTGTCCTAAGTCTCTTTTCTGCGGCACTGATAATCCACCTACAGAAAATGGTGAAGGCAATTAAGAGCGAAAGCATTGCATATATTTTGCACATGAGCTTGAAGAACGACGTCGTACACTCTTAGTTTATGTTCTAATATGTACGCCGAGTCAGATTCCAAAGTAATTACGAAGAGAAAGATACCTGAAGTCGTTGAGGTCGTAAGTGCAACACAAAATACAAGGTTGCACAAAATTGGTTATTGAAAAAATATTGTTACGATTTGGAACGCGTCCTCCCAACACCAAACCACCTTGAACCACCCTGTTTGGATACATCATTGTGAATGTTGTACACCAGTAAACACAGAAAACGTACCTGATCTCAATGGTGTTTGGTCTAGCACCTGCAAAGCTTGTCCAGTATCTTCCATATCCACCTCTGGCCTCGCCTCATCTTGGCTCTCTACTTGGCTGCTTGACGAGCTAACTAATAATGGAGAATCAGACTTTTCGTTTTCTGAGATATCTGGTAAACTATGCGGATCCTTCGTCAGCCTTTTGCGACAAGAGACACAAAGGTACGTCTTCTTCCCGATTCTTTCATCATTAACAGCACTAATCAATGCGGCTGATACTACTTGCACGCCTCGGAGACGCTTAGCCTTGTGCAACTGAAATGGGTCGGAGCAATAGTTTCTATTTTGTTTGGTCTTCATTTTCGGCCGAATGGACCACTCCGCCTACTACCCACAGCAGCAGACAATAGACTGGCACCAGCAGCGCTAGAGGCGGTACCTCCGAACAGAAACCCCAGACCGAAACCACAGTGTTAGGATCCTATTGCTTTTACAGCTGAAGACAGCTGAGATCGCAGAGTTTCTGTTTACGAGTGACAGACAATACCGGTGGGTTTCGCATGGCTTTATCTCGCCAACACCGAGCATCGACAGGGCGTGAATCGGAGCTGGACACTTCATAAATATCTTTCAAACAGGCATTCGATGGTTGTGGATCATAAGGTTATGATTTGAAATTGGTGGTAAAAACGGGAAAAATGGTTTTCGTTAAAATAGTACAAACATAGGCAACCCAAAACTAAAACTTCCAACGGGAGGGGGCTGTTTGGCCAAGGGGCTTCATTTCGGGCCCAGAGGGGCTATCATTTGAGCCTGGAAGTAGCGCCATGTGGGCCGGATCCCCGATTAGTAAGGTGTCACCTATCATAGGGGCGCCAGATTGCATCGTAGGGATGTCAATGCTTGCATTCGGAGAGAAGGGAGTGGTAAGCGATGTTTCAGCGGGCGTTTAGCTCCCGGGATATCAGGGTGGGTTGGTGGAGAGGGGGCACGTGCCCCCGCACTCGGCTCACCCTGGATTCGCTTATGTAAATTGAACACTAAAACCAACTTGTGTGCTGAATGTTACCCATAAGACGTCCATCCGGGCATTCAAGAACATATAGTGTCGTTAGACACGCTAAACCAAGTCTAAAAGAGAACAGCTGTTGCTGCATGGTCTGAAACAATTATTATTTAAAAATATTTACAAAAAGACCTATCTCCAATTTTTTGCATATCAACTTAGAACACATAAAGAAACATTTTAAAAAAATAAAAATGATTTTTTTAACTGGGCTCGATATAAAATATGAACTTACTTTATTGATCCAAAATTTTGAAAACCAAAATGTAAAAATTTCAAAAAGTAACTACTGCACTATGTTGGTGATAGAATGAGGATTCTAAAAACATATAGTTCGACACCGTTTTGTTTATTCTTTATGGTATTTAAGCGCGTTAAAAATTCCCTTGTTCTGCGGCTTTCCAAAAATGCCTGAGGCTATAACTCAAAAACCGTTCATCGGATCGAACTAAAAATTGGACAGGTGAATTCAGAGCACCTGAGAACCCCACCTACCAATTTTTAGGAAAATCTGAGGGGGTCGGTGTTATTTTGCACCTTCCACCTGTCGATTTGTCGTGGAATGCCCCAGGACGAAAGCAGGAATGATGATTGTCTGTTCTGACAGGGCAAGAAGGACGTGACCCAGATCTTCAACAACATCCTGCGGAGACAGATCGGTACCCGCTCCCCCACCGTGGAGTACATCTGCACCAAGACCGAGATCCTCTTCACGCTTATGAAGGGGTGAGCAGCCATCACCGACGCAGACACCCACAAGCGCAGCGGGAGGGCGGCACCGTCTCTCACCGCTCATGTTTAGCAAGTATCTTGATATCGAAGTTGGTATTGTAGTTTGTAGCTATTGTAGTTTGTAATTGTTGGTTCGAAGAGTTGCGCTCTTTGGCCGGGATGTTTTAACCGTTAATGATCGGCGCTAGTGCTCGGGTGTGTCCTGGTATGCGGGTATACAGGCAGCTGATGCGTTGATCCCGAGGTGATGCTGTCCGCCCCCTGCGTCGGTTGCTCGACGTTACCCCGCTGTGTTGCTGTGCCGGTATTAGCCCGGGAAGTCCCTGTGCTGGTGTGACCCCGGGGTGGATGTCCCTGTGTCAGAGTGACCTCAGGGAGGTGTCCCTGTGTCAGAGTGACCCCAGGGAGATGTCCCCGTGCCAGTGTTACCCTGGTTTGAGTGTCCCTGTGCCAGTGTTACCCCGGTTTGAGTGTCCCTGTGCCGGGTTGACCCCGCTGTGTCCCTGTACCGGTGTGACCTCGCTGTGTCACTGTGCCTGTGTGACCCTGCTGTGTCCCCGTGCCAGTGTGACCCTGCTGTGACCCTGCTGTGTCCCCGTGCCAGTGTGACCTTGCTGTGTCCCGTACCTGTGTGACCCTGCTGTGTCCCTGTGCCGATGTGACCCTGTTGTGGCCCCGTGCCGGTGTGACCCTGCTGTGACGCCGCTGTGTCCCCGTGCCTGTGTGACCCTGCTGTGTCCCCGTGCTGGTGTGACCCCGCTGTGTCCCCGTGCCGGTGTTACCCTGGTTTGGTGTCCCTGTGCCAGTGTTACCCGGTTTGAGTGTCCCTGTGCCGGGTTGACCCGCTGTGTCCCTGTACCGGTGTGACCTCGCTGTGTCACCGTGCCTGTGTGACCCTGCTGTGTCCCCGTGCCAGTGTGACCCGGCTGTGACCCTGCTGTGACCCGGCTGTGTCCCCGTGCCAGTGTGACCTTGCTGTGTCCCGTACCTGTGTGACCCTGCTGTGACCCGGCTGTGTCCCTGTGCCGATGTGACCCTGTTGTGTCCCCGTGCCGGTGTGACCCTGCTGTGACCCCGCTGTGTCCCCGTGCCTGTGTGACCCTGCTGTGTCCCAGTGCCGGTGTGACCCTGCTGTGACCCAGTGCCGGTGTGTCCCCGGTGTAGGTGCCCCTGTGCCGGTGTGACCTTGCTGTGGTCCCGTACCTGTGTGACCCCACTGTGTCCCCGTGCCGGTGTGACCCTGCTGTGTCCCCGTGCCGGTGTGACCTTGCTGTGTCCCGTACCAGTGTGACCCTGCTGTGTCCCCGTGCTGGTGTGACCCTGCTGTGGCCCCGTGCCAGTGTGACCCTGCTGTGACCCTGTGCCGGTGTGACCCTGCTGTTCCCCGTGCCAGTGTGACCCTGCTGTGTCCCCGTGCTGGTGTGACCCCGCTATGGCCCCGTGCCAGTGTGACCCCGCTGTGTCCCCGTGCCGGTTTGACCTCGCTGTGTCCCCGTGCTCAGGTACGAGCAGCAGGAGGTGGCGCTACACTGCGGTTGTATGCTGCGCGAGTGCTCCCGCTACGAGCCGCTGGCCAAGACGGTGCTTTACTCGGAGGAGTTCTACAACTTCTTCTCGTACGTCGAGGTCACCAACTTCGATATTGCCTCCGACGCCTTTGCAACGTTCAAGGTAGCGTGGAAGCCGCGTGAAAGCCAGCAAGGTAGCGTGGGAGGTAGTGGGGAACCGGTTGTCAGACATAGTCATGCAGGACTCCACCAGTGTTAGCTAGAAACGTTTCGTTACAACATTGCTGAATGTTTACTAATGGTCTGCCGAAATATTGTAATTTTGTCTTATCAAGGCCGAGCACTCTTTGGCACCAAGGACTTGTAACACTAAATTGGTCCATGTTCTAGTTTAAGTTTTCTGAAGTTAAAGAGTGAGTGTTGTGGGAATGACCTAGGACCCTAAAAAGATGATACAGATGACAGTAAAAGCGCTAAAAGACTGGCAGCCTAAAACGCCAAAGTCCAGAAACTAAAACGTCTAAACCCTAAAAAGCCCAAAAAGGCTACGTCAAGGTAAAGATAAGAAGAAAAAAGCGTGGGATGAGGTTCATCCCATCCCACATCCCACATCCCATCTTCCCACATCCCACCTCATCCCACGCTTTTTTTCTTCTTATCTTTACCTTGACGTAGCCTTTTTGGGCTTTTTAGGATTTAGACGTTTTAGTTTCTGGACTTTGGCGTTTTAGGCTGCCAGTCTTTTAGCGCTTTTACTGTCATCTGTATCATCTTTTTAGGGTCCTAGGTCATTCCCACAACACTCTGCGGTTTATGGCACCCTATCTTCAGCAGGCCTTCCGAGAACTTGTTAAAGAGTGAACTCGAGTTTCGTTTTGTAGAATATTTCAATAGCTTTTAAACAAAGTAGTGTTCAACGCAATCGGCGCAATAGCTTTCTTTCCACGCTCGGTAAATACCCAACTCTCCATAGGTCTAGGCTGTAAAATGCCTCACGCGTTGAAACGGTCACGTCATCGTTTCATGTTGCCAGACAACTTGAACGGGGACTGTTAGGCATCATCCTGATCAAGATGTGGGAAGTTATCTACGAAATTCCTCTTCCATGTTTAGCTTACATTAATGGTGACTGCGCAGTTACGCTCCCTCACCGCTTCCCGAGACCAGGGGGAAATAAAAGTTTATTTGCGCCGAGAAACCACGGCGTAAAATTTGGAACATCCGGCCATATGCGTAAGTTTTCCAACCCAGAATGCATAACGTAAAGTTACGGACAGAGCAAAGCGGCGACATCGTCATCAAAACATTTCGGGCGAACCAGTCGAAGTCCTCTACGTTTCCCTTGGCTTTTGGGTATAAATTGTGCACAAATCATTAACGTAAGATGGGACTGCTTTGAAATAGTGGGTAACTGCCGCCCCGGTAGCTCAGTTGGTAGAGCGTTGGGCTCCGGCCCGCTGCTCAGAAGCATGCAGTGGCAGTGCATGTCCAGGCTTGGGACCGGTTCCCCTGAGACGCTCCGGCGCTCAATAGTTTACCCGACGTACAGGTCGGCTGGCAACTGACTGATGAGAGGGTGACCTGAGCGGGGCGGCCATCCCTGTGCTTTGTGGGACGTTAAACTTTTGCTTCTAAGTTAACCCTCCATTGAGGGAGTTGCTCGTTCGGGTGGTGGGGTCGGGGTCTCCGTAACAAGTCCCTTGATGACTTTAGTGAGACTCCGACTCCGGCAGCCGTACTAGGAACAACTTGCACAAAATTTATAAAAAAAACTCCAACAGTGTTAAGGATTTATGCAAATGTTATTTGATTCGGGAATTGTTTTTTGCATTAGCAATTGTAGCAAAAGCATTAAAGAATTGTCAAGGAAAATACAACATTTATAAACAAAGTGTGTTTACTTGATATTTACCAAAATGCGTAAAAATTCCACGGGTTTCTTACGCTGCGCAAATTTTATAGTATGGCGTACGGCAGAAAATTGATCATTGTCTGAAAGTCCACTGCGTAAGTATCCGTGCCTTACCCAAGTATTATTTTCCTCTGTCCGAGACAGCTGTTCGTATATTAGCAATACAATGGCAAGGGGTGGCCGTCTGCGCCCGCCGTGATCCTCACCAGCGCTGCGTCCACAGGAGCTGCTGACCAAGCACAAGATCATGTGCGCCGAGTTCCTGGAGTCACACTACAACCGGCTGTTCGAGCAAAACTACAAGGCCCTGCTGCACTCGGACAACTACGTGACGCGACGCCAGTCGCTGAAGCTGCTGGGGGAGCTGTTGTTGGACCGACACAACTTCACCGTCATGACCCAGTACATCTCCTGCCCCGACAACCTGAAGCTGATGATGAACATGCTCAAGGACCGGTCACGAAACATCCAGTTCGAGGCTTTCCACGTGTTCAAGGTGGGTGTTTGGCGTGTTTGTGGGAGCTATAGGGTACATTGAGTTTTCCTTGAACTTGTAGTGAAAGTGATATAAAGTGGTGTATACGGAAGCACTCTTTGTTCATATGCGTTGACTTTTTCCGTTCCTTAAAAGTGGGTCTGTCGCTATTACCTCTGTATATTCGTATTCTTCCATGTGGTAGTATGAATGCGAAAATGTATTTAACTTGCTTCAGCATCATGTACCCTTCATATTTTGCCAGTCTATTTTTGTCGTCTTCACAGGAAATGTCCCTCAGAAGACTACATTATTTCTGGATAGATAGATGTTTTGGATCATTCGTTGTCCCCTCTCGCTGACACGGCCGTGTCTGTTATAGGTGTTCGTCGCCAACCCCAACAAGCCCAAGCCCATTCTGGACATATTGATACGTAACAGAGATCGCCTGGTCGAGTTTCTCTCTCGCTTCCAAACCGACCGGAGCGAAGACGAACAGTTCAACGACGAGAAAGCCTACCTTATAAAACAGATCAAAGACCTGAAGCCGGCTACTGACCAAAAGTGACTGGCGTTGCGGCCGGAAGCTACAGTTGCAGTAATTGTTGATAGATGGCAGCACCAGGAGCTGGGCGTTTGAAGTTTAGTACGCAGCTAGTTCTGCCGACTGGACTGCCGTGATACAGTTTTCAGGGACAGATAGTTACTTTGTGTGTGTGTGTGTGTGTACATGTTGAGGTTTCGTAACATATAAGCCGGTGTAATGTGAGCCAGTCGTGGATTAACATGTTCCCACATTTATGACTACCTATGAAGCGTAGTGACGATAGGCCCGGCCATCGGTGGGTGGGCCTCTATTATTGTTGCTGGTTAGCCAGGGCGTAAGCTTCCCCGGTGGAAAGGAGACTGAACGGTGCCGTCCTTACCTTTTTGTGACTGTTGGTATCACTGTTTATTGAGGGTTGATCAGTGGGGAGCGGGAGGGGAGGAGGGCAGGCCAGGAGAGCTTTAGTGATTGCGTGAGATGTGTACGTTCAGTGGGCGAGATGTAATTTGGTGGTTGAACTACGGATGGATCTAAGGGGGTGATACCTTTTCCCTTTTGGTCCGTGGAGCCGCCATCTGTGGTTGCCGGGTGCGCGAAGGTGGCCGGAACGCCGTTAAAATGAGCGCGCCGTTAAAAGGGGCCTTGGACGGTGGCGCTGACAATGACGTCCTGTTTTCCCAAAATTCCAGTGTCTTCTGCCGGTCCATGGGCATCTGTGGGCCTCTTTTCGACTACTAAACTTTTTATACACATCCCCCGTAAAAATCGTGTCGTGTGGAAGCCCCCAGGAAGGCACACACAGCACCTGCCAAGTGGTATGGGTCGCTGCCTTCCCCAGGCTGCCCCCAACCGAGTCCTGGGTGGTTCACTGGGCTGGGGCGCGCGGAGGACACTGTGTACTTTGACGGCCCCTGGGCAGGAGAGCTGCCGCGGAGTGGCAAGGTTAGTCTGAGAACACTGTGGGGCCAGCTGGAGCTGTTTGCCACCGGCATGAAGCAGAACTTAAATGCCATAAGTTCTGAGATGGAGTTCCAAATGTGGTGGGAGATTCTTTAATGTACGGTTTTTAATATCAGCGAGACGACATTAATCCTGCAATGTTGATTGACAACCTCGTCAGTATGTGGCCAGTGTGACGGAGCTTTAGGATTTGATTATAGCACTTGCAAAAATTAACTGGGGCGACTACCGCTAGTTGATTATTGTAAATATCTTTCAATGATATTCCTTATGTACTCCGTGGATTTTTACCGGACCTCGTTCATGTTCAGAAGCAGTGGCGGATGATTGCTGTGGAGTATTCTGACCGGCTGGTGATACGGTAATCGGGACTGGGTCCGACAGTGATTGCGATTCAGTGGCCGCTCTTAGGCAGCTGACGGTGCCGGCCGTGTTTGCCGGAAATGAAAGCATTGTCATGACAGGCGGTGCTGTAGTTGCTATCAGAACTGAGCCGCGGCATCTGGGGCGGCACAGCACTCCACCGCCCATCCATTGTGATAACGCCAGTACACGGCAACAGTGAGAGCATTGTTCTAGGTTAGCGAGAACGATATGGAGGCTAGTGAGACTGATGTTTGAGGTGTACCTGGAGGATTTGTGAGGTTAGTGGGAACGATGTCTGAGGCTAGCGAGGATTTGTGGGGTTAGCGGGAACGATGTTCGAAGCTAGCGAGGAGGATTGGTGAGGTTAGTGGCGATGATGTTCGAGGCTGGCGAGGATTTATGGGTTAGTGGGAACGACGTTCGAGGTTGCGGCCGGCCAACAGGCCACGCGCCAGAACAGCGAAGCCCGCACTGCTTCAAAAGCCAACGATACAGGGGTGCGTCTATTTTCAAAGTTTCCTGCACTGACTATGGACTTACGTTGACACGAACAATTTGTAGCGTCACAGATCGCCGCACTCGTTAGAGTGGCTGAGACCAAAGCACTAAAGAGGACTAAGCGAAGGACGGGGTACGGACACCTGACGCTGGGACCGCGGTGTGCCTGGGCGGGCGGACTGGTCGGGTTCACTCGGTCGTTAGGCGGCGGCCTCAGGCGGTAATGCCGGCCGGCTGCTGGGGTGGCGTCGCCACCGCCGCCGCTGCCGGCGCCGGCGCGTTCTCCCCCGGCCACGGCTCTTCGTGTGCGCCGTCCGTCCACACCGGCTCGTACGTCTCCAGTCTCTCCAGTAGGTGCTCCGAGTAGCCGGGGCTGTAGTACCTGCGGAACACCGGGCAGCGTGACCGCACCGCCGCCCGCATAGAAGACCTCCCCTTGACTGACCACCACCCAATATTATTGAAACCGTTTTCAATGTACTGACGGCGATTAAGCCACAGCAGCTGTGCTTAGCTGAGTAGGACGGAATTTCATCCGGTATGCCGCAGCCCGCATCGTACATTATAAAAAACACACTTTTACCCTAGTCGCGTGAGCACCAAAGCCGCTTTTCCAAACTACTGGGCACTGGCTGCGGCGACTGCAGTTAGTGTGGCCCACCTGACGATCTCCTCGGGGAAACAGTTGTTGATGGTGTTGATGTACTCGCGCAGCTCTGTGCCCGGCTCGGCAGTGATTTCCTGCACCTTGCGCAGGCATCCGGAGGTAACGAACTGACGCCGCGACTGGGGGTCGTGTGGCAGCACCTGCGCCCGAGCAGGAGGGCAGGATCAGTGAAAGGGGCCGGGACAGGATCAGAAGGGACCAGCCGTGGCAGGGTCAGGGGAGGAGCCGGGAGGGTCAGGAGGTTAGGGTCAGGAGAGAGACGTGGTAGGGTCAGGGAGGAGCCGGGTAGGGTCAGAGGAGGAGCCGAGGGTCAGGGGGAAGCCGTGGTAGGGTCAGAGGAGGAGCCGTGGTAGGGTCAGAGGAGGAGCCGTGGTAGGGTCAGAGGAGGAGCCGGGACAGGATTAGGGGGATAGAGCCGGATGAGGACTAGGGAATGGACCCGGGACCAGGTCGGGAGGGCTGAGATATGACCAGGGGGAGTAGCCGGGGCAGGATCAGGGAATATATCCGGAGCAGTATCCAGAACAGGATAAGAGACGGGATTAGGGGATGGAGCCAGGGCAGGATGAGGAGCCTTGTCAATACCAGAAGGCGCCTTGACAGGATAAGGAGCTGTCAGTACCAGGAGCCTTGGCAGGATCAGCTGGAGCCGGGCAGAGTCAGGGTGCAGTAGCTTGGTGCGGAACCAGCATGGCGTTATGGTAAAACAACGGGCCACAACTCATACGTGCATCTGTCTAATAAATTGGTGCAGATTGGCCGATATTTTAATCAATACGCCAACGGCTTCCGTTGAAATTTAAATCTATGATTTTACCTCACTGTAAAACATCTGCGACTGTGATTGTCTCCGTAATGTATTGAGTAGCGTTGCAGCCATGTCACCATGTGGGTCGAGCTAACAGCTGAGTAGCACAACTGTCACAGAGCCAGTTATATTAATTAATGGCCAGGACGCTGACAGACGGACGTGCTTGTCCAGACGACGCGCATCAATTTTATGCGACAAAAGCCCGGGCAATCGCGTAATCCCTTCACAAAATATATTCTGCAATATAATGTCTGGTCCTATACCTCTTTCCATTAACACGCGCATTGACGGAGGGCGGGTACCCGCCCCCTCGGGTTTTTCGGAGATAGTAGAAAAACGGCGGCGCTACGCGCCGCCGTACTTGGTATACCTTTTCCCTCATCATTTTGACAACTTTTGTGAAAATTTTAAGGTTAGGTCATCTCAGGTCAGGTCACCAGTACAGGTCAAGTGACCCGACCTCAAAAAAAGTTTAAGATAGCATAAGTCGGAGCAGGGTGAACTTATCGGATTGAAACTCATATCACATAATGGCCCCACCGAGTTCTCTAACATATGTTCCGGTATTTTTGATATCGATGACCTAAGGTCAGGTACGAGGCATGACCTCTCCATTGGAAATACATGGGAAAAATGGTTTTTACGGAATAACTCAGTAACGGATGGTGATAGAGGATTTATTTTAGCTGCATTAGACTCGCCTGGGCTTTGCAGTTCTAATGATATGCATTTTATATAATTTGACCCTGACCTGACCTCAGGTCAGGTCAAATCCTTGATTTGACCTAGCAAGGTAAAATTATATATCATTCGATTCGGCTTGCTAAGAGGATTCATATAGTTCAAATCGTTTTGCTCTATCTTTAATTGTTCAGATGTAATGCCCGAAAAACTGAATTTTACATGTTATCCCTTGAAAAAACCATCAGGATTTCCTGATAGTCTGGTGGTCTGATGGTTTTTGTGGGAAATTGAAACAGATCGGCTGATGGTTTCTGATGGTCTGGTGGTCCCTGATGGTTTCTGGTGGTTTCTGATGGTATCTGGTGGTTTCTGATGGTTTCTGGTGGTCATTTCTGGTGGTTTCTGGTGGCCTGATGGTTTCTGGTGGTCGAGTTCTGATGGTTTCTGGTGGTCGTTTTCTGATGGTTTCTGGTGGTCGTTTTCTGATGGTTTCTGGTGGTCAATTTCTGATGGTTTCTGGTGGTCGTTTTCTGATGGTTTCTGGTGGTCAATTTCTGATGGTTTCTGGTGGTCGTTTTCCGGTGGTATGGTGGCTTCCAGCATTCTGTGATTCCAGCGGTCAGCGGTTTCCAGCGAACCGCTACATGTGGTCTTCCAAAGATTCCCCTCCCCTTCGTAACATGTACCTTTGGGTATTTTAACGACAGTGTTAACGAAGTCGCGGTGGGCAGAAGTCGCGGTGAGCATTTAGGTATCTGTCGAAGATGAAAACCGCATGATATGAACAATATCACCAGGATATTTATAAATCCTTTACAAACAGAGGCGTAACCAGGCTTTTCACATCCGCTGTAAGCAAAAATACAATTTTCTTAATAAAATCAACTAGTCAAATCAAGGAAGTCTGGGTGGGTTATCCGAATGTGGCCCAAATGGGTACTCACTCACGCCGGAGATGCGTTGCATTGCAGCAGAATAACTCGGATGTTTGATAGGGTGGCAGCTCCTCGTGTCATATCTGCATTGTATGGTTTTAGGTCCATACAAGAATATTGCAGAATAAAACACGATCAGGTTAAAAACAGTATATAAAAATTGTAGAAAGTTCCCGCGGTAGGAAGAGAGTGGAAGAAAAACATATGCAGCAAAACGGTAAAAAACACTCGCACACGGTAATGAAGCACTCGCACATGGTAAAAGCAGTCGGAGACAATGTGTATCGCTTGTATATGGGATGATCCTCGCATTCCGATGGCGACCGTCGCCCCACCCCTGCCCCAACCAGAGGGCGCAACTCACGAATAATAAGCCACATTTTTCACATCTTCCCTACTCTGTCTTAAATCCTACCTTACATTGTTAACCAATGTGACGCAATTTGGTCAGGGCCTACTATTAGCGATGCACCCAGCAGTAAATATCCTCATAACTTACGGACTCCTCGTCACAGTATGACCACTTCACCTCGACCAGTTTCCTTCTGCGACTGACTGCCCCGCCAACCCTAACGGAATGCGGCCATACAAAAGACAGCCGTCCCCGCGCAACCGCCCGAGGCGCGGTCGGGCGCAGAGGGGAGACGCGGCGCCGGCAGCGCGCCCCGAGCCGCGGCGCGAGAGGGGTGGAAGCGTTCCGCGGCAGAGCACAACAGCGAACTCTCTTACCTGCTCCCATAGCCATTCGCTTCTTCTTTTCTTCTTTTGAAAATAAAGCATTTGGAACCATAAGTATTTGATTTAAGAATATATATTAAGTTTTTTAATAAACAAGATTGCACAGACGGGGCTACCAGACCACCAGGATGACCACCAGAAACCATCAAACCTTCAGATACTGACCACCAGGCCACCAGGGTGACCATCAGACCATCAAACATTGACCACCAGAAACCACCAGACCATCAGACACTGACCACCAGTCCATCAGGAATTACCACCAGAAGCCACCAGGCAGACCACCAGACCATCAGGATGACCACCAGAAACCACCAGGTAGACCATCAGACCATCAGGATGACCACCAGAAACCACCAGGCAGACCACCAGACCATCAGAATGACCACCAGAAACCACCAGAAACCACCGGGCAGACCACCAGACCATCAGAGTGACCAGAAACCATCAGAAACCACCAAACCACCAGGAAAATCCTGATGGTTTTTTCAAGGATCCCTATGACGGGCATGTTTTGACCTCTCGTGACCTTAAATGTGACCTGCCAAAAAAATGGTACAAATGTTTTCGATGGAGAAGTGGATGGGCAGCCCAACGCCGTTTACCGTTTTTCGCTACCTACCGTGGTTCTCGAGATCTTAGGGGGGCGGGTACCCGCCCCCCCCGTCAATGCGAAGGTGGCTCAGACCCCCGTCAATGCGCGTGTTAAGAATCGAATAGCGTCTGAACCAACACAGGCCCACGCCATCAACAATAGCCGGCGGAGCAGGGAAGGGAGGGGGCGTTTTCACGGTTCATGTTTTGATACTCTGCGCCAGGGCCGGTGTAATACTTGTTTGTATAAACCGTATTGCAGCCCTCGTGCCACCTACCGGCCAATCCTGGCACTGTGTGTGTGTGGTCATTCGCGCGTCGCCTGTGTGCCTCGATGCACGTATCCGAATACAAGTCCTGTCGGTTCTACCGCTGTGCTCATCTATACTGGCGCTGATTGCTTTCCTCAACACTTTACCTCTTTCATATTTGTTGTTCATCACCAATTTGTGCGCGCAAAGCTTCCAACAAAATAACATGGAATTGTTTGGGACCCAGCACGAGCATTATACAACCGGGATAAAAAAACTGCGAATTACATCTGGTTTACTCTTCAAATCGTACGTATCTGAACAGAGAGCAGGGGCCAGTAGGTAGCGACAGATCCAGGAGAGGGGGCAAAAAAGGCATGTACCTCCAAACAGAAAATATCGGGGAAAACTATGTCCCCCTTAAAGCTGTCGACTTCCTTTTTGCCCCGACTCATCTGTAGTTTAAATGCAAAGTTTTTGTGCTTCAGCTCTCAACTTCAAACAGAACCAGTCAACTTCAGTGAGCCTTGGAGAGCAAAAGGACATCTCGTGGTCGCAACTTTTTTGCTTATCAACTTTTGGGTTTACCCTCAAAACCTTGGTCCAGGTAATTATGGCAAGATGTTTCACCGCGCGACGCTTTCTTCTTCTTTTTGCTTTTTTGTTTACTTTCCGACTTTGGCTTGCCCCTCTCCCCAACCTACTGGTAAGATCCAACCGCTGGCAGCAGGGGCCCTCTTGGTAGCTTTTTCTATTATATTTTTGGGACCAGTCGGTTTCTGTTCTCGGATACGCTGATTTCAAACTTAGTGTCAAAACATCGATTTGGAAATTTTATTTTGCCCGCGCCGATACTTACGTTTTTTATTTTTTTTTCTTAATAGAAAAATACCACTTTTCGAAGTTCTCTGGCTCAGTCATCGGAGTTAACAATTAAAATGGTCACCGACCAGACAGAGCACCTTCTAAGCCATAATTCTACCAAAACTGAATGAATGTTTCTAACGGTTTCCATTCTCGAGTTATCACGCTTCAAAAACAGATATCCCAAGCTCAGGTGGACCTGCTGTACCGCAAGGCTTGTTAACAATGTTGTCCGCCTTATATCCCATAAAGAGTGCTGATTCGGTATATTTGGGCACAGGGTTTACTAATTCTTAGTATGGTACATGCACTTGTCCTACGTGACTGATTAACATTAGAGATGGCAGGGGCCTGTAGTCAACCGTTGGTCATACACGGATCCAGGGGACAACGGGGGGCACGTGCCTCCCCGATCGACCCTCGATGCCCCCTGAAATGGTCACAGCGCCCCCTGAAAGACCAATGGCGCCCCCTGAAAGGTCGATGGCACCTCCTGAAATGTCGCTTCCATCCCCCCTCCCCCCAGGATGCGAAAATCGGCACCCACCGATAGGATTTTGTGCCCACATGGTAGGTTTTGCCGGTCAGAAGTGGCGCCCCCTGGTCCAGATGTCACCTCCTCCGGGAAGGTGCCCCCCCTGATCGGTAATCCTGGGTCCGCCTATGAGCATAGTGTAAACCTCTAATATTCTGGCTCACCATATTCACCTGCACATGTACCTGACTGTGTAGTGTAACTTTAGCATTACCATGTAAACTGTACTTCTGATGGTGCCCCGTCTCCCTCCCACTGCTTGGAAGAGAACAGTCCACCACCCATGCCATCAACCATGTGTAGGTAACAGAGGTGACAGCAATCAAGCCAACCGATACAGACCTGGTGCTCAGCATGCGACAACAGAGACTGGTGGGCCGTCAGTAACACTCGACATTGAGGCTACCAGAGTCCTGCGTTATTGATGATGGCCCGCATCAGTAACGGAGTCGCAATAACTACATAAACGCACATCAGAGCGCAGAACCACCTCAGTTTCGGACACTCGTCCTCGTCTCTTTCACCCCATGCAGAAATCACGCGATCGCTAGTTGGCATTTTTCCTGTTCACCAGCACATCCGTAATGTCTCCTGTGTTCCTATTTACACCGCCTTGGCCGATATTTTCAACAGCGTTCCACGGCTACTCACCGCTGACTTCTCTCATTAGATCTGGTGTCAAAAGTTATTACATAAGAAGCATGCTTAAAGTTTTTTATGCATCATATGCTTAAAAGACTATCACTTCCACATACCTTGCCTGATCCTCAGAAAGAAATGTACCAGATATAACTAACGTAGGCCACGAATGTACTGAGCTCGGGTCTTGAACACTTAAGAAGTCAAACCACTGGAACAATTTGTGCACTCAATAGCCCGTTGACTCATTTATACACCGAGGTAATTCAGGATGTGTAATAATTTTTCCTACCGGAAATTTCATGTTGTTAGCCAGAAAGAATGGAGAGGGGCAAACCATCCCAACCCAGCGTAGCCCAGAATAAAAGTGAAGGCTCCAGAAGTTGTCGGTTGGGAAGATGACCGGGCACATTTCCCTCTCTGACGTCTGTAATCCCGGAGCGGTGGTAAGCGGAGAGGTGCCAGTGGCTTCGGCCGCGCCGACTATAAACGGACGACGGTGGGAGCGGCGTTTATTGACTGGAGGCGGTGGCTGGCACGGCCTGACCCCGTGTCGCCGCCGGCAGCGCCTCGGGCCACAGCCAGCTCAGCTCCAGCGCCGGCCACACCGCCAGCACCTCACACACAGGTGAGCGTTTCCAGTCCCCAGCACCTCACGCACAGGCGGGCGTCCTCAGTAACCAGCACCTCACACACAAACGAACGTTTCCAGTCACCGGCACCTCACACACAAACGAACGTTTCCAGTCACCGGCACCTCACACACAAACGAACGTTTCCAGTCACCCGCACCTCACACACAAACGAACGTTTCCAGTCACCGGCACCTCACACACACAGGCGAACGTTTCCAGTCACCCGCACCAAACACACAAACGAACGTTTCCAGTCACCGGCACCTCACACACAAACGAACGTTTCCAGTCACCCGCACCTCACACACAGGCGGGCGTCCTCAGTCACCCGCACCAAACACACAAACGAACGTTTCCAGTCACCGGCACCTCACACACAAACGAACGTTTCTAGTCACCAGCACCTCACACACAAACGAACGTTTCCAGTCACCCGCACCTCACACACAAACGAACGTTTCCAGTCACCCGCACCTCACACACAAACGAACGTTTCCAGTCACCCGCACCTCACACACACAGGCGAACATTTCCAGTCACCCGCACCAAACACACAAACGAACATTTCCAGTCACCGGCACCTCACACACAAACGAACATTTCCAGTCCCCAGCACCTCACACACAGGTGGGCGTCCTCACTGGTGACGCTCGCTTGTCTGGAGACTCACCAGTCACCGACACCTCATACACACACAAGCAAGCGTCCTGAGCCACTGACACCACACAGACACACACAAGCAGGTGAAAGTCAGCGACACCCTATAGAGCAGAGTCGGGCGCTCCTTTACTTTAGTCCCATATCCCTTTGGCGATTTAGGGCACTGCAGCTGCAGAGGCTATGTCTGGAAGTCCTCTATCCCGCTACTAGCGACCTCTACAAATGATGGCGAAGCAGCGGTAGCGGTTTCTATTCCCAACAAGTAGCGGAGTAGCAGGTAGCGGACTCATAGAACTCAAAAGCGCTACCACCACTGACAGCCTACCATGGGATACTGCAATGCGATGAGATAAATAGATACCGCTACTAGCGCTAACTTTTTCAAAATCACGATACCGCTTATTTTAGTATGATTTATTTATGATTATTTGATATATATGATTTATTGCAAGATATTCATTTACACAAAATATCATCCCTTCATTCTGTCTTCTGCTTTTCTGGTGAAGAAAATCATTTCTCTCAATATCTATCTCTTATTGCATCACGGTAAGAAATCTCTCAGATGGAAAAGTGGTAGTGGTAGTGGCATGAGTGTAGTGGTATGAGTTCCCAGAAAACGCAACAAGAACACAAAAATTAGCTCCTGTCCCTCTCCCCATGTTACTGTGTCCACCGACTTCAATTGTCAGGAATACCTGCTTCCGTGTGCTTACGATCTACGGGTCTGAACTTATCTCTTGGTCTACGGCGGTTTACCTCTGGCAATTTTCTGGTCTACAGAAGACAATTGGGTGTTTCATCGATATGAAAAGGATTTCAAATTTTCGTCGTGATAAGACAGTAATTATCGGCTACAGAATTGATTTGAGGAAAAAACAACCATTGTTTTTCCCGGCATGCTCCGCAACCAGTTTTATCAATACTCTCCTTCTGCTAAAACACTTATAGGAGGGCCAAAACTCGAAATGATGGACAGCAGTCCCAACCACTACGGTGGCTCTTATGTCAGCCACTGACATCTCATCCCGCCGCTGATCGGACCGGAGCCACTGACATCTCTGATCGGATTAATGCGGCTGATGAAGAGCAGCGGACGGCCGCTGCCGTTTGGGCGCAGAGGTCAGTGCGGCGGCGGGCCGGGCTGCCCAGCAGCGCGCCGGCCGTCGGGGCCGAGATAGCTGACGTCAGCAGCGTCATCAGATGACTCTGGTCATCGACCGCAGGCCGACAGAGGGCCCCGGCGGCGCCGCTCCAGTCTCAGGGCCTGAACCGCTCCAGACGGGAATACTACAGGCCGGCAGAGGGGCCCCGGCGGCGCTGCTCCAGTCTCAGGGCCTGAACCGCTCCAGACAGGAATACTACAGGCCGACAGAGGGGCCCCGGCGGCGCCGCTCCAGTCTCAGGGCCTGAACCGCTCCAGACAGGAATACTACAGGCCGACAGAGGGCCCCGGCGGCGCCGCTACAGTCTCAGGGCCTGAACCGCTCCAGACAGGAATACTACAGGCCGACAGAGGGGCCCCGGCGGCGCTGCTCCAGTCTCAGGGCCTGAACCGCTCCAGACAGGAATACTACAGGCCGACAGAGGGCCCCGGAGGCGACGCTACAGTCTCAGGGCCTGAACCGCTCCAGACGGGAATACTACAGGCCGACAGAGAGGCCCTGGAGGCGACGCTCCAGTCTCAGGGCCTGAACCGTCCGAGACAGGAATACTACAGGCCGACGGAGGGCTATGGTAACAATGACGCCTCAGATCTTCCACTGGCTAGAAGGTTCAGAAGCGCAAATCAGCTTCGTCCAATGCACATGCACGTTTTATCCACACGGTACACCAGCACACCACGCTACTGAGAAACTCAAATGACTGCTGGATGTTTTTCTTTGAAACCAAAATGGGAGCATCGGCGTATTTTCCGGCCGGAATTAAGTCTGTAAAGGTCCGTGCAGCCGCTCCACCATTTAATTTCACCCGGCTTAAAACTCTAAATGGGTCCTATTTGGCCCAAGCCGGCCCAGCAGCCACCTAATGGGCCGGCGCTTTCTGGGGCTTCGGGGCTGCGATCAGGAGCACGAGCTTTGGTTCATAAACGGTGGCCGGCACGTGGCCGCGTGTTCCCGTCCTGTGGTAGCCTCGCTCCGATGGCACCGCAGCAGGTGTGAAGCCCACCCAGCGACGGCCGGTGACGCCACAGGCCCGACCATAGAGGTTACACGGTGTCATCCGATGACATTAACTACGCCACGTCCTGTTCACCCTCAGCAGCGGCCCAGATCTGGGCGGGAGCCGGCAGTTATCGATCCGTTCGATCCGCAGCTGGCATCGATGGTGAGGGAGATGTTTACGCGGAAAAAAACAACAACACGGAACGTGGGACTGACCAGCGGACGGCACGTCATAGATGTGAGGCAACTGCGGCTTGGCCCAACCAGACATTTTGGGAAGAGGTAGTAAAACTCTGCACAAGATAGCCATTCATAAATGCCATCTTTTAGGAGTTTGTATGACTAGGCAAAATCATAGCCGGATCGAGGATGGGAGGGAGGGGGGCACGAGGTCGGGGGTACCATCCAGATCAGGGGATGCCATTTTTGGCGCCAAATTCTATCGCGGGGGCGCCAATACTGGCATCCTGAGGAGGGGAGGAGGTGGGAAGTGACATTTTAAGGGGCGCCATTGACTTTTCAGGGGTGCCGTAACCAGTTTGGGGGACCTCAAGGGTCAATTTAGGAGAAGATAAGTGCCCCCTTGCTCCCTTTGACCCGTCTATGGACAAACTACAAGACAGACTCCATCACAGCAACAAGAGTGTATGGCTAAAAAGCAACAATAACCTCCCGCTACGCCTCGGTTCAACATCCGCGTCCACCACCGGTAAAAACGTGAAGGGGCCGGTCAATCTTCAGACGATGCTGACGAGAAACGTTCCCCTCTAGAACCAAAAACTCATCGGATTTGCGCTCATTATTACTTTTCGCACTGACTGGCTACAACAATTTTCTCACTCTTCCCAATCGGACTGAAATCGGGACATAATTATGGAAAGCTGTGGGAAGGGGGAGGCCACCTTGCCCCCTATTCCGACACGTATGCGCCCACGGAAGCCCCGCGATAAGGTCAGGAGTGGTAGGAACATCGCTTTCGTTCAGCACTCACCGTTGTGCCGCGCCTGAGACTGACTCATAGCATGTAGTCGCAGACCCAACGCCCGTGCACAGCTTCAATCACGATCGGCCGGTGTATCTGGATACAACTACGATCCGGATCAGAGGCCAGGCACTCATCTTTTGGCGATGGAAATTGGGTTTTAATCCGATTCTCGTCAAACCACATCCAATACGATCTGGCAGGATTGGGCGGCGTGGTGGTAAATATTTTCCTTACAGTGCAGCGGGCGAAGGAGCGTAGGCGGCAGACTAGGGCCAAGCGTTCTAAATTCGGGTGAAGGGAAGTGAAAGGAAATATCACCGGTGTGCCATAAATGTATCCTGATCACCTCTCATCAATGGAAGCTAAGCCACAGAGCCCCCTGAAGTCAACACAGATTGCTCGCGCATTTGGCAACGTGAGAATCACAAGCCCTGTTGCCATGCCAGTAATTGATGGTCCTGTGTTTATCCGTGCCATCTCTGCCCGGGTCTTTAGGTTCGAGAAAGGTTTGCATGAGAGCACTGACGGATCCAAGGGGGCGCCAAATGGGCCGTGGCCCCTTCTAGAGCCTAAACTAGCATCTTTTGCCCCCAAACGATCAAATTTTAGCCGTTTTTTCTTTAAAAAATACTATGTTTTTGCGATTTTTCTCAATTCAGCTAGCCCTTCCCCAAACGTTGGTTTGAGCCCCTCCAAAAGTTGCTCCTGGATCTGCCAATGCACGAGAGGCCGGGACGGATGTTCAGTGGGTTAATCAATATGGTTTTATTAGGCGTTCTGTGCATGCCTCAATCGCTAGCGCTGGGGCTATCACCGGTGGAGCACCACCAACGGCCGCTCTCGGCAGGTCCTCGGCTCTTCACAGTCAACCCGAGATGGTGCTACAACAACCGGTCAAACTCCTTGGTTGATGACACGAATAGGTGGCCAGGAATGGGTTAAGAAATAAATCGTAGATTAAAGGGCTCATATAAGCTCCTGCCTACCTAACTATAAGGGTGTGTGACTCAAGAAAAAATAATAATTAATATTTCTAAGCGTATAATGAAATCTGGCTGCATGGTGGGCGCCAGGTCAAAATACTAACAAATCATGAAACAAGGCCTACTGTCAATTTTACGTATTTGAGCGAAGCCTCAGTCAACTTTTTAGACATTTCAGTAAAGGGAGTGCAGCACCTTTATAATGTGATTTTAACTGAGATAGCCAAGTTGTAAAGCATGCCGGAAAACCCGATACTCCACATATCATTTGTCTTGAAGCTCAAAACTTCCGTGGAGAAAAGCTAAAAACCTACCTAAAATGTACCCCAAATCTACCCCAGCCAGTTCAGGCGGTCACAGTTCAGTCGATTGAAGCCCTTGAAGCGTATTGAATATGGTAGTAGTTGCCAGATCATGACGTCATCCACAGGCAGAAGTCTATTTTTCCAGAGGAGCATTCTAAAAATCAAAATATTGAACTCATTGTACATTTTTTCAGAGAAAACATGGACGTTTTCACGATTTTCGGCTAAAAATACCTCTAATTACTCTAAATTCCTGGATTCGACCCAGGTATCTTGGATTCGACCAAGGTGCCACATTCCCTTTAAATGTCATTCCCATGATCAATGTCGCATCAAACAATATCATCTGCCCACTTCTCTGCGATAGGTAAGTGATACGAAAGCGTACTGGGCAACAACGTGACAGCTATTAGAACCATGATCACTTCAATGTCGGCGGCATCGGTGCAGAAAGAGGCCCGGAGGGACTGAATCACCCAAATTGGACAAGGCTCCCAACCAAGGTCAAAGCGTGACAGCGGCCGCCTTTGTCGGTTCCACGGAGCGTTGGAACGCGTCAGCAGACAGTCTCGACAGAAATGAACAACAACGCTCTGCAAGCGATACAGTTGGTCACGCTTTGGCGGGCGGTGACGGCAGCGCGGCGGCTCCGCTGGCGGCCTTTGTCTTCCTCTTGCGTCACAGGCAAACCGCCCGCCAGCGTTTGACGTCAACGGACGAGTCGGGTATGCCGGGGGCCGAAACGCGCTCCCAATAATTAATCACGGCACTGGCCGGGCACGCCAGCGACGCGCTGGCCAAAACCGAGCCGTTCCCGGCACCAGCTCTGATGCCCGGGGAAGACACGCCTGCGCCGTTTTGAGCCCGATTCCCGCAAGCCAAGCGACAGGAATGGCAGTAAAACATGTTTGACATTTCGAAAATAAATGTCAACCAGCTCCTGACAACAGCCAAATGAGCGATAGGCACATTTCACTTTCTGCTGAGTTCGCAGCCGAAGGAAAATTGAACACACCCACACCCACACACACACACACACACACACAAGAAGTGCGCCACAGTAAAGGTCAGACGCAGAACCGACGTAAACCAGGCCGACCACGTGCTTATCGATCTCCCATTTGCGTCACGCGCTTGCATGACTCAGGGCACCGCGAGAAGTAACTATAGATCAGTGTTCAACCCAGAAGCAATGACGGACCTGGGATTTCGCTGAGGGGTGATTGGTTCTCTTGGGTTCGGATGACACCGTTTGGGAATCACGACAGGCCGGCAGAGGAGAGGGGTGGCCTGATAGTTGATCGGAGGTCTGTGGCTGACAGCGGAGGTACGACCTGCGCAGTGGCGTCTCCGTGCGCTACCCGGCGGGGCCGCGTCCATGTAAACGTTCAACAAACTATATTATACATGCGAGTATTAGCAAATAGACGGTTCAGATATGGGTTTCCATGAGACCGGTTCTGGCGTCCCTGTTTGAGGCAAACCCTGGAAGCTGATCAGTTTGACGACATACTTAGGTTCAACTAGGTTTGGTTAAGATATGTTGTCGACGTGTAGATCGATCGATAAGATCACGAACCTCAACCATATCCTCGAAGGGTTATACAGGGTGCATCAAATTATTCAGTTCACAGTAGAGATAGAAAATTACGGCAAGCTCCCGTTCCTAGACACACTGATCTGGAATAATGGTGATAGCGATGTTTTATATGGTATAATGGTGATTTAAGAATAATGGTGATCACGATTAGACCACCCCCTCCCCCAGGGTGTGTAAGAAAATGCCTAGGTGGTGCCGGGTTAAGCATCTGAAAAGTTCCCACACCAGCAGAAAAGTGTTTACCGCACTGGGGACTGCAACACCGGAATCGAAAGATCACCAATGGTGCTCCGGAAAACATCTAATCTCTGAGCAAGTTTCAACAACCTTGTTTACGAATAAACTAGTGCAAAATGAGTGACAATCGACTAGGAACGAACGAAGGAAGGCAGCAAACGCTGCTGAAACAACACATTTCAAAAGCGTTTTGAAAGTGAAACGGTCTAATATCCAGGTTGAAGAGTTCGTTCCATAGCAAATGTTTAAATGACCGTGATATATGTATGATCCATAGCGTTACTAGTTGCTTATCTGCCAAGCTATTTTCTCTCGTTATCAAGTGCCTTCACACGCACATTGACATTGACGGGGGGCGGTTATCCACCCCCCCGTCAAACCAAAGGTGTTTCAGATTCCCGTCAGTGCTTTGTGTTAAGGATAAATTGGTGCATGCATGTGTTACAGGGAAAGTGCGAAATCCAGGATTTCGCGAACTCCCTAGGGATTTCGCGAAATCACTGACCAGCCAGGGAGTTCGCGAAATCCCTAGGGAGTTCGCGAAATCACTGGCCGACAGGATTTCGCGAAATCCTAGGGATTTCGCGAACTCACTGAAACTTCAGTGATTTCGGAACTACCTGAATGCTTTTCAGGGATTTCGCGAAATCCCTAACATGCCAATATGTCATATAGTTTAAATCCGAAGAATGATCTTTCAGTGATCTGGTTTTACACTCCCCGTCCATGTTTTTCTTTCTATGTTGTATTTTGCTTGATTTTATGTGTGTCGGCCTGATATTTATTTTTTGAAAATTAATTTTACACTCTCAGCTCTACCTCACACCGGGTCCTTGTGCCCGCTGACGAACTATTCGAGTCACTAGCCTTCCTCGAGGTGCATGGCTTATGCAATATGAACCGTAGGTGTGGAGGGGGGCTCAAAACAAACTAGAGATGCCGCTACTTTTTCATTGTCATCTGTAATGAATATCTTGATTTCTTAACAAAGCAGACTCCTGATGGGAAGTATTGTGCCGTAAGAAACGAACAAAGAACTGATATACTTTCACAAAGGTCTATTTTAGCTATGTCTATGTTGGAATGTACTACGGACGTCCACAAATTTTCCAATAACAATACTTTGGTACAGGAGGAAGTGTCGGCCTCGAAAAGGCTCTCGGTGTGAAGCGGCACGCCTGTCATCGTTTGACCATTGCCAAGGCTTTCGAAATTTTATTGTCGATTCCGGCGGGCTGCAATGCACTTGTTAGGTGCTCCAGCCACGGTCTGACAATAGGCAATGAGATAGCACATTGCAAATATGCGTAACATTGTTTATTCCGTGTCGGCTTTGCCGACAACTATAGTTGTCGGCTTTGTTCGCTGTAGCTGAAACTGTTAACACTTCTGATATACTGATAAACTGAAACAGAGATATGGTCTAAGTTAATTTGCGATGATTATTTCGTTGTTGCGCTCTAAAATTTATCTTAGTATGCCGAACCGTACCTGTAAAGATTGGCCAAGTTTTGGAATACATTAATGAACTTAATGCAAAAATAATATAGCTTTTGTTTTTCCTTCAAGTAATCGAAATGGCCATCAGATAAGCGCTTTCTCTTTGTGTAGTAATGAGGATTGTGATATGATAATGATCTCTGCAGATGCTGGGTAAGTGAGTTGGAGAGCGCTTGAATTTTGTATCTAACGGTACTCCAGTTGGTGCACCTGGCGACTTCGTACCGGTCTGCTGGCCGGGGCGGGGTTGGGTAACCTACTCCTTGGGTTTTTGAAAGTCTTGAAACGGCTACCGCGCGCGACCAGTCGTTTTTTGGCTTTACAACTCCTGTCACTTTTCGGTTCGGTTTTCAGGTGGACATCGTGCAGGTCAGTGACATCATCTCCAAAAAGAAGAAAACAACATAAGCAGGAACAGCTTAATGTATCAATCTAAAATTCGTATTGAATAAAGGGCCGACTGAGTACCGTTTTTTAGGATTTCTGAAGTCGATGACCTAAGGTCAATTTGAGTATGATGACACCGTTGGAAAAGTATCGCTAAAATGGTTTAAACATCATAATTTTGTTGGGATGGGCTAATTGTATATTTTGGCATATTGGGGTTGTCTTGTTTTGCGTTCTAATGATATGCATTCTGACCCAATTCGATATTAACCTGATCCAAGGTGAGGTCAAATCTTAGCTTTGCCTAGATAGTCATTATTAATCTTCGACGTCGCTTGCGAAAGCTTCGATAGTGTCCTTATATATTGTATCTCTTCCTCGATGGTGGACTGAGAACTGTTTTCGTTATATCACCATATCCATATTGTGACATTGTTTGGCTTCCAGCCCTCTTTTACCCGACAAAGAATGCATAGACATCCTTTAAAGCTTAGGTTGTGTACTTAACGCCATTTACTTTTTGTAACTAGCGTGTTTTTAGATTTTAGGGGGGCGTGCCCCCCTCGTCAGGGTGAAGGTGGCTCAGACCCTGGCTTGCTCTTAAAAATTGCATCCCCGAAACTAGTTTGGACTATACCAACGTATTTGACTGTGATGATTGTAGCTATTAAAGGCATAGTTAGGACTTCGCATTGCTCTCGGTGACCGGCACCTCATCGACACCACAGCAAAGACCGTGTGGTTTTCAAAATGTGAGCGTCGGGATTCTTTTCGGATGGCGTGGTTTGTCAAATTAAGTGCGTTGCGCCATTGCCGAGCATTTATACTTTTTCAGTAGCGCAAATATTTCTGCCATTTCTTGAACTGTGTTCCCCGATTTATTCTAGTGATCAGCCTGGTTTCGTACCATTTTTTTTCGTATCCGTAGATAAAATTCCATAATAATTCACCTACGTAATACCGTAACGCTACTCTGTGATGTAGATTTGACATAAAATAACCGTAGCGTCACATAATTATGAAGGTGGTGTGCGTAGACCCTTTTATTGAATACCTGGGTGTTTGCTGACTCCATGCACGCATATGTATAATATTAAATATACGTCTTCGTAGGCGGATCCAGATTGCCGACCGGGGGCTCTCCGGGGCGGGCGGCGCCATCCGGACCAGGGGTGCCTTTTTACCGGAAACCTATGGTGGGCGCAGATCCTATGGTGGGCGCCTTTTCATCTCTAGGGACGTGGGATGGAAGCGACATTTCGAGTGGCGCCGTGACCATTTCAGGGGCGCCGGGTCGTCGGGGGCCCTGCCCCCTTTGTCCCTAAATCCGCGTATAAAATATATCATGAATATAAATAACCAGTCAAATGTGAAGGCGAGGTGTTTCTGTGGGGGTGTGTGGGAAACATTTCAGAGTGGACCGGGCATTTTGACCGCCGGGTGTTTTCCGTGTCCCATTTGCATGCGCAACTGACTTTTACTTGCAGTACAATATTGATAAGCGAACTCGATAATGTTCGCTCGACCTCAACAATACATTATGACCTTCCTTATATTTAGCTTAAACCTTCCTATATTTAGCTTAAACCTCCTTATACTGATTTTTAGGCAATGTCGGTTACTGTTTGAAATAAATTAAGAACATAGTCCGTCCTAGTGTCTCTTGGCTGACTAATGTCGTTCGACTCCCTGAGTGTTTTCCGGGATTTCCGAACCCTGACTTCTAGTCCAGGGTTTCGCGAACTCCTGGTCCGGTTTCGGACTCCTGGTTTCCGACTCCTGGCTGGTGTGTTTCGCGAAATCCTGGGTTCGCGACTCCCTTTCCCCTGTAACACATGCATGTGTGCTCCGTGCTAAGAATAACCACGTGAATATTGTGCAGCGTTCCAACAAGTGTAAAAACAAATATATACATAAATGTTTTCTCTTTACGTAAATAATTGGTCACATTCAGAATACACCTTTCATTCGTGGCAGTCTCCGGGTTTCTGCCCTTCACTGATGGCCACGCATCCAAATTGTTTCGTGAATTTGTCTGTTTTTTGTTGCTGCTGCGATGTTCCTTTATTTACGTCACTTAAAAATAGAGGATGTAATTGTATGGCTTGGCACCGGCAGCGCATGAGTCACGTGACGGCGTGACTCCGTTATTAGCAGCGCGGCCTTTGAAGTGGGTGCTAATTAGTGGAGGTCGGCCGCCGTCTGTTCCCCGCTGCGGCTGTGTGGTCGCCGATGGGGCAGGCCACGGCCCCGACTGTCTGGTGTTTACCAAACAGCCAATCAGCCATCATCGATTCAATCGATCGGCAGACTCTTCAATCGACTGGTATATACCCGAGTCGGGCAGGTATCGCCACAAAATCCCCACGGAGTTCCCCAATATGAGAAGCCGGTTGTGAAGCCAATAAACGGAGAGCAGTGGGACTGGAACTATTTTTGGTTTCAACGCCTGGTCAGACCTGCGTTTGATTTTACAATCAAATTTGCGCTAACCATAAGAATGCGCACATTTTAGGCAGCTGCAAACTGATGGATTCCATAAAAACAGGCACATATCCACACACAGTCAACCACCCGAGAGTGGGGGCGCTGGAGGCGTAGCAGCTGAAGTAACCGACCAAGCACATCGGTACAACCGGTGGGTTGTACCGGTGTACAATATATATGTACCGATCATGCCGCTCACCCCGTGTCGCCATCGGCTCATCGTAATCGTTCAGATTTAACGACGGCCATCTGCCAAGATTATACGGCGTCACCAGCTCTCATCCTATTGGAAGGGATTTTGGGGATCGTATAAACTGATTCAGAGGCTCAGCGAGGACTTGACCCCGAGACCAATGGCTCAGAAGACAAACGCTATCCACTGAGCTATACATCCCCAGGTGTTTATCGGCGCCCCTCAGCTCAGTCAGGCGGCGTTGAGGCCAGCACAGACTGGACGCACAGATTCCCGGTCACCCCCGGTAGTCGTCAGGCCAGTACTGACCGGACACACGGTTCCTGTGGTGCGGACATACCCGGTCACCCCCGGTGTCGTCAGGCCAGTACGACCGGCACACGGTTACCTGTGGTGCGGACATCCCCGTCCCCCGGTGTCCTCAGGCCAGTACTGACCGCCACGGTTACCTGTGGTGCGGCATACCCGGTCCCCCGGAGTCCTGGCCAGTACTGACCGGACACGGTTCCTGTGGCGCGGATATCCCCGTCCCGAGTCGCCAGGCCAGTACTGACCGGACACACGGTTACCTGTGGTGCGGACATATCCGGTCACCCCGGTAGTCGTCAGGCCAGTACTGACCGGACACACGGTTACCTGTGGTGCGGACTAACCCGGTCACCCCGCTAGTCGCCAGGCCAGTACAGACCAGAAACACTATTACCTGTGGTGCGGACTAACCCGGTCACCCCGGTAGTCGTCAGGCCAGTACTGACCGGACACACGGTTACCTGTGGTGCGGACTAACCCGGTCACCCCGGCCCGCCCTCCCGTCACCGCGGCCACTGCGCGCCGACGTGGCGCCAGAGAAGCGGTGTCAGCGGCCGCGTCGGAGACGTCAGAGTCACCGACGTCAGCCAAACGAGCGGTAACGACAGCTCATCCGTTGTCAGCTGTCCGGTCCCACTGACACACACTCCGCAGCGCCGCAGCGATTATCGCTCTGGGAAGCCGCTGCTGCTGGCTATCTGTGAACGCAGTTGGCAGGGGAAGGACCCAGGGAGAGAAGGGCGCTGCCACCCGGGCAGGTCGGTAGAGACCTCCCAGACGAACAGGCAGACGCCGGTCAAAACCCAGGGTGAGAAGGGCGCGACCACAAGGTCAGTTCCACCGGGAGCTCCCAGACGAACAGGCAGACCCCTGCTAAAGCCCAGGGTGATAAGGTCTTGAAAATGACTGTCAATCAACTAGAGCCAAATAAAGGGAAACAAAGCCGCAGAAACAACAAATCTTGGAAGCTTTTTCAGAAATGAAACGACCCGCTGTGTGTATCTACATCGAGCGTATTTTTAATGATGATTCGTCATCGCAATTACATTGGGTGGCAGTGAGAGGCGAGAGAGTGCCGTTGAGAAGACCAATGTAGATAGATACAAGTTACGACAGCCGAAGATTAGGTACTACCGCGCAGAAGCTCAGTAACTTTTGGATTTTTCGGTGGTTTTCCTCAGAACAGTTATCATACATTGGAAAGGAGCACGGGACATTTAAGAGAACTATCCTGCCAGAGTGGCGGATCCAGGACTTCATTTATTTGGGGGAGGGGCAGGGGGGCTCAAGCAGCCCCCACCATTGCCTCAGATCAGACTCCGTCTCAGCATTTACTTAGGCAATCGGACATTGGGGGAGGAGGGAAGAGGGGCCTTGAGCCCCCTAGCCCCCTTTGTATCCGCAGGAGCATCCTGTCAACAGTTTAACTGAAGATGCAGTTAAGGAGTTGACTTCTAATGTGTATTGATGTTAAAAGAAGAACAAAGTTTTTTGGGGTAAGCAAGCTGACATTGCCGCCCCAGGGATGAACGTCGAACATTATACCCAAGTTAAGGGCCGACCGTGCTTGGCGAATAGTCTGTCCCTGACATAGGCGGACCCAGAGGACAAGGGGGCACTTGCCCCTCCCTCCAGATCAACCCTTGGTGCCTCCCAAAATGGTCACGGCACTGCTGAAAGCCGATGGTGCCCCCATGAAATGTCGTTTCTAGCTCCCTCCCCAAGCGCCAGGATGTGAGTATTGGCGCCCCCGTGATTGGAGATCTAAAAAATGGCAGCCCCCTGGTCTCCATGGCTCAATCGGAAATCCTGGATCCGCGTATGGTCCCCAACATTGGATATGACGAGAAGGCACTGAGTGGTACTGAGTGGGCATCATATTATGCATTACCCCTAGCTCTAGAGCCCCGCGTTGACTATCTACACATTAAGAGAAAAAGAGCATCGTGAGAGAAAACGCACAAGGGACCGGAACAGAACAGAACAAACTCATTAGAGGGGTCGGGGTATTAAGCCTGATTCAGTATTCAAATCACATGTAAATCAGAATCAATCGCCCCACACCATAGACTATGCCTAGATTGAGTGGAGAGTTCATACCTTTAATTTGAATTAAAAGTCATTCATTCAAATTAAAGGTCATTCCCCGTAGCAAGACATCGTGCTGAAACCAGACGTATGTATGTACATTAGGTTTTTTATTAATTCACGCCTGTCTCTGACTTTTTCAGCAGTCCCACTGTGGACACGAGTCCGGCAGTGGAGAGTTTGCGAAGGAGGGACTGACACAGTAAATGAGCTGTGTGTCGGCCGGGCCGGGGCCGGGGCCGGGCAGGGCCGGCTCGCCCGCGCCCAGCAGCACGGTCTCCATCCCCGCCCGTTACCTGCAGGCCAGCCTCAGCATCAGCGGCACCGGCTGCCGCCGCCGCCGCCCTCAGCTCTACCACTTCCACAGCCAGCCCAGCGCGGTGGCGGACCGGCGGCAGGCAGCGGCGCGTCGCAGCCGCCTGCCGGCCTGCCACACATTCAGCACGGCCGTGATCAGCGCCGAGACGGCCGCCAGGCGAGCCGAGACGGCCATCAGCAGCGCCTGCCGCCAGCTGCAGCGCCAGCACCGGCGCAGCGCGCTGCAGCTGCAGCGCGAACAGCCGCCGCCGGCGCGGCTGCGCGGCCGCCGCCGACCGTCGCCGCCGACGGCAGCTCGATGGTGGGTGACGTCACGACTGACGTCAGACGGAGTACCGGTCACGGCCGCCGGCGCGTCTGGCCAGCAGTCGGACGGTCGGGCTGCTGTGGAGAGGGTGTCGGAGGGAACGTGTACCACCACTGACGCCGCACAGGTGGCCAGAGCAGCTGCTGTCGCTGAAACGGTGACGCGCAGTACATCGCCAGAGCCGCTGCCGCCGCTGAGGCCGCTCTCGGCGCTGGCGCTGCAGATCCACCACCAGCTCAGCAAGAGGATGAAGTTCACTCGGCAGCCATCGGCCGACAGTCTGGTGGCCGGAGACCAGGCCAAGCCGGCCAACAAGCAGGTGGACGCCAGCCTGCTGCAGCGGCTGGAGAACGTCAGCCTGGAGGACTCCAAGGGCCCGGTGATCGTGTTCAGCGGACCGGAGGAGGAGGATCGGCCGGCAGCGGACGCCGGCGGTGCCGCTGACTCGCCGCCCAGCCAGCAGCTCAGCGTGCCGGCCGCCGACGTGCAGGCCGAGCCACGGCGGCCGCCGCTCTCCTGAGCGCACTCTGTCCAACAGCCGGCTTCCTGGGGTGGTGGTGGTGGCCCGACGCTGTCGCTGATGGGTTCAAGCGGAACCCCTGTGGACCGATCCGTGCTGCAGTTCGGTAATAATAACCAGTCGGCCGCTGAGTCCCGGCGATACGCCAGCGACCGAGCGCGCTTGCCGGGCCGTTCTGAAGAAACTGCAAACTTCATGGTCAGGTCAGACCACGAACTGTGGAAGTCCATTTAAGCCTGCTTCTCGCTGGTGAATTTGTACACTTCCTGTTTAAGAACTCGTGGATAGTGTTAATTGATTAGTTATGGTGAAGGCGGTGTGGCTAGGCCGCGTCGCTGTCGTGTTCGCCCCGGAACTGTTGTGTAGATACCGGCGGAGTGATCACAGCCGTGCATTCGACGTTCGTGGTTCCAAGAGGAGCTTTGGTACTATATTTTTGCGTCGCAAGTAGGGTGGCGATGTGAATTAACTTTTATGGGCGTCACAAGTTTGGAAAAACGGCGCCATCGTCGATGAACGAAGCCAAAGAGATAAATGACAGGATGAGACCAGAAGCGCTTGTAGTTGGCTATGCTCCTTTTTCTAGCAACTGATGGCAAGCGCTAAGGAAATCAGGCGGATGTTTAAGGTACGGGCCAAACTGTGGGATTTCTCCATAAATTATGAGGCATTACAACGTAGTGCAACTTCAAAGCGTGAAGAGTCTATGGGAACGGTGATCCAATAACCATGTTGGAAAATGCAGTCGTAGTTGAAGATTGTGGGTTAGGTTGGGGTGGTCTGTCGGAACTAGCAATCTTTGTCACTGATACTAAAGATAACGCGGCGCTGCTTAGAGAAAATTGAGATGGCTGACCTAGGTGCCAATTGGCATTCACCGGCGAAAAGGGATGGATTAGAAGCCCATTCACGCCTGACAGAATCGGGGCGGAATCTGCCGATATTTCTGTCGGCCGACGCTTCAACAGCACGTGTGGAGATTGTTTGTCGGCCGACACTACAGCAGCGCGTGCGGAGACTGTTTGTCGGCCGACACTACAGCAGCGCGTGCGGAGACTGTTTGTCGGCCGACACTACAGCAGCACGTGTGGAGATTGTTTGTCGGCCGACACTACAGCAGCGCGTGCGGAGACTGTTTGTCGGCCGACACTACAGCAGCGCGTGTGGAGATTGTTTGTCGGCCGACACTACAGCAGCACGTGTGGAGATTGTTTGTCGGCCGACACTACAACAGCACGTGTGGAGATTGTTTGTCGGCCGACACTACAGCAGCGCGTGCGGAGACTGTTTGTCGGCCGACACTACAGCAGCACGTGTGGAGATTGTTTGTCGGCCGACACTACAGCAGCGCGTGCGGAGACTGTTTGTCGGCCGACACTACAGCAGCGCGTGCGGAGACTGTTTGTCGGCCGACACTACAGCAGCACGTGTGGAGATTGTTTGTCGGCCGACACTACAGCAGCGCGTGCGGAGACTGTTTGTCGGCCGACACTACAGCAGCGCGTGCGGAGACTGTTTGTCGGCCGACACTACAGCAGCGCGTGCGGAGACTGTTTGTCGGCCGACACTACAACAGCACGTGCGGAGACTGTTTGTCGGCCGACACTACAACAGCACGTGCGGAGACTGTTTGTCGGCCGACACTACAGCAGCACGTGAGGAGATTGTTTGTCGGCCGACACTACAGCAGCGCGTGCGGAGACTGTTTGTCGGCCGACACTACAGCAGCGCGTGCGGAGACTGTTTGTCGGCCGACACTACAGCAGCACGTGTGGAGATTGTTTGTCGGCCGACACTACAGCAGCGCGTGCGGAGACTGTTTGTCGGCCGACACTACAGCAGCGCGTGCGGAGACTGTTTGTCGGCCGACACTACAGCAGCGCGTGCGGAGACTGTTTGTCGGCCGACACTACAACAGCACGTGCGGAGACTGTTTGTCGGCCGACACTACAGCAGCACGTGCGGAGACTGTTTGTCGGCCGACACTACAACAGCACGTGCGGAGACTGTTTGTCGGCCGACACTACAGCAGCACGTGAGGAGACTGTTTGTCGGCCGACACTACAGCAGCACGTGTGGAGATTGTTTGTCGGCCGACACTACAGCAGCGCGTGCGGAGACTGTTTGTCGGCCGACACTACAGCAGCGCGTGCGGAGACTGTTTGTCGGCCGACACTACAGCAGCGCGTGCGGAGATTGTTTGTCGGCCGACACTACAGCAGCACGTGAGGAGACTGTTTGTCGGCCGACACTACAGCAGCACGTGAGGAGATTGTTTGTCGGCCGACACTACCGCAGCACGTGGGGAGATTGTCGGCACAGATCTTGGCAGTCTGTCGCACATTCTGTCACGTGCAAATGGGCACCGAGAAATCTTTCGGAGCTCAGAAGCTGCAAAATTTGATGAACATTGCGTTTAAGGGGTTACTTGCCAAATCAAATAATTCAAATATAAGTTGAATCAGTTTACATACGTACTTTATGCATTTGGGCCACTCCGATCAATAACTTTATGGCCAACGTGAATTATCAACCATTTGTATCATTATGTCCATCAAATGCAACCGACCCCCTCGTGGCCATCAATTCAACACCATTCTGAACTGGGTTTTACCGAAACTAGGCACTGCTGGGGGCGGATCCCATAACTGGAACTGCCATCGCTTATACCCCCAACATTACTGAAAGTCCCATAATGTGAAAAGTGTAATGGCAGTACGGGAATAACAGGCAGTGCTATGATACCAAGAAGAGCCGGCTTCCATGCTAACCTGCGGTTTTACCCGGAGACAAGCGACTATCAGTCCATGTCGTAGTGTTTCCTCTAGGCGGCTTTCCTCATACTCGAATGAAGTATAAGTTTTCATCAGAAATAGCAAGGGTGCTAAAACCGGTATGATCACTTTCACCAAGGTTTCCTCTTACCAGCTCGTTTTTTTCAGAGCGGTGTTTGTGTGTTTTGGGCGGGGTGCGTTGGTTGAAGCTGCTGCGGCTACATCTCAGTGCTGGTCTTTGCGCGCGGCGCTGTTCTAACTAGGACCAGTGTTGTAGGAGCGTGTGCGTCTGATGGTTATTACAACGGGGTTGAGAGCAGCGGTAGCACCGCGACTTCCAGCGGCCGGATCTCACGCCGGCTCTGCGCAGGCGAGGCGGGCCCGCACTGGAGAGCAACGCCCTCCCGGCCGCTCTGAGCAGTTTTCATTTAATGAGTGAAGGATGTAAATCATGCCTAACCTACCGCTGCATAATGGCTGACGGAATGTCGTTAATGACTGTGGACGAGCGGAATCAAGTGAGTCCTAATTTTGAATATGGATGCCGAGCTCGGAAGCTCCTCTGTAAACCTTATTTTGTCACGATGTGTATCCGTCCATAGGACGATATAGACTGGGGACTGCTAGTATACGATATAAGGGTCTGCTAGTATACAAGTAGCATTAAGTTCGCATGTGTGCGACGATTATTATGATACCTATTTATTAATAAAATGTGAATTGTGATGCGGTGCTGAAAAGCAGATGCGAATAAAAGTGTAGTACGTCAAAAATTTGATACTGAGCAGCACTCGAAATATAATCAATGTGATGTACACGAAAATACCAATTCCCAGCCCATCACGATATGACGCATACGGCATTGATGTTCTTTCCACACGCTCACATTCCTCATCCACCAATATTTAGTCCCTGACAGAACGTTCCATCCTCAGGCAATAATCATGGCTGGGTCTTTCTTCTGCAGAAAAAAAAACATTTGCAAATCTCTAACAGACATACACTACAGAATCTAAACGTGCTATTCCCTGATACGTATCGAGCAAAAACCATACCAGAAGACAGCACACTGAGTATGTAACGTGCGGTGTATCCGTTTAGAAATAAGACAAGGTTTCAGCTGTCGACCCAGGACTTAGCATCACTCTAACCATCGACTGTACACTCAATAACGGGCAACTCCAGCGCTGCGACTCAGCTCCGTATCGCGATACCAACTGACGGAGCGGTGCTCGCAGATTCGACAATAAGATCCCATATCAGCCGAAATCGAATCCTCGCCCGGAATAGTCGGCCTGGGCCGCCGCCGATCCGGGATCAGCCTTTGCATGCACCGCTGTGGAGCAATGATGATTTATCTGCTGTCGAAGCTCCCGCGCTATTTTTGGCGCCAGAGCTGCCGCCGGCGTGTGATCTATTTCCGAGGCGTGCGGAGGACCCGCGGCCGTTTGATGGCCGTCCGCGCTGTTGGCTGAGCGCCCATCGCACCATTCAGAGCGCTCGCCGAGCGGCGACACATGCCCCCACTGCGTCGCACCATTCGCGGCGGTCTCACCGCCATTCCCGCCCACGGCGGCGGCGACGGTCGCGGCGCCGACGCCAGAATAGCCACCCGCGCGCTGCGAACGCACAGTCCGCTGCAGCCATTCTGCATCGTTAGTCTTTATATAGCCACGCTTGTACCCAAGCCCGCGAACTAGTCGAACATTCGCCGAACTGCGAAAATACTCGGAGTGGTCATTAATACTGTCATAAACTTGGTCTGTTGAGACGGCAAGCTCAACAGTTTCTCAGGGAAGGTTCCAAATGAGTCAGAGTTGTCTGAACTAAAATTGGTGGGGCCAGCTGGATTAGACCGCTGAGTGGATTGCCTTCCATTGACAGTTCAGCCTTTCCAATCAGCAAGTTCCCAGAAAAGTATAAATACAAGGCTGATGAGGTCCCGCTGAAAAGAATGCAGCAGACGCGTCTCATAGTGTCCGAGATGACATCCGAAGAATGAGATCAATGCCAGAGCTGGTGCGAGGGGCGGACCCAGGGACAGGACAGAGAAGTCGGGCGCATGTCAGGCAAAGGAAACACCATATCTAACTGCGAACGAACTGCAGCACACATCAATCCAGCATTGCGCTCTGGTCAACAGGACCGTAACACCAGTCCAACACGGCGATGTACGGCCTGCACGGGAATCTCTGCAGCACTGGCACAGACTGTTATTTGAAGAACCGCCCCTTAACCAGCAAAAACGCGGCTCTGCAGGCTCGCTGGATGCGACTCGGCGGAGTGCATGCAACTGCCCGATATAGAGCGGGTCTGAAATAGCACGGCCGCGGACCTGGTCGGCACAGAGTCGGAAACCGCCGCCCCCTGACTTACAGCGGGGAAACCTCCGCGGGGCGGTGTCACTGAGAGTGTTATAACGGTACCAGCACAAAGGACGTAATCAGACCCAGGTTCGCCGGGAATAGGTCGGAGCCGGAACAGCGGTACAGTGGGCGTGTCGGCTGACCTACACACTGTCTGGGCTCGGACAGCAGCCGTACACCGGCACCCATTGTCTGGGCTCTGTCTGGGCTCGGAGAGCAGCCGTACACCGGCACCCACTGTCTGGGCTCTGTCTGGGCTCGGAGAGCAGCCGTACACCGGCACCCACTGTCTGGGCTCGTCTGGGCTCGGAGAGCAGCCGTACACCGGCACCCACTGTCTGGGCTCTGTCTGGGCTCGGAGAGCAGCCGTACACCGGCACCCACTGTCTGGGCTCTGTCTGGGCTCGGAGAGCAGCCGTACACCGGCACCCACTGTCTGGGCTCTGTCTGGGCTCGGACAGCAGCCGTACACCGGCACCCACTGTCTGGGCTCTGTCTGGGCTCGGACAGCAGCCGTACACCGGCACCCACTGTCTGGGCTCTGTCTGGGCTCGGAGAGCAGCCGTACACCGGCACCCACTGTCTGGGCTCTGTCTGGCTCGGAGAGCAGCCGTACACCGGCACCCACTGTCTGGGCTCTGTCTGGGCTCGGAGAGCAGCCGTACACCGGCACCCACTGTCTGGGCTCTGTCTGGGCTCGGAGAGCAGCCGTATACCGGCACCCACTGTCTGGGCTCTGTCTGGGCTCGGAGAGCAGCCGTACACCGGCACCCACTGTCTGGGCTCGAAGACACCCCGAAACCGCACCCCTGTCTGGGCTCGGAGAGCAGCCGTACACCGGCACCCACTGTCTGGGCTCGGAGAGCAGCCGTACACCGGCACCCACTGTCTGGGCTCTGTCTGGGCTCGGACAGCAGCCGTACACCGGCACCCACTGTCTGGGCTCTGTCTGGGCTCGGAGAGCAGCCGTACACCGGCAGCCACTGTCTGGGCTCTGTCTGGGCTCGGAGAGCAGCCGTACACCGGCACCCACTGTCTGGGCTCTGTCTGGGCTCGGAGAGCAGCCGTACACCGGCACCCACTGTCTGGGCTCTGTCTGGGCTCGGAGAGCAGCCGTATACCGGCACCCACTGTCTGGGCTCTGTCTGGGCTCGGAGAGCAGCCGTACACCGGCACCCACTGTCTGGGCTCGGAGAGCAGCCGTACACCGGCACCCACTGTCTGGGCTCTGTCTGGGCCCGGAGAGCAGCCGTACACCGGCGACCACCATCTGGGCTCGAACAGCACTCACTGTCGCGAAGTGGATTCGAGTTGTGACGCCGTGCCAGAGCGTTGAAAGAAAGAAGAGCAGATTGTGTTGTGATTCAGTTCATTATCTTATATGCCATTATTTACAGACCACCGGAGCCAGATCTAGGCCAATGGGTTTTGGGAGAGGGATGATTACACGTTGTATCCAGTAATTATGAATGCTGCCCGTCTGTACCGGGTTATTCCAAACCTGAGCAGATAATTATGAAATCGCGTACCCCAAGGATTTTGGTCTGCATGATATCACTACAGAAGCTAATGATACAGAGTCATTTCCCGATATTCTGGTCTGGGCTGAAGAGCCAACCTCCTGAGATTCCATACTGATCACAGCAGCATCCAAGATATATGGTGTCATCAATGAATCTCCACGAAAATCGACGTGTCGTCTCCGCGGACGACACATTCAGTGCCACAATGTGTCGCCACCGCGGATGACATATACAATGCGACAATGTGTCGCCTCCGCGGATGATATAAACAGCGCGACAATGTGTCGCCTCCGCAGACGACACATGCAGTGCGACAACGCAGACAATCAGCACCCACATTCAGGTGCAGCTTCTTACGTCCATATTTTACTTACGAAGAAAGTTGGTATACGCTCAAACTCAACATCTCGGTCCTAGCAACATAGCTGGTATTCATGCCTGCCCTCCTAAGCTTGTCTGGAATTCAACTTGGCATAACCCCTGGTTAACACGCGTGATGATACTGGACGGCCACGTAACCAGCCGAGAAGCGCAGTGCCAGGGCTGACTTTGGCGGGGGGAGGGGCAAGCTTTGAGATTGGGCGACAGCATGGACAACTTCTTTCTGAACTCAATCGAGTGTTGTCTTCATATCCCACTTATATTAACGTTTGGCGTGCGCTTGGCAATGACGAAGGCGAGGCATGTGAACGATCAGCACCATTGATGAGTGGGGTTTAAGAACAATACTGGACTTTGCTCTTTCGGTCTGTGGTCCAGTCTTACAGCCCCCCCCGAAAGAAAAGTCAGTCCTTGCACCCTGCATCTCGGTCGGCTACGTATGCGGTCAACACTCACACTCGTGTAAACTGGGCTATCCTCAGGGAGTTTCATATTCTGGTCAATTTCATAAGTGGTTATTCGTAAGATTCGTCTAAGACTAGTTTTGCAGTTACCGCGCTGGGTACTGCTTCTCTTGCAGAACAGTTAGCATGAAAGCGTCACAAAGCTAATGAAGGAAACATGGTACCGTTACCGAGGGTAAAATATTTTGGACACTTTTGCTGGTACTGGAATACTGTGTACTCATTAGCTGATAAAAACGTCAATTCTGAAACCATTTAACATAAGATAAATTAGAGTCGAGTGAGAACTGCATCGACATGTTCGGGGTCAAACAGCCTATCAGGATTGATTTAGAGAGATATATGTGTACAGGACCAGTAGAGGACCGTCAAATTGTATAATACCAATAAGTCCGTGTTCATCACAAGTAAGCCTCCCAAAACAGAGTGACGAAATGGACATTCTTTCACAGCTGATCAGCTGCCTGAACCCTCGCCCTACCGGAGGTATTTTACACCCCGCCATTTAGGGAAGTTCGATTCGACACCAAATCCCCCCCACTTTACCGTTTGAAAACGAATGAAGACAAAAAGACGAAACTTTCCGAAGCCGAAGGTTACCTATACATTTCAGCTGAGGGGGATGGACCTTAGATCTTAGGACCATGAGAGGTCACATATGTCCCGAATACGCTGAAATCACGGAGAGCAAGGTCGCAGCACACCTTTACAACCAATTTAGTAACAGAACATCGCAGAAGCGTGTTTTGAGACAATCACGGTATTGCCAATGCCGTTCTGCACTTACAATAGCGTCCCTTAAATATGTGCGACAACAAGCAACATTTGCAACCCCACGCAACTCGACGAGTTTTGGTTACCCCGAAGTATGTGAACAGCTGCAGCATCAGCAAATGCACAGCTTCCAATGCAAGTTGAATGTCTTTGCATATACTGTTGCATGTCAGATAAGGTTATTTCGCGAGGGTTTAAGCACGACGTCAAGCACGAGGGTTAAAAAACAAGAACTAACAAAAACATCAACAGCGGAAAAGAAGGAAATGGTCATCACTGACCATCGGACGCAAAACCAGGCTGAACACAAGTATAAAACAATATAATGCACGATGCTCGACATGAATCGCAACTCGGAAGCAAGCGGCCTGCCAATGTGCCAGAAACATCGTACGATCGATCTTACGCAAAACGCCAGCTCACCAAGTCGGCCTAGGAACCGACCTTCAATACTTTACCCGTGGAACCTGCTAGTGTGTCTGTGTTTTTTATATTAAAGCCTTGACCTAAGTTCGGGCCCTGGGATAGGTATAATCAAACGTGAGCTCAAGCAAACCAATCACTAACACAGAAAGGCAGCGATAGCCCGCGCTCCGACAGCGTGAGCCTGCAGGGGACTCGTGCTGCTGCTGCTGCTTCAGTGCAGCATACGGGGCTGCTGAGGTGTCCGCTCAACGATCGTCAGCGACCACCATCGTCACAGATAACGGACCAACACGCTACAGGCGACCGGCTAACACAGCACAGATAACGGGCTAACACAGCACAGGCGACCGGCTCACACAGCACAGATAACGGGCTAACACAGCACAGGCGACCGGACTAACACAGCACAGATAACGGGCTAACACACCACAAGCGACCGGCTAACACAGCACAGATAACGGGCTAACACACCACAAGCGACCGGCTAACACAGCACAGATAACGGGCTAACACACCACAAGCGACCGGCTAACACAGCACAGATAACGGGCTAACACAGCACAGGCGACCGGCTAACACAGCACAGATAACGGGCTAACACAGCACAGGCGACCGGCTAACACAGCACAGATAACGGGCTAACACAGCACAGGTAACAAGCCAACACGCTACAGGCGACCGGCTACCACAGCACAGATAACGGGCTAACACACCACAAGCGACCGGCTAACACAGCACAGATAACGGGCTAACACAGCACAGGCGACCGGCTAACACAGCACAGATAACGGGCTAACACAGCACAGGCGACCGGCTAACACAGCACAGGCGACCGGCTAACACGGCACAGATAACGGGCTAACACAGCACAGGCGACCGGCTAACACAGCACAGATAACGGGCTAACACAGCACAGGCGACCGGCTAACACAGCACAGATAACGGGCTAACACAGCACAGGCGACCGGCTAACACAGCACAGATAACGGGCTAACACAGCACAGGCGACCGGCTAACACAGAACAGATAACGGGCTAGCACACCACAAGCGACCGGCTAACACAGCACAGATAACGGGCTAACACACTACAAGCGACCGGCTAACACAGCCCAGATAACGGGCTAACACGCTTCAGGTGACCGGCTGTTACAAGGGTGACCAGCTAGCACTAACGGTGGCGGCGGAGTTGCGCTTCAGCCATACGCGTCGGAGGGGGCCGGGGGCCGGTGCCAATTGCGTAATGAGAGACACCGACTCTTTCGCCGCTGGGCGCGGGCAGAGTTTTGGCTGTGTGAGTTTGTGCGGTTGGTGCCCCCTTTGGGGGGGCTTCAGCATGTGCACTGGGGCGGCTCCACTCAGGAAATATTTGTTCCGGCACGAGGCTTGCCCGCAGACAACCTCCCCGAAAAAAACACGGATATTACCTCATCAATTACAGGGACCACCAACATTGGCCAGCGACGGATCTAGGACTACGGTAAGGCTGGGGTGGGGGGAGTCTCATGGGGGACTGTCTTTACCCCATGTGGCTGCATTTTGTGCTTTTCGAGGGCATCCTCCCAACACAGTTTTTGGGCCTTTTTAACGGTGGTTGGTTCAAAAGTTTTGCAAGACAATGGCTGAAAAAAGTTCTCAAAGGGGCGCTCCTATCTGGAGAAGGGTGGCCAAATAGTCGAACGCAAGACCTCCATCGATTGTGAACGGGCCGCAAACAATGAAAGACGCATAAAACGGTCACCTTTGCTATCGGGTCACATTCTAACGGCAACTTCAAGGTGCCTGTAGCGAACTTGTAAGGATACCCGACATCGCGCCAGGCGTCCACGGGGGAAAGGGGGAAGACGCTTCCATAGACCTAAGAAGGACAACTGTCCCATTCGTTCCCCACCCCCTTCGATCTGTTCCTGTCATTGGCAATGACTAATAATAATAGCGGACAGCCCTCGTAAGAAAAACGTCTCGAGCATTATGGAGCTTGGAAAAGCTTTGGCATTCAAAACATCCGAAAGTCAGACTAGACTTCACATGCATTCTCTCCGCTGAAATTCAGTCTGTTTCCAAGAAAAAAACAGTGATGGAACCTAAAGTGCAGAACATGAGGTTTCACGTCCGGTTTTGGAGGCATCAAATGGATGCTTTGTTTCGCTCCACTCGTAAGCATGTCAAGTGGGCGAAGCTCTAATTCTGGGGATTGGTCAATTGATTGATTGATTAATTGTTCTGGGGGATTTATTGGTCATTTTGGCACTTATTATTTTGGAACGCCAACTTCTAGGGTCCTATGGCTCCTATTTCACTAATACTGATCTAAGCTCTTAAAAAGAATCTTCCCACCCTAACAAGGGCGCGGAACAAAGGATGATGAAAATGGTGATAGAGGACAACCGACAAGAGAACAACAGTTGCCACCTGACACAGAAGAAAGCCTCCCTCGGTCCGCTCACCTCGATGTCGTGTACGGCAGGAGTGCTGTCGGCTTACCTTGCTGTACTGTCCGACCACGTATTTGAGGATGTTGGGCGGCGCCTCGTGCAGCAGCGGGTCCAGCGCCGGCATGTACACGCACATCTGCAGCACCGACTTCAGCGTGCGCCGCGCCTTGTCCTGCAGGTCGTCGCTGCTGGCCGGACTGGTGTAGCACTGCCGGAACCCGCAGCGCAGAGTTAGCACTGCCGGAACCCGCAGCACAGAGTTAGCATTGCCGGAACTCGCAGCACAGACTGCTCACTGGCCGGACTGGTGTAGCACTGCCGGAACCCGCGGCACAGAGTTAGCACTGTCGGAAGCCGCAGTACGGCGTTAGCACTGTCGGAACCCGCCGTACGGCGTTAGCACTGTCGGAACCCGTAGCACAGTGTTAGCACTGTCGGAACCCGCCGTACGGCGTTAGCACTGTCGGAACCCGTAGCACAGTGTTAGCACTGTCGGAACCCGCAGCACAGTCAGCACTACTCACTGGACAAGGCCCAGCTATAGGCAAAGTCATATAACATCCTATTCTAAGGTCAAAATACGATACAAGTGGGCCATCCACGTCAGGGGCTCATAAAATAATGCAAAGCGCTTGTAAAAAGTACACAAATAGTTATCTAGCACAGGACAAACTCGTGACAATAAGAAGAGAACTAAAACCGTGAACCACACACTGGAATAGATAAACAGGTACACACTTGAAGACTATAATGAGGCCATGTATGCAAAACACTCGCTCTAAATGAGCCAAACGTGTCATGGAACACATCTACCCGCTACCAACTATTAAAAAACGTTTCATGGCTCTAGGCAACCTGACAAACAGCCCTTCCTTTACGCTGTTCATACGTACATATGACACAATGAAAAACAGTAGACGTTTTATTGTACTGGCAGGTATATACAATGGGAAAGATCGGAGTAAAAAAAGATGAGTCTGTCCTACCTCTAAGAATATTGCGCATGAAAATCAAATAATGTTGAGCTGTACGAAATGATAATAACGTAATATTACCTATTGCAGTGTACCAAAAGGTCAGAGTACAATGAACATGTAGACTGTTCTCGAGAATGTGCAATATTCAGTCACAAAAGAAACTTGTGCTCCACCCTGTCTACACTGGCGGACGCAGAGAGCGAGGGTGGGGAGGGCAAGGGGCCATGCCCCCAAATGGCGGAATTTTGACTGATTTTCTTTTAAAAAAACTCTTTCTACGATTTCATCCGAGTTGCTCCCCCTCCCCAAACGGCGCTCATACGTCCGCTCCTGTCTATATATCCGAGTTAAATGAACAGATGATGATTGGGGTTTTAGGACACTTCAGATGCCTTGGCTATATGTGCCCGGGTTAAATAAACAGCTGCTGCTCCGCCCCAGATGACATTGCTGCAGTACTCGAGAATTGGCACAGTACACATGAATAACAGACTCATAACAACCCCGGTGCAGAGAAAGTATGGAGCCCGTTTTATCATGTTTTGTTCCAATTACCGAGCTAACTATTTTGGACCATTCCTAACCCCACCCTGCCACCGGGGTTACTGTTTCTTTCTAGTCGTCTTCCGCAAGAGTGAGCTGGGATATGATCTATTTGTAAATAGTGAAATTATGAGAAACAGGCTTCTTATTCCTGGAACCCTGGTTGTGGCACTTGCGTGTCAGCCACGACATGACAACCAAACTCGTGTCAATTTTGGACATACCGTCTCGACGTGTTCAGGGCCCAATTTCATGAAGGTTTTAGAAAAGCGGCGTAACATAGGATATTTCCGCTCCGTTTTAATTCGTCTAAATATGGTACATTTTTCTGTCAATTGGTACCGATGTCACATTGATATCACTGTCGTGTCACTTAAGGAATAAGAAGTCCTGGAAAGGGATATATTGACCGGTCCAACATCTAGCTATTGGGACTTCTGGAGCTCCTCATAGGACAGTATCAACAGCTGCGAGAAGAGTTTTCGCGGGGTTTCAGTCGAAAACGCAGACCTGAAAATCAAAATATAAGCCCTGAATAGACCCAAAAAGGCTTAGGGGCTGTTCATAAATTACGTCACTTTTGGAGGGGCTTCCAACCCCCCCCATCCACCCCTGCCCACATCGAATTGTCACTTGGGCGCACTCCTCCTGAAGGCATGGTGTCTTTTTTGGGGCCGATTCCCATGTGTAACCCGTCAACATCATTTTATATGACATTTTAGACCCTAAAATGATAGAGCTATAACCTTCGCCCGGGTGGGGGGGTCTTTTTAGACCCCCCTCTGGTTTTTCCGAAGCGACCAAAAAACGGCGGCGCGCAGCGCCGCCAAACCTGGTCTAGCTGTTCCTTCATCATTTTTACATCTTTCCGGAAAATTTTGGCTCAAGGTCATATCAGGTCAGGTCACCAGGTCAGGTGAAGTGACCTCACCTCAAAAAAATACTTAGGACGGCATAACTAAAAGAAGGGTTAATCGGATCAAGATGAAACTCATACCACATCTTGGGCCCACCAGGAGCTACAACATTTGTTCCGGGATTTTTGATATTGGTGACCTAAGGTCATGTGCAGAGCATGACCTCCCCATTGACAATGCATGGGGAAAATCACGAAATGAGCTTTTCTCAGTAAGTATGGATGGAATCAACTTCAAACATCGGTTGCGACTTGCTCTTAGCCCATTTCTGAAGCTGATACCAAAATTTTTTACTTGTGACCTTTAAAAGGTCACCTTAGGTCAAGTAAGCATTTTTTGGTGTTTTTCTCTATAAATTTTGAATAAACTAAGATAGAGCTATTATTTTATCACCAAAGTGTTTGTATGGTCACTGGAAGTCAAATGATATACATCATGACTATACCAGGTCAAGTTGGGTCAGACCGTTGACCTGGGTCAGGTCAAATTCTTAAATTTGACCTGGCATAGCAATATCATATATCATTCGATTCGTATTGACGAGAGGATTGCAATGGTGCATAAACTATGGCTGTATCTTGTTTGGTTTGGAAGCTATTAGCGAAAAAGTAAACGCCCTTATGCATGGGTGGCTATGGACATTCCCAAGAATATACCCAATATTCAGTGACCTGTAGCCCCTAGGCTTTGACCTGACACGAAAATGAATGCCACTGTAATGAAAGCGCATCTCAAGAGCTTTCGAATGGTGTTAGAAAAATGTTTCTAGCTATCATAGTTTCTGAGATATAGGAGGTTTTCTTACTACACCTCATATTAGCGATTTTGACCTATTTTGACCTCTGGTGACCTTGATATTGACCTGACAAGAAAAATGACCGAAGTATTTTCGATATCATTTTCGAAGAGCTTTCGATTGCCGTTTTGCGCTTTTTTCTAGCTCTCTTAGTTTTTGAGATCGTGGGGAGGGTCTTTTTAGCCCCCCCACCATGGCGAAGGTGGCTCGTACCCGCCACCGGGGCAAGGGATAAAACAAAAACTGGGCGTTACAGTCATATTTGATGATGACAAGGGCTAAGTCTGAAATTCCGAGCCACTGCCTCCATAGCTGAGAAGTCATGCCTTCAGGTCCTATTTCTAGCCAGTTCCACTTCCCCCCAAAAAAACAATAAGAACCCAAGAGTGGAAAAATCGCCGTCGGAAAAGCCCACCCCTTCCTAGCACGTCACTTTTCGGCCAACCCCTTTCCCCCTCAGCTGGCGACGTCATTTATGAACAGCCCATTAACAGCGCATCGACGGGGGCGGGTACCCCCCTCGGCGTTTTTTTTAGGCAGCATAAAAACGGCAGCGCGTAGCGCGCCGCCGTACTTGGCATCCTTTTCCCTGATAATTTTTACAACTTTTTCAAAATGTTAAAGTTAGGTCATCTCAGGTCAGGTCACCAGTGCAGGTCAAGTGACCTGACCTAAAAAAAAAGTTTAAGATAGCATAAGTCAGAGCAGGATGAAGTTATCGAATTGAAACTTTTATCACATAGTGGCCTCATCTAGTTCTCTAAAACATGCTCTGGTGTTTTTGATATCGAAGACCTAAGGTCAGGTACCAGCCATGACCTCTCCATTGGGAATACATGGGAAAAAATGGTTTTAACTGAATAACTTATTAATGAATTCCGATAGACCCTTTATTGTAACTGCATTAGATTTCCCCTGTCCTTGCAGTTCTAATGATATGTATTTTTACCTAATTTGACCTTGACCTGACCTCAGGTCAGGTCAAATCTCATATTTGGCGTAGCAAGGTCATATTGTATATCATTCGATTCGGCTTGCTGCGAGGATTTCGGAGGTTTCAAATCGTTTTGCTCTATCTTTACTTGTTTCCATGTAATGACCGAAAACCTTCATTTACATGTTATCCCTTCGGCAGCATGTATTGACCTCTAGTGACCTCAAATGTGACCTGACAAAAAATGGTACAAATATTTTTATAGAGAAGTGGATGGGCTACCCAACGCCGTTTACCGTTTTTCGCTATCTAGCGTGGTTCTCGAGATCTTCGTAGGGGCGGGTATCCGCCCCCCCCCCACTAAGATCAGGTGGCTCAGAACCTCGTCAATGCGCGTGTTAAATATGTTTTATCACGGACCCGAGTCTATAAATACAGACCAAGCGGTGAGCAGTCCGTGAGCGACATACCTCACCTCTGTGCACCGACGCCACACTCAGGGTTAGTCTGTGAAAAGTTCACAACGGAGACAGAATGCCGCGTGTTTCCTCTTCGTGTTCATCTTCCTGAAAGTGTTGGTCACTTCTTGGCTATGCGCGGTTGAGATAGAAGCAAAGGTGCTGCACTTCCGATCTGGACAGGACGGAATTGGACTTCTACTCTAACCACACCGCTCGCGTTTGCCTCCGGGGTCACTAAGCCTCACGCACCAGCCTTATGATTCGGCAGGAAATTGTGCAGGTCACGAATGAGTCAATAAGTAAATGGCACTGTCCCGACCAGCGTGCCTGCCTCCCGTCACCCCTGCACAACAATTCAATGCATTTCCCAAACAAACTCGGTACCAACTTCTCTACCTATTACCAAAATATGTTTTGTGAATTTGTTTACTTTTGTAAGTTGGCACGAAACATCTTTCGAGAAAAAGACCACCATTCTGAAATGCGAAATTGACATGTTACACTTCAGCTCTGTAACATACACCACTGACATTATTACGAAGTTGGCTGACGTGAAATTAACGTCGCATTAATAATGCATTTCCCAGCTACTTCTGACCATAATCCATCACCCGTGGTTTTTTGGCCACACGCACTCGCTACCGTGGGAACGGCTCGAAGCACTGATTACACCTCAGGACAAATCAAAGTGGAACACGCCGCCAAAACAGCTCTGCCCTTGCGTGTAAAAGCCACCACCTCCACCTATAGCACAATAAAGCGCAGAGTGCCTGATTAATACATCGTTATGGGCGTCGCATACCACCAAACCGCACCAAAAAACAGTGCGAAGGACAGCGGAGTGAGAAATAGGAGCAGTGCGAACAGGGAAGGCCGGAGCGCCCAAGGACGAGAGCAGGCGGGGGCCGCTGGTGTCGGCTGCTTCGCATGGGAACACGGAAGCGGGCCGGCATTAATTTTGATGGTCGGCGTTGCGTGACCCGGGCGGTGGCGCTGTAGACTGGAGCTGCTTCACCGCGCAGCTGCGTCTCAGCGCTGCAGCTCATCAATAGCCTGCTCTGTCAAAGGCTTATACCGCTCCAACGTAGCAAATGCAGCCGTATTTCACGCTTAGTTGGACTGAGCTCCACAGAAATACAGCTAGCAACACAGGGGCGGATCAAGTGAGTTGAAACGAACGATTGTCCCTCTCCTGGTTCGGTGGAGCCGCCCCCTGAGGATACAGGGCGGCCTGAGCAACCCTAAACTGCAAAAATTATATTGTTTTTTTCTTGCGTCTCTCATTATTTGCCACCTGTTCACTGCCAGCCGCAAACTTTTGCACGGCTATTTGGTTGCCCCTCTCCAGACAAGGCCGTCCCTGTGACAAAATGTAGTCTGCTACCTCCCGGAAAGACAATTAAATATCACCACCCAAAAAATATCCGAACTCGCGTCCAGAGGGCGCCGTTCGGAGTGCATAAAAGGCGTCCCTCGGTAGGTCACCCACTGCGGCTCCGCTTGCCCCGCACCGAAAACCTAGATCCGCCACTGAACCATCTCGCACTTCCATGAGTGACTGCTCATTGTACGAAATAATGAGTCATCTCTCAGATGCCTTAAATATATAAATGAAATAGATCCTACTTAAGCAACATTCTGCTGGCTTTGTCGCATTTCTCGCCATATTTCCGACATAATTTCTATCATTTCCTGTCTGTTTCCATCCCATCGAAACTACATGGCCCGCTTCAGCGGAGCTCCATTGAGCTTGAACCACAGGCCGTGGCCTCGGCCTTTATCAGAGGGAACCACGCTCCGCGGCCTATTTTCCGGTCCAGCCAAGCTTAACAAAGCTTCGGCCTTTTCCTCTCCGTCTTTCTGCCCACTTCAGAGTATTGAGCTGAACAGGCGACCACAACTGGCATCTCAAATGTGCGTCAACAAAGGATTCTTTGTGAAGCTCTCCAAACTCTCCCTGTCCAGGAGGGAAAACACAGAAGTACCTAGCGTCCAGATTTGAAGCGGGTATTTGTTCAACTCGGATTTAATTGGCACGAGAAGTTTTGTGGTCGAGATAACTTTAAATAGCGGAACATTCTCATTCTGTCAAGGAACAGTGGCCAAAAGCAACGAAATTACACTGGAAGTGAAGTTCGATTGGACAACGATATCAAGCTGGTTTTATGTTTCACCCCAAAATTCCTTACGCATTAGTATATTCTTCTTAATTCGCATTGAATATAATTAAAACTCGAGTTTTGTCCAAATTTGACGGAGAAGGCCACATACGACATTGTCATCCCTACCGTGTGAGAGAGATCACCAGCATCGGATTACACCCAACCGAATTCGGAGAGTAGAGTTGGCTTCTGACTAGCTTGGAAACATTGGGGAGGGCCACAACTGTGCAGGGTTCCCAGCACTAGGGGTAACCAGCCTAGATATGCGAATAAAAACAAACCTATCGCATTCACTGCTCGTGAAAGCCATGGACTCGTAGAAACACGTGTTCGATGTCAAGCCATTGATCTAACTCAACACTGCTTATGACTCTTGAATTTCGACGTTCTGTAAGTGCAAATGAGAAACTAAACCAAACTAGTGGCCCGGTTAGCTTGCTAATCGGCCGCTGGGCTCAGGGTCTTCGACGGTCAGTTGGAGCGGTGCTGAGACAGGCAGCGCCGGAACTGCCCAAAGGAGAGCTGCTGGGGTCCGGCAAAGCGGACGGAGCCGACACCGCAATAGGAGGGGAAGACAGCTGGCGGTAATGCTGTCGACTACTGCCAGTAGCGGCAACCAGACTATTGCATTTCATATGCCTACACCACAACACAAGGTTATGCTCGGTGCAGTTACACAGAGGATCCTTGTCTTCGTTTGCACCAATGAAACGGGTAACACAAAATACACCTAAAAGGAAGCATTTTTAACGTTTAACACCAGTGTAACATACATCTTACTGAGAGCACAATAGCGATACCACCGCTGGCGTGGTGGCGATGGCACAGCCGCCGTTAGCCTAGCGTCTGGTGACCAGCAACTCGGAGAAACTGACGCAGAAACTCGGCCATTCTTGCCACGGCACGTTTTTAAGAATTCACTCACCTATGAGGAAACAACAACGTACGTTGCATGAAGTCTCAACCAAAAACATTGAAAACCGTGGCGAGGAAAACTGTTCAAATGGGGACAGTTTCCTGTGCTGCTCATATAGACAGCAGCTGTTACACACATTTTCAGTGTCCAGGGGCCAATGTCACAGCTAAATCGAGTATTATCCAATTTGTTTACACCGGTATAGAGTGGGTTTCATAACAAACTGGAGCCTCCTCACAGCGATATTTTGGAGCACTTCGCATGCTTTGCCTTCTAGCCACACCTACTAATAGAAAAGGTAGGGCCGGAGGGGAGGAGCAGAGCAACGGCTGTTTACTCCGGATGACCGCCTCTTGCCACCAGACCTTACGCCGGAACATTTTGTTCCCGTCGGTCCAATCAAAACAGAAAACCGCCCAAGTCGCCTCGCACCCACAAATACCGGAAGCAGACTTACCGCTAAGAGCAGCAACGAATAAATCTGTTGGTGGTTATCGTCGGTGACAGGAGCCCCTAGCGGCGTGACAGAACCCGGCTGTTTAACACTTGAGCATGACAATGCTCGTCATCGCATTGTATGTTGTCATATAATATATTTGGGAAGTCTTAACTATTCGTGATGTTAGATATTTAGAAGCTGTTGAAATGCTTAGTTCAAAACACTGGCTTTCACATCAGGGTATGGAGTCACCAAGATAATATCACTGGTGATAATCTCCTCTTCGGCTTTTGAATAAGGTGATTGAGTATTCTGCTCTTAACAATTTCATTGGCATCGGAACGGTGATCCACCGGGGCAGCGCGCTTATACCTTTGGAGGGTCACTGGCGTGCACGCGGACAGAGCGCTCACCTTTAGCAGGCCACCCATCCCTGAACGTTTAGCCGTGTGGATGCTTTTATGTCTTGTCTTAATAATAATTGTTGGGGTTTAACGACACACCAACTGCCAGGGTCAAACGGTGACACCAACTCTCACCCTGTTGGAAGGAATTTCGGGGATCAGATCGACTTATTCAGAGGCTCCGCCTTTGTGTGTTTAGGCTTGGCAATTTCCTTTATATTTTTCAACAGCTCCAGGTATTTTCTTTGGAGGGGAAGGGGCAGATTGCTCCCATTTTGTATTGCAGCGGACTTTCCAACTCGATCATTGAAACATTTGAGCACACTCCCACGCTCTACGCTATCTCAATCGGCAAACATCCGTTATCAATGGCACGAGCTATAAACAGGCGCACAAGCGCGCAAGTAGCAGGCACGACGAAATCGGGAACACAGGTTATCGATGACATGGGATGAGAGCGAAATGGGCAAACACTGCGCGAAGGGTCGTTAGCACATTCTCACAAATGTTGCGTGCATAAAAATTGGCTTCTGATAAACGACTAGGTGATGTCGTGACGGGGCGGGCGTCATCAGCGCCTCTCACCCAATAATTCTAACCCTTGCACAAATTATCTGTCGCTTTGGTACTCTACGAAGCACAGTATTTCAAGCCTCTTATCGCGGGGAGCACATTCTCTTTGCGCATTCATCCAGCACACACTGCAACGACACTGAAAGCAAGATTTCAGGGCGAGGCCGGTCAATGGTGCAGGCGTCGGGGTGGAGTTTGGGCTCCGGCCTGCCAGGCACGAAGCACAAGGACAACGGTGTGCCGCCGCTGACCGATCCAAAGACAAAACTGCACCTACTCCCGATTATGCCCGATATCTGGAGAAACACTATGATTTTATGATGTTGAGTGTCGACTCCTAAACAACGTGCAGATCCACCACTGTATGCCAGACTAATGATCGGATTAGTTCAACTATTTTCAAAATGTTTGCTACTTAGATGAGAAATGCCTTCTTTAGCTAATCAGTTTCAACAAAGTGTCCTTCCATCCGTACAAAGGTGGGTTTTACATCACCTACATTGGCCAGCTCCTATTTACAGCCTCCATTAGCTGATTCCGTATGCATACAGTAGAGACTTGCGCGCTTATATATCCGTATAACTTATCGCATACCAAGTCTGGAAATCCGGGGAAATGTGCAAAACAAGCATGAAATCATAGGACTTAGGTTATTTTCTTCCAATTGTAGCACAATTTCGCGATCTGAACCTCTGAAAAGCATTGTTAATGGCCGCTCCTGCTGGTTGGAGCAGTGACAAACACATTTGTCTTTCAGTACCTGAAATTTCCATCGTTCCATTTACGGAACATCAGATTTGCCATATTTTTGCGTACTCTCACAGCTACCTGAGATGTCTTCATTTTACATAAAACGACGTTGGATATTTTGCATTTGAAGAAAACGGAAAACTGCTTGGTTATGAATTTTCTTTAACTTAAAATGCATAGTTGAAAGCAAGGTGATCCAAGAAAGGCAGATCCGCCATTTAGCTATCCCTTAAAGTAATAATCAAAGTATGTGAAATGTCAAATTATTACCTTTCATTCCTGGTTGGACCTGTAATCAGTTGTTTAAGTGAGACCATTTAGACCCCTCAACAAATGTTTTATGCGGACAATCTGAACACAACGGCATGCTACGTGACACTAGCATTGCTGCGCACTTAACGGTTAAATCGCTCAATATGTATGTATGTGCATACGTAAGCAGCGCTTCATACCACCTTTCAGAAAAACCCTCACTTTTAATTATGCTTCATAGAGCTTCACAACCTAGAAACTGACACATTCTGTAGGTTTCCTCCAGAAATAACGAAATAACAAGGTTCCTACTCTGCTCTTGTATAAGGTATCTCGGGTTCCGCACCACTGGCTCAATCAACCTCTCGACCGGCTCGGCTGTTCACTTTCTAGGGCCTCCCGAGTGGGTCGGTCAGGTTCATTGTCATCGTATTTTGTTGAGCACCTCTGTCCTCTCAGCTCCCGGCGCTGACGCTCGACTCTGTTTGGTGGCGGGCTTTCTCGGCTCCCCTGGCGCCCGGCTGTGTTCAGAGCTGCTGCAGCTAATATGTCGCTCAACATAACGCTCCCGGATGAACTGTTTTTCGGTGTATCACAAAATAAATGTACCAGGGCCCGTGTTTTTCTTGAAAGTGTCGTGTTCACATAGCTCAGGTGATTGTTTTCTTTTGGATGTGTATAATAGCTGAATATTACAGCAAACAGTTTCTAGAAACAGCTTGAGGAGGTATTTGGGAAAAATATCTACTCAAATGAACTATTCTCGCCTCAGCTAAAGCTGATAGTATCGCTTTCTAACAATCGCTTGAAATAAAGTACCCATACGGAATTTGAAATGATATACCAGTCTTGGCATTTGTATGTGTGTACCTACCCAACAACTCCTGGTTTAACCCTCGCCCCACCGGGGAGGGCCATCGATGGCTCCCCTAAGGTTTTTCCGGGATAGCAGAAAAACGACGAGACGCAGCACCGCGGTTGAGGGCTCTACCTCTTACTGCATCATTTTCCCACCATCCCTGATATTTTTTACCCCAGGTCACCCAAGGTCAGGTCACCAGGCGAGGTCAACCAAGGTCACCTCACTTCAACTTTAGAGCTCTGTAAGAGCTACATTTCGAAGTCGATCAATTTGAAACTTCCTACACTTCATGACCCCTCCAGGGTCTACAACTTGTATATCCGGGATTTTTCGATTTCGTGACCTGAGGTCATGTCACGAGGTGACCTCTCCCATTGACAAAGCATGGGAAAAGCTGTCTTATGATCTAAAAGTCACAAAAACTATTGAAAATGCTCAGCTTCGTCAGAAAAGCGTTCTTGGACACCCTTTCACGGATTCCAGGGGCCATATTTGCCCTTAGACCTCTCCAAGGTCATCCAAGGTCACCAGGGGTCAAAAACAGTATTTTGACAATAACTTTTGACCTATATAAGCTAGAGCACTGAATCAAACACCATCGTGTATGTCTCGTCACGAGCTTTCGTTTGATATACGGCAAGGTCACTTTCTGACCTTTCGTGACATCAGGTCATCTTAGGTCACAAGGTGACCTCTGGAGGTCAAACCACTGGCGGGAGGTCATTGCGTTCAACATAGCGGGAAAAGGTCTGAGATTTTCCTATCCAATGTACTTTACCACATCTCAATAGCTCTAATGGCACAAGAGTTATGCTCAGTTTGCTTAAGCATTGCATATTTGAGTGAAAATAGCCGATCTTGACCTAATTTGACCTCTGGAGGTCAAACCATTGACCTGAGCGCTAAAACATGCGAAGTAATTTCTTACTGAATTCACGCGAGCTTTCTAATGCACTTTGCAGATTTGCGCTAACACCCATATTTTCGGAGTTGGAGGGGGGCCATCGATGGCCCCCGGTGGGGCGAAGGTGGCGCCGGACCCCCGGTGGGGCGCGGGTTAACGCGTCATCTGTTTCAAAGCTCACCGTTGGCGTATAAATAAGCGTGCCCTGAGCGCCCGTCCCCGCCGCTGCCCTTCACCCACAGTTGCGTGGGTCGCGGTCGGACGTGTCGCCGGCTATATGGCCAGAGTTCTGCTAAGAAAACTCTCCTTGCTCCACTAGCGTCAAGCTTGGGGACGAATGAAATGTGAAACCAAGTATCCTTGGACGCACTACAAGGCCTCTGTTTGTGTGGCATTTATTTCACCAATTTCATCTTCTGAGTGCGATATTTGTGAATAATAACTATCCACACCGCATTTTTTTACATGTTGCTCATTATTGTAATTGGCTTTGGTTAGGCACTTGTGCAATTCTGTTCGTGCCTGCAATTCTGTTCATGAACAGACATTTTCATCCTAGCTTATTTATTTCTATTCTCGTTGTCACAATTCGTTCCCGTCCATTTTTATGTTGTAGTTGTTGTTGGACTGATCTACAATATTTTGTAGAACTGACAATTATGTCCTTTCACGCATGCCCTCGAGGAGTGCTGGTATGGAGGAGTTCAAAGGAGTAGGATAGGGCGCTAGCTCAGTATGATCCCGGATGATTGAAGGGGTACAACCATAATGCTGCACCTTTAGAGGGTCTTTTAGAAGGGTGGGGGGGTATACGGTTCCCCTCTCGTTTCGCCACCCGCGAGCAATGACTGTATCCAACGGACTCCACGACAGCTTGAAAGCAGATATTCATCCAGGGAACCCAATCATCTAATGGCGTAGCGCTTTTGGGGGTTTTCTTTTATATTTCAGGTTAAGATACGCGTTACAACTTCGCAGTCACCGGGATTGAAGTTTTTTATGAACATACTCTGTTTTTCTGAAATTTATGGCAGTTTTAACACGCATCTTTCCGCCTGGCTTCCAGCGAGAAGTCCTAACAATTTATAACAACCACTAACGAGTACCGAACGGAATATTTGACCCCTCTGGATAGTATAACAATTATTTTGACATCAAATCTGAAATCAGCGTGCTCGATAACCCGGACGGTCCGAGTTTCAGACATGACTGAGCTCGGCACGAGGCTGCAGCCCCACTCGGAGCCGAGTTACACCGTGAGCGGCGGCGACACCTCACCTCCAGCAGCTTGGGGAAGAGGTTGGCCATGGCGATGGCTTTGGCGTGCTCGGGTGTGTGGCGTCCGATCTGTCCCAGGGCCCAGACGGCGGCGCCTCGGATGTGGTCGTCTTTCTCCTCGTTCAGACAGATGGCCAGCTGTACCACGCCCTGTGCACGGCGGCCGTACAGAGGTGAGCACTCATAAAGAACATCAACATAAGCCCTGTTCCAGCTGTTAGCACAGTTTTGTCAGCAGGGCCTCTAACCTCTCCTCCAGAAAAGAAACATCAGCGCCATAATCGCCTCATGTTTGTGCTAAGCAAAGGAAAATTAAACCTTTATGCCATTAAAAAATATTAAGCTGCCACTTCGTGCACTTACAATTTTTCATCAGCGCAAACAGCAGGCCATCAGCCCGTAAAACCTCTAGAACCAAGTTCCCGGGAAGAGGCTACAATCCTGTGACGTAGGCTCAACGCGGACCGCTGATTGGTGCTGACAAAACTCTGCTGACCGCTGGAACATGGCTAAAGTAGTACTGGTGGTGCTATAGCAAATATTCCTCCGCAGCGCGAAGTGGCAGGGAACACGAGAAGGAGTATCAGGACACTCCGCTACAACCTGAACGACGGTCGTTCTCTCACACTCCTGGAGGAAAGGCAAGGCAAAATGGACTAGAACAGAGCATTCTACACACTCACACGTGATTTCAAGTTTAAAACAGTGACTCAAGACCCCCATTCAAACCATGAAGGAATATTTCCAAATGGTCACGCATGTCACGTGATACATGTTAACAATGGGTGGCTTAATTAGTCGCAGACAAGATGGAGCACAAACAACGAAATTTATGAAATCGAAGACAAAATTAATACGAAACCGACGAATCACACATTTTCGCCATGATATTATTTTAACTTGAATTTTTGTGAGTGCGATTGTGTCTCTGTGCTTTTTAACCGGTACCTAATCCTTGTCCTTATCCTTACTCTACCTGAAGGCTGTGAACGCATGCGCCTGTGGCTGCAGCGACCCCTCCAGGTAGAATCCCATCCTTTTATCCTCACCTTTCCTCATCCTTACCATATCCTTCCATAGTTTATAATCACTTCATACTGATCACGGCAGCACTTTAAAAGCCATCTCAATAGAGTGGAAGTGTGAGTAATACATGAATAAATGAGTTCCTGCGCCTACCCAGAAGAAATGGGAGGACTAACTACAGTGATTGCACACAGTATCCATCCATAGGGGACTGTAGGGGTTGCGATGGAGGTTTTCTTGCTTCATGGTCATGTCCATTTACCTTGTAATCTAGTTGTTTTATCATGCATAACAATTGAAACATCATAGCTACACTGTCAAGTTCTTTACACGTCTCCTGCAGATATTGACCAGAGCATGAACGCCTGCCTATTTGTCCCAAGATTGCCTCTCACGGGTCATATGTCTAATTTACATGGACTCAGTTCTAAGGAACATAGATTTCATCGATGCACGTAACATACACATTAATTTAAATATTTATCCTACCCAATAGAGGAGAAATTTATCATTACACCAACTTCACGGATTGGGGTGCAATGTTCCAAGTCCGTGAAGTTGGGGGGGGAGGAAGGAGCTCCTGCCTACCGGTTCCTTGGTCACCGATAAAACCCAAATTCTTGGGCACCGATAAAAAAATGAAACCGTTACCGCTACTTCCGCTACCTCGGTTAACTGAAAAACCTGAAACCGCTATCGTTACAAGTACTCCTTTTCATAATTGCCGAAGCACCAGCCGCTTTAAAAAGAAAACGCTACTAAATACTACCAAAAACTGTTGCTATTACTTTTTTAGATATGCTTCAAGGAAAGCTTCTGTTTTTATCTATAAGAGTGGATATGAAATCACCCCAAGTAACTGTAACCCAGTCTGTTTCTGTTTTTCTCGAAGAGAAAACCATTTCTCCCAATCTCCACCTCCAAATCTGCTTAGATGGCAGCATAAGCCTCGCCAACGGCAAAAAGTGAGGGCGGCCTGGCAGCCAATTTTCAACTTGCTGCTGATAAGGAACTTTCCACCTAGGACCAAAAACACATATCGCATGGGAGGTTCTCGTCGCCTTCCGCACGGGCTGGTTACAACATCTTGTCGGTCTCCTCCCAATTGGGCTGAGATCGGAAATTTTCGGAAGAAAAGTGGAGGGGGGAAAACATGTCTTCCCGACTAACATAGCTAAAGAGCAGAAAAAATGTTTTACAAAAACCACTTTAAATTCTAGTACTGACTTCAGAGGATTGTGGATTTTTATTTAAAATTATTTTTGCAGCGTGTTCCCGATGCCTCATAATATGTGGGCATGTGTATATGAATTTTGTACAGTGATTTTGTTTATCACCTGATCATGAGCATTACACGTCATCCGAGCGAGCGGGCCGCGCAGCCCACAGTCTGCCGCGGAAACGCGGAAAACAGACCCTCAGCAACACGGACACATGCGATCCGTCCGGACTCGACACTTGCGATCCGTCCTGTGACCTATCCGGACTCAACACGTTTGATTCACCCGGACTCGACACTTGCGTTCTGTCCGCACTTGGCACGTGCGATCTTCTCGGACTCGACACTTGCGATCTTCCCGGACTCGACACTTGCGATCTTCCCGGACTAGACACTTCCGACCTTCCCGGACTCGACACTTGCGATCTTACCGGACTCGACACTTGCGATCTGTCCGGACTCGACACTTGCGATCTTCCCGGACTCGACACTTGCGATCTTCCCGGACTCGACACTTGCGATCTTCTCGGACTCGACACTTACGATCTGTCCGGACTCGACACTTGCGATCTTCTCGGACTCGACACTTGCGATCTTCCCAGACTCGACACTTACGATCTGTCCGGGCTCGACACTTGCGATCTTCCCGGACTCGACACTTGCGATCTGTCCGGACTCGACACTTGCGATCTTCCCGGACTCGACACTTGCGATCTTCCCGGACTCGACACTTGCGATCTTCTCGGACTCGACACTTGCGATCTTCCCGGACTCGACACTTACGATCTTCTCGGACTCGACACTTGCGATCTTCCCGGACTCGACACTTACGATCTGTCCGGACTCGACACTTGCGATCTTCCCGGACTCGACACTTGCGATCTTCCCGGACTCGACACGTACAATCTGTCCGGACTCGACACTTGCGATCTTCCCGGACTCCACACTTGCGATCTGCCCGGACTCGACACTTGCGATCTTCCCGCCGGACTCGACACTTGCAATCTTCCCGGACTAGACACGTGCAATCTGTCCGGACTCGACACGTGCAAGCTGTTCAGACTAGACAAGTTCGATCTGTCCCGACTCGGCACCACCAAAATGCGCTCCATTCAACGTAAGTTGATCTCATTCCTCCGACCACAGTTTCAACGGCAGACACTGACAATAGACGGGACTGGACCCGGTGTCTCCTCACTTTACCCGCTCGACGAGCAGGGTTTCCGCGACGTAGACCGAGACTCACCAGAACCGATCGTGTGTGACCGTGTGACTGACACCTCGTGGGATTTCCAAGTCCTGATGCAATTGCACAATCACCACAGTGGCCAAGAACCGTTTTATCTCCAACGTAGAGAACGCGATGCCATGTCATGAAATTGGGATATTATCTCACTGACACTCAACACGACGGTCCAAGTCCAGGCGCGAATCACGGATCACAGATCACGGGTCACGGTGATACCGCTATTTTCAAGGTCACTGGCCCTGGTGCTTTCGGACACATGATGCCATGCAATATTGCGTAAATCCAGCTACGTCTTATGACGCCATTTGTTTAGATTTCTCATCGCAAAGTCAAAGGCAAATAGCCATGAACAAACTCCTGTGCGACTATTTGGCTATCTCCCTGTAGACAGCTATGTTCCTCTACGTCACTCTCATGGACGTCGAAAGCGGGGGAATGATGGAGACACGAATTCCCCTGACTCGCGAATCTGGGGGCGTCCCCCAAAAATAATAAATTCGGTGGTGAAGTGCATCATAGGCATCGTTTCTCGAGGAAGTATGCTCGAAACTCACCCACCTCCCACACCCTCTCCACCACGGGTCATCACCAATCCAGAATCGCCCCACACATTACAATTCCATACTTGAGCCCCTGGTCACTCCCCATTGAAACTTTTGAATTACGTACCCAACGCCTAAAGCCAAACAAAACTGGACCGGCACTATTGCTAATCCATTGAAAATCCTACATATGTCACTGCAGGTAGCACACGTTGAGTGTTGAATTTATGTATGCTGAGAGATGAAATAAATACATGCATACATACGCACTAGAGTTTCAAGCTCTTCCTTTGGCCATGGAAGGCGTCCAAGCTCACGCTTTGTCCGGCCCCAGTTCCCGCCCTCTCTCTGGGACTCACACTCACGCCGTGCAACAACTGCAACCAAAGCGTCGATGGCCCTTTGCAGCACCATTTACCGACCATTTAGTAACATACCCCTCCCATGGTCAACACATCACTTGACCACGGATGTGACCACGGATGTGACCACGGATGACCACGGATGTATTAGCCCCATCCCCACCTCGCCGACCATGGAATGATCAACATGCCGGCAGCGGGCCGGGGTCTCCGATCTGAGCACGGTAAGTGGTTGGTGGATACACCCCCGGGAGCGAGCGTTAGGAGGGAGCTGACGTGGAGGCCAGCTCGGGAGGTGTCGCATTGATTGGAGGGGCTGAGATGACGCTGGGGCGGCGGCGTCAGCGCTGGCCCCGGGCCGACACCCGCCCCTCTCCGCCGGCCCGCCCGCCGCCACACCAGCGGCAGTGGCAGCGGGGAGCGGCACGCCCCCACACTGCCTGGCCGGGCCGACACCCGCCCCTCTCCCACCAGCGGCGGTGGCAGCGGGGAGCGGCACGCCCCCACACGCCTGGCCAGGGCCGACACCCGCCCTCTCACACCAGCGGCGGTGGCAGCGGGGAGCGGCACGCCCCCACACTGCCGGCCCCGGGCCGACACCGGCCCCTCTCCACACCAGCGGCGGTGGCAGCGGGGAGCGGCACGCCCCCACTGCCTGGCCCCGGGCCGACACCCCCTCTCCACCAGCGGCGGTGGCAGCGGGGAGCGGCACGCCCCCACGCCTGGCCCCGGGCCGACACCCGCCCTCTCCACCAGCGGCGGTGGCAGCGGGGAGCAGCACGCCCCACACTGCCTGGCCCCGGGCCGACACCCGCCCTCTCCACACCAGCGGCGGTGGCAGCGGGGAGCAGCACGCCCCCACACTGCCTGGCCCCGGGCCGACACCCGCCCTCTCCACACCAGCGGCGGTGGCAGCGGGGAGCAGCACGCCCCCACACTGCCTGGCCCCGGCCCGACACCGGCCCCTCTCCACACCAGCGGCAGTGGCAGCGGGGGGGCGGCACGCCCCCACACCGCCGCTGCTGGTCAGAGCGGCTGCTGGAGACGAGGGGAGACTTCGCACAGTCAGCTACTGGCTACTCAAGTACAGAACCAGTGTATTACGACCATTGTTCGGAAATAAGCAAACAAATGAGATGGAGACCACAAAAAGGCAAGCGTTTTACTTTGTCTTCCTACAATATCACAACACGTTGCAACAGCGGCTTAATTGATATGATTTGACTGTACAAAACACTCGAAATCTTGTTCCAGACAGCAGACGCTGTCACTGCAGAAACTCGACAGTGAATTCAACACTCTGGGAGGGTAACTGACAGGGTAGCTGTGCGTCCAACCCCTCCCTGGCTAAATTTCCATCTGGAGCTTTATTTATTAAGTACAGTAGCATTTGAAAAGGTTCTTGAGAGCACTTTTCAAGCACACGCTTGCCTGTTTACTGGGTGGGACTGACGTTGTGCGGAGCTGATTGTATGGGTCTTTGTAAGGAGGTAAAGATATGGCATTGCTACGATTTTCACAATTCGGTATTTCGCCAAATCATCCAGCAAGAAACAATTGAGTATCGTCTGGTCGCAAACGGGAAGAAAAGGCTGGGGCTTATTTTTGATGTCATAGACTTTGCGTGGTTATCATAGAAGCAAAGACCAAAAAAGTCCACAAACGTTCTGACGCAAGGTGAGGATGCGCCCGTCTGAAAGTGAGGTCAAACGTTTACGCTAGATTCTGCAAGAGGTCCTGGATTGAATCACTCATATCAAATCCGAGGCATATTTTAAAGGTTGTCTGTTCCATACCAACGATTGGAACATGTTGCAAGTGCATCCATTCATGCCTGAAAGAGGCCATAGCCCTCTTGATCCTTAACCGGGCTGTAGCTCAAAACCTATGTGTGGCACGTGGAAACATTTAAGCGAGCGAATGTTGCGCTTAGGCTGGCCTTTATTATCACCATTTTGAAAGCGGAACATTGAAATCTTGTGGTCAAAAATCGATAAAAACCTCCATATCTATGTTAAACAAAAAAATCTAACATCAGGATTTTGGTTTTACAATATCTTGCAGTAACTACTTATAAGCATCAAGTTTGCCAAGAAAACTATATTTGAATATATTTGTAACTTACCGAGCTATTCCCATTCAAATGATTATGTTTAATTTCAAATTTTATGTCAAGGGAAATGTCCTAAGGCCCTAGATGAGAAAAGTGAAGAGTAAAAGGCAACAGGTGTGAGAAGATCCCTAAAAAAACTAAAAATACTTGGAATCCCACAACAGATCCCTGCGAATTTCAAGTACATCAAAGGACTGATCGGCGATTTTAAGTCGAATCCGAAATGCTTCTGGTCGTTTTTAAAATTTGTCAAAGGATCGAAAGGCCGTCTGCCCGTACTATTGGACGGTGACCGTGAAGTGAGTGACGACACTGCGAAGGCAAATTTACTGAACCGAACCTTTGCTAGCAAATTCACAGCACCAGAGGTAGAGGCATACCCGTTCACCCCCGCCTACAGTATCCCACACCTAAATCGTTTTGTGGTCTCGGAGGCTGGTGTACGAGCTGCTCTCCGTAACCTGCAGAAACACAAGGCATGCGGCCCCAACAACATCAGCGCCCGCGTCATCAAAGAATGCTCAGAACAGTTGGTAGTCCCATTACGCATACTCTTTGACCAGTCAGTGTGTCAGTGTGTGTTCCCGAGCAGGTGGGCTGAGGCCAACATTGTCCCGATACACAAAAAAGGTTCCAAAAATGTCCTTCAAATTATCGTGCGGTTTCATTGCTCCCGCTGTTTGGTAAGTTGCTGGAGATGTGTGTATGTGACGCATTACTTCTTCATGTTCGACCTGTCCTGACCGACAAACAGCACGGCTTTCTCCCACGTCGCTCTTGTGACACAAATTTAGGTTGCCTTCTAAAAACGGCGTGGGAATCAATCGCTTCTGGCAACAAAACTGACGTCATATACACCGACTACCCCGCGGCGTTTCAGAGCGTAAACCACAAACTTCTGGTCTATAAACTCGGAAATTCATACCAAATTACCGGTGACGCCCTGAACTGGCTTTCCTCATATTTGAATGATCGAAAACAACGCGTCATCGTGAACGGAAAATGTTCAGACTGGACTCCAGTACGCTCTGGAACGCCTGAGGGCAGTATTCTGTCACCATTGCTCTTTGCTCTGTTTGTGAACGATCTTTCGGACAAAATCAAAACGAATTGTCTTCTCTTTGCCGACGATGTCAAAATTTACCACAAAATAGTCTCTGTCCAGGACACAGAACTGCTCCAGGCCGACCTCACGTCTTTAGCTAAATGGTCCAACGATTGGAAGTTGAAGCTGAATCCTGATAAATGCAAATCATTTAAGATTACCCTGAAGCGAAAACCGATCCAAGCCACGTACAAAATTCAAAGTACTGCTTTAGAAAACGTTACCAAAATTCGCGATCTCGTCGTGTGGCTTGATACAAAATTGACTTTCAGCGAACACATTGACACGACTATTAGCAAGGCGAACAGGGCATTGGGCGTGATGATCAGGACTCTCCAGTCGAACCATGCAGTGGGAGTACTGAAACCGGAACCTCTTCTGGCAGCATATTTCGGCAACATCAGGTCCGTTTTAGAATTCGGTTGCGTCATCTGGGGGAGCTGCCAGGACACATCTCGACAGACTCGAAAAAATTCAGCATAAATTTCTTATTTGGCTCGCTGCTACGGCCCGCGTTCTCTCAACATCTTTGGCATACACAGACCTGAAATTGTTCAAAATCACTAGTCTTGCAAATAGAAGATATCAGTACGATGTTCTTTTCGCTCACAAAATTCTCACTGGCAATGTGGACTCTGCCCTTCTGCTCGGGAGCTTCCCACTCCATGTCCCTGCACGAAACACGAGAGTGGGAAATAGAACTTTCCTACACGTACCTTATGCCAGGGTGGAAACGATAAGATCTGGACTTTTCTGTCGTGCTGCCTCTGCAGTGAACTCTTTTCTCACTGCCTGCCAACGCGCAGACCCTTTTAGATCCACTTTTGGCCAGTTCAGATCTCAGGTACGCACGTATGTTAAACAGATGCCTTAGTGATTCATGCGTGTTTTGTTTTTATGTTTTATCATGTTTTTTTACCGTGTACCATTGCCCTGTTCATCATCTCATCATGTATTTATCAATGTGTTTACCCAAATTTTTAATTTACATCTAGACCATGGCCGTTGATTATTGGCATACAATACATTTTAGTCATTCGTGAATGCCATGTCCACCTCATCGGATATTTTAAGCTCATGCATGCTGTGATATTGGGCGCCCACTAAGGGTTACATGAGCATCGGTCATTTAAGCGCTTATTTACATCATCTCTTTTATTGTGTTTTGTAAATGTGTGTGTTTTACCAACGTGACTTGAGCTGTAATTGGGGTTTACCTGTTGTTCATCAACGATGAATAAATAAATAAATAAACACCACAAAAGTAAAACAGAGCATAAAACAGCTTAAATGAGTTTAAAACGCTGCTAAGCAAAAATACAAACTCGGTCGAAAAACTAAGATTCTGTGCGTAAACTAAAACTGTATATGTGAACTAAAATTCAAAGTATACACTAAAACCGCAATGGAAGCCTCAAGAACAGTGCGAACCTGAAAAAGGGAAATGAAAGTCAGGGAAAGGTAAAACACGACGTTTCGGTCATGGACCATCATCAAGTGTAAGCCGGTGAAAGAGTGAGAACGAGACCCGTTCTCACTCTTTCACTGCCTTACACCTTACGAGACCCGTTCTCACTCTTTCACTGCCTTACACCTGATGATGGTCCATGACCGAAACGTCATGTTTTACCTTTCCCTGACTTTCATTTTCCTTTTATTCACGTCCGCAGTGTTCTTAAGGCTTCCATTGGGGTTTTAGTGTATATTTTGAATTTTAGTTCACATATAGTTTTAGTTTACGCACAGAATCTTAGTTTTTCGACCGAGTTTGTATTTTTTGTTTAACAGCGTTTTAGTTCATTCCACATCTCACCTATGCTTTTGCACCCTTTTTAGGTTCATTTAAGGTGTTTTTTGCTCTTTTTTTACTTTCGTGGTGTTCCGCAGGGATCTGTTGTGAGATTCCAAGTATTTTTTAGTTTTTTTTAGGGATCTTCTCACACCTGTCGCCTTTTACTCTTCACTTTTCTCATCTAGGGCCTTAGGTCATTTCCCTTGACATATCCAGCACGGTGCCCTATCTGCAACAAGCCCTTCGAGAACTCAACATAATTTCAAGTTTCATAGAAAATGGGTCGAAACGGATCTGGAAAAGTTACTCGTTTTCTGATTTTGCAGCATGACACGAAGTGGACTGCCTGCGAAAACCCGATTGTGAACTGTAAATGCCGAACCTTGAGATATCTGACTTAACTTTGAGAATGAATTTCCCTTATGATTGCAGGTCTTACACTCTTATAATACTTAGGTGGTCTAAAAAATCTAATTTCATTTGAAACCTTCTTCGCGAACTGAAGACTACCAGGGTTAAGAAGGGTATAAGTCCAGGGATTAGAGTTTAAAAAACTAAAATTGACATAAATGTGAGTTAAAGTTAAAAAGAGATATACAAATTTAATAATTCTGAGCCAAAGTTGGGCATACCTTGGTCCATGCCTTTCACCTATAAAAGTCTCAAGCTAATGGTATACATTTAATTCCAAAGGTCGATAAGCAGACCAGAAATCGTTTTCCGTCAACAGCTTCTGATTGTAAGCCGTATTCCTTCGTAAACTGCTTCTGATAGATGAGATGATAAAAGCCGTGTTCCTTCGTCAACTGTTTCCAACATTTGACTGGACAAAAACAAGCTTAAGACTGGTGTCAGAGGCGTTGATATCCCGTTATACATGCATACTGTGTTTAAAATTATCACACTCACCTAAAATGGGTCTCAAAAAGGCTATCACACAGCATTAGCGCATCTTCAAGTTCCAGGTTAATTTGGCGGCTCATATGTATACACAGGTGAGATGGGTTCGTTAATGTTCGCGGGAAATTTGGACGATGAGGCCCGCTGATCCACTGATCAGTACAGAACCGAGCACGCAAGTTTCCTAGCTCAGCTCCACGCCGGTAGCCCGTGACAGGTCCAACACCCAGTTCTCGATTTTGGAAATAAATTCAATTTTGGAAATAAAATCGTCAACTCCCCTTTCGGCCTGCTGGCGGCGACCTTGCGCGTTAACATCGATTGGTAGCGTTCACAAAGACTGCGGCGACCTTCATCGGGGCGGCGCGAGAGGATCGATTAGGAGGCTCATCTAATGAAGCCGGGCGGGCACCGTCTGCCGGCCCGGGCGAGCACCAGATATGCTACAAATGAGCCCTCTCGGTCGATCCCACAAGCCAATTTGGCGATCGTCGGCTCACAACAGGCGCCTGTTTGGCTGGTTGAACTTTCTTTTACCAGATACCTGGCGAATGTTCCTAGAACACAAGCTCCGTATGATTCCAATAGTGTTCAGTTAATGAACACTCATCCTGGCAAGCTGAGTACATCATGTTCCGTCTCTAGTACCTGGATACCAGAAGTGAGACAGGTAATTAGTATCAGCAGCAGAGCAGAGCCGGACAGAAATACCTCAGAAAATAGCAATTTGATACAGGGCAGCACAGATCCCGGATGTCAGTCTAGACACAATTACGTAATCCAAAGGCAGCGCAACAAAATACACTAGAAAGACCGTATCAGCATCTAAACGTGGCGATAACAAGAGGAGGCAGATCACAGCTATTTCTTAGGACGGCTCTAAGGGAGAATTGGCAATTAAGCAGGGGTCAACGACCCTAAATGATATTGACCGTGTTCTACCAATGATATTGACCGTGTTCTACGTATGTACACTGTTGTGCAGTGGTGAGTGCATGCTTAGAAAAACTTCCTTCAAACTCTTCCGAGATTGTCGAGGAAAGGACGTGCTCCGGAAAACTTCAAAAATATCGCGGCAGTTCTTTCACAAAAATTGACGTGAACAAATTCCATCGGATCTTTTGAGCAAAACATCTTTTGAGCAAACAGGCACTGAGGCCTTAGCAGGGTTTACGTAGATATGTAAGGACTTCTCACTAGAAAAACATACACAACGATTACTTTTTCTAGCGGGAAAGTCCGAACATATCTCAACAATCTCACACGCCTTCACTAATGCCATTTCGTGAAAGCTTAGTACATAAGCCAAACACCATACGCTTCATGGGTTTAAAGGAAGCGTTCGATTCAATCGAAGTTATGAAAAGGAGTTATAATTTACAAAATAAGCCTGGAAAGTGGGAAAACATTCTTTTCCGCCTTAAATCGCTGAAAAGAACATAGCCTATCTAATAGCGAATATTACAAATCATGTCATTTAAAGGGAATGTGGCACCTTGGTCGAATCCAGGAATTTAGTATAATTAGGGGTATTTTTTAAATGAAAAGCATGAAAACGTTCATGATTTGGCTGAAAAATGTACAATGAGTTCAATATTTTGATTTTCAAAATGTTCCTCTAGACTGAAAAATAAACCTCTGCCTGTGGATGACGTCATGATCTGGCAACTACTACCATATTCAATGGGCTCCAAGAGCTTCAATTGGCTGATTACTCGCCATGACGTCAGCGCTGTCGTCACACCAACAGCTGACAACTGTGGTCGCCTGGCTGGGATAGATTCGGGGTACAATTCAGGTAGGTCTTTAGCTTTTCTCCACGGAAATTTTGAGTTTCAAGACAATGATATATTGAGTACCTTCCGGGTTTTCCGGCATGCTTTACAACTTGGCTATCTCAGTTAAAATCACGTTATAAAGAGGGGTGTTCATTGTGCATGTTTACGCGGTTTTCGTAAACAGCCCTAAGGGCATATTGTATGACGTCATACAAGCATGACGTCACCTTTGGTTTACCGATCAAAAACCAAAAGTTTTCATAAACCTCTGCAATTTTGGCGCAGCTGAGACTTGTAGAAGAGACTTGAGATGCCGATCGTTGATGTTATGTTATTTTCGTTAATTATGCACGAAAAAGTCCAATTGTTAAAATGCAGAAATAGATATGATGCAAAAAGTGATACAAGAACATAGGTACAAGTGGGAAAAGGTCATCAAAGTGAAATGGGCTGTCTCAATAAATTATGCTTTAAGGAAAAAACTATTGCCTTGCAATGCGAACATAAATTTACGTAATACATCATCCAGTTCAGACTTACCTACCTATATAAGATTCCTAACACTATTAAACCACACTGAAAAAGATGCGTTGGTTTCGAGAAGTACCAATTCTATTTTATCAACATACAACAAAGAAAAGTAGCCCCGAAGGCAGTGTCTCCATTGCCTTGCCCGAAGTCGATCATCCAACTTTAGCGTCGGACAGCTCCAAGGTTAGTCACGGCTACATTTAAAGGCCTTGGTCACGGCGCCGTTTTCGTAACAAAAAGATGTTTACGGAGTTTACGGACGAAGTTTATGCGATTGAGCATCAACAGCGTAAACTGTTTACGAAAACTTGGATGACGTCGAGGAATCAGTATGACGTCACAGCACGCTTCAATCTGATTGGTGAGTCAGTTCGTCAACACTGTTTTCGGTTTACGTAAACCCGTAAACATGCACAATGAACACCCCTAAGGTGCCACATTCCCTTAAAAAAACTATTCGTCGTCTGGATGACAATCACCTTGATCACGCGCATAACGTAGATTCGCTTTAACCCATTAACGCCTGCACCTACTTACAGCTTTCAAATTGAGGAAACAAATGTTTTCCTATGTTTAGAATATGCCCAATAAGATGTTCCGAAAGTTTTAAATCGATACCACTTTTAGATTCTGAGATATGACACCGGACAAAAATGACCCGCTGGGCGTTTGGGACATAGGCTGGCACTGCGCGGCCGGCTCCCAGGCGGCGCAGTCACCGCACTCAGCGGCCCGATGCGCACCGCTTTTACTGCAGTTTTGTGAAGTGTTTTTATTTCCTCTTGTATATTGGCCATAGTAAAATGTTTAAGACAGTTTTATGCTCTTAAGGTCTAATTAAAGACCACACTAACTGCATATTTGCAAATAGTATACAATAGTGGTTAACCTAGACTGATGATTTGCGGGGATAGACTAAAATTGTAAACATCATAGTATTTTAAGAATATTTGTGAATATCAAAGGTTTTGGGAAACCGTTTCTTTTGTCTCTACCCCCTTCCTCCTCCGCCTCCCAGACTTTGTGACTGATGCTCACTGAGCTTTCAACGAGTAATCATAATATTCAGCATACAGATGAAAAGTTTTATAAACTCAATCCGTTATCTCCCCCACGCGCTGTACATTTGCTTGATTAATCTCCAAATCTCCAAACGGGTCCATTTCCATCTTTCCAACTTTTCTTTGGGGCAAGTAGCGCGCTCCATAGATGCATCAATGTGTACCTCCACATTTCCAGGCACGCCACTGGTCATTGTAACACTGGTCAGCTCATCATCTTTCTCATCCTCATGACTAATATATTTTGTGATGGCATGATCATGATATGCACCTGATCCGCTCCGCTATCTTGCGCACTGAAAACAACTTATTTTGCTTATTTTCCTGGAAAACATTTGATCTGTGGCATTGCTAACAACTATGCTTTCGATATATTTATGTCTCCATGGCTGGAGATTTCTTCTCGATCCAGGAGGGGTTCTGGATGGTTTAACGCTGGCACGGCGATCCAAGCCCTAGACAAAGTCTGTGGGAGACCAAAAATCCAGGCGGGTCTTGACCCCTCCTCCTAACCCCCGGCATGTTCACTCATGGTAGTTTCACTTGACTAGAACCAAGCCGCAATAGTGCTAGTGGCGTTTTAGACAGAAGTTCTAGAACTTCCCATGCTTTCACCCATTTTATACTGCTCCGGACGTTTGACACTGCACCATCTTGTCAAAAAAACCAGCGTGGCGGCCGCGATAATTTCCAACTCATTTTGTCTGCTTGTCATTGGCTTTCAATCAGAAGTGAACACAAGGGGGCTAGGAAGGCTCAAGCCCCCCACCCCACCGAAATGCCAGTCTGACCAGAGTAAATGCATTACTGAGGGCTGTTTCGAGGCCATGGCGGGGGAGGCTCGAGACCCCTAACCCCCCCCCACCACCCAATGAAGTCCTCAATCCGCTACTGTTCCCTATTCTCTCTATCCACTACACGCAATCCATCAAGGGAAAAAGACAAGGCTCTGCTAGATTAACAGTGAAGTCAGTGCTAAAATTTCTATAAGTTCAAAACCCCTGAAAATTTTATTCCATAACGCCTTTACAAAATACTGGAACCATCTTGCATGTTTCCGTTAAGAATATGTGATAATCATTCCCAAAATAAGACAGACTCCGAAAATGTTAGGAAGCATTTCATGAACTTCAAAGTTTCCAAACGTATCGACATTGCACTAAAAATCTTCAGAATTGATGAAAAATATATAAACTGGCAACCCTGCATTCGCAGGACCCACAACGCCTCCCTTCCCTCTAGGTAACATTATGCACCTAACGCACCAGACGGGAGGACAGAACACATCCTTTTCCTCATTTTCAGCGACCCGCAGATGTCCGCAACGCCCAGCGGGTCATTTTTGTCCGCTTCATATTTAACGATGTCTCATGGCAAAGCCGTTCAAGAAAATCTTACTGCTTCCTCACCATCTGACTCCTAGTGGTCTTGGCTTAATGTCAATCATACAAACCCTTTTCAGCTTTCCATATGTTATTGCGAGAAACAAAATTTGCAGAGCTATCTCACGCTGACCAAAACCTCGCCAAAATAAGTTCCACCAAAATCGTCCCATAAAAGCCTAGAACTTTCAAATGCATTTTTTCAACTTGTCCACGCTCTGAAACACACATCCATATCATAAACATGAAGATCACTTTACTGGTACCGATTCTGCAGCCTGTCAAAGTCAGAGGACAAAAATGACCCGCTGGGCGTTAATGGGTTAAGCTGTAGCCGAATGTTGGGTGAAACGAATGCATTGCGCTAACAATGTATCAGCAGGTAGCAGGCAGCTCACTCGCTGACGTGGTGTTTCCAAAGAGGTCTAACTGGTCTAAATCCTAGGCTTAGGGTGTAGACCAGTTACATCTTTACAACCATATGGCAAGGAATTCATCCCTGAGTCCGAGTCTGGGCCGTAGTGTCCTCCAATTTGAATGAAAGATTGTGTGAAAATTGAACTCAAGGAGGTTTCTTCTGGTATTCCCTGTCAGACGTGAGTGTTAGGTGGGGGGTGGGGGGTTGCTGGCGGGGTGCGTGGTCATACTTCTTACTTTGCCGTCCCCGTCATAACATCTCTCCTGGTCCTATTATCACTAACCAGCTCTGATTATACCAGCTGGGTATCGACACACCACTGAAATCCACACCACTGAACGTTATCACGACAGGATGTATGACAGAATGTAGTGACGTGGGTCGATGAGAACGTACACGAGTTGCCTGTCCATTGTGCTTTTAATTAGCAGTACACGTGTATGGTTACAAATGAACCGGTTCCACAAAACGTTCTGCCAATTAACTGTTTTAGCTAAAACAAAAAACATTACACAATTGGAGCACTCCCTTTAAGCCAAAAGCTATTGCCTCAATTTTTAGCTGATCGTATTCAAATTTTTCCGCAGCATAACAAAATCAAAACAAGACGCTTTCTAATTAGTCCACTCTACTCATTACTATTCTCCACACAACTTAGTATTTTCTTTTAACCCACTACTATTTTAATAGGTAGGCAGGAGTACCCTTCCATACCCGTGCGACCCTGCTAGTAAAGTAACAGTATAAACAGGTTTAGAAGTATTAGTTAATGCAATAGCGTCGCACAATAGTTACTGTATAGGGTCCGGGGAGCTCAGATTCTCCGTTACAACCATGTGAGCTTGCCCAAAAGCATTCAGTCGGTGGAAATCGTGCGGCCGCAGAGATCCGGCCAGTGGCCGCTGACCCACCGCCTCCGACTTCCAGGCCCGGCGTGTTCCAGACGGCACGCTCGGCCGGTTCCCGGCCACGATCCGGGCCGCCGGGTTCCAGAGACAGTCAGGGAGGTCAGAGTGCGGAGTGCCGCAGGTGTGACTCAGTGGCGTGATATGTGGCGCAGACGTGACGGGGAGGGCGCCCCGTCGCCGAAGCTGGCGACCTCGTGACGGCGTGCTGCCACCCGGAGAACGGACGGGAGAAGAGACAAAGGCGATGGGTGCCGCTCGGACGCACGAATAGCTGGGACGGCTGGTGTCGGTTACTTACCAAAGCAAGCACTTTACGGCTAGAGTAGCTAGATAAATGTTTTGTAGAATAACAATGGCACATGTTTTTCGTGGGCGGCTTGTACTCATTTAGCTACTTAGTTACTTCGGCAGGAAGCAAGGAAAATCCTGCCAGAAGTGTTATGCAGGCAGGAACTTCTAACACATGAAAGTTCGAAACCACGTTCTCAAGAGGAGGTTATCAGCTTTTACATCTTTGCCTTTTCCTGGAAAAATCACCACATGCTAGGTAATACGAATACAACATAAGGAGGAATCGAGTTAAGGTTGAGCAACAGATTGACCAATGCGCAGGCGAAGCCCAAGTTTCGTTAGAATTACTATTCGATTATTATTTTCAACTATTTGTTGAATAAAATTCAAAATAACTATTAGAAGCCATTCTTTCAAATAAAGACTGATTTTGAAGCGTTTTTGACCACCAGTTTGCATTTGAAGTGTAATGTGATTGGATGTGTTACCTACCTGTGTCTTATGTTTGTGTTTTATCGCATTTAACTGCATCCTACTTTTTATCTCTTGACAAAACTGTAAACGCGAAACGTTGGGCTCGATAATGACTGAAACATAATAATATAATGGTAATGTTAACGAAACTTCGGCTTCATCTGCACATTGCTTTGGAAGGAGACATCTCTACCTGCTCGCCATTTTACTCGCAAATTGAATATTTGCCATAAAGGCACTCCACCTGACCACAAGTCCAGGATGATTGTGGGGGCGCGGTGGTGAAGTGTTTAGCACGCTCACTTTCCACGAGGTCGACCCAGGTTCAAGGCCCTGCGGCTCCCCTGAACCATGAGCAGTATGGCTCCCGAGAAACCCTCCCCACAGGAAAAGAGTTGGCGACGGCATATGACCCTGGCAGTTGGTGCGTCAAGAAGTCCTCACAACTATAATTATTATTATTAATGAATACTCTGCGCACGCAGTCATGCGGGCGTAATAGCAACATTTGGTCAGGCTCCGACAGAGAAGCTTTTTGTTGGTTCAGGTTTTAGACCCGTGGAAGTCTAAACATCCGGAAACCAAATTTTGTTCCACCTTCAAACGCTCAGAACAACAATATTGTCTTTTTCCAACAATCCAAAGTGTTATTAAAACAGAATGTGGCTTCCTGGGGCTCAAATCGGCACTGCGTATCGCTGCGAGGGTGGCCGCTAGGAATCTGCTGGCAGCATGACAACACAACAGCAATACAACTGCTAGCATTTATCACGCGACATGTGTGGCCGTCACGCAGATAGGATTTAGAACAACCAAAGTGCTGTAACCAGACGGAAAGGGATCCTTTCGTGGTTTGAATTAAGGCCTTAAGGTTCTTTATCCTAAGCTTAAAAGTACGTGAAAATTTAATACAGAGAGCTTTGGGAGGGACGGTGTACGGACGGAGCACATAACGAAGGCAGGCCGCACCACCCCAGCTATTTGTGGAAGGTGTGGTCAAGATGAACACGGCAACCAGAGACGTTCCAGCGAGGGAGACTAGCTCACCGGTCAATTCATGTTGGAGGTAACGGACATAGTATCACGCCCTAACAAGGCGGCTGGAAATGCGGATCAGAGGGGGCGACAGGTCACCGAGACGGGCCTAGAGCCGAGCCGCAAACTCTCGCCTCAAACGGCTGGTCCCAATCGATGCGGCGGAAATGGAGAGGAGTGCTGAGAAATAAATGAGGCATATGCTGGGGGTGCGGGGACCGAGGAGTCAAGACAGGGTGTCACTTTGTCCCGGAAATAACGCAAACAGTCGAGATTATAACAGACCCAGCCGCGATCAAGGGAAGAACAGGAGTCCGCTGCCTGGAGACGAGTGAGATTACAACGGAAGGAGTGAAAAGGGAAACGAGCCGCCGCAACACCACTGCCAGTCTTCACATCTTAAGAGTCGCGCGCACCCGACGCGTGACCGCAGCTCCTATACACTCCAGGCCAGTCTCCATCGCTGGAAGGGTTATCCGGTCCCTCCGAAGCTGTGCCGTACATAAATTTGTTATGCCCTCCGAGCTTGTCTGCGCGTGACTCAGTTGGTATTTCGTGCTGGATCAGCATCGGGTGAGTTACGTCACTGGTCCAGGGGTCCAATAGTGCGTGGATAGAGGTGGGCACGTCACCAGAATTCGGGAGGATGTAGTGGCACGCGAGGGAAGGCAGGGCATATGTTCGTATTGAGCGCCTACGCTTCGAAGCCGGGTTACATAAGGCTAGCATGTTGTATGCTGAGACCGCGATGAGGACTTCCGTAGAATAAACACGCCAGCGACTGACACCAGGGTTGTTTTCTTTAAAGGGAATGTGGCACCTTCAACGTGTTTTAACTGAGATAGCCAGCGGTAAGCAGTCGGAAACCCGGTATCCTATTTATTTGTCTTGGAACTCGGTATTTTCGTGAAGAAAGCTAAAACCTCCTGACCAGCCCCTCATCAGCCCGTCACCGGGCGGCCATTGTGTGACTGCTGGTGTGACGGCATTGCTGACGTCAAGATGAGCATAGCCAATCGAAGCCGTTGCAGCGTTTCAAGTAGGTAGTGGTTGCCGATCATGATATCCTCCACAGGCCGGTATTTATTTTTTTTTAGAGGAGTATCTTTAAAAACAAAATATTGGCGTATTGTCATTTTGAGAATCGTGGTGGTTTCATTATTTTTGGTAAAGTACCCTATTTCACTAAATTCGGATTCCAGGTATTCCCTTTAAAATTGTCGAGTGGTGCGAAGGGACTCTTGGACAATGGCACAACAATACCCAAAGACAGGATTGAACCCAAGGCTGAGTGTTCTCGTCACGCATGTGTGCATGTGAGACCGTGGATGAAACTTGCATTCTGTGGAACGGGGATCTCAAGGAATCTAACACTCTACTTACGCACATAAACAGCCTTAGAAGTTCCATACAGCTCACAGCAGATTGGGAAAAGGACAACATGTTACCATTCCTGGGCGTGAAGGCAGCAAGAGATGAGACAACATTCAAGACATATGTTTCCAAATAAACCGACAGCAGCATGACTAGGATATATAAATTTCGACTCCCTCAAGAAGAGGAAGATATCGTAATCATCAGTCAAAGGGAATATAGCGCCTTGGTCGAATCCTGGAATTTAGTGTAATTAGGGGTGCTTTTGGCCGAAAATCATGAGTGTCCATTATTTCTCTGAAAAATGTACAATAACTTCAATATTTTGATTTTTAAAATGTTCCTCTAGGAAAAGAAATAAATATCTGCCTGTGGATGATGTCATGATCTGGCAACCACTACCATATTCAATACCTTCAAGGGCTTCGATTGGCTGATACTCAACGTGACGTCAGCATATGTCGTCACACCATCAGCCATGAAAACTGTGGCCTACTGCTAAGGGTCCATGAGGGGTACATTTCAGGTAGGTTTTAGTTTTTTTCTACGGAAATCTCGAGTTCCAAGACAAATGATATATTGAGTACCAGGTTCTCCGACTTGCTTTACAGCTTGGCTATCTCAGCTAAAATCACGTTATGAAGGTGCCACATTCCCTTTAAGAGAGGCTTCAGTGAACTCTGATGAAAACAACACAAATACCGAAACGCAAGAAATATGGCAAATTCTATCGAGAAACGGATACCCAGAAGAGTTTACAAAGTACGACACAAGACGACACCTTAGCACAAAACAACCAAACTCAGAAAGCCGATCGCCCGCATCAAATAGAATGAGTTCATGAATGCATATATCCTATCTGCAGGAAATGTAAAATAAGACTGATATCCAACAGTAACCCCTACCTCAGGAAGAGTCTCACACACAATAGACCACCAAGAGAAAAACCCACGTAAGAATATCATCTACTCAGTCCCATGTGTCCGTGGAAAACACCACATAGGTGAAACCGGAAAACCTAGAATTCAAGAACACATACGGGCAACCATACCTGGAGAGACCAGTCAGTCGGGCGTGGCCGAACACGCCTGGTCAGCTGGAAATCAACCACACTGGAGCAGCGCCGAAGTTATTGACTATGAAGAAAATTGGAAGATACAGAAAATGAACAAAAGCGGCATATATGCCTAATGACGAGAATAACTACACAACACCTGGCATAGAAATTAGAACTATTTGGAGTTCTTTGCTAAAGTAAATTTTATGTCTTTTGATGTTGTGTCAAACACCGCAATAATATGAGGTTTAATAGCCAATTTATAGGTTGAATGAATAAGATAACAAGAAAAATTTATAGGTGTTATACAGCGTTGTATGTTTATATATGTTTCAATTTTTTCGACCCGGAAGGTGCAAAACATTATTCCTTTGGTAAAATCTCAATTTGTTTACTGAAAAAATTAATTAGTCCTTGATGCATCCAATTTCGATTGTATGGTTGTGTACTTCCGTGTTGGCTCACGTATGTACCTCTGCCGAAGCCTCAAAGGCGAATTATTATTCTTTAACAAACAAAAAAATTAGTCGCCTCTTTTTACCTTTCTTAACTTTAAAGGGAAGGTTAATTAACGCTACCACTGCTGTCTGGCGGGAGCAGTTACAGACCCCGTCCGTAGACGCTGCAGCCGTCTCTGTGGAGCGGTACAGACCTCGTTCGTAGACACCGCCGCTGTGCGGTGAGCGGCGCAGGCCCCGGCTGACTCACCCTGGAGACAATGACAGACATGGCGAGCTGTTGCGAGTGGGCAGCCGTGAAGCCCAGCGCCATGATACCGGGCAGAGCCACGTGGCCCTCGGAGCGGCCCAGGTAGTCGACGATGGACGCCATGCCGCCGGCGTTCACGATCAGCTGCGCCAACTGCGGAGAGCGGGGAGCTTTGAGGAGAGAGAGAGAGAGAGAGAGAGAGAGAGAGAGAGAGAGAGAGAGAGAGAGAGAGAGAGGAAGAGATGGAGAAGGAGCCGAATTAGGCAATTTATAGAACTTACTCCTGAGTAACCTTCAGAAAATGACACACAAACAAATTCTGCATAGGCATGGCAAACAAATTTGTGCCCCCTCCCCCCGTTGGCCAGCGAAGACACCGGACCTTCTAGTGGAGAAACAGGAGTAACGTCCCAGAGCGCTTGCTGGAGAGCCCGATCACTGGCGTCCATATTACAGCGCTGCCACATGTCGCAGTCGATGCCGCAGTGTTCCGCGCTGCAATTAATTATCTGCAGGGCATAGTTCTATGGCAGCGTTTAAAATGATTTGGTGGTCAGTGGAGTAACCAGTATATGCGGTAGTGTGTACCTCAGACAAAGAGGAAGAACCATGGTGGATTGAGACCCCTATACAGAGATCTCTCTTGGAACACTTGTTTCAACACATACTCTCCACATAACAAGGAGATTTCGAGCAGGTAATTGAGAAGATCGATGAATGATTTTAGCTCAGTGCTCCCCACCACGTGACGCACCGCCGGCCCATATGCAGCACCTTTAACCCGCGCCCCACCGGGGGTCCGGCGCCACCTTCGCCCCACCGGGGGGCCATCGATGGCCCCCCTCTAACTCCGAAAATATGGGCGTTAGCGCAAATCTGCAAAGTGCAATAGAAAGCTCGCGCGAATTCAGTAAGAAATTACTTCGCATGTTTTAGTGCTCAGGTCAATGGTTTGACCTCCAGAGGTCAAATTAGGTCAAGATCGGCTATTTTCACTCAAATATGCAATGATTAAGCAAACTGGGCATAACTCTTATGTCATTAGAGCTATTGAGACCTGGTAAAGTACATTTGATAGCAAATTGCCAGTACTTTTTCCGCTATGTGGAACGTAAAGACCTCCCGCCAGTGGTTTGACCGCCAGAGGTCACCTCGTGACCTAATATGACCTGAGGTCACGAAAGGTCAAAAAGTGACCTTGCCGTATATCAAATGAAAGCCAGTGACAAGACAAACACGATGGTGTTTGTTTCATCGCTCTAGCTCAATTAGGTCAAAAGTTATTGTCAAAATACTGTTTTTGACCTCTGGTGACCTTGGATGACCTTGGAAAAGTCAAAGGGCAAATATGACCCCTGGGATCCGTGAAAGGGTGTCCAAAAACGTTGTTCTGAGCAGTCTGAGTATTTGCAATCATTTTTGTGGCTTTTATATCATGAAATAGCTTTTCCCCATGCTTTTCCAATGGGAGAGGTCGCCTCGTGACCTGACCTCAGGGCACGAAATCAAAAAATCCCGGATATACACCTTGTAGACCCTGGAGGGGTCATGAAGTGTAGGAAGTTTCAAATTGATTGACTTTGAAATGTAGCTCTTACAGAGCTCTAAAGGTGAAGTGAGGTGACCTTGGTTGACCTCGTCTGGTGACCTGACCTTGGGTGACCCGGGGTAAAAAATTTCAGGGATGATGGGAAAATGATGCAGTGAGAGGTAGAGCCCTCAACCCGCGGTGCTGCGCCTCGTCGTTTTTCTGCTATCCCGGAAAACCTTAGGGGGGCCATCGATGGCCCCCGGTGGGGCGAGGGTTAAGCTAAGTGTGAGTGCGCGGCTTAGGGCGAAAGGCCAGCGGGCCGGACGCAGGCTGATCGTGGGCCGGTGAAGGCTGGCTTGTTTATGGCGGGCTCGCGGCCCAGCTGCGGCTGACGCGGGCCGGATTAACGGCGGCGCCAAATTAGGGCCACAGATCCCCAGCACCGCCGTAAAAACACGCGGATTTCCGGCCAGCCGATGGGTAATTGGACCGTTCTTTTTATGCGTTATGGTCTAAGGTATCAGCATACGGAATCCATGCTCACATTTAGCGTCGTTGACTTTTCTCTGCCCGGAAGCGTCGAAAGTGTTGATCGTGCGTCCTAAAGAATTATAATTTTGCCCACTGGCGAAGGACCAGGTACCAAAACCTCCGGTGTGGCACCAAGTCACCTGAATCCATGTTCTGGTGCATCTGATTTTGCATGCGACCTACGGACAGGTTAAGGTTGTGGTGTCTATGGGGTCAGCGTACCTTTATCAACCCACAAAAATACTAGCGCATCTAATTCAGCGAGCCAACTTTTCAATTTGCCTCATATTAAACAGCATTGTGTTTGCTTCATTTCATTATCGCACCTATAAAACCTTGAACTGGCAGCCTCACAGAAGCCATCTGAGATCGGAAACACCCATTTGCATGATCTATCGATTGAATTCGCTCTGACCGCGAGAACATTGGTCTGAAACGAGAGGAAGTGGTCAACCTACCGCACTGCCTGCACAGTCATCCTATGTCCATGCCGTGTTGTATCCACGTCCAAGGACGAGCGAGTTGAGAAGACGCTCAAGTTCCAGCACTGGGTGGCTTCCCGGCCGGCAGTTGGTCAGTTTGGCCAGCACGGCGGCTGTGTCGGCAGGTGTCGCCGCACAGTCGGCCGGCCGCCCCCCGGCTGACACGCAGCCCCGCTCAGTCTCTGCGTGCTTCTACACCTGCTTTTTACCAACAGGCTGCACGACAGGAGCCGGCCAGCACCGCTCCCACACAGGGCTTATACGGCGGGGCAGCTGCAGGTCGGAGATCAGCGACCTAGTCTCACCTACATCTCCATTACATGTATATTTTCTACATCGTGCTGTATATCCATATCGTTCTGTACATGTATGCTGTATCAATTATATATATATATATATATATATATATATATATATATATATATATATATATATGTGTGTGTGTGTGTATATGTATGTATACATATGTATGTATACATACCTTTTTGGCACATATAGCCTCAGCAGCTGAGGTGCCCTAAAACCCCAATCATAATCGTATACATACCTTTCCTGATGTCAAACCAAGTCCGCACGTGATGCGTTGAATTCTCCTTAACGTGGGTAAGTACCCGAAGTAAAGTTTTTCGGACACTGCTCCCAGAGAATGCAGCGCAGCAATACTAAACCAACATAATTGGCTGCAACTGATAAATCCGCATGTTTCTATACGATTTTTAATCAGTACCTTTCCAGAGCAAATATCTAAGAAAAACGCAAAATACCGCAATCAAAATGGGGTGTTTAATACATACTGGGAATCTCGGATCCTATTGGTGCACCACAGAATATACTGCGACCCAAAGTGGCGCCCATGTACTCTGGAGCTCTACACGTTACACGAATACGCATCACTGTAGGTCAAACTTGCTGCCATGACGTGGGTGTAAGCAAGGCACTGTTGATTTTCAGGTTTCCCAACTTTTTGGCAACAGCTCGAGAACAATGGGCGAAATTTGTAACTGTTAGTTTTTTATCCGAACCCTTCGTCTGAGAACCAGGAGTAGTTTATCGCCTCGCAAAAATGTCAAAGAGCCTTATAAAGGTGTTCAAGGATCCACTTGAGACCGACCCTAGAATCAGTTACCACTACGTAAAGAGGTGACTGGAAGAGACGGACAGGCGCAGTGGGATTAAATGCGCCAGCGACAGAGAGAGCAGTCCCACGTCGATTTCTGCATGTACAGATCAAGTTTTTGTGGAGGTCATGAATATCTGGAAGACCGGTCCAGTGCCCACGAGGAAAAACTCACCGAGTTAAGGAAAAGCTCAATAGACTGTGGCAGCAAAAAGAAAACGTACGAAAGTCCAAATCAAAACCTGATCTGGCTTCTCTCGGGGATAAGATCAGTGCTCTGTTCGACATATCGTCAAAATTCGAGACAAGATGGGACATATCTGAAGACGGGAAATTTCTGACTAGCGGTAATAGCGAGTCGCCGGGCTGGCAATGTGTGCGTTTTCTGCGCATGAGCCACCGCCACCAGCGTAAGGACAGACTATCTCCGTCTCGGACCGCCGCCCGGGCCGCTGAAGCAAGCGTCCGGGCCGTGACTGCAGCCGACTCGGATGGTGCCGCTGCCCCCGTCGCCGACGACGATGCCGCCGCTGTGTGCACCGCCGCGCCGTCTCGCCCGCAGCCGCTCTCAGGAAAGTTTTCCGGCGCCAGTCAATTTCCGCCCGCCGGCAACATGTTTGCTGCTGGCACAGCACGGCTAGCGTGGTTGAAGCGTCTGATTACCCTCATTCGATCAAAATCAAACGCGGTGGAGGAAAAAAAACTACATCGTCACAAAAACTGAATCCCTGTAGAAATTCACAAATGTCTCTGCGTCCTTTCGCTTTCTTATCCATCCATGCTCGTGGCCATGGTACGGCAAACCGAAATATATATGTGTTTAGCAATTTTTCCCGCTCTTGAATATTTGCAGCCTGTTAGTTAGGTATCATTTTTCCGACTTCAAGATTTTCCAGCACGACCCGAAAATTTCCCGCATCGCCTCAGAAGCCACGCACGTATCTCGTGAGGCCCGCCCCATCCCCTTGGCACAAAAGCACCGCCGGCGATTAGATAAAGGGACAACAAAATCAACCACCAACCCTAACTGGGGTCCTGCTCCACAATCCACAGGCTAGAGCTGTTCTGCGCGTGGTGAGCGTGTGGTAGAGCTTATGCACTGTGTGGTGGTGTGGTAGGGCTGTGCGCCCTGGTACCGATTGGCTTGTCATTTAATAATCCTGCGTGGTTCCAGACACCTAGCCCTGCTTCCCTTGGGTGAGGTCGTTTCTTCTTTGGCAAGGGCGGATTATGAAGGGGTACAATCCGGTCATACACCTCCCCCGCCGTCAAAAGGGGAAGAGGCCTGCTGAAGCTAACGGGAGTGTGACACCTTGGTGCAATACCAGGCTGGAGTGGTTTTAGAGGCAATGTTTATTGTGCTGAAATCAACTAATAAGTCTGGTACTTATTTGTATTCAATTCTCCTCTCTTAGAGGTAAAGCAATTCTCCAATCAGCGTGACGTCAGATTGGCGCACAGTCCGATGATGCTTTCTGCCAGATTGGACCTCTTTGATTGGCGCCAGAAACAAATACGAACACAAATATAATATTTTGAGCAAAAAGAGGCGATTATTAGAAACCAAAGAGACGCCTATCAATTTGCACTATTCTCCTTAAAATATCAGACTTACCTCACATTTCAAACTGGTCATTGAAGAAAGTTATACACATGTATAGTAGCCAGTAGCAAAGGCACGTTTAGCGCGTAAGTTTAGAGGTCCAAGCAAGGCAAATTTTCCGCGCAGCGGTGTTTGGGCATTACGTCACGTTTCCAAAGTCATCGCATACCATATGACCATCTAGTAAGGAGGTCGATAGGCGGTGAATTTTTACCTTGTTTCCTATGCGAACGACAAGTTCTGGGAGCTGGGACAAAAGAAATATCGACCCAGTAGTTTCTCAGCATGTTCTATCACATGGTCAGTTCAAGTCCTATTAGTAAGATGCCAATTCTCTTCCAGTTCAATTGTTCGCAAATCAAAATGTTTTGTAATGTTTTGACGGTGTATGCTACCCTAATGATTGACCTAGATCCACCCTGGTAGTATCTCTGATGCAAAAAAATCAAAATAGTCCTTTCTGACGATATATACGGTAACAAGAATAATCAAGTACCAGATCTGATGGTGCCGAGACGGCACACTTCTTGTATTGTCCGGAAAGCGAGGGTCTGCCTTTTAAACCTGTTTTTCAGCTCTCAAAACTGACTGATGCAAGGAACTTAGTGCTAGGGCAGGGGCGAGCAGTCGTTCAGAGCTAAGTTCACAGCTGTGCTATGCAATAAAACCCAGATAAGGAAGAAACTTCCTCACTGGTCAGAACCACCAGCAAGACTTGGTTGCGACTCTGCCATCGTGACTGACGCTTCCCAGAGCCAGGTTTGCAAGTAGCGCCCTCTTTATACGGGCCGTCGGAGGTAGAGTCCTCTTTAACACACTGTTGATGGGATCATTCAGGTGCCGCATAATGGGAACCGGATAAAAGTTCGAATGGTTAACACTCGCAGTGGAGGGGGTCTAGCACCAACGTGCAGTAAACGGAGTGTCCTAAATTGCCCCCTCCCCCCCGAGGTCTCGGAAACTACGAGGGTTGCCGATTTGCCGATTTACCGATATGCCGATTTGGGGCTTGTGGGGTCCAAGGGGATTTACATTTAAGTTTGATAATGTAAAGGAACTATCACCTGGCATCTTAGCAAAAACCTTCATTCAAGCATTCTAACTGCTCTCAACATTGTAACGAGCGGCTGTTGTACGAAGAACGCGATAATACTTGTTTTGGAAATAGATCCTTCCTAAATACCGAGCCATAGCTCCGTCCCTGGTAAAGATTTATTTCAAAACTTTCAGGGAATCTGCCCAATTTGTTCTAGAAAAGGTTAGAAAGTCTCATAGGCCTATCACAAACCATGTTTGAGACATCCAGGAAAAACATGAGGGGTGGGCAGAATCCGCCGTCACCCCCCCCGCCTGGCAGGAATAAGGTTAGTAATGAAGCAGGCTTGGGTCCTGTTCAACATTCTAGCAGTCTAAGTGACAGAATATGCTGTAAAATCGTGGAGTTAGTTCATGCTGAAACTTGCACACATTAAATTATATTCATCAACACCCCTATTCTCTAACACAGTATCTGATCGACACAGGTAAAGTCACAGCCCCCCACACAGCACCTCAGCTCTTCCAGTATCGCCGTTCCCTCTCTCATTCTTCAGTGGTTATACGCAGCTCACCTCCGGGGTGTGTTTGACGATCTCCTTGATCAGCCCGGCGGTGTTCTTCCTGATGAGGTCGTCGTCGTCCTGGAGGCCGGAGAAGACGTCCGGGAAGATCTCGGCCTCCACCACCAGCTCTGCCAGCGCCAGTGTGTGCTTGGCGATGTTGGAGAGTCCCGACAGGATCTGACGCTGAAGCACATACGCCTCTGCGTTAGTGATGAAAGCTCAGACAGGATCTGACGCTGCAGTTCAGCACGCACACTCTGAGTTAGCGATCTGAGCTCTGGCAATCTAAACCTGACGCTTACACACCTCTGAGATAGTGATCAGAGCTCCGACGAGTTAAGGCTGCCGCATCCACACCCCAGAGTTAGTGATCAGAGCTCAGACAGAACCTGACGTTGCCGCACGCACGCACGCACGCACGCACGCACGCACGCACGCACGCACCTGCACCACGCACCACGCACGCACGCACGCACGCACCCGCACCCGCACCCGCACCCGCACCCGCACCCGCACCCGCACCCGCACCCCACACCCACACCTGAGCTAGTGGGCAAATCTCAGACACTGCCACACACACGCCTGAGTACGTGACCAATCAAACGCTTTTATTGGCGATAACCGGGAGGATGCCTCTGTTTCAGGATAGCAAGTGAACTTTGGGCTTTGGGTTAAACTACGCCAGACGGATCATAGTTATTCTGAACAGGACGAAATCGCACGGTGATGAATGATGACACTTGTCACTTTTGTTGTTGTTTTTAACAGTAATGCTTTTCTTAGCTTTGCGGACGTCCATTGCCGAAATAGCATTTTCGTATATATAATTGTAGATACAATATTTTGAACATATTTGTAATCGTTCGTTTTTGTGTATTTTCAGATAATTGCGAAAAAAACGATAAGGGAAGGTTAAACATTTTTATAACAGTAATAATCAATTAAAATGACCCTTACAGCCTCATTCGCCCAATTACCTAACCCGGAATTCAGTTTTCACAGAGCACAGTGTGAACATACATAAAACGGTTAAATTACCATTTCCTATATTCCTGCTTAGAACTACTTAGCTGTGTCCTTTTACATACATATCACAAAATTCAGCGAAATGAATACGTTTGAACGTAATTTGGCACTTTTCAATAACGGATCCGTAAATTGACTTCGGCCATGCCTTACGCTTACTTATGGTGTCAGTGCCGCCATTTTGCGTTAAACGGATTGGCGGAATTGGCGAAGCCAACAATCTGGCTACTAGCAACAGCTGAGCAGTTTCTGCCCGGCTTTTAGTAAGTATCAAAATGTCAACCAGCAGATCATTTTGCCTACTTTAAACATGTGTGGTAAACCCTTTACCGCCTGGGGCGAGGGAGAGGGGTCCGAACAGAACCACCTCGGTTTTTCGCGAATGACTTCGAGCTGATTTTATGACAGACGCGTCGCTTTGCATATCTCTCAGGTGATCTATCTGAAAATTTATTACTGAAAATTGGCATCATGCCAAGTCAGGTCAACGAGTTATGGCGTCATTTCCAATCCCATGTATGGCAAGTTTTTTTCTAAAATGAGACTGACAAAACCAGAGTGTAACTCGGCTTCTACGAGTGGTATTGCTGACCAAGTTTCTAAACATCATTAGAAATATTTTGGAAAAGAAAATTGCGCGCCGCCATCCATTTTTAGGTCAAGTCAACAGCAAAGTCATCAGGTCACCAAACAACACGCTTTTTGAAGTTGTTTGTTTCTTTAACTGTTGAGCAAAGCAAGATAAAGCAATAAGTTGGTATCAAAGTGACGAGCATGATTCGAGGATTTAAAGGATATGCAACGTGACCTTAAAAGGTCATTCTTGACCTTGACCTAAGGCCTAAGTCAGATCAAAGTCACAAATGACCTTACATTGCACGCCGCATGCCATTTGAATCTGGGTTCAAGACGAAAACACCGAATATGCTCTTGGCTTTGTTTTTGGTCTAATTTTTCGAACTGACTAAAATTGACCCAAGTTGGCCCGCTCTGACGCCTCGGATCACTGGGTGTGGTTTAAATTTCACTCAAAAGTAGAATAGGGCAAGGCGCTTTCATCGCGGTTTCAATTTTTTCATGTCACCGCCGGTGCCAGTGATCGTAAGGGGAGAGTCCGACCGGACCCTCAGGCGGTGGTGGGTACGAAAAAAGCCCAGGCAGTGTCGTGTCACAAGGTCGCCAATAATGGTTTTATGGTAGCTGTTCACTGTACAGCTACCATAAAACCACAGTACAGTGTACAGCTAGACATGTATCCGCCTGTGACGTCTCCTTGTGCCATTGTCGTTAACTGAACAAATAACAACGTACAGAAGAGTAACACATCTACTAGTTTTCACATGTTTTGGAATGTTTTTTACGTAAAAATATAATTAAACTGCTTAAAAACAAAATTTGCCCAGTAGTGAATAAGCAACGAGCGGGCTTTAAACGGTACATTAATACGGTGAAGCAATTAGACTGTGAAACGGCAGATATTCATGCCTTCATTCGCATGTTATTCACGTTACATAAAAGAGATCACGAAAGCAGTCGTGTCAGCAGGTCTCCTAACGTTCGGTTTGAGGAGAGATTTTCAATTCCATGGCAGACAAACCACAGCGCGCTGCCGAGGCTGCCCAGGCTGACGGACTGCCTCCGCGGTGTCGGCACAGACCTTGAGCTTGGTGTCGGGCGAGCTGATGAGGGCCGAGAAGTTGGAGATGGCGCCGTTCTCCACCACCACGTGGGTCAGCTCCTCCGAGTGTTTACAGATGTCGCTGAGAGCCGAGGCGGCCACCCGCTTCACTCCGATCTCCGGCTCCTTGATGCACAGCACCAGCAGAGGTACGGCTCCTGCGAGGCAGCGGGCGCCACTCAGCTTGTGTGGCCGATAACCGTACGAACAGGGACAGCCATGGTTCGAGGTTGACGACATTGCAAAGGGTGAGACCAGGAGGCATTGCCAACGTTCGTCCTGCCGAACACACGGCACGCCAGAACACGTTCGCCGAACAACAACATCAGGAGGCGAGGAGTCCTAAAACCCAGCCAGCCAGGGCCAACGCACTACAGCAGTGGCCCGACTGCAACTGCCACAGAGAACACAGTGGCTGCCAGCCCTACCGGCGTTATGGACTCATTCAAACCATTCGAGGATAAAACGGCCCCACCCACCAACCGCACGCATATCTGTGCCGATTTGTACGAAAAATAATGTTCAACAACAATGACTGCAGCCTGGCAATGGCCAGAAATCAGGGGGCAAAGCTCGAACTTACTAGAGCTAGTATGACAGCGTTAGCACGACAGCGAACCGACACCAAAATTAAGAACATTTACCCAGATCCACGCCGGAAAAGGGGAAAGTGCTCAAATAAACTTGGTCAAGTCTGAAAATTTGGGGAGGTTTGATGACTGGTTCGAAATTTGAAGTCTGAAAAGTTGGGGAGGCTTGCGTCCCGAAAACTTTATTAACAAGTTGTCCGCACCCGTATCAGCGTCTCTCCACTTTCGACGATCATGCCTCCATCCACGTTTTCCATTCCTCAGCCCTTCCTCTGAGATGCTGTGTAATATTTACGAATTTCTTTCCCTGGAATCCCAGAGCCAAACCCGAAAGGTTTATGTAAGAAATGTTGAAATGTGATACAGTTCATACCGGAGCAGGAGACGACACCAATTAATAGCCTCATTTTCCACACGAGGAGCCCACAAGGGCGCCGGCAGCGAACGTGTAACTGACAACGGAGTGGGAGTACGTCGCTGATGTTTGGTTTTAATACACTTCCCAAGAGCAGTGATCCCTGAAAACTACATTTTGCACCACTGAACAGTCTCTCGGTCATGTGGGTCAAGTATGAAGATTTGAAGCCATGTCGCCCTCTGCTTTGCGAATAAGCTACGGTGACTCATTGCACTTGTAGGACTGACATGCAACTTTATAACCAACTCATTCAAAACAATCATTCCTCTTGTCCTCACATGCCAATCATATTATACTAGAGACAAAATGACTTCTGGCTGTCTCCTACAATGGTAAGCAATATCCACACAAATATTTACTGAGGCAGGCGTACAGTACGGCACTGTTGCTCCTGACCGGCAGCCCTTTCCTCGGCCGCCTCCTATACAAGGGATGGTAGTAAACCGGGTAGTGTTTGCCTTAACACGGGAGTTTTGCTGACCAACCAGCGCCCTTGTTATTAGGAGAACGGGCTTGATCAGCCCTTACATAGATCAACCCGTCTGGTGGCGTGCCCAGAGGGCACGGGCTCGCCTCCTGTCACCGGAGCGCCTCTGTCTCACCCGGTCCGATAAATCGGGATAGCTCTGCCGCCCGCTACCCTGGGGCGTGTGACAGAAAGCTTGCGGGTATGACTGTCCCACAAGGATGCCGATAAATGAAAAAATAGCAGCCGGGTACATAGTGTGACTGTAGGTGTGTGATACAAACAGGCAAAAAATGTCCCCAGGTCGGGGGCGCAAAACGATATTTATTAAAAATAACTGTTATTCCAGAAACTGGCCCATTCTCCACAAAAGCAGCGCGTTTTCATTATTTCACGTTTGCGCTTCTTTATTTTGCTTCGGCTGGGAAACTGAAATAAGACCAAAACGAAAGAATTAGTAAAATCAGGGACTTCCGTTCGCGTTGGTAATGGCGTGCAGTACTTTGGCCTTTCCGGTGGTCCCAGTTGGAGGTGTCGCTCGACAGCTATTCGCGCCGGTAACCGATAACCGACAACGGCCTGAGTGTGATGCGGCCATGTTCAAGGTCTTCAGTTTTAGCACGCATTTTGGCTACCTACTACTTTTGCGTTTTTGCTTGCGAGGCATTTGTGGCATCACAGATAGCCCTATATACCGGTTTTTGCTCTCACGTGAAATAGTTGTACGCATATTTGCTTTGAATGGGTTACGCGTATTCCCTTCGATGATTCTTTTTATATTTCCTTACATGTTTGAACAATAAACGTTATGTTTTTACATCGGGAATGCACCGGAAAGACAATTGAATTGCACATTTGAGAGATTATTTTTCTCGGAGAAGATTGTGTGGGACATTCCCTCTATGACTTTAGTCGCTTTTAGTGTATTCTCGGCCTTTTTCCTGCATAATCACGGCATTTCCCACAAGGTATCCAGCCCGGCCTAGATTTTACTTTTACGACCTCGTTTGGACGTCGAAGATATTGACCTGGGCATTGAAACTTGACTATAATGTAGATCACCATTGCACCTATACATCACGAACTGGCGTTTTTCTAACCCTCTTGGTTTTTGGATCTCAGGGGTCACTTGAACCCTCGACTTAGCGTTGACGCCAGACCCTATCCACTGCGCGTATTAACACCCGCACTGATGAAGGTCTGACACTAACGCGCATTAGGCGCTGGTGCCTGAGATATCGCGAACTAAGAGGCGTAGAAACACGCCGGTTGGGGGGTGGGTGGGTGCGAATTATGGGAGCCTTTGGTAACCATAGCCAATTCTTATTTACTTAGGTCTATAACCTCACGGTCAACCGAGGTCATAAAGGCCAAATATTGACCGCGCCAGATAGCGAAATTATGCACGAAATAGTAGGAATATGCTAAAAGTGAACCCGGCTCATAGAGGGAAGGTCGCAAAGAACATTTTCGAAAAACTTAAGGGTCAAGGTCATCAAAGGTCATTGACCTGTAACGTCACAATATGGTACACTCCTCACAATGCAAACTATAACTAGCACCATAGCAAACGCTGGGCGAAAAATGAGGATTTACTTTTCGCCTTGGCCTTTGACCTTGACCCTAACAATGAATCACCTTAACTCTGACGTCATATTATAATAAACTTCAGACTGGTTAACACCAGTTGACAGGAAGCACTGGGACCAATGACCTTGAAAATAGTGGTATGATCTTGACCTTGACCTTTATGTGAGGTGACCTTGACATGTAATCCCATTTATATGACGTTATGACGTCACCACTTGATGTCTAATGCAAGCGAACTAGTCCCACTGCGCGATTGTAGCGATCTCAAAATGTAGGCCTGATTTTGAAAGGCTATAAGTAACAAAAATTCTACCGATTTTCAAACATTTTCACCAATCAACGCGCCTAAAATGTGGCCGAGTATCGTTTTTTCGGCTACGAGCGGTTCTCCGGCCACCTCGGAACAATAAATGGGCGACCTTCGAGCCCTACCCCTCCAGTGCTCGCGTTAAACCCATATTATTACACGTTTTTATTTTTTTTTTTTTTTTATATTTTTGAACAGTCCTTAATTCTGAGCCATGTTTCAAGCAAAGCGCGCTGATAATGTTTTAATCCACATTCTAATGGCTCCTCAGTCTTGTTTTGTATTATCATAGGCGTCGAAAGGTCAGCTTTCCATAAAATTCGTTGTCGGGAATGTCATCAGCTCTTAGGGCAGGGCTGGAAAGGATTGGAAATCGCACGAAATCTTGCAGCAACAAAACTTCGACAGGCTTTCTTTGAAAATATATCGCCGAGCGTTGCGTCAACCCAAATAATTCTGCCTTCGGGCTTATAGCTCCATCATTCAAATTGTATCCAGGCCCTCGGAGAGCATGTTGAAGGTAAAGTGTCAAGAACCGCTATGTCCTCAACCAATGTCCTAAACCAGCTCTATCAAAACTGATTTAGCTCAACAATCATTTTTGAAATTCCCAGGCCTAAAGAATGACTGCCGAAAGAATGTGATGCCCAAAGAATGACTCTGTGTTTCCGAGTTGGGTAACGACGCATCGTTTTGAAACCGCTGTTCAAGCCTACCCTCGGCTTCCTCTGAACTCTTAAAACTGCGAGGCCGGGCAGGGAATGCTGAAATGTGCGCCCAAGTAAGTCGCCTCCCAGCACCAATCAAATCAATTCACGACCAAGCACAGCAGCAACTAGTCATTTTCCAATTCATGAAACACTGGCTCCCTTGCTGGACGTTTGTAAGCGCTGAGTATTTTGTGCCAGCATAACATACACATAGTGTCCCAAAATTGGTTTTGAGCTAGGGTGTCGAGTGGATAATTCAACCAAAGTTTTCAGTCAGTTTTGTTTGAAGTGCTATAGTTTTTGTCAAGAAAAAACAATTACTGGTAAATTTCACGCTGTCACACCAGAAGCGCATTTGAAACATGAGTTGAATGGAAAATAATAATAAAAAGACACAGAAGCAAGTGCAAAGATCAGCTTGCCTGGGTGTCGCTCTCCACCCAGCACCCCAGACTTTGGAATACAACACATATACACAGCCATTTGCTCAGCCCGAGTAGCTGAAAGCTACTCCGGGAGAAGCTGAGGCGATGTGTGCGGCAGATTCCGAGCTGCGATACAAATAGCCTCGGCTACTCGGAGAGAAGCTGAGACGATTTGCACGGCGCATTCCAAGCTGCGATACACAGCCTCTCGGCTACTGGGAGAGGAGCTGAGACGATCTGTACACCAGACTCCGAGCTGCGATACACATCATCTCAGATGCTCGGAGAGAAGCTGAGAGTATGTATACGGCAGATTTCGAGCTGGAGCCGGAAAGACTGACGCGGCGGCCTCACCTCCGTCCACCACGCTCTGCGCCAGCTCTGGGCTGTGGCGCGCCACGTAGCCGATGGCCCAGGCGGCCGACTCCTTGACGTTGGGGTCGAACTCCTCCAAGCAGACGACCAGCGCGTTCAGGCCGCCGCTCTCTATCACGGCGCGCGCCAGCTCCACACTGTGCTTGGCGACGGCGCGCAGCACGAAGCACGCCGACTTCTTGTAGAACCGCTGCCGGACAGAGGACACGCTGTCTGGACCAGGGGCACTGGACTGGGGTGTGGGGGTCGACATCTCACTCGTGAACTGGAGTGACGGAGGGCTGCAACACCACGCGATTTCACTGAACCAGCAGGCCGCGCATGAAAACATTCAAACTGCGGAACTTCAAAGAAAAACAAGGAAATGATACCTGCTCCGCAGTTCAGGAGACGTCTGATTTTACTGGACTGTTTAAATGGTCAAGTGATCACTTAACACACGCCCCGCGGGGGGAATTCGCCTCGCCCTCTCCCTCCAGGTTCTCTCAAAATAACGCATACACGAAGAGACGGAGAACAATGACCCTAATCGATTTCACGCATCTGTGCAACTTTTTAGGTCAGGTCATGTCAGTTCAAGGAGGCACCATGTGACCCTGAACTAGCTTGACGTCAGGTCATGTTTATTATTTGACCCAGCATGATCATATTATACGTCAACTGATTTGCCACGATGAGAGGACCCCAATGATGCTTAAAAAATGTTTTCCATCTCTTCTCAGTCAGAATCTATGGGGGTAAAATCTACAATGCCCTGATGAAAGCCTATGGAAACTTCCTTGACCTCTGGTGACCTCAATATTGACCTGACATAAAAATTGTCCTTATAACTTCTCTTCGTCTCGTCAAGAGCTTTCGGAGGCCGTCCGCAATTTTTCTTTGGTTGTTTCCACGAAATGAGATATATATATATATATATATATATATATATATAGGGGCGAAATACACCCCCAGCGGTGCGCGTCATACCAGAGACCCCCAGCAGGGCGCGTGTTTAGGCCTTGAGGGGAGGGCAGCCTTATAGCTGTTTCACTAAATATCTCGTAGGTATGCAAGTGGCCTACTTTTTTAAATATTCGGATGTAGGTAACATTAAATCAGTCGATAGCGAAACAGTAGACAGCGAAGTCAGAAGTCAGTCCCCTCCCATCTTCCACTGCTGGGAAAACGGTTAGAACGTTTTATCATATGCCGGGTTTTACCTCGTCGTAGCATCCGCACTATTCTGGCGGAATAAACCCTAATGCATCTCCAAAACAAGCCAAGTGAAACTTCCCCTAGCGACACCCTACTGAAACGCCAACGAGCTATACCACTGACGGCTGTTTTCAACCACATGCTGTCAGTCGGTCCGCCCCGCTGCCGCCCCGCTCACGTTTTGTACGGGGACCTGGGAGATGAGCTGCGGCAGTATGTTGCTGTTGACCAGCGTCTGCGCCAGCTCCTGGCTGAAGCTGGCCAGCTTGCCCAGCGCCAGCGCCGCCGTCTGCTGGATGGCCGGCACCACGTCCATCAGCAGCGGGTGCAGCAGCGACATCACGTTGTTGGCGTGCAGGTGCTCCATGTTCTGCGGTCGCGACGCCAGGTCGGCCACCGTCTGCACAAACTGGAGGCGCGACTTGTTGTACTGGTCGAACGCTGCCGGGTCGGAGGCGTGTTAGAGCCACGCTGGCGGTGGTGAGTGGTGGCGGTGGTGCATTGGTGATACCCAGAGATAGGGTAGGAAACGGGAATACAGTCAGAACAGAGGCGAAGCGAAATTACATCATCAGTTTCATCAGTTATTGTGTCCTTTCACACAGTGGACATAAGTGGCGCGTTTGGGACGGAAGAAGAGCCTGAGCAGTAATTCATATAAGAACAGCGTGCATCACCCCAGTTTAGACTTATGAGTTCTCATATGATAAAGGAACATAAAAAGTAGCGCTGAAACATGAATTGGCCGTAAAAGGCCTACCTTCTTCCTTTCGAGAGGAGTGGAAGTCATAACAAAGCAGGTTCATTTCAAACGCATAAAGAGATGGGCTACGCTTTTGGGGCTTAAAATTTGAGAGCGCATGCGCAAGTTGGCTGAAAATTTTAGGTGTCTTTTTGCGACCGGTTGATGCGATGAGATGTCGGTGGATAAAGGCTACTTTCGTGTTCTTTGCCGTTCGCTTATCAAAAAGACCTGCATCCTAAGAGAGGAAGTTTCTTATCCAGCTAGCAACTCACAAGTTAGCGTATCGTCTTATTCAACAGCGGTAGCTGACCACAAGGTAGACGTGGCCTTGCTCGTGCCAAAAGACACTCGCGCGCATGGTGAACCCGTGAGCCTTGCTGCGCGGAGCACAGCTCAATTCTGGCTCTTATAACATCCTATAAGAGAGCTACCACAGTTTTCTATGTTTGCCCCTGTTGGCCGACCGGGCTGATATACTAGTTAACTCGCGGCTCGCTAGGGTCCCTGGCGTGACACAGCCCAATGGGGAGGGGGCGTTTTCACCCTCCTCCTTACGTATCTCATTTCCTGGAAAAGGTCAAGAAAAATTACGGACGACGTTTTAAAAAGATGAAGACCTTGAAAGACATTGTATTATTTAAGTCTGGAACTGATTGGTCGGCAGACGATCCTCTGGCGCCGTTTCAAACACGTAATTTTGGGTTTAGAGGTCATGTTGCTTGACCTTGAATAACTCCTTGACCTGACATGAGCTAAGCTTAAAAAAATGGTTGGACGCGTGAAATCAATCAGAGATAAGGTACTTTATGCTGCATTGCTCTGTGCCTCTTTTTCTTCGTTATTTGGGGAAAACCAGGAGGGCGAATTTCACCCCCTCCCCCACCCCCAGCAGGACGCGTGTTAACAATGGCGAGAGGCGTGAGAAGCAGAAAGCCCAAGTTACAAGAATAAGCACTAAAAAGCACATTTTCAGCTCAGTAAACCAACAGTGTCCCTGGTCACGGGACCTAGGCAGAGTGGGGTGAGGCAGGTATCCGGCGTGGGTCTCTGGGAAGCCCGAGGCCATGGTCCCAGCGCCCAGCCCGTGCCTGATCTGTCTGGCGGTCAGCATTCGGACCCACCTTGCTCGATGAGCCGTGCCGCCATGGTGGAAGCTCTGTGCTGGTGGTCTTTCTCGCGTCACACGGCTGGAGTTGAATTATCTACTCTGAAACCATTACAAGGCATGAGACTTCCTGCAAAAACACGTAAGCAGTTACGTGGCCTGAAAATACCTGAGTGAAAATATACATGAACATATAAGTACGGGCACCTGTGACTCAAAATCCTTCAACTTTTTATGCCGCCGATAGCATGAGGCTCTCCACATAGAAAAGCAAATGCTTATGAGCCCCGAACTGCTTGTTGCATGAACCTAATTCACCCTTTTCCTGCAAGGCTCCTGATTATTCCAATTGTTAGCGGGAGGGGCAGAATTGCCCACCTCCCCCTCCCTTACGATTTCAAAATATGTCCGTCCCATTTTAAAGACTCTAAATGGGATCGATTCGTCTCATGCTTAACTGCATTCTGCAAAAACTACATTTTGAAAGGCGCGGGAAACGGAGAAAAACATACATTTTTCCTTTTTGAGATTCTCCATAGCTCTTGGCCCTGGTGCTTTCCTTTCATGAAAAATACGCACTGACATACCTTGTAATATTGGGGCAAAATTATTATATATTTCATTTCTGTGGAAATTCAAAATTCAATGGCGGCTCCACGGTCAGAACAATATGGTGCAATATATACCTTTGACCAGTTTTCTTTTGCATTTAATAGAAACGTCAGATACTACGCGACAGTGTTCCAAATCCCATCGTGCCGAGTAAGCTGAAATTTGCACTCACTTCTACGTTATTTTACTATATTTTCTTTTCATTTTCCAAGTGGAGGACTTTTTGCACAATTATATAATCCTGGTTTATATGAACTCATCAAATGTATAAGAATAACAGTATTTCTCGGGAAATTCATTTCTTACTCTTTAAATGAGGGATTTCATAAAGCTTAAAATAAACGTGCTAAATGACTGCCACAAAACTGTAACTCTTGGATTTTTCACTCGCTAACTGTATTTTCCAATATCAATTCTACCCTCGGCACCACAGTGCACAACCAGTTTTGGGACACTGCTGCGTAACATCTTTAACCCTCGCCTAAACGGGGGGCCATCGATGCCCCTCTAAGGTTTATCACGATGACAGAACGACGAGAAAAAACCACGGTTGAGGGGTCTACCTCTCACCCCATCGTTTTCCCACCGTCTCAAAATGGGCCCGATGCAGGATCTAGCACACCAAAACTCATTTTGGTCTCTTTCTTCAATTGTACCAAAATACGGCTTAAACGAGAGATAATTGTGCATATTTTTCGAATCTGGCATTTATTTTGGGCCACGATGTCGTTCATATATACCGGCATGGACAGAGGTTTCGAGTGAAGACCGAATGTTTCGCCAGATCTGCCAGACATATCCCGCACCCCGGTGGGCCTCCAAGTTATCTTTGCCCTGGTGGGGGTTGTTTGCACCCCCCCCCACCCTGGAACTCGGCCCCCAGGCGGGATGGCGAAAAAACGCGACGCTGGTGGATAGCTCGTATAAATGCATGAAGAAACTATATCAGTCACTTCTTGGCTCAATGCAATATTGAGGTCTTGACAAGTCAAAGAAAGTGGGATTTTGAGCAGAGTTTTTTGGCTCTAGCATCTGACAGAGTTAAGTTAGAAACATTTTTAGGCACCATTCGCCACGGCGAATGGTCACAGTCACGATCTTGTTCATACTCGTTCAGTCGTTCACTCCTTCATTCGCGTAACGGCGAATCGAATGATGTAGAATATGACCCTACTAGGTAAAAAATGGCCTGACCTCAGGTCAGGACAAGGGCACTTTTTAACCTAGCATAGTCAATATGCATATCAATCGACTCGCAATAGCAATCTGAACGCAATGATATCAAAATCATTTAATGCCAAGTAATTGACCTAAGTCTGAAAACTGCTTAAAGGGAATGTGGCACCTTTATAACGTTATTTAACTGAGATAGCCAAGTTGTAAAGCAAATCGGAAACCCAGCACTCTATATATCATTTGTCTTGGAACTCGATATTTCCGTAGAAAAAAAGCTAACACCTACCTTAAATGTACCTCTCATGTAGCTCTCGCCAGGCGGCCATTATTATGAGCTGCTGGTGTGACGACATATGCTGATGTCACGATGAGCATCAGCCAATCGAAGCCCTTGAAGCGTTTCGAGTATGGTAGTGATTGCCAGATCATGACATCATCCACAGGCAGATATTTATTTATTTTCCTAGAGGAATATTTTAAAAATCCAAATATTGAGCTTATTGTACATTTTCAGAGAAATCATGAGTGGTTTCATTTTGCTCGACTAAAAGTACGCCTAATTACACTAAATTCCAGGATTCGACCAAGGTGCCACATTCCCTTTAAGTAGCCCCAGATGACCTCTCGGATGTCACAGGTCAAAAACTGCAACATGAATTTTGAAAGGGGCCCAGGATACTACCTACGGTTTGGAGAATATGAAGGTATTCCCAGCTGTATCTACACAAATACAGCCCAATTTGTTTTTTTCCTTGTATTTCCAATGGAGAGGTCATGGTCCGTACCTGACCTTGGGTCATCGATATGAAAAATCCTGGAATATGTATTGTAGCAGTCGGTGGGCCTATTATGTGATGTAAGTTTCAATCCGATAGATTCGCCCATTTCTTACTTATGCCCCCTTGAACATTTTTGAGGTGAGGTCACTTGACCTGCACAGGTGACCTGACCTGAGATGATCCATTCTTAAAATTTTGAGTGAAAGTTGCGGAATTGATCAAGGATAAGGTGTGCCCAGTACGGCGGCGCAAAGCGCCGCAGTACTTGGCACGATAAAACTGGGAGTGGGTGTTCACACCCCCCCCCTCTCCACCGGGGAGAGGGTTATAACTGCAAAAGAATGATGAAATAATACGTAGTTAGAGGTGAAATTGGAAATACCCACGGGCCGTAGCTTATAGTGTGAAGCCTAGACAAGACATCTGAAGCAAAAAAAATGTAGTTTGTGCAGTCTTATGGAAAAGTTGAATCAACTGTTTTACTAATGTCAGGTCTGTAGAAAATCAAATATAACTTCCTCATAAACATGAATAAAGTGAAACTAAAAGTCTCATGAGGTCCTACGGTGATTTTGGTATCCACCTTTTCTCTAATGCTTTCTCTATCGGGAATGTGAATATTGAGCTGCGCGAACTTGCGCCAATTCCAATTATCACACTTTTTAGTTGACACCACGGCGTTCTGCTGCGGCCGTGGCACCCCGACGCTGGACGTACAGGCCCTATGCTTCGACACATAACTGTTGTTTGTGAAGAAACGCCTTCATATCTATGTATATGTGTTTTAAGCTTATGCAGAATTTAGACATCCTAAATGAAGATAAAATCTGAAAAAAACATGTTTTTGAGCTATGTTTGGGCATTGGATCATGAATTACAGACATAGGATATGGATATATTTTTCTAACCGCTCAAAATCAGCCAAAAAGAGGTGAGGTTGCCAGTTGATAGCAAGTAGAGGATCGGGAGGCCTCTGTCGCGTTTTTTTTAACTCGTTGCGAATGAAGTGTGTTTCATTCATTATTATGTGTTCCCTGGGCCGTGTATGTAGATGCATGATTCACCAGATGTATTCTTCACTAGACTGCGCTCTCGTTTGCAAAAATGTCCCATTCGTTTCACTTGGGGTCTACTTTGAAAGACTTTTAAATTTCAAGACGATTTTATTATTTCAAGCTTTTTACTTGGAAAGGCCATCATAAGGATAAATGCAACAACAATCCATGGCGATGGGCTTGTAGCGCATAAGCCCCGAAATGTTCGAACCCATCTAGTAAATGAATAGCCGGAGGCTGTCCAGGTGCTGGTGGAGCAGACTCCCAACCCCTAACCCCCTACCCCCAAAATAAAGTCCTGGATCCGCCACTGGACAAATGGGTTTATGGTTGACGTTTTAGTATTGTACATACCTAGCGGTTGTCGTTTCCAAAAGTGTTTAAGTTCGATTCATCTGGGTTGTATTCCGTTTGATCTTTTTAATCTTATGACAATTTCATTGTTTGCTGGTTTTTTTTAATCCTATTGCAGGGGCGCAGATTCTCGCATCCTTGGTGGGCAAGGGGCGAGGGAGGGGTGGGAGGCTAAATTTCAGGACGCACCATCGATAATTCAGAGGAGCGACAAGAATCGGTCGGGAAGGTATGTGCCCCACTTGAGTCCCCTGGGTCCACCTATGGAAGCATCAAAAAGTGCAAAAATGTACTTAGCTACGCGCATAATCAAGTCTTGACTATATTCTGAACATTTGTTATCCACCAGCGCTCGTTAAACAGCGGCTACGAATTTAGTCGTGCCAGATAGTGAATCGGGCCCATTGTGCATCCCTGAAATTTTTGCCCCGGTCACACTAGGTCAGGTCAGCAGGCGAGGTCAAACAAGGTCACCTCATTTCAACTTTTCAGCTCTACCATAGCTACATTTCTTAACCGATCAATTTGAAACTTTCTACACTTGAACCCTTTAGGGTCTACAAAATTAATCTTCGGGATTTCTCGATTTGGTGATCTGAGGTCAGGTCACGAGATGACCTCTCCCATTGAAAAAGCATGAGGAAAAACTGTCTTGTGATCTGGAAGTCACAAAAAATGATTTTACATGCTCGGATTGTTCAGAAAAGCATTCTTGCTCACTCTTTCCCGGATTCCAGGGGCTATATTTTCCCTTTAACTTATCGTAGGTCATCAGAGGTCACCAGGGGTCAAACACAGCATTTTGGCGATAACTTGTCACCTAATAAAGCTAGACTGCTGAATTAACACGCGCATTGACGGGGGGCGGGTACCCACCCCCCTCGGGTCTTTCGGAGACAGTAGAAAAACGGCGGCGCGTAGCGCCGCCGTACTTGGTATACCTTTTCCCTCATCATTTTTACAACTTCTGTGAAAATTTTAAGGTTAGGTCATCTCAGGTCAGGTCACCAGTACAGGTCAAGTGACCCGACCTCAAAAAAGTTTAAGATAGCATAAGTCGGAGCAGGGTGAACTTATCCGATTGAAACTCATATCACATAATGGCCCCACCGAGTTCTCTAAAATATGTTCCGGTATTTTTGATATCGATGACCTAAGATCAGGTACGACGCATGACCTCTCCATTGGAAATACATGGGAAAAATGGTTTTTACGGAATAACTCAGTAACGGATGGTGATAGATCATTTATTTTAGCTGCATTAGACTCGCCTGGGCTTTGCCGTTCTAATGATATGCATTTTATATAATTTGACCCTGACCTGACCTCAGGTCAGGTCAAATCCTCGATTTGACCTAGCAAGGTCAAATTATATATCATTCGATTCGGCTTGCTAAGAGGATTCATATAGTTTAAGTCGTTTTGCTCTATCTTTACTTGTTCAGATGTAATGGCTGAAAAACTGAATTTACATGTTATCCCTATGACGGGCATGTTGTGACCTCTCGTGACCTTAAATGTGACCTGACAAAAAATGCTTCAGGTGTTTTCGATGGAGAAGTGGATGGGCAGCCCAACGCCGTTTACCGTTTTTCGCTACCTACCGTGGTTCTCGAGATCTTAGGGGGCGGGTACCCGCCCCCCCGTCAATGCGAAGGTGGCTCAGACCCCCGTCAATGCGCGTGTTAAGCGTCATCGTGTCTATCTTGTCACTGGATTTCATTGGATGTACGGCAAGGTCACTTTTTAACCTTTCGTAACCGCAGGTCATGTCAGGTCACGAGGTGCTCTTTAGATGTAAAACCACAGACGGGAGGTCATTGACATTTTCCTCTAAAATGCACTTTAACAGATTTCAATAGCTCCAACGGCATGAGAGCTATGCCCAGGTTTCTTAACCCCCGCCCCAGTGGAGGCGTGTTTGAACACCCCCGGTTTTTTTCCGGTGGCACGAAAAAACGCCGGCGCGAAGCGCCACCGTACTTGGCACACCTTATCCTTGATCAATTCCGTAACTTTCTCCAAAATTTTAGGGTTGGGTCATCTCAGGTTAGGTCACCAGTGCATGTCAAGCGACCTAACCTCCAAAAATGTTTAACCCTATTTCCGGCAGGGGGGCTAATATTGCCCCCCCTTCAGGTTTTTCGAGAATATCTCCGAAACGGCTTGCCATAGAACTTTGAAACTTCCTGACTTTTCCTAAAACTAGTACAGGCAGGTTTTCTGAAATTTTCAAGATTATATATTTACCAGGGGCGGAGCTATGGCTGGGTTTTTGGGGAGGTTCTATCCACAAACCAAGTATTATCGTATGCGATGGGTTTTTTGTAAAAGGAAGCCGTCTCTGCTGATCCTGATACCAGTTATTTGGTTTTATTATATCATTTTTTATGTGAGATGATAGTGCATTCACAATTGTCACTATTGGTATTCATCAGGGGCGGTTACAGCAGTTCAAAATGGGGGAATGTTATCAAGAAGGACTAAACGTTAGTAAGTGAGAAGACTGCTTACAGCCGTGTCAGGGCGAATACAATTGGGTATATGAAAATTCAAAATAGTTATAACCCAATTCTAGATTACCAGAGGCGTGTCCAGTCACTACACATTTTCAGAATGTATATTCCCAGCCAGTATCACCGCCGCGACTCAATATCGTTGTATATTGAAAATGTGTTTCCAATCACCCCCACCCCCCACGACAAGTCCTTGATCCGCCTATGTCACCCCCTTTCCCAGAGCTGCCATGAGAGGGTAAACATTATCAGAAATTAAATTTCAACTAGTCGAGGGACTAATATACTCATGCATACCATTCGCATATTGTTGGTATGTATTTTACCCCACTGTTTTACCTTACTGCATCCGCCCCTGATGAGTTTTTCACTTTTTTTCTCATTTATTTATGTGTCAAAGATGCCAAGCAGTATATGACGGCTTCTAATCCGCGTAACAAAAACTTTTTAGGTTGTATATATTTCCCCTCATAGTCCTGGTCCTGGAACTGCCATTGAATTTCGAATTTTTGCGTAACTCGAGTATATGAAAATTTTGGGTCAATTATTTGTAAATCTGAACTAGTTTTGTGAAAATCGTACAACAGAGACAAGGGTTATGGAAAATCTAAAAAATACACAAAAATTGTATATTTTGCACGACCTTCTCCTAAAAAATAAAAATTTTGAAATTTTCTTTTTTCAAAATAAAGTTTAGCAGCAGAGGAATCTATGGCACTTTGAATTTTCAAAATCGGCCGTTTAGATTACGAGATCTTAGGGGGCCGATATTGCCCCCCTGCCGGAAATAGGGGGTAGCCGGGAGCCTGACGGAAATAGGGTTAAGGTAGCATAAGTAAAAAAATGGGTGAATCTATCGGATTGAAACTTATACCACATAATGGACCCACCGGGTCCTACAAATGTATTCCGAGATTTTTCACATCAATGACCTATGGTCAAGTACGGTATGGACTATGTGGTAATCATCTGGTAGACGTCTCCGCTCTCTGGCCTTTTTCCCAATATATCCCAAGATCTAGAAATAGCAAGAAATAACCCAAGTTCCGTTCCAAACAACCCAATATGGAAATAATCCTCATTCCAGGAGCAAAGGCGTGCTTAGAAGAATGCTGATAGGGGATGCATTGTACAGAGGTGTGCTCAGACTGCTATGGAGGGTGGTGAAGGTGGGTAAAGACGAAACCAGGAGACTGCTGGCAGGAGGGTGTATAGTACAGAGGTGTACTCAGAGCACTGGAAAGGGGATGTATTGTACGGAGGCGTGCTCAGCCTGCCATGGTGGGGAACTATTGTACAGAGGCGTGCTCAGACTGCTAGGAAGGGCGGGGGGTGAAGTTAGCAAAGGGAGAAAGGGATGCATTGAACCATAGGCGGATCCAGGGGGCAAGGGGACACGTGCCCCCGTGGACCCTCGACGCCCCCTGAAATGGTCATGGCGCCCCCTGAAAGATCGACGGCACCCCCTGAAATGTTGCTTCCCAGCCCCCTCCACTCAGGATGCGAAAATCGGCGCCCACCGATGGGATTCTGCGCCCATCTAATAGGTTTTGCCGGTCAAAAGTGGCGACCCTCGGACCGGATGTTCCCCCCGGGAAGGTGCCCTCCGATCGGAAATCCTGGATCCGCCTATGTATTGAACAGAGGCGTGCTCAGACTGCCAGGAAGGGCGGGAGCGGTGAAGTTATCAAAGGGAAGTTGCTACCTTAATCCCCCGCCCTTCCTGGCAGTCTGAGCACGCCTCTGTTCAATACATAGCGCGGATCCAGCATTGCCGATCGGGGGCACCATCTGGTCGGGGGCACCACTTTTGACCGCCAAAACCTATTAGATGGGCTCAAAATCCTATCGGTAGGCGCCGATTTTCACATTGGGGGCTGGGAAGCGACATTTCAGGGGTGCCATCGACCTTTCAGGGGGCCGCCATGACCATTTCAGTGGGCGCCGAGGGTTGACCGGTGTGGGGGGGGGGCACGTGCCCCTTACACCCTGGATCCGCCTATGGTTCAACACATCCCTTTCTCCCTTTGCTAACTTCACCCCCCTCCCACCCTTCCTGACAGTCTGAGTACGCCTCTAATACATCCCTTTCTCCCATTGCTAACTTCACCGCTTCCCCCACCCATCCTGGCAGTCTGAGCATGCCTCTGTTCAATACATCCTTTCTTCCTTTGCTAACTTCACCCCCTTCCCACCCTTCCTGGTAGTCTGAGCATGTCTCTGCTCAATACATCCCTTTCTCCCTTTGCTAACTTCACCCCAACCCTTCCTGGCAGTCTGAGCACGCCTCTGTTCAGTACATCCCTTTGCTGAGTTCAACCCCCCCGCCATTCCTGGCAGTCCGAGCACGCCTATGTTCAATACATCCCTTTCTTCCTTTGCTAACTTCACCCCCCCCGCCTTTCCTGGCAGTCTGAGCACGCCTCTGTTCAAAACATCCCTTTCCCAGTACCAAGTATGTCTCTGTGCAACACATCCCCACCATAGCAGTCTCAGCACGCATCTGTACAAACTTCCCCACCATGGCAGGCTGAGCACGCCTCTATACAAAACATCCCCTTCCCAACACCCTGAGTACGCCTCTGTACTATACACCCTCTTGCCAGCAGTCCCCTGGTTACGTCTTTGCCCACCTTCACTCCCCCCTCCTCGCCTTTGCCCCTGGAATGAGGATTATTTCCATCTTGGGTTGCTTGGAACGGAAGTTGGGTTATTTCTTGTGATTTCTGGATCTTGGGATTATTGGGAACAAGGCCAGAGGGCGGAAACGTCTACCAGATGATTACCGACTATGTTAGGTTAGATGATGACCTTGACCTGACCTCAGGTCAGGTCATATTCACGTTTAAACCCAGTACATAGTCATATTATACATCATTCGATTCACCGTAACGAGAGGAAGCGAATGGTGTCTAAAAATTGATTCTAACTCAACTATATCAGACGCTAGACTCTAGAGCCCAGAAACTCCTCTCTAATAGGTCAACTTCTTTGACCTGCCATAACTTCAATATTGACCTAAGCCAAAATCCAAAATGTGAAAATTGTTAACTTGTATGAGCTATCCACCAGCTTCGCGTTTTTTGCTAGGTATTCCGGTGCCGAGTTCAAAGGCGTGTTCGAATAGGTACTCCCCACCACGGCGAAGGTGGCTCGAAGACGAAGGAGGCTCGGAGGCTCGGGGTGTTAACGCTGGCACGGCAATACAAGCCCTATAGGTACAAAGCCTATGGGAGACCAAAAATCCGGGGGTTCGTGACCAATAAATTCGATTGTGGTGCAAAGCAGCGGGGGGCAGATTTCACCTAATCACGTCAGGAATATCATGCAGCAAATTACATCACCTCGAAACAGAATTCACAGGCGGTGCGTTATGATCGTGACAAAGCAATAGACACTATTTTATCCAAGGCAAAAAAAGACGCCGATAGTTGATCGTGAGCCACGGTTAGTAAAGACAGTTTAGTTCAAAGCAGTTGAGTGTTATTGTTTTGCTTTTACCTTCTGCACCATAAATATTTGTATGTTCTGACTTCTGCTTCAACTCCCAAGATTGTTTGAAATAGGTCCTTAAATTTTTACTAGTTTTAACTATTTCAGTACTTGCACTTTATTCATTTTTATTCGTAAACACTATTTTAGAAAATAATATTGATTCATTTTATCAGTTATTCTGCAAAACTACACAACTTGCCTCCGGTCCAACGCAACGCTCTCCAAGATCAGGTAGCTCCCATCCAAGGCCTTTCTCCCATCTAACCTGGCATCTTGCGGCAGTGACGTCATCGTCACGAAGCCGCAGATGTTTTTCAGCCTGAAGTATATGCAAATCGGGTATATTTGATATGCTCAGGAAAGCTTGGCAATGACCAAAATACGTAAAAATAATTTAAAATGATACAGCTTTTAGATTGATAAAATTGCGTTTGGATTGCTATTGCCAGTCGATTTACATGCATATTAACTATGTTAGGTTAAAAAGTGACTGACCTCATAAGTGTAGCCACTGGCAAAAAGGAGGGGGAGGGGCAGCTGAACTTTAACCTGATGCTGACAAAAAACTTTCAACGTCAGGACCAAAAACTCTTCGAATTTGGACTTATCGTTGCTTTCCACAGCGGCTGGTTATAAGTATGTCCGGTTTTATCTCATTTTGACTGAGATCAGGAAATTTTTGGCCAAAAGTGGGGGCCAGCCCCCTGGCCCCCTTTTCCGATGCGTATGACTGACCTTACCCAAGGTCAGGTCATTTTTGTGTTTTGACCTAGTATGGTCATATTATGCATCATGGGTGGAAATCCGGGGGGTTGGGGGTCAAGACAGGGCCCCCGGATTTTGGGTCTCCCAAAGGCTTTGTATTGGGCTTGTATTGCAGTGCCAGCGTTAACCAACCCAGGACCCCCCCACCTGGAGCGAGAAGAGATCTCCAGTCATGTTATACATCATTCGATTCACCGTGACGAGAGGAAGCAAATGGTGCCTGCAAACCATTTTAGCTCAACTTTGTCAAATGCCAGAGCAAAAATACTCTTCTCAAAATTGCCACCTTTCTTTGACCTGGCATGGTCTCAATATTGACCTGAGCCCAAAAGTGAATGATATGGTTTCGTCATGCATTTGTATGAGCTATTCACTAGCTTCGCGTTTTTTCACTATCCCGCATAGGGGCTTAACCCTTGCCCCGGTGGCGGGTACGAGCCACCTTCGCCCTTGTGGAGGGCTAAAAAGACCCACCCCCCACGATCTCAAAAACTAAGAGAGTTAGAAAAACGCGCAAAACGGCAATCGAAAGCTCTTCGAAAATAATATGGAAAATACTTCAGTCATTTTTCTTGTCAGGTCAATATCAAGGTCACCAGAGGTCAAAATAGGTCAAAATCGCTAATATAATGCGCACTAAGAAAACCTCATATATCTCAGAAACTATGATAGCTAGAAATATTTTTTCTAACACCACTCGAAAGCTCTTGAGATGCGCTTTCATTGCAGTGCCATTCATTTTCGTGTCAGGTCAAAGCCTAGGGAGCTGCAGGTCACTAAATATTGGGCATATTCTTGGGAATGTCCATAGCCACCCATGCATAAGGACGTTTACTTTTTCACTAATAGCTTCCAAACCAAACAAGATACAGTCATAATTTATGCACCATTGCAATCCTCTCGTCAATACAAACCGAATGATATATGATATTGCTATGCCAGGTCAAATTTAGGAATTTGACCTGACCCAAGTCAACGGTCTGACCCAACTTGACCTGGTATAGTCATGATGTATATCATTTGACTTCCAGTGACTATACAAACACTTTGGTGGCAAAATAAAAGCTCTATCTTATTTTATTCAAAATTTATAGAGAAAAACACCAAAAAATGTTTATTTGACCTAAGGTGACCTTTTAAAGGTCACAAGCCAAAACTTTTGGCATCAGCTCCAGAAATGGGCTAAGAGCAAGTCGCAACCGATGTATGTTTGAAGTTGATTCCATCCATACTTACTGAGAAAAGCTCATTTCGTGATTTTCCCCATGTATTGACAATGGGGAGGTCATGCTCTCCACATGACCTTAGGTCACCAATATCAAAAATCCCGGAACAAATGTTGTAGCTCCTGGTGGGCCCAATATGTGGTATGAGTTTCAACTTGATCGATTGACCCTTCTTTTAGTTATGCGATCCTAAGTATTTTTTGAGGTGAGGTCACTTCACCTGGCCTGGTGACCTGACCTGATATGACCTTGAGCCAAAATTTTCAGGAAAGATGTAAAAATGATGAAGGCACAGCTAGACCAAGTTTGGTGGCGCTGCGCGCCGCCGTTTTTTGGTCACTTCGGAAAAACCCGAGGGGGGTCTAAAAAGACCCCCACCCGGGCGAAGGTTAATTCAAAATTTATAGAGAAAAACACCAAAAAATCCTTATTTGACCTAAGGTGACCTTTTAAAGGTTACAAGTCAAAATTTTTGGCATCAGCTTCAGAAATGGGCGAAGAGCAAGTCTCAACCGATGTTTGAAGTTGATTCCATCCATACTTACTGAGAAAAGCTCATTTCGTGATTTTCCCCATGTATTGACAATGGGGAGGTCATGCTTTGCACATGACCTTAGGTCACTAAAATCAAAAATTCCGGAAAAAATGTTGTAGCTCCTGGAGGGCCCAATATGTGGTATGAGTTTCAACTTGATCGATTAACCCTTCTTTTAGTTATGCGGTCCTAAGTATTTTTTTGAGGTGAGGTCACTTCACCTGGCCTAGTGACCTGACCTGATATGACCTTGAGCCAAAATTTTTAGGAAAGATGTAAAAGTGATAAAGAAACAGGTAGACCAAGTTTGGCGGCGCTGCACGCTGCCGTTTTTGGTCACTTCGGAAAACCCCGAGGGGGTCTAAAAAGACCCCCACCCGGGCGAAGGTTAAGTCGAGGGGGTGTTCAAACAGCCCCTCCCCCTCCTACTAGGGCGAAGGTGGCATGGAGGCCCTCCGGGTCGTGAGTTAAGGGAAGTACCATGGACTTTTCAATCCATTTCTTTCTAGTCAACGCCATGGAGTTAGTGTTAAAATTTCTGATTGAGGGGGCACCGTGTCCCGGTGCTCCCCCAAGCCGCCAGTGGTTGACTGGAATGAAATGGGTTGAAAAGTTAATGGTGCCTTCCATTAAAATCAAATGTTTCGCCGTCACTGACGAAGCAGTATGTAGAATACGGGGGGGGCCCTTTTGGCAACTTTTTTCTTTAATGTTTCGGGACCAGTGGGTTTCTGATGTTCTCAGACCCGCTGATTTCGAATTTGACCTTGAAATTTTGAATTTCGAATTTTTTCAGCCCGCCCCAGCGCCTTCAAGTTTTCGAAAAACAGAGAAAATGCAGGTTTTTTCATCCCCAAACAGCAATCACTGAGAATAGCAAAATAAAATTTAATTCATCAGTTAGAACAGTTTCTTACCTACAGATCTGCTCAAACTGCATGTTCATGGGGTTTCTTATGCCTTATCTATTGCGCCTCAAATATTGCGGTTTTTGCCTAACGGTGGTATACTGTGCCGCACGGCACCTTACGGCGCGTTGCTCTCCGGGCAGTCCAGGAAGCATGCTGACTTAAAATGTGGTACTTTTACATTATTTTTCGCCTGAATTCAATGAGGAATGCCAGTTTACATGGTTTTCTTTTTTAAAAGGTGACAGGGGCGGATGTAAGCAATTATTTTTCGGGAGAAAATTAGCGAAAATAGTGAAAAATCCTTCATTTAGAAAGAAAGTGAGGCAAATCGGCAAACCTTGGTGACGGACCGGTTTCGGTAGGTGGTGCCACTCTTGATTAGGGGATACCACGATATCAGAAAATTAGGCATTATGCAAAGAACTGTAATTAAAAGGCATAAAAACTAAACATTGTCAGAGTACCTTGATTACTCGACGAAGAAAGACGACAGCCTTCCACTGTCATGAGCTACAGGGAAAAGGACTGAAACGAAAGCAGAATCGACTCCGGGCACCACTCGCGTCTATTTTCCCTGACGGCAGCGAAACGTATCTTGTTAAGCGCCTTGCCATCTTGTCAGCGCACCACACGCTGGCAACTGACTCGCTGTCAGTTTTAAGGCCCTCTATTGATTGAGTGTAGCACGGAATGCCTGTCCGGAGGGGTGACCCGACTAAAGTCCTGAGTTGGGTCTGCGTAAAGCCGTTCAGGAAGGGTGGCTCCACATTGGGTGCATGGCAGACCCTTTTTACGCTGCTGTGCAGCTCCATGTAGCTGGTCGCACACCGCTTGAGCTGCCCCGGCAGCACCTGGTAGCGCCGGACACAGGTACCATGCGCTCGGCCCTTCAACGTTGGGCCTGTGCACCGGCTGCTGGGAGGTGCTGGGAGAGCACTGCCCGCTCTCAGAAGCGGCGTGCTGCTCACTGCAGGAGGCGTTGGGTGTACGCACTGGATAGGGACCGGCTTCATCTGCGCTTGTATTAACCTCGCGCTCCGGGACGAGATGATCTTACTGACAGCTGCAGCTCTGATTTTCTGGTCGTCGTCACCCAGCATCGCCAAAATGATGCTTTCCGTATGCGCCATGAGAGCGTCCTTCGCCACGCTATCCTGCAAAACTGTCAGTGCGTCACAGGTCATGTACATACCTTCGCTGCAGCCGCAGCTCCTCTGCCAGATGGCGCGCAGCGTGGACAGCGTCCCACTCGTACTTGATTCGGACTGTCATTGGCATGTAGACACAGACCAGGTACTGCGCCAGTACCTGTATCTCAGGCGATGGCTCAGCCCTGGACATGTACAGACGCAGCAGGTAACTCTGGGCCGTGTACCACCGCGCCTGGTGCAGTTTGCCGTGTGCCTTATGGGCGACAGCACTAGCATTCCCGTATCCCGTCTTTGCACAGAGGTACGCTAGCTTCAGGTCCCAGCTGAATAGGGCGAGAAATCTCTGGGGCAGTGCACTTGCTGCCAATCGCCAACTTCCCCAGAGTCAAGAGCGACTTAAGTCCCTATCTGGCGCGTCAAGTCAAGTCCCAATCTGGCGCGTACACCCAACACCTCCTGCAGTGAGCAGCACGTCGCTTCTGAGAGCGGCCAGTGCTCTCCCAGCACCACCCAGCAGCCGGCGGACAGCTCCTCTGGTGGGCGCACAGGTCCAACTTTGAAGGGCCGAGCGCATGGTGCCTGTGTCCGGTGCTACCAGGTGCTGCCGAGGCAGCTCAAGCGGTGTGCGACCAGCTACATGGAGCTGCACAGCAGCGTAAAACGGGTCTGCCATGCACCCAATGTGGAGCCACCCTTCCTGAACGGCTTTACGCAGACCCAACTCAGGACTTTAGTCGGGTCATCTCTCCGGACAGGCATTCCGTGCCACACTCAGTCAATAGAGGGCCTTAAAACTGACAGCGAGTCAGTTGCCAGCGTGTGGTGCGCTGACAAGATGGCAAGGCGCTTAACAAGATACGTTTCGCTGCCGTCAGGGAAAATAGACGCGAGTGGTGCCCAGAGTCGATTCTGCTTTCGGTTCAGTCCTTGTCCCTGTAGCTCATGACAGTGGAAGGCTGTCGTCTTTCTTCATCGAGTAATGAAGGTACTCTGATAATGTTTTGTTTTTATGCCTTTTAACTACAGTTCTTGACATAATGCTTAATTTTCTGATAACGTGGTATCCCCTAATCAAGAGTGGCACCGCCTACAGAAACCGGTGGGTCGCCAAGGTTTGCCGATTTGCCTCACTTTGTTTCTAAATAAAGGATTTTTCACTATTTTCGCTAATTTTCTCCCGAAAAATAATTGCTTACATCCACCCCTGTCACCTTTTAAAATAGAAAACCATGTAAACTGGCATTCCTCATCGAATTCATGCGAAATATAATGTAAAAGTATCATATTTTAAGTTGGCATGCTTCCTGGACTGCCCGGAGAGCAACGCGCCGTAAGCTGCCGTGCGGCACAGTATACCACCGTTAGGCAAAAAATCGCAATATTTGAGGCGCAATAAATAAGGCATAAGAACCCCCATGAACATGCAGTTTGAGCAGATCTGTAGGTAAGAAACTGTTTTAACTGATGAATTAAATTTTATTTTGCTATTCTCAGTGATTGCTGTTTGGGGATGCAAAAACCTGCATTTTCTCTGTTTTTCGAAAACTTGAAGGCGCAGGGGCGGGCTGAAAAAATTAGAAATACAAAATTTCAAGGTCAAATTCAAAATCAGTGGGTCCGAGAACATCAGAAACCCACTGGTCCCGAAACATTGAAGAAAAAGTTGCCAAAAGGGCCCCCCTAATGTAGAATAGTCTGATACTAGATATAATTTACAACAACCAGGGAATCATTAACACGCGCATTGACGGGGGCGAGTACCCCGCCCCCTCGGGTTTTTCGGAGATAGCAGAAAAACGGCGGCGCGTAGCGCTGTGGTACTTGGCATACCTTTCCCTCATTATTTTTACAGCTTCTGAGAAAATTTTAAGGTTAGGTCATCTCAGGTCAGGTCACCAGTACACGTCAAGTGACCCAACCTCAAAAAAAGTTTAAGATAGCATAAGTCAGAACAGGGTGAACTTATCCGGTTGAAACTCATATCACATAATGGCCCCACCGAGTTCTCTAAAATATATTCCGGTATTTTTGATGTCGATGACCTAAGGTCAGGTACGAGGCATGACCTCTCCATTGGAAATACATGGGAAAAATTGTTTTTACGGAATAACTCAGTAACGGATGGTGATAGAGCATTTATTTTATCTGCATTAGACTCGCCTGGGCTTTGCAGTTCTAATGATATGCATTTTATATAATTTGACCCTAACCTGACCTCAGGTCAGGTAAAATCTTTCTTTGACCTAGCAAGGTCAAATTATATATCATTCGATTTGGCTTGCTGAGAGGATTCATATAGTTTAAGTCGTTTTGCTTTATCTTTACTTGTTCAGATGTAATGGCCGAAAAACTGAATTTACATGTTATCCCTATGGCGGCATGTTTTGATCTCTCGTAACCTTAAATGTGACCTGAAAAAAAGATTCAAATGTTTTCGATGGAGAAGTAGATGGGCAGCCCAACGCCGTTTACCGTTTTTCGCTACCTACCGTGGTTCTCGAGATCTTAGGGGAGGTGGCGGGTACCTGCCCCCCCCGTCAATGCGAAGGTGGCTCAGACCCCCGTCAATGCGCGTGTTAACAGTGGCGGATCCACGGGGGGCTAAGGGGCTCGAGCCTCCCCCACATGTCCGACCCCATAGTTAATACACAGGCGAGGGGCTGCCCTGAGATGCTGGTGATTGAGGCTCGAGCCTAGCCCCCCTCCCCCAATGAATTCATGGATCCGCCACTGATGACTAACCACATTGATTTCAACAGACAATTTACCGATCTGCTGCACGTCAGATTGAGTTACGAAAACTCGCCCCTATCGTTAGAGAAAGTCACGTGCCAGGTACATGCACGTGCACATCGGGGGCATGAATCCTCTGTCAGATGTGGCAGCTTGATCTTTTTGGGTGTTTGCGGGTCCTGGATGAAAAAATTTGTTTGCTCAGCTGGGGCGGTCAACTGACCGGCGTCCATTGGCAGACGCAGGGTGGGGGACATTCCGGCCTTGGCCCCCAAAGGGCTGGAGGGGGGCCAAACTATCTTTTTGCCCCCAAACGTCGGATTTTTTTCGAAAAAAGGTGCTTACTCTAGATATGTAGAGCAAAACATTTTCACTCCCACCCTCCCCCTCCCACGGAGAGCGATCATGTACTTGGAGAGGTAGTTTATACTAGGTCTGTCGAGCACTGAAAAAGGGTCTTTACCCTAGGTCTGTAGAGCAAAAATATTCGCTCCCACCCCCCCTCCCCGAGGAGAGGCAGACTTAGATTTGGCCCCCAAAACTCGGGTCTGCGTCCACCCCTGCTGGTGTCGCTGTTCAGTGGTGGATCTAGCCGGTCGGTTTGGGAGGGGCAAACCAAAGTCAAAAGTCGAATAGCCAAAAAAACAAAACAAAACAAAAAACGTCATGCCGTGAAAGCTGAGCTACAATATCACTTCCCGATAGAATATTGGGTGTTTGAGGCGAAAAGCAAAAAAACGTCGCGGGATGAAAAATATGGGTTCGAGATGCTTTTTCCAGGCCAAAGCCCAATATTTACACTGAACTTAACTGGTAATCCCGCTTATAAGCTAAAAAGCAGCCGGGGAAAAAAGGAGGTCGATCGCTTTGGGGGAAAATACATAGTTTTGTCCCGAGCTTTTCAATTTGGGGGCAAATGATTTTTCGCACCCCCCCTGGACCCGCCACTGTCGCTGTTCTAGTTATACACATTTCCCGGCCGTCCGAGGCTCCGCTGTTGGGTGGGCAAGTTTACCTCTTCTTTTAAAAAACCCTCTGGAATTTTAGAGAGCTTAAAGTTGTAGCTTCATAACTTTATCTCCAAACAAGCTGGCAAGTATCTCCTTGTACTCTGTGCTTGTTGAAATCGCCAGTGATTGCCGACAGAGGAGTTGTGGGCGAGGTGGGAGCGTCAGGGACTAATATTTGGGATAAAAAGGTCGGTAAGTCGAATCAAAAGGCATAATTAGTAAATCTATCGTCTTTTATTTGAATGGTGTGACAATTAGGCGTGAAAGAAGGTTGGGACACTTAATGGACCGTCCTCTCCGTCTTTTCCTTTCCTCACTTTTCTCGGCGAAAATGACGCATCCTGTTTGCTTCATGGATGGATTAAGATAGTGTACAACATTCCGTAATATTGTGGCGCCTATATATGGGGTCACTCTAATTGTCTTGAAATTCCTTCCACAATAATCCATGGATCTAATTGCATGAGGTGTAAGTAATGGTGTGCCACTAAACAGGGTGTAAGGAATTCAAAATTGTGGGGGTAACTCCACACTTATTCACACCCAGTCTGCAGGAGGTGGCAGGTTTCGACAAGGTATCCATGGGGAAACCTCAGGGTGGACCTATCGCTTTGGGGAAGCCTTTGCACATATTGATCTTTGGGGTAGGTAAGGAAACCTTTGGGCAGAAACTGATTGTGGGCCAGTCAGCAGAATGTGATGGGCTTCTGTATGCGGAATTTTGGGCAGCTCAAACCCTGCCCCAATTGGGGCATAAATTTGGCTACTAGGGCAGACTTTTATTTCCACTGGCGCATATATTCTCATTTCATACTGTAGGAAGGCTGCTAGAAAACAATAATTCAGTAGTTTTTCAGCAGGTTTGTAGATGTTGTGTTGGTGATACATGTGTGGAAGGTTGAAAATTGGGTTTCTCTGAAAAAGTGGGTTTCTCTAGTTGGATTTAGCTTCCTGGATATTTTGCTCCTCCAGGACTTGACTGATTAAAACGTTTGTCTTTGCTGTCGGAAATTATAGTTTTTTCTCCATCTCCTGTAACAATTTTACTTGTTCAACTGCATGTACCTCTCTGCAATCATTTGAAAATGTTTGAAAAATTATCAAATTCTCATTCGAAATTCACAGACGCATGAACGCTGCCAAAAAAAGTTAGTGCTCCTGCCACTGGGAACTTCCTCAGCTCAAGTAATATGTTGCACCATGTCATACTATGCTAAAAAAATTACCATGTTTGCATTTCTGGGCTAAAAAAGCCAGGAGCCCATTAAGATTCAGTGGCAGCTGTCCACTTGATCAGTTTAAACGATAATTACCACAAGTTGATGCTGATGAGAACGTTCTTTGAATTGTCTGAGCAGACCAATTAGCTCAACAGCATGAGGGATTTATCGCAGTAGAGCCTAGAACAGAGTTTATCCTGTTCTCCAATTGTTTTGCAGCTCCCCACATCAAATAATTTTCCCTTACTCTGAAATCCTCAGATAAGACTGTCAAAGCTCTGCTGTCATTGGTGCAATCGACATCTGTGGTGAAATATAACCAGTCAGTGTGCACCTATTGGTAATCAAGTAATCAGGAGGAATGAATGAAGCCTAAGATGAATGGTATAGGTCCTGGGGTGGTCTTGAATTTGACCAGTATGTTGTGTGAGCTGGTGATATGGCGGACCCAGTGATGATTGGGGCTGTGGCTGTTTTCTTCTAACCATCTGATAATTGTCAATTGATGATATTTTTCTTCATACACATAAAGTAATCAACAATCCTTCTTCAACAAACAGCCTTACTTGCATCCCATTGAGTAACAACTGTATTGTTTTAAATCAGTGGAAATCAGGTCTTGTGAGCTAGATTTATGAACAGTTTGCTCAGATTTCACTCTCAGTATTTGCTTGGTTCATGCTTATCTTAACAATGGTTTGTTTTTGTGTCATTTAAAGCAAAAAGGCATCTCTAATTGCTAACACATTGAGAATATCCTTTTTCCTCTGGAAGCTCTGATTATTACCTAAGTCAGTGAAATGTCTGATGATATCTTAGTGTGTATTTTTCATGATAGCTCATTCTGTTTTCAATTGTTTGTCACAAAATGGAAAATTCAGCTTTGTGTGTGCAACAATTATGATTTCAAAGTAGGTACAATAAATATATAAGCTTGTTTAGACTATGTCAACGCTGCAGATAGAAGCGTATTGGGACAGAGGCTCCACGCCGAAAATATCGACGCGACGGACGTACTGTAGTCTGAGTAAACAATTCGGAAACTTTCAGAGCACAGTCCATGTTAAGGTGCTTCCTTTTTCTTGTCTATGCAGGTGTGGGCAAGAATCTCAGTAGCGTAATACAATCAATAAATTCTCTGCTATTGGGCCTATGTTTTTTGTCGGTCTGAGCACTGGTTTCTAAGACAAATATGAATATTGTTTTCTTGTATTTAATTGAAATTGCTGGAGTGTCAATACCGTACTATGAATCCTAGCATAAAAACTATCAATCGAGAGCATAATGATACAGTGGGCAAAATGTGGCTTTTGTAAGCATTTCTGAATTGCAGGTGCTCAGTGAAATTTTTGGTGTGACATAGTGAAATATTTGGTTTCTGTTATTGGGAGTTTTCCGTTTTTCACATCTCACCCATGAACAGAACCCTGCGGTCCACTACTCTAGTCTGCTACTCCGCTACTGTTGGACTCTCCAAACGTTGGTGAAGTAGTAGTGACAGTTTTTTCTAGCCAAAAAGTAGCGGTGTAGCGTGCAGCCGACTCGAAAAATTAAAATCTACTGCTACCAACGCACTGTTAGGGCGACAGCAGTCCTAAAACAAATCAAGAGATGGAGATGGATAAATCTATTCTATTTGTCAGGAAAAAGGAGATTGAATGTTTTTGTTGCGTGATTTGTATGTGAATTTGTGATGTGATATACAGATATCACTAACTTTCCTTGAAATTGTATACAAAACAACAGTGGAAAGTAACTTTTTTGTCAGATCTCTGGACGCTTTATAATGAAAAATAGCAACGGTACAGAAGTAGAATATGGGATAATGGTTTCGCGATTTTGGAAAAAGTGGTTGTAGTGGTAGCGGTTTCAGGGCATGAAGGCCCATGAAGCCAAATATAAACATCCTATTATTTGATCGTTCCATAAAATTTATCCATAAATTTTTGTGCAATTTCAACGTTTTGTAACTAACTTTTGAGTGCCGGGGTCACTTTGTATTGGATCACTAGAAATAAACAAGATAAAATCAAAACTGATCTATGAGTCGTTCAAGCGAACTTGACAGGATATTCGAAGTCGTACATATAATAAAATGACTGGAGGAACAGCTTTGGACATTGTTTTTATGACGCTTTCGCTTTTCTCAGTTTGATGGCCTTTCCAATCGGCCTTTTCTGTACCTCTGTTGACATGGATACCAGCATAAGCCAAAAACGGTTACCAACAGACTAGTTATCTTTTGGTTCATTAAAAGCGGGCATTAAGGTTTCCCTGTGTTGAAAGGGACATAAGAGAGTACGCCAGCTGGAATGTCCATGCTCACACAGCCTACGCTATTCAGCTTGATAACGCTTTGCCAGCTCATGGCCAAGTCTGTTTTCACTTGATTGCTCTTCTAATGACTAGCATCCAAATCCGAAATTCTGAATTTTAAGGCTATAGGTATCAGCCCTGTGCAGAAAGGTCTGAACAGGCGCCCTCGTGTAGCCAGTCAAGTTTGATATGCCCTTGGAAAATTATCGGCAGCTATGATATACAGATGCACGTCGCTGGTAAGGTCGTCAGCCTTTCCGGGGGGTTGGGGCGCACTGACAGCCCAGGTCATATGGCGTCAGCCTTTCCGGCAGCTATGATTGTAGTGCGTAGCGCAGGAGTTGCGGATTATTTGCTTCGAGGGCGGGGCTGGGGGCGATTAATAGCGTATCTTGAGACGTTGATTCTGTTTGCTTGTCACATGAGAATGGAGGAGTACTCCAGCGCTGACCCGACCTGATCTGGTGCAGGTGGGCGTCGATCCGGAGCGCCGACGCCCGCCCTGCAGCATGCCGGAAGCGGTGCGCGGCCCGCCGATGGCGCCGTCGGCGTCGCAGCCGACGGCGCCGATGCCGGTGCCGTCGCGACCGCTGCGCCCGGCCCCGCCTCCCGTGGCGGACTGGGGCCAGCACTCCCAGCCGAGTGCCGTCCACCAGCCCCCGGCGGTGTTTCACCAGCAGCGTCACAGCCAGCACGCTCAACAGCAGGCGGTGGCGGCCGGCGCCGACACCCGGCACGTAGCTGCCACCCTGCCTCGGCTGGAGGGTAACCCTGCGGCTAACCCCTTCACTGCCAGCTCGCCTCAGCACATGTCTCTGCCGCCCTCGGGCGGCACGGTCGTCACCAACGGCGGTGGCCCCGGCGAGCCGGACCCTGCCGACGCCGGCAACCGCAACAGCATGGGCTTCCAGATCACGTCGATCACGCAGAGCCGCGCCAGCGCCGAGCCGGACGCCTACGCTATCGACGAGAGCGGTGACGAGGACGTGTCGGACACGGCCGAGTCGCGGGGCGTGGCCGGCGGCGAGGCCACTGCCGGCGCCGGCGCCGTGCCGCCATCAGAGACGGTGGACGGCATGCCGGGCCGACTGGTGCTACCGCTGGCCGGTAGCCCTCCCCCGGCACCTGCCGGCGGCCTGTCGCCCCGCGAGCTGACCGCTTCCCCGGGCGTCACCGGCGCCGAGGTGCTGCCTGTCATCCCCACCATTGACGGCTTTGGCATCACGCTGGTGCCGGGTGCTCTGGAGACAGTGGACTCGCACGCGCACGGCGCCGCGGAGATCGTCGAGTTCCCGTCCGAGATCGAGATGGACCTGATGCCGACCGGGCTGACGGTGGGCGTGGCGCCCGGCAGCCCCGGCGACGACCTGCAGGAGAACTGGCAGAGCCGCTTCAAGGTGGTCAAGATCGAGACGAACGTGCCGTTCAAGCGCGGTCGGTGGCAGTGTATGGACTACATGGACCAGCCGGAGTCGGTGCAGTCTCCGGCGACCGTGCGTGACGGCTCGCTGTCTGGCACGTCATCGGCGCACAGTTCCGTGCAGCTGGTGGCCGGTGAGCACCTGCCGGCCGAGCTGCCACACCCCGCCGCCTCCGAGGAGGCCGCCCTGCCCGGCCTCGCCGTCGACGACGTGGTGATGTCGACGGCGATGACGCCGCGCGGCGGGGAGTTTGCGGAGCCGCCGCCGCCGGCAGCCGTACTGGAGCCGGTGGCTGCCGCCCAGCCCTCGCTGAGCGTGCCCTACCAGCCGGGTATGACCGGGCCGCCGGCGCCGGGCGGCGCAGGCGGAGGGACATTCGGACGAGAGCCCACACTTACCACCTCGGCGCCCAGTGTGTACCTGCCGGCGGCGGTGTCCGAGCGGAGCGCGTCGCTGCCGCCACAGCAGCCGCAGCAGCCGCAGCAGCCGCAGCCGGTGCTGGTGCAGGCCAGCGAGCCGATCAGCCCGGAGGAGGCGCGGCTGACCACTGCCGACGGAGTGCCGGTGTTCAGCGCCGCCACCTCAGCTCTGACACTGCCCGACCTGCTGCCCAACTCCAGCCTGCTGGAGCTGGTACAGGGCGCCAGCGCCGAGGCCGCCTGTGACAGGTCAGTCCCGCAGATGTGTGTCACTGCTGCCGCTCCAGTCCCGGCGGCGCTCTGGCAGCGCCGCTTGCTGTGTGCTTGTGCTTGTTTTATTTCATTCTGCAGATAGGTCAACTGCCCCGAACATCGTCAAAGCCCCGCCAACAATTCGTTTGTGGGGAAACTTACTCTTGCAACAGCACATGGGCACCCGTGCCTCAAAACAGGAAACACTAGTTACAAAATGTGAGATGCTGCATTTTATTGCACTTCATTTTTCTATGGCTACAGCTGACCCTGGACCCTGTTCCGTCAGTGCTTTTCATCCGTAGTGGTCTCACAGTGGTGACACAGAGTTGAGTTGGTCCTTCTCCATGCGTCACATCAATGTTGATAAATCTCCGTGTCGGACGGTGACTTACGGGAAGTGCCAGACGCCATATTTGGTGGTCGGCAGGTGGTAGGCACCGGACGGTGATTTCTATTTCATTATTATTTCTTTTGCTAGTAACAAAGTGGGGTTCGCCTGCGATTCAGTTCACTGGTCACCTTCGTTCCGTGGGATTCGATTACAAGGTCGACTTGTATGCCCTATCCGCTACGTTTTTTTGCTATTTCTGACGAAACTCAAGCGTAAACCGAAGGCTGTTCGGCGATATCTCGTCTGCTTTATAATACCGGCCCCGAGGGGTACGTATTTTGGGCTATCCTGTGTACTGATTGAATATGTGCTTGTGATGGCCAGGATCGTGTGCAGTTTCATCCTTCGATTTCGATATTGTTTATGGGATGCCCGTCAGTTGTTGGGAGCGGCACGTGGCGCGGCCCACGCGTGCCCTCCTGACCCTGTTTCGATTCATGCCACTTGTGCGTTGTGACCAAAGCCAGAAACGGAAGGTCTGCAAGTGTTGAGAGAGAGAGAGAGGGAGAGGGAGAGAGAGAGAGAGAGAGAGAGAGAGAGAGAGAGAGAGAGAGAGAGAGAGAGAGAGAGAGAGAGAGAGAGAGAGAGAGAGAGAGAGAGAGAGAGAGAGAGGAGGAAGGGAGGGGGAGGGAGGGAGGGGGGGGGGGGGGAGGGGGGGGGGGGGGGGGGGGAAAAAAAAGGGAGAGAGAGAGAGAGAGAGAGAGAGAGAGAGAGAGAGAGAGAGAGAGAGAGAGAGAGAGAGAGAGAGAGAGAGAGAGAGAGAGAGAGAGAGAGAGAGAGAGAGACCGACAGGGCATGGGTGAAGACAGGTGATTTACCGAGTTTGGGATATGCCAGGCCAGCTGATGGCTACTCATTTCAGGGATTGAGAGGGGCTGAGGCCACAAAATGCGTACCGTACTTTAAAAATAGTTTCAAAGGGGGTGGTGCCCAGCGGGGGCACCGTTGACGTCAGCTGTTGCAGTGTTTATTTTGCAGCATTCCTGCAGGGTTGCTGCTGCTGCTGCATCTGCAGCGCAAATACTGTGTCAAACAAACACGGTGTTGTTGAGAGAGCGGCGCCCAGCTTCTTGCGCGGCGGGTGCGGCGTGCCTTATAGGGCCGGTGGGTGCCGCCGGGCCCGTTTCCGTGTCTCCTGTGCAGCATTACACCGCCATGACTCATCTCGGTACGCCGCCTGCTGTTGGTGGCAGACCGCGCATGCCTGCAATGTCCAAATGTGGATGATTTGGTATGTGACGTCACGCGCGAGGCTCGACGCTCCGTGTGCCTCTCGGGCGCTGGGATTACGGTGCTATCTTCAGACGCGTGTGACTTTTTGTGGGACCTCAACTTTGCGAGGTGTCGTCATTTCCCGGTTGGTGGAGCTGTCTGACATAGGGCTAGGGATGCTGCAACGTGAAAAATGTTTCTCTTGGATACTTCTGGATTTGATTGAACGGATTGTCTGTTCTGATCCTGACTTCTGTGTTTGAAGTGTCTGTTGAATGTGGGAGTCAGTGGTGATGGTTTCGGTCTATGGTAGGAGGACCGAGCCGGCTCGGAAAGGGCGCTCTTCCACGACAAATGCTCGCATAAACCATAAATGGAGGACTGAACTTGCGGGGACAGGGGCGATGCGCATTTTATGACGTGTTTCGTTGATAATTGCAAGATAGTATTGATGTCGTTTTACCTTCGAGGCTTTGCGCATGAGAAGAAGGGTAGTGGCTGTTTTTTTAGGCTCTCGGTTAGTTTTTGGTGCACTGTTGCCTCTACATCATTACTGATTCAACTCGCCTGCTAATCAAACTGTCTGCGGAACGTACATCGTCAATTTCGCGTTACTAGGATTAATGTCTAAATTCTGTTAATGTCTAGATTTTCAGATGATTAATGCTTAACGTCTAGATGATTAATGCCGAGATTTTCAAGCTAATGAGTTGACGATGGTTCCTTCTCTCGGGGTGAAATTGTTTAAACGATCACGGAATTAGCGGAATATTGTGCCACAAGGTTGTCCTAAACGCTGACACCAGCGGGACCGGCTAGCCGACTCTTGAGCTGGCAGCGGCTCTGAGGGCCGGGTCAGTGGCGCCGGCCGTCTGTTCACGCATGCTCGGCCGTTGGCGGCGGGGCGCCGCGTGCAGTAGACGCTCGCCGTTGCGTCAGCCGCCGCGGACGGCGCCGCGAGTGACGCGGTGGCCGCCGCCGCCGCTGATGCCTCGGTCTCTTCCAGTTGAGAAGTGTGAGATGTCGGAGATGTAGTTCCAAAAACACACTGAGATCAGAGACACAGAAGACAAATGAAGTCAAGTATGTAGCTGGAAAGTTGATGCTAGAGATCAGGGTGTCTGTCGGTCTGATATCTTCCCGTTCCGGTTGGCTGCACTGTTTGGAGAGTCTGGGAAATTTATCTAAAACTGTTGGAAAAAATGTTTACGTAGACAATCGGATAAAATTGGGTAAAACGAGCCACTGTTTGGCTGATTGGCATTGGGGCGGAGGACACGGCTGCGGCGTTTGCCCCCTGGATTTGCCCTTGAGCAGACCCGTTTTTCTCTCTGGGTAAATCTGTGTCCCTCGCCGGACGTGAAGTTTATATTAAAGATAGGCAGCAGCGTGCTTCGGCGCGCTCCCAGACAGGCCCTGGGCTTGCCAATGCTTCCGCTGTTGTACGGTCGTGTTGACGCCCGAGTATGTACCGAAGACCACGCCTCAACGAAGGCGTCCGCTACATCGCCGTCGTTTTCGGTGTCTCCTGTCAGCTGTAGGCTAATGACCATGTCATAAGCCACAGCCAGCTCTCACGGCCGCAGTGGTGTCCATGTATGCGCCATAAAGGAGTTGGCGGCCGTCGTGAGATCGGCTGGAGGCGATTTTCCGTGCGGTAATTACCAGGCCGTGAGCGGTGGCCGTCCGCGAAGGCCGCGCGCCAGAGCAGTCTCCACCAGAGCGGCTCCACTCGCCGCCGGGCCCGGCGCAGCCCTGGGCCCGGTATTGCCGGAGCAGTAACCATGCGGGACGGGTTTGCGACACGCCAGCCGCCGCGACGTCCGATCGGCGGCCCCGATTTCGCCGAATGTCTGACGACACTCGGAGTTCAAGGTATGACGCGTCGTTACCGCCGCCCGCCCGCCCGCCCGCCCAGCACGGTCTGGGGCATGGTCGGACGTGTGTCGCATTAGTTTTCATTTAGAGGGAGACCTCCTCAAAGTTTCGAAGTTTGAGTGTGTCGCTCAACACAACAGCTGCGTGGGATTGAATGATTGTGCGAGCACCATGTTGGTTTTCACCGATGTCTTCGGTTTGATCTCTGTCATTTGGAAATGTGCTGATAAATGCAATGGTGGTATATTGTATTAGCTTTGCACGCCACTTCCCCGCAGTGAAAATAATCGGCACGGACATAGACGACACTGGAATGTGTGCGGCCAATCCTTCCAAACAGCTGTTTTCGTTGCGCGGCATCAAAAGCATGGCGTGGCGTCATGTAACCAGTAGGGTTGACGCGTCAGGGTGCGTCATCGTCTGAGCCGCTGGCTCTGACGGTGTACGAGTTCCTGGCAGTGGGGCAGCTCTGGCCTCTGTACTGGTCCGGGCGGTGTACTGCTAGCACGAGGTACAGCGGAGGGGTGACTGAAGCGGCCTGTGGCGCGTCATCGGCGCTCGTGATGTAACGGCTGCAGCAACTCGCTGTCGCTCAGTTGTTTATCTTCTCCAAATGGGAGTGACCAGTTAGTGGGATGCGACGATTGAGACATTGTTCCTCTACGAATTGGCGGACTCTACTGTGGATGGACTGCTGTAAAAAATAAACCACAAGCGTAGAAACATGCTGGCCGGGCTCGCACGACCTCTAAAAGACAGACTTTTGAGGTGTGCGCCGATGAAATTGTCTGAGGTTGAGGTAGACCGGGACTGAACATTTCCGAAGAAGTGGCGTCTCTAGTCTGGGCCTGGCGGCGACTGCGGCACCGGCACCACACGTGCGGCAGCGGGTGAGTGGTGGCCCCCAACGGCGGAAGACGTTAGCGCCCCGGAGGAATGCGGCAGCGCCGTCTGGCGCCCGAGTGACTGCGATTGGCCAGCTTCTGAGCTTACGCATGCTTCACTCGGTTTGAGAGATATGCACCTATGAGCTGTGGTATAGGCTACTGTTAGATACTCGCTGGTAGAGACTCGTCCCAGGACGTTGGAGTCGACTGCTACCAGATTAAATTGTCGGCTTCTGTACTCCCTTGAACCGCCGGCTCACAGCTGACCTCGCTCTTTCTCCGGGACGAGCTCTGTCGCATCTGAGGAGCACGTGCCGCCGCTACGGGGAAGCCAGGCTCTGTCAGCCGCCCTGCAGCCGGCCTTCCCACCGGGCCAGACCGAGCTGCCACTTTTGCTACCCGCCACTCCAGGCCGAGTTCGATGCTGACCGAGACCAGGCCCTAACCGGAAGCCAAACGCGGGCCCTAATGCGGAGTGGTCTGCGTATAATGATGATGTGAGAACAAGTAGATACATATAATGTTCGTATTGGGAATGCGACACTGTTAGCTTTAAAGTGTTCGGTTGGCCGGAAGTGAGCTAGATCAGTGTTTTGTTGGCTTAATGGGGTTCGCGTGAGATAATCAGGAACCGATTAGCCTCCTTGTCAGCCTTACTCGGATGGGGTAGTGGATTATTCTGTGGTAGATTTGGCCTCAGTGTGTCCAGACACGGAAATATTTAGGCCTGTCCTGAAAATGGCGGTGTCCAGCGTGCTGTGGTCTCCTCCATGACGGTGCCTTATTGGGCCAGGATCCAGCGAGATGTCAGGGAAAGCGCCCACCCGTGACATTAAGCTCTGGGATGAGTCAGGTGTTGGACCTGGATGGCTTTTGTGGTCGGCGGAAGGCTTGCTGGAAGCCTGAACATCCATGGTGGTATATTACCAGAAGAACCTGTTTATCTGTATAAATCTGCGTCAATGACCGGGCGGTGAAATATTGTGAGGTCTTACCACAAGGATAGCAACATACGGTAGCCATTTCGTCATGTTTCGTTCCCATTTTGTTTACAAGATAATATAAATAGTTTCAAGAGTTTTATCATGTCATTTTGAACGTTAAGGTTCATTTATGAACGTGAACGGTACATCTGTTTCAGACCTGAAACTTATTAGCTCTGGGTTTGGTAAATGTACTGTCACTTGGGCCTAACATCCAGCTCGTCCCTCCATCTTTGGACCTGTTCACTGGGTGACTGGAACAGTACCTACCGTCGCTTTCCTAGCACGCCAAAGCCAAGCGAAAATATTAGTGCCATGTTGTTTTTTTCAGGTGCTTTTGACAACGCCCACATTGTCTTATGTTTGCTGTTAGGTAAGTTCCGTAACCTCACTTGGTCGCATTTCCTTCTCGGATTCAGAGTTGGAGTCCGGTATACGCTTCTGTCTAACGTCCACGGCCGAATAGTCCAACGTCCATGGCTCATCCATGCTCTGGCTTTTGGCCATCTGGGTACGGAACGGAGGGGGCGTATCGAAGGAATCTTTGCATTTGCGACCGTGAATTCGGTAACTATCTGCACCCCTTCATGAGCATTGGAAGAGTTAGCAGGCGATATTGGTCAAAGGCGCTCTGTGGCCTGTTGAGCTGGTAAAAATGAATTGTCTGGAGACAAGCTTTCCTGGTGAAGCAGGACTGCGTGTGTTTATGCTTCGGATGGGCCCACGTGTATATGCCGCTGCAGAGATCCATGCGGCCGCGCGGCGGAGTCGAACAAGGCAGCAGGAGTTGTGGGTCGCGCCACACTACCGCGCCAAGAGTCGTACCACTGCGAATCGGACACGCTGATAGGTAGTTGCTGCCCTTTGAGACGTGCCGAGCTGCGGGTCCATGCGGCCCGCAGCGCTGGGTCGGGCCGGCGGTCCCGGAGTCTGGCCGGTGGTCCCGGAGTCCGGCCGGTACCGTTGCTGGGTTTGTCGGGCGGTCCCGGAGTCTGGCCGATGGTCCCGTAGTCCGGAAGGTACCGTTGCTGGGTTTGTCGGGTGGTCCCGGAGTCCGGCCGATGGTCCGGAGTCCGGTCGGTACCGTTGCTGGGTTTGTCGGGCGGTCCCGGAGTCCGGCCGATGGTCCCGAGTCCGGCCGGTACCGTTGCTGGGTTTGTCGGGGGGTCCCGGGGTCTGGCCGATGGTCCCGTAGTCCGGAAGGTACCGTTGCTGGGTTTGTCGGGCGGTCCCGGAGTCTGGCCGGTACCGTTGCTGGGTAGGGCCGGCGGTCCCCGGAGTCCGGCCGGTACCGTTGCTGGGTGGTGCCGGCGGTTCCGCCGCAGTGGAAGTGGCCGCCGTCGGTCCCGGAGTACTCACGAACCGCCGCCGCCGACTCCGGCCACGATCAATAGCGCCACCAATGTATTATTGTTACCGCCGGCGGTCCCTGTGGGGACGTGAGTGGTTGGCGGCCGTCCAGACAGTCGCCTCGTCACCCGACCGCCGCCGGCCGCGACCCTCGTCTGTCTGCTCATGCGCAGTGACCGTTAGGTGGTCGGGTTGATCCAGACGCTTTCGGTTCTGTTACCAAATGGTTTGAGGGCTCCAACTGAATAGTTAAGTCTTTTGGTGGCTTTTCGACCTGACTAGAATTGACCAAATTATTGAATATTAATTGCGAAGAATGGTCATTGGTTGAAACGAACAGTTAGCAATGCTGGTACTTGGATTTTTTTATGCTATATCGTTAAAAACAGTTTAACTCTACCGAAAATTGAAGAAAAATCGCTCAACCGGTGGCATCGAACATAAAACACGCCTTGCTCTTTTTGACTTGGTTCTGTTCAGGCACAATTTCTCTCCTGGGAGAGTGTGGCAGTCCCACGAACATCCAAGCTAAAGTAAACGCTGCCCTGTCGAACTCGCTGCGAAGAAATTGGAAACTATTTTCCAGCAATCATAAACAACAGTAGCCACACTTAATAGATTAAGCCGCGAACAAGTCTCCTGAGTGTCTTTGTCGTATGAACGGCAGTGTTCCGTCTGACTGTGACCCGCACTGATGACCCTGTCAGCGGGGGTGCGCGGTGCTCTGACACGGCCGCCCTGCTGTCGCTGCGTTCCCCGGGGCCCGTGTTTTTTACATCACCAGCTGCGGTGCCGGCCGGCCGGGCCGCTGCCTGTCTGGGCCACCGTGGCGCGCGCTTCCCTGCACCGGACCGGCGCGTCATGTGTGGCACGCGACCTTGACGCGCCGACTCCATTGTGGGAGTGGCGGCGCTCTACCGCCGACACGCGGGGTTACGCGCTCAAGGGGTGTGTTCAGATCCCCTTTCTCCCAGGAGGGGTTACGCGCTCTAGAGTGTGTTCAGTCTGATTCCGTGGAAGGTGCTACACGCTCAGTTGTGTTTGGACCACCCCCTCCCCCGACCCCCGGAGAAGAGGCTATGCGCTCAGGAGTGTTCAGACCCGCCCTCCCCGGGAGGGGTGACGCGCTCAGGGTTGGGTTGTACGTATGGTTGTATTTGGCCGCATGCTTCGTTGCTATTAGCTGCATGGCTGTTTGGTTGGGTGCCGAACATGTGTGGGTTAAGCAGGAGCTAAAACACAGTATTATTTAGAATCGTCGGAGGTCAGCATTTTTGGGTGGATTGGAGCATGCTGGATCCGAAGATCATTCTGAGAATTGTGGACAATTTGTTTATGTGCGTTGGTCTACCATTTTTACAGCTCTGATTTAATGTTTTCCAATTTTCACCTTTGGTGCGCCAATTTTTGAAAGGCCGGTAGGTAGGTAGAACAGTGCTTGTTTTGAAATGTCTTGGTGAGATGAATCGATTGAAGTTTAGCAAAATCTCGATTAGAAGGTATACTGTATAAGGTACAGTTAGTTGAAGGTATTGTTGCCGTGCTGTTTCCGAGCATTAATATTTTGCCATCATGAGGCAAAATCTCTTAGCCACCCACATCGCTGTAGCCCCCAAGTGCACTGGTTGCGGTAGAAGTGCTCAATGATTTGACGGTTCAGTGTTTTAAGAATTTTGCGCCAGTTCCAAAATGAATGCGGAATATCTATCCAAAGACTGCGCAGTGCATACCTATATTTCTTAAAGGGGGTGTGACACCTTCAGAATGGGACTTGACCTGCGATAGCCATGTGATAGAGCATGTCGAGAAACCACTTGATTCATATTTCATGTGTTACAGAACCTATCGTTCGCGGAAAAAGGACAAATGCACCACCTATCGGTCCCCTCCCTGAGTGGTCACGGGGTGACCTTGGTGACCTTGAGAACGTGACGTAATGCCCAAACCCCGCTGCGCCGACAAATTTGTCTTCTTTGCCACATATTTTCCTTTCACATTCGTTCTCCTGACTTATAATTAATAGGGCATTGGCAAACAAACCGCGACGTTGAACAGTAGCTGCTTTCAAAAGACTCATTTTACTTCCCTTCAGCTTAGTAAAGCTGCCTTGCGTATATTCGCATGTAATGAATCTGATTTGTTCTTGCCAAACTTCCCAGAGGTCGTCGCCAGGATTCAGCTTACTCTGAGGTAGCAATATTCTCTTCATGATACGTTTTCCCTGGAAGCAGGGAGGTTCGAGGAGTAAGACTGAGGGACTGGTACCCTAGGTTGATGCGGAATATGTATTCCTAGTTCTTTTTCTGCTCGTTTTCAGAAAAAGAATGACTTCAGCCAATCAGCTATTCTGTACGCTCTGTACTATTAATGAAACATTTACGCGACGAAGGTGGAAAACCCAGGTAAGGCAAGGAGGGGAGGTATTTCTTGTGGTCATTGCGGTGATTTGAAGCCACGTAGGTACATGTATAAACACAGTGAATGCACGAGAGCACGCGATATATGAAAAGAGGCACAAAACAGGGTACCGCAGGGAGATGGGGGCATCGCTCGGCTCGAAGGCCGATCGGTTGAGGCAGGCTCGGATCAGCCGAAGTCCGGCCTTCCCATCGTCCGTCATGGTATCAGTACCACCGTCGCCGCGGATCTCCCACGGTTGAAGCAAAGGGAGACAAATACTATAGAATACATTGTTCGAAAGCACTTGGTCATTTTCTTATGGTAGAGTTGCGAGTTGCATCAACCACCCAAAATATCCTGACGCAGGGCGAAGTTCGCGGAACATTTATACCATGGAATAGAACATATATGACGATGCGACGAGTCTCGCCATGCCTCTCCCAGTTACGATCAGTGCGTAGTCTGCAGACACAGCGAGCGGGCAGGTACTGCCAAGTCCTAAGATAGAGGATTTCGCATTAATTTTGTAACTGCTGCAAACTTTTGAAGGCGTGAACCTTCAATAAATTGTCCGTTCTCTTGCCGTGAATGGACACAAATTAGGTACTACCAGGGGCGTCGCCACCGGGAGGTGGGAGGCTGGGGGGCCCGCCCCCTCCCCCACTTTTCGGCCAAAAATTTCCTGATCTCAGTCAAAATGGGAGAAAATCGGACATTCGTATAACCAGCCGCTGCAGAAGGCAACGAGGAGCCCAAATTCGAACAGTATTTGGTCCTAACGTGGTAAGTTTTTTTGTCAGCGTCAGTTTGAAGTTTGGCTGCCCCCCCCCACGTTTTTGCCGGTGGTGACGCTTATGGGTACGACCGTGATGCTGGTACCTTGCAGCGGTAATTACTTTTTGTCGCGCTTGTTACATTCAGCAAAATACTTAGAAATAGCAAGGTAGGAAGAACTTCAACGTTCTTTAATTGATGCAGTATACATTTTTTAATTTCGGCCGATTTGAATTGATTTTTATCGTCAAGGCCTGAAAAGTAGTATTATTTTACCAAATTATGACTTGAAAATCTGGGGCACCAAACGTGGAAACCGCTAGAATCAGGACAGTACAAAATCCTAAACTGACGAATAAAGTAAAATTTTGTGACAGCTTTAGGCACGGTTTTTTAACTGCCCGTGGGGGTACGAGACCTTCGCCTGGTGGTAAAAGACCCCCACGATTAAAACTAAGAGCTGAAAAAGCGCAAACGGCAATCGAAAGCTCTTCCAATGATATCGAAAATACTTCGGTCATTTTTCTTGTCAGGTCAATTTTAAGTGGGTAAATAGGTAAATCGTATATGAGTGTACTAAAAAACTCCTATATTATATGATACTAAACATTTTTTAAACCATTGAAGCTCTTAGATGCACTTTCATTAAGTGGCATTATTTTGTGTTAAGCCTAGCTAAGGTACTAATATTGGATTTTGAATGTCAAGCCACCATGATAAGGCGTTTTTTTTAATAGCTTAACAAACAAGATAAGAATAATTTATACCATTGCAATTGTAATACGAATGAATGATATATGATATTTATGCGGTAAATTTAAAATTTGACCTGACCAGTAACGGTCTGACCTAACTTGACCTGGTTAGTATGATGTTATTTTACTTCGTACTATAAAACTTGTAAATAAAGTTTATTTATTTATTAAAATTTATAGAAAAACAAAAAATGCTTATTTGACCTAAGGTGACTTTTAAAGGTAGTAAAATTTGTATAGCTTGAAATGGGCTAGAGAAGTGAACCATGTTTAAGTTGATTCATATACTTATGAAAAGCTCTTTGTGATTTTCCATGATTGTAATGGAGGTATGTTGACATGACCTTGGTACAATATAAAATCCCGGAAAAATGTTTAGTCTGTGGGCCCAATGTGTATGAGTTTAACTTTCATTAACCCTTTTTTAGTTATGCCGTCTAAGTATTTTTAGGTGGGTACTTACCTGACCTGGTGCCTGACCTGATATGACCTTAGCCAAAATTTTCAGGAAAGATGTAAAATGATGAAGGAACAGCTAGACAGTTTGTGGGGCCGTTTTGTCACTTTAACCAGGGTCTAAGCCCCCGGAAGGTTAAGGATTCTAGAGTATCTTGTAATATCGTCCAAGACGAGTTTAGTTTTCTAAAAACTGTATGCCTCATCGCGCGGTTTTCTTTGTGAAGCCGACTATTTTTCAGAGGTTGGAACACCTCGCCGAAATTTTGTGGAAAACAAGGGATGCTGGAATGCCGGGATGCGCTAGCGCAAATCCGCTAAGACCCAGAAACGGTGCTGCCACATATAATCGGGAGCATACCAGTGCGTGCTGTAGAGAGCAGCTTATGAGCCAGATGAAGGTGAAGGCCCGGCGAACATGCCGAGTAAACGGGAACCTTGGTCGGCTGCTGCGCAGCATTGCAGGTGAAAGGTGTTTGTGAGAAATGCTAATCGCTATAGTGCATGTGCCATTGTGTACCGTGGTAGGTGTGTTCTACCCGGTAGCTGTGTTGGATACTGATCGTTTTCTGTGTTTGTCCCATTCAAGCCCCATTTAGTTTGCCTGATAGCCCTCCTTTATGGAAAGCAATACATTTACGCTGGAATATCAGTTAGTTTCAAGCAAACCTTCCTTCAGTTCTGCGTAACGTAGTGCCTGTGCTTAATATGTTTCCTGAATTTTTAGCGATGCTTTGCGGGATGAAGTTTTTCGTCCCGTGAACAGTGAATGGCAAACTCCATGTTGGGGAGGATTTATTCTGTACATTCATGGAATAGGTGCACGGATCCGCTGCGAAGTGGTCGTTTGATCTGTGCAAATTCCAGAGATATTGTGACTATTGTATCCTGGACGTCCTATTGGAATAACAGTGCACTATCTCCGGATTGACCCAGGCTTCGGCCTGCGACGGCTGCTGCTGCTTCTGGCTTGATGGCGCTCTGTCGTGGCTGCTGAGCAAGTGACCGGGGGACATTGGTATCGTTACCGTGGAGAGGACTTTCTTTCTATTAATTTCTATTAATCTATTTTGATAGATTAAACATCTACATTTTATTTGTATGTGTAGCTTTTTTCACTTGGGAATTGAATCCACTAGAAATTAAATTGGTGGGGTGTCATTCGCTCTTGACAAACATGTTCTGTTTATGCCGGGACTGGTGTCCACGAGCTCCTCGTTAAGCTTCTGCTACATCTCACCTAGAATTGGGGCCATACATCTTGGTGTGGCAACATATTCCCTTAGATGTGGCCTTTGGGCATTATGAGGAGAGTCGTTCAGATGCTAATTTTGGACGTTTTTTTAGTTAGGATGCTGAAAAGTCATATTGAGAAGAAACAGGTAGTTTCTTCCAGAGGAGTGCCGCTCTCCGGAAGGGGGTGGGGGTGGCCAAACGGGAACGGGTTTCTCTTGCTGGCACTGGACGGGCGGCAAATGATGGGAGACGCCGGAGAACCGGATGTCACCTTATCGAGTCCACTGTATGTACCTCCACTGGGCAGTCTCCGCATTTTACAGACACTTGGCCGGCTAAATAGGGCGCCTCCGCGCCCGACGTGTACAGGGAATGCCTTCATGGGCCTGAGGGACCACCTCTTTCTTCTCCCCGTGGATCCGTCCCTGCGTTAATGGGGCTGGCATTGTCATCGAGCAAAAAGTAGAATGGCGAATAATACTTTTCTAACGCCGTCATGCTCAGACCACTACTGCCAGCCACTGAGTGTCTCGTGTTAGCAGCGACGCGTTGTTGCGGGTTCGATTTTCCAACGCCGTCATGCTCAGACCGTGGTCGCCAGCGACTGAGTGTCCCGTGGTAGCAGTGTCGCGTCGCACGCCACTGCGCGTGGTTTGGGATGACAGGTGGTGGTGGAAGGTGCTGGCGGTCCTGTAAGCAGGAGGGACCGTGGCGGCCGTCGCGGAGACGACAAATACGGGACAGTTGTTCAGAGTCACGCTGAGTGTGCGTAGTGCTGCCTCATGGCCTCAGCCCAGACTGCGAGGGATGACTCGGACCGCTGCTGCGTTTTTCGTCAACCCAGATACAGGGACAGGACCAGTTCATGCACCTATCGCGGTATGAAGTTTAGCTCCATGACGTCTGTTTGTATGCATGTTCAAAAACGCTAAGTTTGACTTTGATTTGAAGTTCCCTTGGTTTCGATGAGAGGACTCCGAGCAAGCTGTGGAAGTTTCGCTTGGTGGAGGAGCGTCACGTTCCAGTTATGTTCAGTTTATAGTATTTTATTTATGTCCTTTTAGCAAGTGCACCACCCCAATGACGAGAAATTCGGACACGCTTACTCATGATACTACCGGGCAGAAAGGGCACGCAAACCCGTCTTCCCTTGGGAATCCAACCCACATTGTTCGCCGCTCCCCGAGAATGTAACAGTTTGGTGACCAGGCTACCGGCGACCCCGCAGAGATACCCTTCGAACTTATTCCAGTTGTGTAGCCGGCGTGTTCTGTGATTACATGGGCGCCCACTGCGTCGTGATTAGGCGGATCCATTGGAGGATAGGGACATGCTCCTCCCCTCGGATCGAGCACTGGCGCCCCATGAAATGGTTTCGACGCCACCCCCTCCCATTGAAACGTCCTTGTCGCCCCCTTGAAATGTCGCCTCATCCCTCCTTCCCACATTATGCGAGTATTGACGCCCCCTTGACACGTCACCCCCTCCCGCCTTCCCCCAGGATGCGAGTATTGACGCCCCCTGAAAGGTCGCCCCCTCCCTCCTTCCCCCTAGGATGCGAGCATTGGCGCCCCTAATATGTGGTGCTGTCCAAAATTGGCCTCTCTCTGTCCCTAATGCCGCCGACTGACCGATTGCCCCCCCCCCTATCAAAAAATCTTAGATCCGCCTATGTATCATCATCCGTCAGCACTCAAGTGGTATTAACTACTTGGCCCAGACAGCGCCGCAGCACTCTCCTGGTTATGAGACAGTCGCCTTTTAAAACTTGGAGCGACGCGGTCGAAATCCGGCGGTTTTGGCCTGGCGAGGTCGGTCGGTCTGGACAGTTTCGATGTTGACATCTCTATGTGAAGGTCGGCGCGCCAGACATGTTCTGTTAATGGTGCTGCTGATGCCGACGTGATCGCGAGCGGGAGAGCCGTCCATAGTCATTACTTTGCGAGGAACAGCCAAATTGCCCGGTTAGTGAAGCTTTTGAATGGTGGATACATGGCGGAAACATGTGCGCTCTCACTAAACTACAAAAGGTATAAATCCACGATAACTTTTTATTGAGGTCACTCCCAGCAGGCACACTTAACCAATTGCAGGCAGTGTTGGAGTTATTTAATCCTTGGAACTTGATGCTTTCACGGGCTACATACACAATTAAAGAGGTAAGCGTTAGTGCGCCCTTGTTCTTTTATTACCAAAGTATTTTTGCACAACCTTTTCTGCACGTCCGCTACTAGCAAACGGCGTTATGTGTATTGTGATGTGGTAGGTCGATCCAGCAGTGGGGGGCGCGTGCCTCCCGACACTCGTGGCTCCCCCACACCTTCCCCTTTGAACCGTCCCGACACCCCTTCAGGCGTGACAGCTACTCCTAAGACGTCACTCCCCACCCTACCCCCAGGAGCAACTATTCTTGGCGCCCCACGATACATTTCAAGACCCTTTGGATAGGTCACAACCTGAATAATGTGCGCGCCCTGACCAAAGAGTCTCCCCCATGGGAAGTCTGGGGTCCGCCTGTGCCCAATATCGCCTGGCGTGCCGGCATGGCGGGCTGCCGTGCCGTCGTGCTTTGACGGCAGCTTCATTCATGTTTCATGGCTGGCGTGTCGCAGAGTATGGGTTTTTCATTAACCCTGCAGGTCTGCGCTTGTATCGGTGTTGCGAACCCCGCGTTCTGCCACTTGTACTTAATTAGCTGAGAGGTTTGGCATGCGCGATTTTATGAGCGCCCGGCTGAATTGGGAACTCTTTTGTTTCCTTTTTTTTGCTCGCTGTTTGTTGACCTTTGCATGTCGACAATATCCTGCTCGTAATGACATTTTGTGACTAAGCAAAACAGATATGACAGTGCGAGGCAGGCATAGGCAAAAAGATACCCTAATAAGATCCATTGGATCCGGAACCGGGATATGCAGAACTCGAGGAATTTCTCAATTGTGTTAAATCTAGATATGTGCGATTTGGTACAACATTTTTTTATTTTAAATATAATCTTCGGCCCTAGCATACTGTCCCAGATTTCAACATATTATGTGATGTGCACACTTTTATCTCCATTTTGTGTTCCGATATATAATTTTAACCATTTTTCTTAGATTGATTTGGAATAAATAGCGGAAAAATGTTCTGGCAGGCTGGTCGAACTTTTTATATGACCTGTCATAAAACGTACCTTGATCTCGGCTTTGGGACGTCCATGGTGGGGCTGCACCTGCCGAAAATTCTGCGGATGAATCTGCTTGTTTCGCAGTGTTTCAATCTTTAGCATCCAATATTTCCCAGGTCACCATATTGGTGGCAAAGTGCTGCTTATGCATAATAGATGGCCTCTGATCAAATTCTGAAGAGGCGCATATATAAATCCATAACTGAATGTTATGTTTGTTCGACTCGATAAACAATTTCGAGTGCTTATGTAATGCTGGGCTCCTTGAAAACGATGCAGAAACGCTCTCGTTTGACGTGTCTTCCTCCACAGCAAGAGCTTAGTTTCTAAAGTATCTGCTCATTCAGTGTGTCAAGAAAGGTGCTGCTGGTTTCTACAAGGTGGCGTGTTTGTCAACAATATGCAAGCAGTTGGCGTCCGCCTCGCGGTGACTAGGTGGTGGGGGGGACGGTGGGGGGGGGGTGTAAGTGAAGCTGAAATTGCTCGCTGACACAAGAGTCTGCCCTCTCCAAAACTAAACATGTCACGCGTCATGGCTGTTTGCTGCTACTGCTCGAGTTCGAGGCAAAGTTGTTTTGTCCCAGTTTGGTGGATTATAAAAAGCCTCAAACGAAAAGTGGGAGGCCGCAGACCCCATGGCAATGCCGCTGCTCTTTAAATCTGCACAGAAAGTTGGTGCAGTTACTGGCGGTGTCTAAGCATCGCACGTGACCAGCTTTTACAAATTACGAACAGTAGAAGTGGCTGACACAAGAGAAGGTAGGCAGCCGCGGTATGAGGCCGTTGTCTGCGTAAAAAAAAAACTCAACTCCTGATACCTTCCACCGCGACAGGGGTCATATTTGGGCCATCAAGGAATCATTGATTTGGCATTCACGGTTACATCCACGGGAGGCTTGAAACTATGTAGGTGGGTTTATGACATCTCGTGCTTCAATGTTTCAGCAATCAACAGAGGGGAATAGCTGCGCAAACATTCACCCCAAACAGTGCTAGTTCCGTTGTACAGTGGAGCAGACGGTGGTCCCGAAGGAGGGGCCAAGTCTGGAATGCACGAACAAATGAAGATAAGGCGATTATTTTAGCTCAATTGCAAGCATTTGTGCCATCCATGGAAGTGATGATAGCAGTGGTTTGGAAGTAGGCACCGGTACTAGAATTGGTACTTGTAAAGAACGGTATCGGGACAACATTTTGTAAAAACGTCGCAGTTAAAACAGTAATATTTCAGATATAGCGTGAATGTCCAAAAACTCGCCCGTTTTTTTCATTTTAGACCGTCGGCCTATGCGGATCTGCAGCACCCTGGCTTCATACTGTAGACACCACATGATGTTGCGATTACTTTTAAACAATTCATTTTTTATCCTATTTTGAGGCAACAATGTAACTGGTATAGCAATTGAATTCGTTCCAAGAGAAAATATCTGATGGAACATTTTCTAAGGCGTAAGTTGCCTCACGAGAAATGGCCAGTTTAGGAGACGTCAAGGTGATGATTGCTTGGGTCATCTGATATACTTTTGAAGCTCAAACTCTGAATTAAACACAAACACGAATCTGAATGAGAATACAAACTACAGAAGCTTAAGCTCGGAATTAAAAAAAAATCATTTTTGAAAGATTTGCTGTCGTTGCAATTAACTGTAGACTCCTTGAGCGACTGAAATGACGACTGAAAGTGGCAACTTTTTAGGGTCTAAACTTGTTTTTTTCAGTGTTGTGAATAAAAGAATTTTCCTTAGTTTTGTTTTGTTTGTCCCAAAGCTTACCTTTTCCAGAAAATCAACGATTTCCTGAGCGGTGGTGGTTAGTCTTGGAGAAACGCCTGCTCTGACTCAGCTCCGACTCAAGACGTGTTTTGACTCTGTAAAATATTTACTGAATCTGGCTCAGCGAATCCACGGTGTATTGTAGACAATGTCACATGAACATGCTAACTGGGTCAGTTTTTTAACGCGCCCCATTGTGTCGGAGAGTCAGGTTGATTTAGTTTGAGCTGTCATTCCAGCTGTACGGCCATTATTTTTATATCAAGAACTGCTACGACAAAGTGTTGGTGGGGAAGGAATATCGTTCAAAAACTGTTTGTTAACCGGTCGGGTATTATACTCAGACTAGGCTTTGTGCAGCAATAAATGTTCTACTTAGAATATCGTTCAGTTTTGAGCTCCACTGAAACATTGAATGAGCCCCTGCCTTTAGAACTAGAACCTCGTCCAAAAAACATGCAGCAAAGAGAGGAAGCAAAACTGTGGACAATGAGCCGTGTCGACCTTCCCGTTATGGGGTAGCGGCCAAATAGAGCGGACCGGGGTGTCTGAACTCTGGTTGCGAGGCGGCTGGCCACTGTGGGATTTGTTGTGCACTGGAGCACAGCCCTGCGACGAGTGGTGAATATGGGCCACAGGAAGCGGTCTAATGTGGTGCACGCTATCCTTCGGCATTCATTGAAGCGGCGCAAATAACGGGAGCCGACGTCATTATTTGTGTAATTACGAGTTCAGTGTTCTCTTCAAGGGTATTTATGCCAGAAGGTATCGTCACTTTTCGAAACTTCATATTTTTAATAACGGTGGCAAGCATTGCCCCAGCTTATGGCCGACCTCGCCTTGCTAAGTTGACAGCACCCGAGTCGGATGGCGGCAGTGTTTCACTGCGGATTTACCCTGGGCCATAACGGGAGTGCCATTCCGTGGGTCATAAACAGGAATAGGAGTCACGTGGCTGTTCTTCGCATCTCACCTCTGCGTTGCTCTCCAAATTTGGTGTTGTCACCGCTGCAGCTGATTTGGCATTCATGATGGAGCGGCAGGTATGGTGGAGTGCCGCAGGGAAAATTATTCAAATTTTTCCTCCCGCTCAGTTGTGTCTCGAGTGATTTGATTATCGAATCTGCCTCTTATACTTTGTCCGTCGCGTGCTAGGAGACCTATTTGTTGATGGAATATTTAGGCATTGGCCGTGGAGCCAGTGCGAGCAGAAAACATGACTGAGAATAGAACGTTTATTTGAAATGTCAGGCTTAATAACCTCAGGTTTATTTCCTTGGCCAGAGGCAGACAAAGGAACCAGAATAAACAATGCACAACATAATCGCCCGGGGTCTTGTATGAGGGTTATATTGATAGCCCTCATGTAAGCTCAATTTGATGACCTTACCTATAGTTGTGCTGCTTTTGTGTTGGACATTACACTTTTCCTCTGTCCTTCAGGGGTGCATTTCTGAATTTAGGAGTGGGCTTGCTCCCCTGAAAGATGGAGTTTGACGCACTCGTAGACATTGGAAAAGTTTTATCTTACCTGAGAGAAGATTTTGGCGTAGTATACACACCCGTAAGAGATTCTTAGATTTCACACATTCTGTATAGCCCACTTTAGCTAATAAGGACAATCTTAGGATAATGTAATACAATACTGACGGGCACGTATAGCCTCTGCAGCTGCAGTGCCCTAAAACTCTAATCATCATCAAGATGAAGTTCTGCTCACTTGGGCGTGGAGGAAATTGGGAGTACACATAATATCGTGAAGGTGCTTTACAGGGTGGTCTGTGTTGAGGATCTGACTGTGCTGGATGACGTTGGCGACCACTCTTGCTTCCCCCGGCGCTATAACGTTGCCTTCATTGAACCGATGAACTTTGACGCGGACGCCAGGGCCTCTCATATTGAACCATTTGTTTGGGTCAGTGGCCGTAAGACACTCGTAAAGCTGGCATAAATCGAAGGTCTGGGCTGCTCGATGTGGAATCTGCGGGAAACCTTAGTTCCAGTATCTGACGATAGGTGGCGACACTGTGCCAAATGAAGCCGCACAGTGCTCATTCCCTGTTGAGGCCAGGCCATTGGCACTGCAGTGCATGTTGTGTTGTCACCATATTATGGAAGTGGGATTTCTCCAGAGTTTTTTTTTTTGCTCGATTTGAGGAATTGTTCGCTCCTGTTGCAGGTATTTGATGTAACATCTCTGCTCTGAGCTTCGCGAGAAATGTAAATATGATCCTCATCGTGGTCCATCTATCCTGTCCGAGCTTTCCAATGATTTATTTCGTCCAGTGCACGCAAGTGATAGTTTGGGCTTTGTACATTCGACCTGATTTATGTAACTTTTCTACTATGAATTATTGCTTTCTTGACCTGACACATTTTGTACGTGCGTATGTAATCGAAATTTCACAACACTTCGAATTTGAGTCCGCATTATTTGGAGTTCGCTACTTGGCTAACTTTTGGGTATGGAAACCTCTGCCGCTATGGATAGAGCTGATGTACTGTAATGAATACAACCTTGAAAACATTTGATTAGATGGAGACGTGTATGGAGTTCTAGTAACCTTTCCTTGGTTATTTTTGGCCAAAGGTCCCACGTTGGTAAGATTTATTTCAATACTAATTATTTTCGATTCAGTTGCAGGCTAACCACCGTGGCGATTTGTTCTTTGAAATGATTTCAGTGCCCTTGAGGAGGTAACTGTCAGTGTGTTCTCCAATTTAAATTTATGAAATATATTCAGAGCGAAGGGAACAAATTTCGACCCCATTCAAACAGCTAATGTATGCTAAGACATGTCTAGGCTGTAGGTAAGGGCATGAGTCCAGGGAATAGAATTGATGTTTCGGGTGTAGTTTCTGTTTTAACGCGTTAGATACCAGATTCCCGACATTTCATCGCCCCGATTCAAACGCATCGGGTCTGTGTCGGGATACGTACCTCTGGTTTCCACTCAAGACACAAAAACATATATTTTACTCATAGAGGGCAATTTGTTTTTTGGCCACACTTTGTTCGCTGAACAAAAACTTGTCGAAGAAGTCCGTTCTATGCGTTTCTATGGACATGTGTCCCAAAAATCGGTACCAGTCAGTGTCCCAAAACTGGTTTTGTGCTGGGGTGCTGAGTGTAAAATTCAATTTGAAAAATATGAGTGGCGAGTATAAAATTCGAAAGTTACAACGTTGGGAGGCAATTTAAACCCTTATTTAAGCCGAAACTAAAAGTTTAGGGAGAACTTTTCATCAAAATTTCCGTACTACGATACTTTTTATGAGCTCATATACACAAGGATTATTGAATAGTGCTTAAAAAGCTCGAATTGAAAAGTGATCGGAAAATTCAGCTTGCGTGGGTGTCGCTCTCCACCCAGCACCCGGGGATTTGGAACACTGTCAGTCAAGTCTGTTGTCTTTTCCTCCCAAGATAGTCTAAATTGACTCAAGCCAAAACATGTAAAATCTGTATCCCACTATGTACATTTTGTTTGGCCTGGCCTGTCGCCGGGGGCGTAGCCAGGATTTCGCTGAGGGGGGGCGGCGCTCCGAAAAGGGCCCCTGCGACAGCACCAAAAGGGCCTTGATGGGTAAAATGGCCCCGCTTGTTACAGAATAGTGTTTAAAGAGGGCGTAAGAGCGCCCTGTCTGGTATGAAATTTCAAATTTGGCCACAGAGTATGCTGCGGGCGGGCCGCGCTTTGCGCAGCCCGTGTCCCCAGGGGAGGTGGGTGGCTGTCCCTGCCGCCCCCTCCTCTTGGCTACGCCCCTGCCTGTCGCTTATAATCGTCGAGGAACCATCTCGTGGTGCCAAAGATGTACCCTTTGTATCAAACTCGAAGTTGGTGAGTTTCGAAAATGATTATTTCTGTGAAATTTGCCTTCAAACCACCCTGTAGCTTGATTTTTAATGACGAGAGCTATCTCGTTGAAGGTGACAACCTCCTCCCCCCCTATAGAAACGTTCCGTCGTCTTTGACCTTATGCGCGCATTGTGGCCGCCGTGCCCTACTTCACGCCTTCGCGCCTGAGCTCTGGTGGTAGAACAGTGTACTACAGTTTCCGATGGCTTCTGCAAGGATTGACGATGTATAGGTGGCAGTGCTTGGACCCCACCCGGTCGTGGTTGTAGTGTCGTCCATTTCTGTTTTAATTGACAATGCAATGTTTTCATTTGCCTTCCGCTGGGCCGACTGGAAATAATGTCATCTTTTTCATCAATTTCATTTGTCAGGTGTGATTGCTGTTTGCTCTCCACTTGTATGATGTTTGTTGACGATGTCAGTGGACTTGTTCACTTCCGCTTACGCAATACGCATAGTAATGGGGGCCAGGCGACACATGCCCCTCAGCAATTTTCCGAGTTCAGCCAATTTGGGAAAGACATGAACATGTTCTAACAGTGTTCAGTGTGTATGGTGGCAATGGGCCCCGATCGGATGAGTTGTCGGCACTGGAGGAGACAATTTATTGATTTTGAGGCTGTTGATTCCGGAAACGTTCCGAGAGGCCTCCCAGGGATCTTCGGTTCGGCTGTCGTCGGTTGCCGTCACAGTTTGACGTTTATGGTGATTCACGACGACCCAGCGGTGGAACCGTTGACAGAGGTCAATCTCCCGAGTGCGGTGCTGCCTCTGCGACGAGTCGCCCTGTGGCAGGTGACTAATGCGCCGGACCAGCGCGTGCATCTGGGCCGTTCATACGCTGGCCGGAGCGGCGCGCTGACAGCGCCGCCCACCCCTTGCAGGCAGGGCTTTATCGCTCTGTTGACGGATAGAACAGAGGTGACCTTGGCCGGGGTGGTTTCAAGGTCACCGCTGTTCTGCCTTCCGTACAACGCAGGAAAATTGGCCGGTGGTTGCGGAAGGAGTGGTTTATGGCAGGCGGAAACCGGTTTTTAGTGATTTACAGATGGTCGCAAACATTGGAATATACGCAGACGTAAACCGACCGAAAATGGTGTAATGTATTCTATGCGCACAGGCAAAGGAGATTGCAAAATATGTCAGGGTGAAAGGACGGGGGAAATCCATATTAAATTGTTATGTCGTCCATTGGGGTGAAAGGGAATGTGGCACTTCTATGAGATATGAACTGAGCTATCAGTACTGTAGAGCATACAAAAAAATCCCGGTTTTATTTGCCGTTTCTATCAGAATCCACATCTCACGCGGCAGCAGCGCTTCATGAGGTACATGTTAAACACCGCTCTCAGACCTCTGCTCCCCTAACGAGCCCAGCGACAGCCACCAGCTGGGCGGCGCCAGCCGGAGCCGGCGCGGGGACGGTGGGCACAAACTCCACCGTCGACTCTTCCTCTTTAAATGGCGAGCTCTGTGACGAATGAAGCTGTAAGGAAGGGTTTTCTTGATATGCGCTGTCTTCGGGCTATCTCAATCAAGATTCCATCATACAGGTGCCACGTTCCCGTTATTGATGGGAAGTTTGAAATGCTCAGGATCATGACTCGCTTGCGCCCATTGTGAAGCTGGTATGAACAATCGAGCAAGATCGCTATGGAAAGAGAAAAGTCGGGAAGCCTTTTTAAGTGACTTGTTTTGGGCATGCACCCCCCCACACCCTTCCTCCCTGTCTAATATTCTGCTAACCTTCGGCCAAGTGTGGTATTTTGTCTCGCATAGTAGATCAAAATCAAAAGATGAAAAGGAACTCGTTGTTTAAGCGCGCATTGACGGGGGTCTGAGCCACCTTCGCATTGACGGGGGCGGTACCCGCCCCCAAGATCTCGAGAACCACGGTAGGTAGCGAAAAACGGCAAACGGTGTTGGGCTGCCCATCCACTTCTCCATCGAAAACATTTGTACCATTTTTTGTCGTTCACATTTAAGGTCACGAGGTCAAAACATGCCCGTCATAGGGATAACATGTAAATTCAGTTTTTGGCCATTACATCTGAACAAGTAAAGATAGAGCAAAACGACTTGAACTGTATGAATCCTCTTAGCAAGCCGAATCGAATGATATATAATTTGACCTTGCTAGGTCAAATCAAGGATTTGACCTGACCTGAGGTCAGGTCAGGATTAAATTATATAAAATGCATATCATTAGAACTGCAAAGCCCAGGTGGTCTAATGCAGCTAACATAAATGCTCTACCACCATCCGTTACTGAGTTATTCCGTAAAAACCATTTTCCATGTATTTCCAATGGAGAGGTCATGCCTCGTACCTGACCTTAGGTCATCGATATAAAAATACCGGAACATATTTTGAGAACTCGGTGGGGCCATTATATGATATGAGTTTCCATCGGATAAGTTCATCCTGCTCCGACTTATGCTATCTTAAACTTTTTTGAGGTCGGGTCACTTGACCTGTACTGGTGACCTGACCTGAGATGACCTAACCTTAAAATTTTCAGAAGTTGTAAAAATGATGAGGGAAAAGGTATACCAGTACGGCGGGCTACGCGCCGCCTTTTTACTCTCTCCGAAAAACCCGAGGGAGGCGGGTACCCCCCCCGTCAATGCGCGTGTTAAGTCACCTCCAGAGTATTGTGAAAGGGCAGGAGGATGTTCTAGAGAACTATTCTTCGAATGTTGTTCAGCTTGTTCTTTCGGATTCATCACCCTGACGTTTGATCTGCTCTGTAAGACGCATCTCATCGCTGCCATGACAGAGTCTCGTTCAGCGCATCATTTGATCCCTTCCACCGTTCGCTCATTTTCTGTTGGAGCGGAATATACTAATGAACCTGCATCGTTAGCGTCATCCTCTTAGCTCGCAATACCGGTGGAAGAGCTGACGTCAAGTTTTCTTTTTCCGAGAAGCCGGTGCTTTGTCCGCTCCCCTGCAGTCTCGCCAGAAGGTCTAGGCAGGGGTTGTTCCGAAGTGCGCGGCCGCCGTTGGCTGGCGTGTGACTCAGTATTCAGCTGTGGCTCGTCGCCGTCGGCGGGTCTCAGTTGCGGTGACAATAGAAAACCGCGCACCCGCACCGGTTCTGGCGGGCTCAAACCGGTCCGCCCGTGCCACAGTTGGCGATTCGGTTCAACAAGCTGACAATCAGCGCAGGCCAGCACCATCAGCGGCTGCTATCGGTCAGAATTGCCTGCTAACGTTTTGGCCCCTGATGCACCCGCAGGGAGAGATTTCTCGGCTCTGGCTGTCCTGGCATGTTTCATCATTAGTTAATTTTATAATGATGGTGAGCCGCAGGCCCGATGAAGTGGTCTGTGGTGTGGTGGTGCGCTAACCACCACGCTACGCGGTGGTGTGGTTAGTGAGCTCGCTTTCCACGTGGCCGACCCGGGTTCAAGGCCCGGCGAATTCCCTGAGCAAGAACAGATCTGGCTCCTGAGAAACTCTTCGAACAGGGAAAGAGTCTGCGACCCCATTAGACCTTGGCCTTCGGTGTTTTGATAAGTCCCAAAAATTAATCAATAGACGAACCCTGGGAGGAAGCTTCTAAATTGTCCTTCCTTCCGTTGTATCTTCATCAATTAAGAGTCTGAACCGATCGCAAGTTGCCTTCTTGTAGATGATTTACGTGATTCCTGTGCGTCTGGGGTTTTGAAGCTCAGACCGTGGATGTGCATGTTCTCAAAAGAGGGGGAGGACGGACTTCCCGTGTAATGGCCGTGACGGGGCCGACTCATGCATTATCGTTGTGTGCGTTGGCATGGCTGCGGGGCAAAGTGGGACAGCTTCCCTGAACCAGTGTCGTAACCTTCCACCCGCTCCCATTCCGAGCCGCACCTTCGGGGTGGTGCGAAACCAGCGCTGGAAACCATGTTCACCAGACAGGCGGGCAGAAGGAGGAGCTGGCATGCATCGGCCAAGCAACCCCGATCTGGGTCACACGCCGTCCGGAACACTCCCGAAATGTACTTTTGCATGGCTAGGAGCAAATTCCGAGGACAAGCGGGCATTGCTGCTGGTGTCAGCTAGAGAAGGGGGAAGGAGCCATTAAGCGTCGAACCGAGTGTGGTAGCGTGGTGTACCTTGTGTTTGAAATTGTTTCTGGCACTGTGACCGCCCTTCTGGTGAGCACGGAATTAATCGTCCCCCGCTGGGATCCTTGGCATGACAGGTCATTTTGCTCTCGCTTTTCCAGAAAATGAGGAGAAATAGGAGTGCCGCGAAATGGAAGGAAGGATTTGGGATGTTTGGAAGCTCTTGACAAAACGAAGAGGAATTATATGAGTTATTTTTGGGTCAGGCTGTTGTTGAGGTCACCAGAGGTAAAAGAATGTTACATAGGCTTACATCAGGGCATTGCAGATTCTGGCCTAAACATGTTCGTGGGCGGAGCTAGAGAAGATCTTGAAGCATCATTAGAGTCCTCTCATCGTGCAAAATCGAATGATGTTTAATAGGACCAATGACCACGCCAGGGCAAATTGACATCAAGCCAGATCAGGGTCACATGGTGACCTGGTATGGCCACGTTGCACGTCAAACGACTCCCTATTACGAGAAAAGCAAAATGAAAACAAAATGGAAGCTCGATCTCAATTCAGTGCGAAGTTTTTGGCAAAAAAATAAGGACCTCGCATGAGCTTTGAGAGGTCAGATACTCAAACGCTCAACTTGATACCCAGGAAGGTGCTAAGAATACATGGTACGAGGACTTTAGAAGTTGATCTATCCAGTATTTACTGAAAAAGAGCCGTTCTATATTCCTCCATGGACTTATAATGGAGTGACTAAAAATTGCCCACATCTCAGGTCAGCAATATGAAAACTTCGAGATAGCAGATTTTTAGACCCTAATGACCTCATCATATCATGAAAACCTAGAACTAATCGGTAGGTAGATGCTCCTTTAGCGCCGTGGTAAGCCGCCCGTTCTGTGCCGCGTGCGACCTGGCAATGTGGCAGTATCCACGGGTGCTGCTCTCGGTCCGACTATGACCAGGACATTCCGAGCCAATATTTCAGGAGGCCTACATAGATAGGCACACAGTGCGCTGTTGTCTGCCTAAGAATTTCAGGGTACCCTGAATGAACTTGAAGTCCATCCCAGAGTCGTGTGCACGTTGGCAGCTGGGTGCTATTCGTTTGTGTTTGACGGCAGGAACTGGGAGACCTAGGCAAGTGTTTGGTGATTCGGTTTTTATATTGCAATTTGCTATATTATCCACATTGTGCGCTTTGCTGGCCGTGCTTTGCATGGTGGATTGATTATTTGGGCTTAAGGCCGCGCCAGCCTGCGTGATGAAAGAGCGTCCATTGCTTTAAATGGCTTCTCTTGGCTTTCGTGCGTACGTTAATCACAATTGGGTGCGAGATTGCTAAATAATCGGAAGCCTCCTAAAACACTAAACAATTACAAACAATATCTATTCATCTAAACGCGTACAATACCTACCCATGAACGGGACCAAAGCTGAAAGAAGTTTTGTCCCTTGAACTGCTTGCGCAGGTCAAAATGTCAACGCTTGCAAAGATGTGAGGGTTCAATGAAGTTACGTAATGTTTGTGAAAGTGAAAAAGTAAATCCTGTGGATTGAAACCATGTCTCAGGTGATATCTGATATCATCCAGAAGGTCATTACAAAGCCATCTTCTGTAAAAAAGTATTAAATGCCCGTCACGCATTGTATTAGCGTCGGCCTATCCTCTTAAAAGGAATGTGGCACCTTTGCGATGGGATTTAAACTGAGATAGCCACCTGGTAAAGCAAACCGAAAAAAATTATTGGTTTTGTATTGGGCACATTTGTCTCCGAGCTCTCCGTTTGCGGTGAAGTAGCCTGTTTTTAGAACGGAATGCCACTTCGTCGCGGGTCCTGCACAGGTCCCTGCTATTGCTAAGCCTCCGCCTCTTGCCATGAGGCCCATTGGGGGCTGGGTATACGTGCGATTTAACCTCCCACTGCCTATGCTCTTTTGGTCCCCACGACCGCCTGGGGTGTCATTTCTGACCTCCCTCCACGATCTCGGAAACCAGCGGGAATACAGAGAACCGGATCGACGCTGAAGACGCTCTGCTGCCTTCTGCTGAGTGTCTGGCGACGATATCTGAAGAGATAAACGATTAATTGGAAATGTTCGACAAAGACAAATATTAGTTTGGGCCAAAATGGGATGTAACGAAGCTCAATTTGTTATTTCAAATTTGGCGGATTTTGGGTCCTTTAACTTGGGAACCAGTGCCGTAAAACAGTCAAGGCCATCATGCGCTTAGCTTGACCCAAAGTTGAATAATGGGTGGCATGACCTTGTTAGGTTACAGGTTTACTGACCTGAGACAGAGCTCAAATAACAGCTTTTCAAATTCATGCTGCATATGATTTCAATCTTTGGGTCTTGTCGGTCACTATTATATCAAACTTATTGCTTTATCTTGTGTTGTTCAAGTGGTACAAAAACATTAAAAAAAACGTTACGTCTGGTGACCTCTCAGTCCTTTTTTCCTGATCTCAAAATATTCGGTGACTTGCTGATTTTTTCAAGAGCTTTCGAATGATGGCCTTTGACATAGATCTTCTGGGAGCTTAGTGACACCCTGGTTTGGTATACCACATTTTAGAAAAGAAAACCTCTCCTATTATGGAAAAATGAATGACGTCATAATTCCGTGACCCGACCTTATATCAGTTTTCGGATAAGATTTGTTAAATTGATCGCCGACGGGTATGGCAAACGATGCATCTCGCATTCAAATCGGCTCGAAATCATGTGCGAGAAACCGAGCCAGTCAGAAATGAACCCTCACACGGTACTGGACCAAATAGTACACCCACAAAGCGTTGCTGCTTGTTGAAAAGTAAGCTCTGTGAGAAGCCAGGTATGAAACTGGGGGGGTTTGCGGTATACCCTTTTAAGGAAAGGTTGACTGCCCCGCGGTTCACTCTCAATCACCGTTCTGTCACGTGGTCGGCCATAGGTCCGGGCCAGGAAGTCGACCGCGGTCACGTGTGAGAGTGATCGGCGCTCTCTGCTGCGACTGTAGCTTGGTAACAGTTCGCCTGGTAACAGCGCCAGAATTGGGTCATCCTTGCCATCCATACACGGAGCCGTCGGTGGTGGTGGTGGTGGTGGCAGCGACCCTGCCCCGCCCGAAACCCCGCTCTCTGCCGCCCACGACGTATTGTTTCGCTTTTGTTGTCACACTGTTGGAGGCCTTGAGAGAGTCCATAACGCATGCTTTTGTAGGGTTATGAGGTTGTTCGCATACATTTGAACACCGTCCAAATTAACGCAGTCTTGCATGTGTCGCTGAATCGTCGGCTTATACCACCAAAATATTCACTTCGTAGGGAAGCTCAATTAGTAGGGCTATGCACAATTAGGTTATCTTTTTTATAAATTAGCAGCTTATTCTTCCCCACATGTTTTTTCGGTACCAAAGCAATTACTTTTTCAAGAGCCTTGATCGTGGTTACGCAAACAAACACAAACAACCACAAGCGTTAGACATTCCAAGTCTGTCTCACGACTGCATTTAAAGCGACGCTTGATCACTTTACTGCACATTCACCCAGTTCCGGGCAATCAAGTAGTTCCTTAAATAAAATCCCGTTAAACCCGTAATCCCGTAAATCCCCTTAACGGGAATGCATTTCGAACTCTCCAGTCACTCATCGAATGAATAGCATCTACGTCACCGTGACAATCGTACACGCACGTGTGATACCGGTCAACATCACTCATCTCCCTACTTATCATCGTTGTATCCAGCCTAACTTGAAGTCCAACATTAACGAGGCTATAATCTACGGCCTATCTGCGAAATGCAACACCAAATTAATGGATTCTTAAATCAAGTGTTCATTTATTGTTCAATTTTCAGTTTCATCCCTTTCTAGCGTAATGCGTTTCTTCATTTTTGGATAGTTGTTTAAAGTATGTGCAGATGTGTCCACACAAGTAGGGTATCACTCATCAATGAGGATGCCCGAGAGGGGAGGTGTCTGACGTCTGAGGGCCAGTTTTTTTACCGGTGGAAAGGGTTTGTCGAAATTTAGTGTTTTATTTCGTTTTGAGGTTTTTCTGAGTTGGGGATCTTTAACACGCGATTTTACTAGTGTGCTTATTTATGTATCTTGTGGTCGTTGGCCGCGGTTTTTCCCAACCATTAGCTATTGGTTATTTCGCCTTAGTTTGCTCGTATTTATTTTTCTGTGCGTTGGATTTTGCAACTGAAGAGTGTCTGTGCTAGAAAAGGACTCATTCAGGTATTTTATCTTACTTAAGACTGAAATAAACCAACATTGACCGATTTGTCTTATTTGACAGGAGTCGTTTTGTAGGCAGATCATGGAACATTTTTTTGTAACAACGCTTGTGCCGCCTTATGTTACGTTCTGAATTATTTAAATAAAAAAGTTGTATGTTATCGTAAGACCCCCTGGCTGCCTGCGTGGTCACGCCTTTGCCTGCTGCTGCGGTAGCTGTGAGGGCCGGGGGGTGGGGGAGCAGACTGCACGGCGCCAGGCGGTGACGGTGGCGAGGCTGACTCACCGGCGCCGTCCGCTGCCGGGCCGGCACCGGCTGCAGCTACCGCCGCCGCCTCTACACGGCTCCACCGTGCCGCTGGCTGCGTTCCTGCGTAGGCGCTAAATCCACGCAGCTGGGAGTGCTCGCATGTCCTGCACTGGTGCCGACACAGTTGCATGCGGCTGGTGCGGCTGGGACATCTGGAAACAATGGGAGATGTGTGTGAGACGCAGGCACCAGCTGCGATACCGGTCTCGGGCTGTGACGTCAGGGCGGCCCTTTGAACGATGATTTAAGCACGGTGGTCGCATCAATCACCGACAGCGCGCTGCGTCCGACAGCCGACGATTGCTAACTGCACTGGCGGATTCAGGGGGCCAGGCAGGCCATGGTCCAGCCCCAGAGCCGGAACAAAGTCATGTGTCTCCCCGCACGGTGCACCCACATATCGATTGTAGGTCAATTACTGCGAAAATCGGCAATGGGCAAAACTTCATCCTCTCCCAGAGATGGGAAAAAAGTGAAATCATGCTGAACGGAGAGGAAAAGAGCTCTTGCTATCACCCACTGCTGGGGCTTGGGCATCACCACTGTTTCGCCAGTGTTTTTCTCCGAAGAAAGTCACCCCCCCTTCAGCTCGCCAGAATTTGAAACCAGCTGCCCCTCCTCCCTCACAACTCTAGTCCTAGATCTGCTACTGGCTGATAGTGCGGTGAAAGGCTGGGATTGGGACAAACTCTGCTCTGAAGGTCTCTCAGGCAGTAAATCATGTTGAAACGTCGAGCTTGAGTTGGCATGACCAAATGCAGTATTGGAATCGGGGCGTTTTGGGCGGCCGGCTGTCGGCTGGTCTTGGGCTGCTACGTTTTATTTGGTTTTACTGCGATAATGTGCGTCACAACCCGGACGGTTGACGTATGAATATCTGCGCAAGTTTAAACCGGATCTATTTTTATCTAGGTCATTGAAAATCCCGCGTGGCTTTGTTTCGAAGCTTTACTGCAGCTGTGAGTTATAGGTTTTTCATATTTCTGGGAACGCTTGCTGGATCTGATACAGTGACGGCGGAACGCCCGAATTTAAGGAGGGCACCTTGGGCTTTTCAAACCATTTCTTTCCTATTATCGGCATAGGGTAAGTGCTAAAAAATTATTTAAAGGGCTCACTGTCCCGTTGCCCCCTCCTCCCCCCCCACTCCGTCGCCAGTTATCTGGTTGCCTCTTGGTATATTGGAAAAGGGGTAGCTTTTATTTTGGAAATGATCTGGTATATTCTATTTGCAGTTTTTTCCAGGGTGATTGGGAAGATTTCGTATCAGGCACCGTTTTCCAGCAGCCTTAACTGGCCACCGACTCAGTAACGGTACATAGTGTCAACACACCGCATTGTCAAGCTGAACTGGGGGAGACTGCCGCGACAGTTCCGGCTGTAAATGCCTGCTGCAGTTAAGCCTCTGCATGGAAATGTACGGCTGAATGGGCTAGTTCTTCACCGTGCTGATATGCATGCGTCGACCTCGCCAGCTGGCGTTTCCGCTCTAGCCCAGTCCCGGTCGCCGCTGTGACCTTCTGGTGCGAGTAGGCTGAGAGCCGCCACCTCCCCAGTGTTGTCCCCGGGGTGCCGTTACCAGGTGCAGTTATGAGAGGCACTCCTCTCGGCCGGCGATCGCCCGGCGGCACTCATGGCCAACACTTTCGGCACCTGCGTCATGGCTCCGCCCGCCGGCACTCATGATCCGAGGCGGAAAAGTTTTCCGCTCAGGTCGAGTTAGGCGCGTGCTGTCAGCGTTTAGAGCTGTGGACGTCTGCCGGAGATGTTGCCGCCAGGAATCTCCTCTCGTGCGCGCGGTCACTGGCGGTGTTGCCGGAGGCGTTGGTGACAGGGCAGGCTGTCGTATGCCTCTGCTCATGACTCGGCTGATAGCTGGTGCGGGCGGTCGTGTGCCCAAAATTGGTGGTTGGATTGTTGCTGGGCCTGCGGCGGTGCGCCGCTGCGCCGCGGTAGATGAGAGATGACGGCCGCGGCTGCATGCGCCGCCGCCGGCTCTGTCCTGACCCGTTTCTGCGCTCTCGAAGGAGGGGCCACGCGGGGAGGCAGACAGCTTGGCGCCCGCCCCGCGCCTGCCGCCAGGGAAGGGGCAGTGGTCCGCTTTTGGCGTAGGGGCGGCTAAACTCGACCGCGGCTTGCATGTTGAAGAGCAGTGCTTTCATCCGAGGGTGTTTTGTTTTACAGAGGGTGAGTGTGCAGTAGTGAAGGAGAGTGGTATGCAGAATGGTGCTAGTGTTCTCTACGCGGGCCTGTGGTACCGCGCGGGCTAACTACAGCGTGCGCGCTTTGGAATGGGGACGATATCTCCAGTGGCGGTGCCGGGCACGGTCCGTTCTGCAGCTGTTAGTGCAGTGACGACATACCGCGCTGCAGTGCAGCGGAGAGGCGGACACGCCGACCACGGGCTGAGCTCCGCGGCCGCGGGCGACTGATTCTCAGTCGCATTTGAATTCCACTCGCATAGCAGTGGCGATTAAATATATCATAGAATTGGAGCTGCTGATACAGTATTGGAACGGCGGAATGAATGCTTATATTGGAGCTGAAACCGAATGCCTGTATCAGCCACACAGCTTTGTTGACAGGTCGGTGCCGGACCGCCCAACTTAGCAGTGGTGGATCTAGCGGGTAGGTTGGGGAAGTAATTTAAAATGCAAAAAGGCACGCGGTGCAACAACATTGTTCCTCAATTTAACTGGACGGTAAGTGTTGGGGTAAACTCAAAAGCCGATAAGCAAAAAAAGCGTCCCAGGGTGAAATATGTGGCCACAAAATGCTTGTTTTAGCTCTCCTAGGCCCAATGTTTACATTTAACTTGTGCTGTTTCAAGTTGAGAGTTGAAGCACCGAAATAAAAATGAGTCGAGGCAGGAAGGACGTCGACAGTTTTTTTTTGGGGGGCAACACATTGTTTGTCCCCGAGCTTTTCCCGTCAGGGGGGGGGCAAATGCCTCCCCCTGGATCCGCCACTGTAATTTGGCCGCTCTGTGTGGGGTTGCAGTGGCTGGGGGTGCCGGCGGGTGTGAGAATGCTGCCGCTCCGTTTTGGCGTGCGTCCCAGCGCGGCGCTGCTGGGAGCGGCGGCTGGCTGTTATGCAACGGCGCGGTGCCAGGCCGTTGTTTGACTCGGTGACTGTGCGGCGGCACTGCTGCCGCCGCGCCGTGTGTCCGTGCATAATGCGGGGGATGACTGGCCGTCGACCCAACACTTTTTCTATCGAGGCCATGCGCCCTGGACGGGTTTGATTGACTCTGTGGAGTTCGATGACCCACATTGGCAGATTTCTGTGCACTGTTCGTGTATGATTTGGTATGGTTTTCGCAGGATGGAGGCTTTTAACAGATGTTATCCCGTCCAAACGTTATGGATATGTGTTTACATATTTAATCACTTGATTTTTATTGTGGTTTAATTCAGGGTTGGATAAGTCTTCTGGGTGCAGTTTTCTTCCACCTGCCCTTCCCTCATGTGAACATTTAGTGGAAGATAAGCTGGAGTTCCTCTTTCATTCATATAACAGACTAGATTGGTAGACACCGCCGGGCCTTCCCGAGTCTGAGATGTTGTGTTGTCTGTTTTACTAGCCATCGCCTTGATATGCATGCCACGGAGGAATTTGGCAGACGGCGTTGCACAAGCATTGATCCGTTACGTAAGCGGACCGGGTGCAGATATGTAATGGATTCGTAGAGAAGTTCAGTGCAGCTCCGTTTGTTTTGTAACTGAAATACTGAAACCAAACGGCGAAGATGAGAGGCTGAAACCATTCACTTGTTTTTGCGGGCGAGCGCCCAAGCTAGGCTGTTATGTTTGAAGACGCTATCTCAAGTATCAACTTATAGCTGCCATATTGTTGTGAGTGTAACAAGTAGTGACTGATAGCTAGGTGCGATATCAACGCGAGGTTGCCGGTAAATTGTTTGGCCTTCGGAACGGCCTATCGCTCCATCGCTAAACCTAGCAGATTTTATGAAGTTTTTGTCGGTTTATGGCTGTAAAATAGGTCAACAGTGTTTGTGCGGATTGGCCTATGCCGTATCTATAACCGATCTTAGTGATTAAAGCCACAGTATATATCCAACACAGTGGGATCGGACATCAACGCACTTAGTCCAACCGTAAACATTAACAAGTATCGATCCCTCAGGCGTTTCGCTCAGTTAAGAACCGCAGTGCTGCGCTTATTCGCGGCGGGTCGGTCCGCGGTGACAGCTTGCTGTGCAGCACTGTTGGTCCTCTGTGGCAGCGCTGTTTGATCGCGGCGGGTCGGTCCGCGATGGCAGCGCTGTTGGGCCGCTGTGGCAGCGCTGTTGGGCCGCTGTAGCAGCGCTGTTGGTCCTCTGTGGCAGCGCTGTTTGGTCGCGATGGTTCGGTCCGCTGTGGCAGCGCTGTTGGGCTGCTGTGGCAGCGCTGTTGGGCTGCGGCGGTTCGGTCCGCTGTGGCTGCGCTGTTGGGCCGCTGTGGCAGCACTGTTGGGCCCCTGTGACAGCGCTGTTGGGCCGCTGTGACAGCGCTGTTGCCGTCGTGTCGCAGCGGCCGCCACACAGCTGACATCTGCATCCCCCAGCAGCCAGCAGCCGCCGGCTGTATTGATTGACCCCGTTTGAGGCGCACCGCCGCGAACTCGGCGAACGGAGCCGCACAAAGGCGCCCCGGCGGCCTGCCGTGCCCGTTGCCAAGGACACAAAGCCGCCGCGCTTGGCACCCCCGTTCGCTGGGGCAGAGGGGTGGGGCTGCCCTACCGCAATAGAGCAACCCGGCGCTGCAACGCGGAGGGGTCGGGAGGGCTGATGCAGCGAGTGGGGTGTGCGGGGTTGTTACGAAACTCGTGAGTGTTCCACTTCAATCATTTGTATGCTCTTTATATATATATACATGAAAACCAGAGTGCTTAATATAACAGATCACTGATGCAGGAATGCAATTGCTTAAATATGGATGTGACTTCTGAGCTCAGATAACAGCTTTGTGGATCGGGGATGCTTGGGGTTTTTCTATGTAGTTTTGTGGCGGATAATGGGCAAGCCATACCGCGCAATACTAAATCCGGAGGAACCAGCATTCTCTGCAAGCGGTAGGTAGCCTTGTGCAACAAAGGCTATCATTATGGGAAGCTGTCAAGGCTGACTCGTTTTCTTAACGAGACGGAAAGGTCCTCACGACGGCGGGTATTTTTAGGTACAGAGTTTGTAGGCGAGAGTAATCTTTTAAAGGTTCAGTGAACACCTGAGAAGGCTTGTTGCACCAGCCGTTCTCGCGTGAAGTGAGATCGACACATATTGTTGGCAGGTCGGGTGGAGAGCTCTGGTAGTGCACGTGGTGGTTTGTTTGGCACAGCTTGGATATACGGACAACGATATGGTGGTTTATACAGAATGTGTTCCGGAGACTCCAACACTTCTCGGCGAAAAGTGTTGGAGTGGAAAGTTTCCACTGCCAGAGGTGTTCCGTTCTGGGAAACTTGCATGATTGCTCAATATCGCCCGAAGGTGTGGCATCACCCTTTATCGACCCATGGGACCTCTGTTGGAAAAGGCACGACAGCATATTTAAGAACAACGAAAGAAGTGGTCCTCGCCGGGGGCCACCGTGCTCTCTAATGAGTTGGGGGAGGGGGTCTGTCGATCTACATCGCTGCCTAGAAATAGCAAGAGCTCTAGCTTTAATACCGTTGTTCTTTTAGACTCGGTGCCTTCTGTTATGTTACCAGCTTTGAAAGGAATGGTTGTTGGATCTCTCTTTGTCTCCACTTTTGGCTCATAACTTTGAGCTTTGAGGTTGAGTCAATTGACCTTGGCTTTGACCATGACCTGACCTGAAACGATGTAACCTAAAAATTTGAGAGGTTCCGCGAAGTGCTGCGCCCGGGGTGCATAGTATATAAACCCATGGGCCGGATTTAAAAGCTGCAAGACATTTCAATTTTTCCTTTTTTTTGAGTGGCCTTCTTCTCAAGGCCAAGGACATTTTCGGAAGCCTTTGAAGTGGCTCCCTGGATTTCAGTTTTTTTTTCTTGAGAAAAGTCGTCCTGCGGAGAGGGGGTACCTAGCATTCAGGAGGAATGCCTCCGAATGTAGGTCAAGTTAACCACAGACATTTAAGCCTTTTCAGCAAACTGAAATGTTTTTGACGCTTTGGCGAGCGATCACAAGGCCATCCGTTGGAAGTTATGGGATAGCCCGGAGCTGCAGGAGACGGAAGCACAACATTGGATTCGGACGCTGCTGAATGCGTTTCCGAATTGCTTGCTGGAAGCAGTCCGGAAATTTATGTGATTAGATGCCTTAAAGGGAATGTGGCACCTTGGTCGAATCTTGGAATTTAGTGAAATTAGGCGTACTTTTAGCCAAAAATAATGAAACCACTCATGATTTATCTCCAAAATATTCAATAAGCTCAATATTTTGTTTTTTAATACTCCTCTAGGAAAATGAATAAATATCTGCCTGTGGATGTTGTCATGATGTGGCAACACAGCCATACTGAATGCTTCAAGGGCTTCGATTGGCTGATGCTATCGTGGCGTGCATATGTCGTCACACAGCAGCTCACAACTATGCCCGCCCGGCGGTTGATGGGGGTTGGTTTCGGTAGGTTTTGCTTTTTCTTTGGAAATATCGAGTTTCAAGACAAATGATATATGGAGTACCGGGTTTTCCGACTTGCTTTCCAACTTGGCTATCTCAGTAAAAATCACGTTATGAAGGTGCCATTCTTTAATGCGATTTTAGGTAAGTGCTCCTCTCTTTCCCTCGGTAGGATTGTATTCGTCGGCACCCGTGGGATGTATCGCGCTTGTGCAGAACAGTCGTTCATTCCCACAGCGTAATAGAAGGGTAAAATGGTCACGAGACGAGAGCAAGATCCTGACGCAAGATCAAAGTTACGCGGGTGACGTGGCGTCAAGGGAGAGCTAGAGACCGATCAGGTTCAAAATTGGCAGCCAGGACTGAAAATGCTCAATGGTTAGATGCTTAATTGTTAAAGGGAAAATACCACTTTGTCGAAATTCTAAAAAGCACTATTCATGGACAAACTAGGTCTTAAAATCAGGACAGGGACATTTTGTTTTCACCTCCAATCGCTCAAATCAAAGGTACCACCTCTTGTCTTACTACCCTAGGTTGACCCAAGCATCGCGTGTAATCACCAATCTGGCAGCTTGCGGCGGCTTGCGACATGTCAGGTTGCGTGGCCATGCCATTTTTAATATTTATCACGTGAATACGTGCCAGTGGACTTCATTTTTGGTGGAAAGGATTCTTTCATTTTTTAAGTAATGTAGTAACCCTCCCTGCCGTTTGAACTTCAAAGCCTGCAGACATTTTTATACTGAGAGTTCTGGGTGAAATGAAATATGCCAATAATGGTTTCTTGACAGGCTCCACAAACTGCTATCTCAGCTTAAAACCCGTTATAAAAGTGGGATACTCCCTTTAAAAGGGACATGGAATCTAAATTTCAGACAGACTGCATTCGTATGGGCAATATCTGAAAAATATGTATTTTTAATACGTTGGAAAATGCCTGCATACCGGCTGGTTGGTCAGTTGTCGTTCATTCGCCATGGCACTGCGTGGGCTGCGTCCGGTGACGTCATTTCTCCGCGCGGATTCCACCAGTGACGTCATGGCTTAGTGGTTCACTTGGGTGACTTCATCGGCCAGTGTGACGTCGCCGGGTGACGTCACCAGTTGCGGATGCTGACGTCATTGGTCAGCCGATGTTGGCCAGGTCGTGGTCTTGGTGGGTGCCGCCTGGAGAGGAAATGCCTCCAGTAGTCCGGATTCCAGGTTCTAGTCGCCGCTGGGGAATGGTAGCGGGCACGCTGACTCCATGCCAACATAGGCCAGCTAGCTCAGGTATTTGGCTTTGAATTTATGGCGTCTGTGCGTAAGCAGCGCTCATGGGAGAATCAATCAACGTGCGGACACGTGTGGGGTATCAATTTTGTACAGTTTTCGTTGGATATGCTTAGCAGCCTCGTCTGTAGTAAAACCGAAATCTGGGGAGAACAGCTGTTATCGGAGTGATGCGAAAACAGCATTTTGATGACTGCAGTGTCGTCTAAAGCAAAACCGAAATCGGGGGAGAACAGCTGTTATCTGAGTGATGCGATATCACGCCAGTATCCCCGACCCTCTGCAATCTGCGTGTCCTAATTTTTTCAGGTCGTTTCTTCCTGCTGACTTGATTCGAATTGCTTCGTTTTCTGTGTGCCTCGTCTTCGCGAAAACTGCAATTTCGGTGTCCTGTATTTCACATAAGTGTGATAATGCGTGTCATTGTGTGGCTCATTTTTGGGATGTGTGACTAAATTCTGTCCCTTTCTGTTTCAGGTGAGAGACAGTCCCTTACACCGACGGTAAGTGTAGGTCCGCAGTGACATGTGGCTTGGCTGACAGGCCGCCCGGGATTGAGCGCGGCCAAGCGCGCCCACTGAGCGCCGGCGCTCATCGGCGACGTTAGTGAGAGGTCCTCTTCTGTCCATGTCACGAGAATATTTTTTTGTTTTGCACCTGTATTCTGTCACCATCTCGGGACTTTTGTAAACGCTTGAAAACTGGTTCGTGTTGTCCGAGCACGTGCAGTTAATGTCAAAAAGCACGTTTTGTGAATGTTGGGCATCTGTTCAGGCTGGTCGGCGCTGGCGGTAGCGGTCGCCCCAGTGGTAACCAGTTTCCTACGTTGTGTCCCCAGCTGTCGGCGTAGTACCGGTGTGTGGTTTGACCTCCAATCGCAGAGATGAGGCTTCGTAGGATTGCGGTATTTACTATCGGCTGAAGAAATCGTGGATCAGATTTGGCATTGGCATGGCAAATATGGGTGTCCCGCATTCTGAAACGTGTCTGATATGGATTATAAATATATCTCAGGATTAGGTCTGCAGAGTCGACCGAGAGCTCCTAACCGATTCATATGAAAAGAAAATAGAGTATTTATACGTAAGGGCTACATTTAATGCTAAAAACATTGAAAACAACTAAAATCCAAAAAGATTTTGAATCCGTTAAGCCAACTAGTAGACATTTTCCTGGAGTCGATGTCACCATCAACTTTGAGTCTTTGATTTTGACTTCGTTTAGGTAATTTATCTCATCGCAGTACATATTAAACCAGCAATATTGGGTCACAAATCTGCGACTAGCGCGCCCTATTTGGTCTAGAAACACGGTGAGTGTGTTCAGGTAGAAATATTTTCAGGAGCCGTGCCCTGTCTCGACAGGCTTAGCCCTCCTCACGACAGGCTAATGGAAACTCAATGTAAATGTATGTAAAATGTCTGAATAGATGGTGCCTTTGTGCTAAGTTTTTGTGTTTTTAGCTGTTGTAATTCTGGAATCTAGGCTTGGCAGCTGACCCATGCTGAGGCCGCCGCGAGTTCCCGGAGCGAAATGTGATTCGATTCCCCGAAATCCCTTTCAACCGGGTAATATTTGGCAACGGCGTGTGACCCGAACAGTGCACCGTCAGGCTTGAAATCTACCATTATCAGGTTATTAAACAATGTGTTGTCTGCAGTATAGGAAAATTTGAAGTGGAGCAGAATAATTTAGTATGGATTATTGTCTTGACTAGGGCAGATGTATGTGTACCAGTCGGGCTTTCGAATGTGTCCTTGTTATTTCTCTTGCGCTCAGCTCTCCTCGCGTTGGGGACCGGTTGGGAGGGCTTAAACTGCATGATGGGGCAGGCTCACCCGGATCTTTTTATTTACAAACGAAACTATTGACGCTCGTTCTGTACACAAATCTAATTTAGTATTGACTTCGTGAAGGGGCAGGACATCCCTTTTCCTCCAAGAGATCGCCAGAATTCGCTTGAATAAGTATCGTTCCATTCTCTGGAGGATGTTTGAGCTGGACAGATGGTCGCTATATTTGTTAGTTGCCCAAATGCAGGCTTGCAATCTCTCTAATCCGATGACAGGCTCTGCTGCTTGATAAGGATTCGGACATCCCTCAGCTACACAGCGAGCACGCTTCCTTTTCGGGCTTGATAAGTCACTTGGCGTCAGGCTGGAATTGAAGAAATGAATCCCGCCTCGCCGCTCTTGTTGCTGGAACTCGTAATCCACGCCGTCTTACCTTCCATTATTTGGCACCCATTCGCATTTCATTATCCCTGAGTGCTCGTGAACGGGCTAGTATGATAGCTCCAACTCCGAACCGAAGCGATAGAAAGGGTGTCTCACCGTGCCAGGGGTCCTTTTATGGCAGGTGTCACGGCATTTGTTCAGCAGTCATTCGATCGCCTCGGCAGCGCCCGATTAGCTCTGAACTTTAAACCTGTGGGCCCACGTGCCAACTGGTGAGGAACTGAAATGCATGTGATGCGACAGGATGTTTAATGGCCTGTCCCCTCGAATCCTGGATGCGTAATGAATATAATACACTGGGATTTTATATTCGGGCACAGCCTTTCATCAGAATCGGGTACTTAAACGAGAGACAAAATCGTAAATTCTTGGTCATAGTGAAGCAAGACCTCGAGTTGAGTTACTACACTATGGATTGAGTTGCTACACTATGATCAAAAATTGTGTAATTTTATCTCTCGCTTACCTACCTGATTCTGATGAAGGGCTGTGTCCGAATGCATAATCCCGGTCCAGCAGATCCATGTTGCATCCAGGCATCGAGGAGGCAGGCCATCAAACACCCTGTCAACTAATGGCCACGCCCCTCGCCTCAGCACTCCGAAATCTGTCAACGCTTGATTCGCGTCTGTGTTTTTTTTTCTGCTTCGCAAAACGAAATGGAACAGGAGGGAGTTCGCTGTGGTGTCGGCAATGGCAACTTGGCCCAGCACTTGGCTGATTATATGAAGGTCACTAAAAACATCAGCCATCTCTTAGGTAGATGCGAACCCGACGAAAACTCCGCCGCTGGGGTTCAATGTTCTGTCGCGTGAACACTCGGGACATATTCCATTAGCCGGAACCTTCGGCATCGAGCTATGGACGTGTTCCATTAGCCAGACCCTTCGGCATCGAGGTAAAGTCACGGGGTTTTCCTTCAGGGCCAGCACAGTGCACCATATTGACAGCCAGCTCGTGTGGGCGTCGCATTGTCAATGTCTGTTTTCGAATGCACGACAGGAGCTAACGGTAAGCCTCGGAATGGTCCACTTTGCGCTGCCATGTGTTGGCCGGAGTTTTCCGGACTGCCCCGATGTTTGCAGGTGCTATGATGGGCTTCAACTATTGCAGCTAACCTATTCTCGGAGCGTAAGCTACCAGGCATAGAAAATTGTCTTGTAGAGGTTTCATATACTAGTGTCTTAGGACGTCTTGTGGATGGAGGATTCGGGCTGTGCTGGTGGTTTGTCTGTGTTTGATGGCGCTGGCCTGTGCTGGGCCGGTGTAACTGTCCGTGTATGGTGCCGGCTTGTGCTGGGGCGGTGTTTGGGTGACCTCCGTGCCGACCTGTGCCGGGTTGGTTTATGGTCACATTGGGGCTAGTCTGTGCTGGGGCGGTGTGTGGTGACCTCGGTGCCGACCTGTGCTGGGGCGGTGTCGTCTTCGGTGTATGGTGATCTCGGTGCCGACCTGTGCTGGGGCGGTGTATGGTGACCTCGGTGCCGACCTGTGCTGGGGTGGTGTCGCCTTCGGTGTATGGTGAGCTCGGTGCCGACCTTGCTGGGTGGTGCCGTTTCGGTGTATGGTGACCTGGCCGACCTGTGCTGGGGCGGTGTGTGGTGACCTCGGTGCCGACCTGCGCTGGGGTGGTGTCGCTTTCGGTGTATGGTGACCTGCCGACCTGTGCTGGGGCGGTATGGTGACCTCGGTGCCGACCTGTGCTGGGGTGGTGTCGCCTTCGGTGTATGGTGAGCTCGGTGCCGACCTGTGCTGGGGTGGTGCCGCCTTCGGTGTATGGTGACCTGCCGACCTGTGCTGGGGCGGTGTCGCCTTCGGTGTATGGTGACCTCGGTGCCGACCTGCGCTGGGGCGTGTGTGGTGACCTTGATGCCGACCTGTGCCGGGTTGGTTTATGTTGACGTTGGGGCTGTCTGTGCTGGGGCGGCGGGTCAGCGGGTGCAGACTCTGACCTGGCCGGGCTGTCTCCGCAGCAGTTTCTCGGGCCTGGCGCGCGCCCTCTCCACAGGCCAGTTCACCTACCTGGGCTCGCCGCCGGCCGGGCCCGCCTGCCCCGCCTCCCCGCAGCCGGCGCCCCCTGCGGCCGCCCCGACCCCCGGCGCCGCTGCTGCCGACGCCGCCGCTGCTGCCGGCAGGTACGCCGGTGTTTGCCCCGCCGCCCGGCCGGCCCCTCCCCTCGCCTGCTGCTGCCTCCCCTCTGTCCACCCAGGCATGCAACGCTATACCACCCTCTCTGACGCCATCTTCCCATCATTAGACCAACCGTCCCTCTCATTTCCACTACCTTATTCTCTGTCTTATGGTCTCCCTCTTCCCACGCATTTCGCAGGATTGTTTTGACGCCTGAGTCATCGCTCCTGGAACGTCCCGTCCGGGGTTTCACTGGTCGCAACGGCAGTGCACCCCCTCACGAGCGGCGCTCGTGACTAAACATCTCCCCGGCTGCTGTCTTTGGACTCACCTTGAACCTTAGTGACTAACCTAGCTTCCGGCAGAGACGCTGGTGACCGTCGGGCGTGCCCTCTCGTCTAAAGCAGAGTGTCTGTAGTTACAGCTCAACGCCGATACTGCGGCGGTTTTTCTGCAACTCTGAGATTTTCTCCCTGATGGCTGCTCCTAGTACTAACCAAAGAATGCGCGTGGAGTGTAGTGGCTCATCTTTTGAAGAAGAAAAGTTTTGGTTGGAAGCAGTGCGGGATCTGGACTGGTGTTGGGAGAGGGGGGCAGCAATGCGCACAGCTTAAAAAAAACATTTTTTTAATTTGCCAAAATGGGGGTCGGAGATCAACTGCCTTTGTGCTTCCCCCCCTACCTCTATCCGCCCGTGGTCGAAAGTGTTATCCGTGGGCTGAGAATTGGGTGTTTTAAGATCTGACTAACAAGAGTCAGGTTTTGGGGGCAAAATGGGCTCAGACGCTGAAGAGCTCTGAAACCTCCACACACATACACAGTCCTTTTCGGGTGCCTTCGGAAAGCCGTCAAACCGGCGATATCGCTGGCCACTACTATAAGCAGCGGATTACTCACTGTTGTACGCCCCAAGCTTGTGACGGTACGGTTATTTTGAATGCCACTGAATGTGCTGTTCCGTCTTCTCGCGGCTGGTGTTGGTGTTGGAACGTTCGGCCATCGGGAATGTCGCCTGTGCGCTGCGCACTTCACCAGTTTCCGGGGAGAAATTCACCCCGGTGCCACCAACTGTGCCTCTCTCGCGGGAAGCGATGACTGTTCTTTATCGGCGATTGTACAATGACGCGGTATTTGTTTAATGATCGTATCGTTGGGCCAGCCCGTTGGATGGCGTGTTTTTGCTCCTGCGAACTCATTACGTGCTCGCCATAATGTTCAGCGGTGGGAACTCCCTTTGTGCGAAGGTCCTTACTGGGATTTGTTGGGAATGGAAATCAGTAGTATTAACTTGCGGTTCCAGATAGCATCCAGGCTTTGCAGATTTTTGTCATCGATTCAAATATATCATTCGGTCGATGCGTCTTGGTAACCTTTCCAAATTGTTGACCCATCAATTGAAAGAGAGTTGAGCTGGGCTCGAAACTATCATTTGAAACTATCGTTGTTAGTAAATATTTTTATCCTTCCTCACAGACAGGTTTGACAGATCGCTCGGTGTGGGCGTCTCCTGGCCTGTGGGCCAGCGTGGATCTGCTGTCATGGGGTCAGAGGTTTGCCGCCGTTAGGCCACGGCGATGACAGACTTGGCAAAGACATCAAACACATCTCGAATGAGATGAAAGCTGGCTGAACCTTTTGGTGAATGTAAACATAAATGAGGCTATTGTTCGAAGCATGAGTAGACTTTGCCTTCTGGACATTTGTCCTGGTCTTCAGTGAGGGATGATGGTCTGGGCTAAGGTTTCGTGTTTGGAAACTAAAGCTTGGGAAATGTTTGTTTATTGGTGCTTCGTGCACCGCTCTTGTTGATTGCTCCAATTATGCCTTAGATAAGGATCATCTGATGGTTTTTGTTCATATGATGCCGTCACTCACAAGAAATAAACCTGACTGCGTCATCCGGTACTTCATGTCGGTGCCCAAAAATGCACCCTTCTCCCACTGCCATGTGTCGATCTTCCTTGCGTTCAAACGCGGGGATCATTTTCAGACAGCTTCTGATCATTTTATGGTATATAATGAGATTCTTGTTTTTTCGATTTTAAGATGACTGTTAAAACTAGAGGTATGTCGGCTTCTTCATGACGACGACTTATCGACAGAAAATAGGCACCGTTGTCAGAAGGAACCAAACCAGTCCTCAAGAACGTGGGATTCTTCTGTGTCTTCGGCCTCATGCCTGACTTTTAGGAACTAAAAATGTTCAATAATGGATAGAGCCCTTCTCAGAGTTCCCATCAATCGGCCTGAAGCTCATCGGAGACATTCTCAGTTTACCGAGATGGTTTGTTCCGTGGCTTGAACAAGAATCTACATTTTCTGTTTGTCGAATTTAAGCAAGGTTCAGGCTTTCTCGGAAGCATGCACATTCCATAATATACGAAATTTTACTAGTCGTGGCCATCTTACCTTCCATTGGTTTCCTGTTCATGACAAGTCTCCTGCTCCTGCTCACACAAGTCCTGAGTTTCCATGCTCATGACTTGTGTGGCTCGTTCTGGATCCTTTGCATGGGGGTGTATGCTGGCCGATGCCAGCGGTGTATCTTCTGGGATCTGGCGCCGGTTAAGGTATCGGTGCCGCTGCTGACTTCCGTCACCTCTGCCTCTCCTGAATTATTTAGGCCAGACTGAAACAAGTTGTCAACCGAATTTATATATGCAAATTCGGAATTATTACTGAGCTCGACATGGCATCAACGAGGAACGGGAATGACGCCGCGAAGTCACTGATAATCTGACGGTGAAGCGGTTTCATGATGACGTGACGTCCCAGGTCTAGTTTTAGTGCCTCCACTGGCTCCAGTTGACACTCACCGGCGTGTACCGGTACTGTTAGGGCTTTACGTTTAATCACTTCTTAGATCCAGGAATGGCAAACACTCCTTGAGTCGTATCAAAGGACTCGTCCCGTGGTGTGTGCTGGATAGTCTAAAACTGTTCTCGAGGATGCCGCTAACCCCGGATGCACGAACAATCGATTCAGGGAGCAGACCTCAGCATTACGTAATATCCATCAAGTGTGCACTATCACAAGCCGTTTACTTGAGCTCAAAACGTGCATATGACGTCACACGCAGCTTCGTTTAACCTCTCCCCCCTTATGACCGGCTAGTCCATCGCAGGTCAGTCGCGCTCACTCCCCCTGTTTAGGTCTGGCCGAGTTTGTGTTTCTTCCCTTGTTTTTGGTCGAGCGGCCATTCGATTCCATTACCTCTGATACAGGAGCAGTGTGAGGACGATACCGACCGGGGGAGTGGCCCAATCGACTCATGTATACGGATGTCTGGTACCGTTTTACCTCAAGGTCCTGGTCCTTCTCTAAAAGGACCATGTGGGTAGTCTGTGCTACTAAGAGGCGGGCAAAGGTGCGGGTAGCCCGTACCACTTGACAATTATTTTGTTTAAAGTACAATATTTGCATTGGATATCAGTAATTTCGCTCTAAATAATGTTAAGAATTGATAGCAAATTAATTATATGAGCTTGTATGAATGTTGCATTCGAATAAAATGAATTTCTTCTTACAACGTTACATTCCACATCGCCGCATTTCGTCTGGCCTGCGCCATATTTCGTCTAGACGTGATGATGCTTACTAAGGGTCTTGATACCGAGGCCGCTCTTGTAGCTGGGGTACATGCTACATGGTGCAGACTTACCCCAGGGTCCTGCTCGGAGAGGACCCAGGCGGGGTGGTGTAAACCATGTTACAAGAGCTGATGAGTCCCTTCGTGCGGGGTCGGTGCGGTGATGCTGGGTGCTGACATTTACCCTGGATACGTGAGTGGGCACTCTCACTCGCGTGGAGGTCATTGCTTTGGTCGGGGGACGCCAGCCATTCGCCTGGTGAGGCTCTGAAGCCAGTCAAACTGGTTACGATCGAAGCCAGTTCTCATTAATGAGGTCGGAATCTGTGTAAACAGTGCTGTTTAGGCGGTGGGGTTGATTGGTCTGAGGGCTTGGTTTTTTTGGACCTGTGCCCATCGAGAGGCAGGACTGGCGCCTGTCTTTTTAGAGGCCTGTTTAGCCTGCACTAGGCAGACTCCTATCTTCTTCGAACACTAAATGAGCACAGCAGTGGCACCACTCGAAAACCGTGATCAAAGGCTAGAAACGTGACAGGTACTGCACGTGCGTCGTTGTCTGTGTCAGTTGATCTGTTTTCGACAAGTTCATGTTCTTTGTCCACGAACGATGGCTGTCTGTTCCATTTGCAGAATGGTGCTCCTGGCTGGAGGGCTGATTGTGGTGAAGCAATTGCACTTCTTGAAACTGACCGAAGAGCCGTTAGCGAGTACCAGAAGAGCGAAGCGCAGCAGTTAATTTTGTGAATAGTTTGTCGAAATGAGCTCATTTCCGAGTTGGAGTCATTCCAGTTGGAGTTGGAATCTTTCCATGTCGGCCTTTTTCGACGTACGGAGGTGCCTGGTGTTGATTGTTGACATGAGAACCTTCATGCATGTTCTCGCAGTTTACATGCATGCAATTTTCGTCATCCTTTGTTGGCAATTAAACAATTACGAATATTGCAAGTAGAGAACTACTGAGCGACACTTCTCCGTTAACTTATTGCTCCGCCATTTCATGCTGCCTTGATCAGCTCCACAGCCACCATCGGGGCATTACTGCCGCGTGACTGCTGTTCATGGCTAGTTTGGTGGATCCTTTTTACGGCGCATGTACCGCCTTGCGTGGAGGGTGGTGAGCGGCGATGCTACAGTCCAGGTGCGCCCACCTCTGCCTAACCAGCCACCAGCGCCGCCGGCAGAGTCAGGGAAAGCTAAGCTCGCCGCCACCGGCGATGACGAGGCGAGCCGGTGCGCTGATTGGTCGATGATTCTGATGACGTCACACGCGCGCTTGCGGGCCATCGCTTTGCGGCGACCGCCTCTACTCGTGAGATCTCACCAATCTGTGAACGAGAGTGGCCTGGAAACCGCAGAGGATCGGCCGGACGCCTGTGCAGATTCGTGACGGGCACGATCTGGACGGCAACTGCGTGCTGCGTCACCAGTACCGGCTCAGAGCCGCCCGCGAGGAGCAGGAGACGGGTGCTCCGTTTTCGACGCAGCTTCAGCCCGCCCCGCTCACCTGTCGATGTGAACAGGTGGCTCGGCGGCAGAGCGCAGGTGGTGGAGTTTGTGTTCGGGGCGGCGGCGGGGTGAGGCCTCGCGCGGGGAGAGGGCCACTGCGTCGCGTCGGTAGCGTTGACCGAGACTCGGCGGCCTTCTTTGTTGTGGGCGGAGCGGCGCGCGGGCCTGCGCGCGCGCGCGGGGTGGACCGACGGCCACGTGGCGTTTGTAATTCTGCGTAGCGGTGTTCCGCGGGCTGGAGTTACGGTCCGACCGCCGACATTGCCAGGGCGCTTGGATAGCGCAGTGGCAGCGAGAGCTACACTGCTAAGGTACAGACCAGGCCCTGTGAGAAGGCGGGTGGGTGAAGGACAGTTAACGAGCGCGGCGGAAGGCGCCGGATGTGGGCAGGAATGAGCGCGCCTTCGGCGGCCTCCAGCGTGCCGGCCTGCCGGTGCCGGACGCTGCCGCTGCCGTCGCCGCCTCAGCTCGACATCACCGACCAGCAGTATCTGATGGCCATCTATCTCTTCATCAAGGACTACGTCAGGTGAGAGCCGCAGCGCTCGCCTGCTGCCCGCCGGCGTCTGTGTCGGGAGGCGTCATCGCGACGTGGTTGAAATGGTGAAGTTGGCTCCGACGCCGCTGGTTTCAGGACGGCGGAACGGCGGGCTTCCCGCGCCTGCGGTACCGTCCTCCGGCGTCGGTGGATATGTGGGACAAAATCACAGCTTCCAGTTGAACTTAGGTCCTGCCACCAGCGAATTAATTGAACTTACAGCATTTACGGGATTGCGAACTTCCTCTCACGAGTGTGTTTGTTGCTTCCATTTCTCCCGATTCGTCGTTCGTCTAGCCAACTCGGCGCTCGGATAAATGATTTTGCACATATATGACGCTGTATGACCAAACAGGTTGGCGCGGCCCCAAGCCAATGTCAATCAGTCATGTCAGCAATCAATCAGTGTTACACAGATTTAGGTAATATTTAATATGCATAGGTACTCTGATACTGCACGCCCTCTCATGACATTGCCACTTTCTGGTCCCCTGTTAAGTTTGTTTTAACGAAATCGATGGACATTTAGGGTTCGCGCAAAGTCTACCAAAATTTCGTATCTTTCAGAGAAATTGGCAATTTGTTCTCATCCCGGAAAAATAAACCTAAAATGTAGCGAATTATTTTAATTATCCGGATAGTAATCCATTAGTGCGTCCAGCTTTTGGCAACAGGGTACTTGATTGACAAAAAGGGTGCATTTATTGGGTGCATTCGTTTCCCGATACCGTATGATTTCAAGTATATTTCTGCCCCAAAGTGCATGAATTGTCTTAAAATTGAGCATTGCGGCATACTGAACAAGACTTCCCAGCGCCTGCGCGAGCGGCCAGCTTTTGGCATAAGGGTACTTGATTGACAAAAAGGGTGCATTTATTGGAGAACACAACATTCAGAGGAAATGATACACTGATAATTGGGACTCGTATAAACAGGAGACCAGATAGTATTGTTTTCCTTAATCATTTACAAATAGGGCGGAATCGTGGTCTTTTAGTCTCTGGGGAAATCCAGAGCAGTGGATATTTCCATACTGGCCCACACTGACCAATCTGTGGGGACGTTATTTGGGTATTGGGCTCTTGCTCTCTCTTGACTGGCCTCAGACTTTTTCTAACTTGCATTATTGATTCTGGGATGGTGTCTTTCACCGCTGTCGCTACACGACCTGTGTCTGGTAGCCATAAGAATGGGTTTGTCTGATCACCGATAACCTCTAAAACGGCTTATTTGTGAAGCATTACCTACATCCAAATACATAGGTGTCCCCATTTGCGCTCATCTGCGCCCATCTGATAGGTTTTTCCGGTCAATAGTGGCGCCTACTTGCCTGTGCATGGAAATACCATACACCTGAGGATATTCAGAGAGACACCAGTCGGTTTATCTTGTAGAGTGGGCTTAAATCAAGAACTACATGGTATGTTATTCCCAACGAGGCAGGGAGGCGATAATGTCAATTTGTCTGAAAGGCGTGCAATCTTTTTGCCGATATTGCATGACTCCTAGATATTTTCTGATCTGGCTGAAAACTTCCTAGGGGACTATTAATAAACTAAATCGTGCGAATGATGTTGCCCATGTATGCATTTGGAAAATCATCCAGATCTGTGAAGTCCCATTTTGGGTGACACCGGAGTGAACCATGCGTCCCTTCCCACGCATGTGTGACACGTTCCGGGTTCATGCCAACGGAACCTTTCTGCTGCGCACCCAGCCTGCGTTCTTTGTGTTGATCGGGTGCAGGCAGAGGGGCAAATTGGGACTGTTTGCAGCCGGTGTTCACCACGGATAAACGTTCAAACAAGCAGCGTCAGTGTGCAGCGCTTTTGTGCTATTTCGGTCTGGCAGGAGAATTTGGGTCTGGCTTCGATCCTTTGTCGCTGAAACATTGCTGTTGTGTCAGTGGTGATTTCATCCGGTTGGATTTCCTCCGTTTTAACTGTCAGGCTGGAGAGAATGCCCGAACAAGGAGCGCCAGTCCTCTCGGCACAGTTCATGGAGTTTGTCTTCCAGGTGACTGGAATTTGCGTGTATCAGATTCAGGGGCGTAGCCAAGGTGGGTGGCAGGGACAGCCGCCCCTCCCCCTTCCCCGAGGGCCCGAAGGGCCCTCCTGAGGACACGGTTCTGTAACAAGCAGGGCACTTTTTACCCATCAGGGCCCTTTTGGCGCTGTCGAAGGGGCCCTTTTGGGGCGCCCCCCCCTGAGCGAAATCCTGGCTACGCTCCTGATCAGATTACTTGAGTCCGGTGCATCAGTTAATGCCATTTAATACCTAGCAGTTAGAGTGAAATGCAATAGGTTTATCCAAACACCTTCCCACAGGATGTGCTCGTGGTATTTTAGGCGAATGCGTTCACCTTGTCTGTGATGTGCGTTTCCAATCGCACCTGAAAACTGGTTAGGTGAGGAGCAATAACGGCCTCACCAGGAAGTGAGTTCCACAACTCCACATGTTTACGCATCACACCGAAAATACGTTTTTCCTCACATCGGTCCTAATGGATGGCGTGGTTTCTTTGTACTGGTGGCCCCTTGTGCGGTTTTGTTCAGACAGGCTCCCTGCTTCCTGGGAGAAGGTAGGATTGCCCTTGGAAGATCATTTAACACTGGATTAGGTCACCTCCCAGCTACCGGCCCAGGAAGGACTGCAACTGTCCAAGGAAAATTGGCACCCTCATGAGCTTTGAACTACACCACCAGTCGCGTACAGCATTCTGCAAAACCCCTGATTTTATTTGTATTTTTTCTCAAAGCTCGTCTTTTATGAAGCAACATTGTTTCATGCACGGTTCACTGCTTTTCGCCTCAGAACGCAATATGCATCGCTCGAAAGCGAAGAACAAGCTGACTCCAAAAGTACATGTTTGTATGTGTTCGTCAAGAACTTTTTCACAATTTCTGTTTTATAAGTTATAGTATTTACCAATGATTCAGAATCCTTCCGGATAATCAACTCTTTTTCAAGTATCGCCTATCCATGGTTTCAGAGAAGCTTATCGGAAGCTTGCAGGTAGAATATTTACGAAGGATGCTGCGAAACAACATGGTTAACAATATGGGTTTCCGTAACCTGGCTCATTGATTGGTTCTCAAATACATTCGTTTGGGAGACATTCCTTGAAATAGCTGTCCAAGAATTATATAATGTGTCATCTTAAAGGGAAGGTGGCACCTTGGTCGAATCCTGGAATTTAGTGTAATTAGGCGTACTTTTAGTCAAAATAATGAAACCACTCATGATTTCTCTGAAAAATGTACAATAAGCTCAATATTTGGTTTTTAAAAATACTCCTCTAGAAAAAGAAATAAATATCAGACTATGGATGATGTCACGATCTAGCAACCACTACCATACTTGAAACGCTTCAAGGGCTTCGATTGGTTGATGCTCATCGTGACGTCAGCATATGTCGTCAGACGAGTAGCTCACAACAATGGCCGCCGGCGCCGGCGGGCTGAGGGGGCTGGTGTCAGGTAGGTTTTAGCTTTTTCTACGGAAATATCAAGTTCCAAGTCAAATGAAATATGGAGTACCGGGTTTTCCGACCTGCTTTACAACTTGGCTATCTCAGTTAAAATCACGTTGTGAAGGTGCCACATTCCCTTTAATGTGATCTTTTTATAAGCGTTGCCACGGGAAAACACCTTGAGGGGCCGGTCAGCAGAAAAAATTCCCCTCTAGAACCAAAAAATCATCGGATATTGGCTCTTGGCTACCTTCTACACTCTTCCGTTACTAAGTTGTCAGATGTATTGTCCAATCTGGTGGAACTTCATCTAATCTGATTGCGTATCGCTCCAATCTGATTGCGTATCTTTTCGTCAAACGTATGTACCTCGTGAAATTCCGTGGTGACGCCTTTTGGGATCCTGACTCCTCTTATCCAGGCACCCCATGACAGGAAGGACAGGCCGAGAGCTAAATTTATCAGGAAATAAATATACAAGATGAATTGATCTGAGTCGTAACCGAAATGTACTAATTCGTGGCGATATAGTCTCGTTTGCACTACATACACACCACACAAATATGAGGCAATCAGAACTATACCGTAACGCAATTGGGGCAGAGGTGTCCTAATAAGATCATAAAATGTACGGTACAGGTATATATGTTAACAGCCACAGTATGGTTCGAAACATTTGCTATCGAAAAGTATTAATGGGTACCTGATCCGTTGCGCGTCCATTTTGTCTCTGTAATCACGTGATGCGCGTGATGTGCTGATCAGTACGGGGAGCTCATCACTTTATCGTCAATGTTTTTCGATAGTCCATGTTTTGGAATACACTATGCGTCAATACCTATTATTGTACCATACTTGTTATGATCATCACGGGAAGCTCATTGCGAACATTTCAATATATTTTTGGGTCAAGATATGCCTGTGGCCTTACAATGTATAGTTCTAGGATAACCACTGGCAGACACTTCACTTGAACCATCGTTTGATGAATAAAAGTCGCACGACCCAGCACTCGGAAATCTGATAGATATCTGACTGCGACTGGCGCCTTGACAAATTATCTCTCTCTCTCTCTCTCTCTCTCTCTCTCTCTCTCTCTCTCTCTCTCTCTCTCTCTCTCTCTCTCTCTCTCTCTCTCTCTCTCTCTCTCTCTCTCTCTCTCTCTCTCTCTCTCTCTCTCTCTCTCTCTCTCTCTCTCTCTCTCTCTCTCTCTCTCTCTCTCTCTCTCTCTCTCTCTCTCTCTCTCTCTCTCTCTCTCTCTCTCTCTCTCTCTCTCTCTCTCTCTCTCTCTCTCTCTCTCTCTCTCTCTCTCTCTCTCTCTCTCTCTCTCTCTCTCTCTCTCTCTCTCTCTCTCTCTCTCTCTCTCTCTCTCTCTCTCTCTCTCTCTCTCTCTCTCTCTCTCTCTCTCTCTCTCTCTCTCTCTCTCTCTCTCTCTCTCTCTCTCTCTCTCTCTCTCTCTCTCTCTCTCTCTCTCTCTCTCTCTCTCTCTCTCTCTCTCTCTCTCTCTCTCTCTCTCTCTCTCTCTCTCTCTCTCTCTCTCTCTCTCTCTCTCTCTCTCTCCCGTCCGAAACCATCCGAGGAGAGCCATTTCCGACAGAGGGCAGATCTTTGGCAGTCTTCTCTGGGAAATTCCGGCCGACTTGGTATCTGGGCTCGATTGCCTCAGGGGCTGCGCGAGACGAAGCGATTGCCAAACCTGTAAGTGGCGCAGAATGCTCGGCGCGCCCCCCAACTCAACCGGCTGGTGAAATCGAGCTGCGGTCAGTGCACGGTACCTCGGTGGGTCAGTGGTTTGACGTCATTTGCGTCCTCCACCTCGGCAGACGATTTTTGTGGCTCATCAGGCATGATACATGGATGTGCCGCCGCTCGTTGTTTTCGCTGACAAGGACATTCGTGTTATACCCTGTTTAACCGGGCGAGGGTGGGGAAGAGAGCGTTGGGCCACGCTCCCGCTTGGGTTGACCTATTCCATGCACTAGATAAACCAGTCCTCCGCTTCAGTCACCATCTTGCGCCCTCTCCCTTCCCGTGATGAACTCCTCTCTACGGCAGTACTGGTGTTTGGTGTCCATCTGCATCATGGTGGGCGTGTCCAGTCGCTGTAGCCGTGAGGAGGGCGGTGCCGCTGTATTTGGTGTCCGTTTGCATCACGGCGAGTGGGCCCGCTCCCGCTGTATTTGGCTTCATCCGCCTGCATCGCTGCGGGCGGGCCGGGGGTCATAGCGGTCGGCTATAAATTGACTACCGTCGCTTCCGACGCCAAGAATGCCGCGGCGCGGCCGTCAGCGTGGTCGCCGGCGATGGTTGAAAATAGCGCGGCGGCGGCGGAGCTGGGCCAGCGCGCCCCCCCAGCGGCGACCTTCGGCCGGCGTGGCTGCGGCGTCGGCGGCTGCAGCAGAGCGTCATCGATCGAGCTGCGCGGGTCTGCCGTCGCTGCCGCTGCCGCTGCCGACACCGACGCCGCCGCCGGCGTTAGCTGTTGCTGCGTGACCGCCGCCCAGGTCGCCACCACCTGTGGCCGTGTCGCGAGACGCTGTGAGGAGCATCCGGAGAGTGGCGTGTGTGTGTGTGGCCACACTGGGTGGCGGTGGGGTGAGGAGGGACGCGGCGGCGCGCGGCTGTGGGTCAGGGTCGGCGGGAGAGCTGGACGACCAGGCTGGGAGGCTGCAGCAGCCGGTGACCTGGCGGCGGCATGAAGCCGGACTTCTGGCGCCAGCTGTCTGTGATGACCTCCGCCCGGGATAGGCCCGGTGGGAAGGCGGCCTTCATCCAGGACAGGACGGCCAGCGTTGACAGTCTACTCGCCAGCAGGTAACCCCCCGCAGCAGCAGCGCTCAGTCCCGCGCCTCATGGCTGCCGGATGTGACCTCGTGCATGTTGCATCGTACTGCTCATTTGCTGCTAAGGTCTAGACTCGGAAAATTCCAGCTGCGGCTCCCTTGGGAGTTTGGGATTGTTGAGTTTGAGCGTGATGTCTGCTTCGGTTGCCATGGGCCGCACATATGTTTGGTTGCTACCGACATCCATTGTATCGTTATTGACCACCGTGTTTGGTGGACACGTAGCCCTGCGAGAGGTAAACTGCTGGCAGGCTGTTCAAACATCCGGTGTTGGTGGCGCGGCGGCTGCAGTGGCTGGCCGCTCGATGCCGGGTCGATGCCGATGACGCTCATGGCGCGTACGCTCCGATTCAGCTGATCAATAACGGTAGACGCTGGCCTTACCGGCGGCGAGTCGTCCAGGAGACGAATACAGTTAGGTGTGGACTTTGGTCAGTACGAGTTGGAGGGCTTGACAGGCATGAGACGCGCGATAAATATGTTTTGAAAATGCCGGAACGTGTGTCTGCACAGTTGCAGGAGATGCCGTGTTAATTTGGCCATTGTTCTGCCGAGGCGGCCGCGTGCATTGCGCAATTCATCAGATTAGCGGGGGCTGGTCCGGGCGTGTTGTTTTTGCCGCGGGTGGCTGGCCGGCCGGTACGTTCTGGGCCGGCGAGTGTTCTCGTCGGTGGAATTTTCCACTGGGTGCCGTCGGCTGACCCGTCGGCCCACTCAGCAGGGCCGCCGTCGCGACACCCGAGCCGGCGCCTGTTTGTGCCGGCTAATGGCTCGCCTTTTTACCCGCCCTGTTCGCCGCCGCAGTCGCCGTTTGTCCGGACGCGCGAGCACGGCAATTGTTGCGTCTTTGTTCTCTTTCTCTCTCTCTCTATCATTTCGTCGTCGGGAAGTGAACAGCAGGGTGTTTTGTTTACGAGCGTGCGGCACGTTTCTCCGTTGCGGCGCTATCACCGGCTCAAGGCCAGTTGCAACCGCGCCACGGGCTCCGAAAAAGCCGCAGGTGGTGCCAACCGTCCCAGATGTGCTGATCCTGCTGATAGGATCACTAGTCAGATCATTCAGCTTATCTGACTGGTTCGGTGTTTGCACAGTGGTGATAAGTTAGGTGGTGGTACACGGGGACAGAGGAGGCGGCTGTGACCTCAGGCGCTGGCAGCTGGTCGGGGCTGGCCGTGTCCAGCGTCCGTTTGACACCACCGCGGCCCGGCCGACCGTGTGTTTGTGAGCGGCGGCGTCAGCTCTCGGCCGCGGCGGTGCAGGCGGCCGCAGCGTCAGCCGCCACAGTGCCGCCCCAGTACCGCCGCCGCGCGCCCGCCCCAGCCGGTCGGTGCAGCTTTCGCTGGAGGTGTCTGTGTGTCACGGGACGGCTGTGCGGTTGTAGAGCGTCGATCTCAGCTGTTCAGTAGTGTTCAGGGCCTGTTGTACAGCGTTGGATCATCTCGCGCGAGCGGCGTTGACGGGTGCGAGTACAGTTGACACTGCCGGAGCGGTTCACGTCAGCAGCAGCTGGTCACGTCTATAGAGCGTGCAGACAGACGAGCATGGTGGCGGCCAGTCTGCTCTGTCGAGAGCTGGACCAGGTTCTTCCTGTCCAACCGGGTGGTGAGGTCCGCGCCCAGCAGCGCCGCGTCGCGCCCGGCAAGGGCGAGGGCGCGCGCCGGTGTCGCGCCCTGCTGCAGGCCATGTCGCGACCTCCGGCTCGCGGTCGCCCCAGGGCCGCCCAGGTCAGGTGAGGTCAGCACCGGCGCGGCAGAGATCGGCATGTGATTGGCTGACTCGACGGAATGGCGCGTTCGGCGCAGCGTGCCCCCAGTCCCTTTTGTCACGTGTGTGTCAAGTTGTTGGCGCGGTGATGCGCGGGTCTTAGAATGTTGAGGGCTAGAGCTGAGGAATAACTACAAAGTCCTCGTAACTCTGTGGGTGACTTCAATTTACAAAAAAACTGTCATCGCTTGTTTGTCATTCTACAAACGGTTGGTCCCACCTGATAATCCCTATGTTTTACGTTTCAGGAGCATCAACGGACAGTATTCTTACACATTGTTGGGCGTTTTCTAACCACGTGACTGGTGCTGCCGGTGTGTCTCGTGGTGTTGCAGTGGGCGCTCCGGCCCGTCTGTCTGCCCGTGCGTGTGTGACGTGCCCTGTGTTGACTGTCCTCCCTCGTTGCAGTGGCCGGGCGTGTGTGGTGTGCCTTGGGGTGACTCTGTCCTTCCTCGTTGCAGTGGCCGGGCGTGTGTGGTGTGCCCTGGGGTGACTCTGTCCTCCCTTGTTGCAGTGGGTGCTCCGGCCGCACGTGTGTGGTGTGCCCTGTGGTGACTCTGTCCTCCCTCGTTGCAGTGGGTGTCCGGCAGGGCGTGTGTGGTGTGCCCTGTGGTGACTCTGTCCTCCCTTGTTGCAGTGGGTGCTCCGGCAGCGCGTGTGTGGTGTGCCCTGGGGTGACTCTGTCCTTCCTTGTTGCAGTAGGTGGCAGGGCGTGTGTGGTGTGCCCTGTGGTGACTCTGTCCTCCCTCGTTGCAGTGGGTGCCGGCGCCGTGTGTGGTGTGCCCTGTGGTGACTCTGTTCTCCCTCGTTGCAGTGGCCGGGCGTGTGTGGTGTGCCCTGTGTTGACTGTCCTCCCTCGTTGCAGTGGGTGCTCCGGCCGCGCGTGTGTGGTGTGCCCTGTGTTGACCTGTCCTCCCTCGTTGCAGTGGCCGGGCGTGTGTGGTGTGCCCTGGGGTGACTCTGTCCTTCCTCGTTGCAGTGGCCGGGCGTGTGTGGTGTGCCCTGTGGTGACTCTGTCCTCCCTCGTTGCAGTGGGTGTCCGGCCGCGCGTGTGTGGTGTGCCCTGTGGTGACTCTGTCCTCCCTTGTTGCAGTGGCCGGGCGTGTGTGGTGTGCCCTGGAGTGACTCTGTCCTCCCTTGTTGCAGTGGCTGCACGTGTGTGGTGTGCCCTGGGGTGACTCTGTCCTCCCTCGTTGCAGTGGCCGGGCGTGTGTGGTGTGCCCTGGGGTGACTCTGTCCTCCCTTGTTGCAGTGGGTGCTCCGGCCGCGCGTGTGTGGTGTGCCCTGGGGTGACTCTGTCCTCCCTTGTTGCAGTGCGCCGCTCGGGGGCAGCGGTGCTGTAGCTGACAAGATCGAGCCCATTGACAACAAGATCGAACAGGCCATGGTGAGTAGTGTTGCTCCGCCTGAGGCACCGTTGTGAGCCAGCGGGCTACTGGTCTATCTCAGGCCGTGGAAAAACTGAGTTCCTAGTTCCTTCCACTTACCCAAATTAGCCATCCCCTCTCACTATACCTGAACAAAATTAAAAATTAAAGAATGGAGAGCAAAATTATTCCGTTCCCATATTGCTCCCGCTTAACGCACCCTCTCCCCTCCTGGTCCGGGTTGTATCCCGTTGGATTTACTCATTGAGTGCTGTGACCGCCCCCTGGTTGTGAACTTCCGAGCTCACCGCACTACCGTTCAGACCAGCCCCTCTCTGGGCCGGGGTCGGCCGCTGCCGTCGGACTGGTCAGCTGTTGGGATGTGCCTGCGGCTCTCTGATGCTCCCCGCTCCAGACTGTTGTGTAGTGTGCGCTACCCTCTCCGGGAATACCACATCCCAGAACTGTGGGACTTAATACAGTTCTGAGATGCGTTAATCAAAAGCATACGGAAGCATTTGATTTCACGTTCGCTTTGAATATATCTAGGACAAATTTTTTCCCGAATTGAAAGCCTGAATTTTACGATCGTCCGTGCTGTTTTGGTACGGCCCAAGCCCGGTGCTCAAGTTGTGATATCTTGGGCGGTAGTAATGTCCCTAATCGTAGCGTTTCTTCTTACCGCTTGGGGAAACTTTGCAGTCATTTCTTAACAGAACCCTACAAGTTCGGCGTTGATGATTCGGTTTAGTCATGACTACCATTACATTAGAATGTCACGGCATAGTGTGGGACCAGGAAGAGGGCCTTTTATTGTCGACGAAAGGCGTGTCGGAGCCGAGACTTTTCTTGAAGAAGGTTCTTTTTGCTCTCGTTTCTTCAAAGTCATCACTGATTTTGTCGATTTCTAATAGCTGACCGAAGAACTCAGCCCCTAGATCATGAGACTTCGCTCTTTGTATTGTTCTGTTGTATCGCTGAAAATGGATAGCTGCCGTTCGCGCTGCCGCGCGCTCAGCACGTACCCTGACTGGGTGGAGGAGCACTAGTGGGGCCGCAGACTGTATCAAAGTGCTGAGTCCCGGCCCTCCTGGCATGTGCCAGTGACCGTTCTGAACTTCTGGAGGCAGTAAAGCTCCCGACTGGCCTGGTAGAATCCTGACTGTAGAGAAGAGTCGCTTTGTTTTGAGGACTCGAACGTCGTTTGCGCCCAGTAGAGAACCGTCACAGAGCGGTACCATATATCATGCAGTACCTCCAGACTGGGCAGAGCTGGCGCGGTGAGGCCGAATTCTGGCTGAAAACCGCTGGGCTGGCTGCTCCTTATCTTCGTGTCGATTCAAGGCTGAGTGTAAATAAGCTAGCAGCGGAGGTGAAGGATCAAACACATACCCTTGAAGTGAGTCATATATCGACGTTTGTATTGAGCTGGCAACGGCTCTGGTCTCAAGGTCCGTTACGTCTGTGAAATCAATGTGTTGCCTGTGTCAGTGACGGCGGAACGTCCGAACTTAAGGGGGTGAGCCATGGACTTTTCAGCCCATTTCTTTCCAGTCAACGCCATAGGGTTAGTGTTAAAATTTCTGATTTAAGGGGGCACCGTGCCCCAGTGCCCCCCCTCAGTTCCGCCCCCAGTGGTCTGTGTTCTCGCGTGCGACGGAAACCACTTGTCACCAGCGTTGCAGACAGGGTGAGATCTCGTGACGCGTTGGTCGCGTGCCGTGTCGTGGCCTGCCTAGGCCCGTGGCTGATTCCCACCGTCTCGGTGCCGCCACCGCGATAACGGATATCGCCTAGAATGAGATCAGCCCTCCGAACCCATAACTTTGGTACCCAACTTCCTCCCCCTGAGGCTGGGTGTCAAGTCAGGGGCTTTTTATAAGGCGTTCTGTGCAGGGCACCTTTGTCCGCCTTTAAAGAGAGGCTGGGTGTAAATATATGTCGACATTTAAATAAATTCCGGGAGACCAGTGTGAATGCGCTAGTGAAAGGATTACAGCTGGGCAAAGCGTGTTGGGTGTTCCCACGCTGGTGAGGGTGAAGGGCGGATGTGGTGTGGACATTCACGGTCGGTCCGGTGACGCATCGCGGCTGGGGTGGCACGTGTGCAGTATCGCCGTCACGTCCGGACGGCGGCAGCCCGGTCTCCCGGCCACGGGCAGCAGCCGGACGTGCGGCAGAGGACGTGGGAGGTCCGGCTGCTGCAACACCACACCACACCACACTGCCGCGCTACCGCAGGCCGCCGGCACGCGGTATAGCTGCCAGCTTCTAACCTTTGTCACATATGTTCCTGCCCCACCGAAACTTGGCAAACTTGGTTAAGAATGCCATTCTCGACGAAGAACTTGATAATTTTGCATCATCTGAAGAAGGCACGATTGCCCAGACCTGGTATTATTCAGAGTTGTTTCCTGCTTCATTTCCTGTTCGGCACTTCCGTCGGGAGGATGACGTCGGCAGTGCGTGTTGACGTCATACAGTCGTGGCACCTTCAGGGCACCGGCGCGTCTGATAATTGATGATGTGCCCTGCCTTCACGAAGCAGTGGCTGGTCGGAACCTCCATCATCACTCGCTACCTATGTATTAATTTTGTTAGTACAGCTGGGCATAGCATAATGTCGGAAGCTGGGGGGGCTTCGTGGTGTTTCAAGTGTGGAACGAGACCATTTTGTCCAGTCTATTGGGGAAAACGAATGTGCGGGCATGTGGCGCTGTATAGACGAGAACTTCTGCGGAGGACTTCGCGTCAGAATTCAATCATTTGAGCCGGCACGAAGCGGAAGAAAGGCTGGGCGACTGCTGAATTATGCGCTTCCGATGACGTCACACTTCCGAACTGTACGGTGACGCCCTGTCTTGTTGGATAGGTGATCTAAGAGCTTAGCGCTATCAAAGAATTAACGTTACAAGCCAGCCGCACGTTCACGGCAGAGAGCCGTGACCTCACCGTTCTGTCCACGTATGGAAGGCTCAGATGACATCACATGGATCGATGTGTGACGTCACTGCTGGGATCAATGGGTGGCGTCACCCACCACTGGCCGTGACATCACACCTGGTGTGAGGAGGGCGCTGACTTTCGCTGGTGCTGCCTGTACGGTGGCGATGACTGCAGGTGGTGAAACGGTGCCCGCAGATGACTGCGGCTGAGGTCGGCGTTCGTGCCGCGGTCCCTGCTGGTGGAACTCTATGGTTGTGCACCAGGCCGACTGCGGTGCTCCGGTTCGTGCTCACTGGCGGACGCTGAAGAGGGGGCGGGGCCATGCCCCAAATGACGACATTTTGACCGATTTTCTTAAAAACTCTGTTTTTACGATTAAGTCCCTGCAAACGGCGTTCCTGTGTCCGCCCCTGTCCCTGCTGGGAGAACTCATGGGTCTGGTCCAGACCCTCTTGCGAAAATCCAAGAGCTTTTGGTGCCAGGTGTTTTTTTAAATTGCACGAGATAAATGACTCAAAAGAATGTAACATCTGAGTCATACTTGTTGTAATCAAGTACCAGGCAATAAACCGCATTTGTTACATTTCTTTGTGTCATTTATCTCGGGTATTTTTCAAAGCCTCTAGGTATTTCCTGAAAAAATTCTGGCACCAAAAGCTCTCGGATTTTTGCAAGATGGTCTGGACCATAGGTTACGCACCAGGCCGCCATTGGTGTTCCGGTCCCTAGTAGTGGAGCTCTGTGTCTGTGTACCAGGCCGGTCCTCGGGTCTGGAATGAAGCGCGGCTGCCGCTTGGTTCGTTGGTGTGGTCTAGTTAAAGGGTATATGGTACCTTCATGGTGGGATTTGAACTGAGATAGTAATGTGATAGAGCATGTCGAAAAACCACTTGATCCAAACTTCATTTGTCCCAGTTTACCGTTAGCGGATAAAAAAGAAAAATTCAGCCCCTACCGACCCCCTCCTCCCTTGTTTGTGCTCTCAGGCGATCGTAGGAAAGTGAAGCCGGCTCTTCGACTGCCCTGGTGACGAACCCCGCTGCGCGCGCTGTGCGAACAAGTCTATCTGACTTTGGACATCTTTAAAACCCACGTGCTGAACGCGAATTTGCTACTGTCGATTATAAATGCGTCTAGCTAGTTTTTTTCTGGCTAGTTTGAAACGTGAAATATGTTTTAATAATCAAGGAAAAATAGAAGAAATTAATAGATGTTTTAGTAAAAATGTTTCACTTGTATTCGTTGTAATTTCTGGCGCAAATGAAGCAGGTTCAATCTGGCACAAAGCATTTCGAGCTCATACGCCGGTTTCATGCCCGCTAATTTGGAGACTTTTTATTGCTAACAGAGTAAAATTAAGATATTGGTTTTTAGTCATTTTTCAGCCGAAATAAGGTCAAATCCATTATTTTCAACATATATTTCTCCTAAAACCGCCACAGCCTGGAACTGCACCAAGGTGTCACCTTCCCTTTAACCGCCGGCAAATACAATGTAGACTCGGCAGAATATTGGGCGTGTGACTTTGGGGTGCACTGATGTGTCGTGTTTTGCTTCTCTTTGGCTGATATGCCTGCTCTGAGTGCAAATAAGGTGGTTCGGTAGCCACTTTCACTGAGTTTAGGCTTAAATGGCAAACATACGTATTCGAGTGAATCGCCCGGCCAGTTTCCTTCGGCAATCTTATGACTATAAAGGAAGTACAATGCCGAAGGTGACCTCGCAGTAGGGCGTCGATACTCAATACTTTTTTCTCAGCAGTGACTAATATTGCTCGAATTTCCCAGTCCAATCGGACACCTTATAGCCTTAGAGAAGCTGATGTGCCCTTAAACTTAACACCCGCATTGACGGGAATCTGAGCCACCTTCGCTTTGACGGGGGTACCCCCCTAAGACCTCGAGAACCACGGTAGGTAGCGAAAAACGGTAAATGGTGTTGGGTAGCCAGCCCATCCACTTCTCCATCGAATATATTTGAACCATCTTTTTTCAGGTCACATTTAAGGTCACGAGAGGTCAAAACATGCCGTCATAGTGATGACATGTAAATTAAGGTTTTCGGCCATTACATCTGAACAAGTAAAGATGGAGTAAAACGACTTGAACCGTATGAATCCTCGCAGCAAGCCGAATCGAATGATATATAATGTGACCTTGCTAGGTCAAATCAAGGATTTGGCCTGACCTGAGGTCAGGTCAAGGTCAAATTATATAAAATGCATATCATTAGAACTGCAAAGACAAGGCGAGTCCAATGCAGCTAAAATAAACGCTCTATCACCATTCGTTGCTGAGTCATTCAGTAAAAAACATTTTTCCCATGTATTTCCAATGGAGAGGTCATGCTTCGTACCTGACCCTAGGTCATCGATATCAAAAATACCGAAACATATTTTAGAGAACTCGTTGGGCCCATTATTTGATATGAGTTTCAATGGGATAAGTTCACCCTGTTCCGACTAATGCTATCTTAAACTTTTTTTTAGGTCAGGTCACTTGATCTGTACTGGTGACCTGACCTGAGATGACCTAACCCTTAAATTTTCACAGAAGTTGTAAAAATGATAAGGGAAAAGGTATGCCAAGTACGGCGGCGCTACGCACCGCCGTTTTTCTGCTGTCTCCGAAAAAACCTCGGGGGCGGGTACCCGCCCCCCCCGTTAATGCTCGTGTTAAATCATCGTCATCACCATTCTCCGGTCCAGTAATGTTCTTGTGATGGTCGCATAAACCGTGGGTATTGTTGTTATGTTGAGCAGCTGTGCGTGGCCGATGAGTCTGCGTTTTTGCGGCCAGTGGTCCCGACGGTTCCGCCGCCGTGTATGTGGGATCGGTTTTAGGGTCAGCTCAGCTGCGGCAGGCCCATGTCTGGTCCGGGGTTCTGCCGCTGTCGGCCATCGGCTCTGCCCCGAGGTGGCTGGTCCCCGCCGTCTGTCAACTGAGTCACTGCTGCGGCGTTCCAGCCAGCCGGGTTCCAGTCGCCGCCTTTGTTATTACCGTGGCCCGCCGCTCTCCTTGGCATCGCGCGGAAGAGGGCTTGGCCGCGCTCCCACAACTCGCCCTCCCCTCCAAACACACACACCCGCTGTTGCAACACTCTGGGGGGGAGGTGGAAAGTCAGCGTGCAGTCACGGCATCAGTGCGTGGGGTGGGAGGTGGTCCGATGGAGCTACCGCGCCGGCCGCGGCCTGGGGGTGGGTCGTCGTCCGCCGGGCCGTATCGACCGGTCGGCACCGCCACTGACCTTGCCACTGCTGGCGGACGCCGCGGCTGTGCGTGTGCGTGTTGACGCCTGGCCAGCTGGGGATGAGTGGTCTGACTCACGTGCGACAGCTCAGGGTCAGGGGTTTGGCTGGAAGGGAGAGACGCCCGGCTCATGGCAGCCGTGCTCCTGGCTTACGATGCAGTTCAGTTACCGGCACGTATGCCGTGTTTGGTCTAGGCGGCGTCCGTGGCAGTGGTTGGGCTGAGAAGCTGAAGGACCCGACGACCTCGCAGAGCTAGTCGGAATAGTTTAGGGGTTACACAGAACCGAGACTGGTCCGGACAGAGTGGAAAATTCCGTGCACGGCGGGTGGTGACACTCTCACTGCAGAACTGTGTCTGAAGCTGGCTCGTGCAGCGTCTGCGTCGCGACAACCCGTCTTGGAGCCTGCTTTGGGGCTCACTCGAGATATCGGCGCAGGGTTGGAGTTATGTAAGAGGACGAGATACGTACAGATCCGCGAGAGGCGTATCCGCGAAGACGTCGGACTTCGTCTTTTGTGCGTTGCAAATTGTAGCGTTAGTTTTGTCGACTTAGCACTCGGCAAAGTTGTGTTTGGAAAACACCTTTGCAGCCACGATCTTTGAACGGGAACGTGCTAGACGCTGCACGGGGGGTTTACGCTTCACGCCGCCGCAAACCTGTTCAAAACGGGGCTAAACATACTCCACCTAGTACTTGTTGAAATTGAGAGGGCTTTGGCCGTATTTCTACATTCGTATTCAGCATTAGGAGTCGGGACATACAATATCAGAAAAAATTTGATTGTGTCAAGCTTCCACACGCAAGCGAACCCCGTGCATGCTTTAGTTTTCGTCTTCCTCAACTGTCTGTGTTTTTTTGTCTCACCCATCTTTACTGCTGAAGAGGAATGTTAAAGGGAGATACGCGAAAAATTATTGTTGTGGTTTCTTGCTATTTGAAAATCCTGATAACGAAACTATCAATTATTTTTGTATCTTCGGCAAAATTTTGGGAGGCCACTCACTTATTATCGAAATAGGTTACAGTTTTGATAAAATGCCCATACTTGCCCATGCCCATACCATCACTTACTTTTCGAAAACTATTTAAAGTTGAAAATAATGTTTTTATAATACATATGTTTGCCCTCCTGTATTTGTATTTGATTAATTATAAAAGCTTTCAAAACTCCAAATGAATAAGTTTGCCTAAAAACGGAAAAACATAATTACTCGTCTTCAGCGGTTTCGTACCGTGGGTCTTGGCCATTTTCTGCTTCCGCCCCAGGATGACAAAATTTTGGTCGATAGGTCGTGACCCCGGTTTGAGAATTCCTGGCTTCTGATCGGTTATTGTGATTTCTTTTAAGCCCTATATTTTGTTTAAAGAGTTTTGGATGTTGTTTTTCTAAGTAATTTTTTGGTAGCCCAGTTCTACATCACTGTTTAGGATAGATATGGCCTAATTCTTGGAATTGATAGCCTTAGCCATGTGGACGTATACATCGATATGAGGTGTCCGGTAAGTCGTCTGAATGTTGACTTTGGGCATTTTAGGCATTTGGGCCGAATTGAAAAATGATGGATTTCTGAACAACTTTTGTAACTTTGATATAGCTAATTTTTTCTATCTCCTTTAAAATACATTCGAAAGTGTTCGTATAATTTTCTAGTTCATCCTTTAACGACTAATTAATCTGCTTCAAATATTGTATTACCGAGGACTGAAAACCATTCTTTAACCCAGTGGCGGACACAAGGAGGGATAGAGGGATCAAGCCCCGAAAATAGGGGGATATGGGGATTAAGCCCCCCCCAAATGTCATGGTGCCTATAGTTAATACATAGCCGGAGGCTGTTCCGAGGCGATAGCGTTGGAAGTTCAAAAGCCCCTGCTATTTAGCCACTGCTATATTGCCACTGCTCCAACCCTTCTTTACATCACTTCAACAATGCCAGAGCAGGAATTTTGACCACACCGCTAACACATTTGTTCGGACACGCTCTCACAATGTCGACGGGGAAGATGGGAACCTATGTCAGTGGGCTTCGACTTGGTTGGGGGTCCGGGCTGAGGGTCGATCCCAAGGTCAGAGCGGCAGGCTGTTGCCCGAGGCGGCGCGGCGGCCACTGCCCTGCACTGTTTGCCCCGCCTCCGCGCTGGTAAATGACGCTGGAGCCCCTCTGGGGGCGGCGCTCTAACGGGAGCTGGTGCCCTTTATGGGAGGAAAGGTGGTTCAACATCCTTTGACGCCAAATCTTGCGGAGGCAACCGCTTGAAAATGAGTTCAGTCAGCTGTTCTTTTAAATGTTTGGTTCTGTTATTTCAATGTTGATGATAGGTTTTACCCCCCGGAAATAAAATTGGAAAATATACATGAAATAGTTAATTTCATTTCGACGGTCCGTGAATTGTTTCGTTGAAGTTTGAAGACCTGCATGTCAAGAGTTGTAGGGATATCTGCCAATTTCACTGCTTTTGACATAGTTTCGAGTCTAAAGACTGGCGTCGTGTGAATTTGGTGTAAATTTGAAGACGAGTTTCGCGCTTTACTGAGGCATCAGTCGTTTCGTTTAATGAATGTCTTCAGAGGATTATCTGACCGGTGTGCAACATTGAGAACCCCCAACTGGACTCAATAACGCAGTGGTGGTTGCTTTCGCTGTTTACATGGATTCGAGGCATGTACGGAAGGGCGCTAGTCAGCTGTTGACCTGTGCAAGTTACATGCTAATGTGGAGCTGGGATAAATACGTAACGAAATAACAGATGTGTTAACGATTTTTTCGGGTTTTTGATCTCAGGGTATGTGACTTCCTTCTTTGTTTGCCGTTTGGATGGAAATAATTGCAAACATGAGTAAGGTTGGAGGATTGCGAGCGTAAATCTTTTAGTGGAGGTGCCACGTAAAAAATGTGCCCCGACCAGCCATCCATGCCAACAACTAGATTGTCACCGACACCTGGTCTCCAGGAATTCTCATCAAAATCGTTCTAGCTGTTTGAGCCAGGCGCAATTCATCCAAATCTCCAACAGTTTTTGTACGAACGGCCCCGAGAGTTTGCTCCAGCTGATTGGAAAATCTCAGTTCCAAGGAATGTACGTCTTCCTATTTGCATTCACATTTTATTTCACATGTTATTTCTGAGAGATTATGTCAGCATTGTTTGAACGCTTGGACACGAAAAATATTAACGTTGTAAGCCACTTTATCAAACCGTGACATATTTTCCAGGATCTCAAAATTATAGTCAAAGGAAGATATGAGAAGTCTGTTTACGTATACCGTAGGGTAAGGGAGAATTTTTTATTTACATAACTTGATTGTCTATTGTTTGACATTTTGTAGGTTTCCGCGCATTGTCTCTTTGCAACTCTCTTAAGCCTTCAACATCATTGTTAACTCGGCTTCAAACTCAACACAGTTATTTCGGAACGTATTTTTACTTGTCGACTGGCTATCATTCCACCATTGTACGTGTGATAAGCATATATAAGTACATGGAAATGTAGCGTTTTTGATTAAGCATAGGTGGTGGAATTTATCAAAACTTTCGAATAATTCAGATGGCCGGAATAAGCTCATGCACTAGCCCGATCGCTCAGTGCCCTGAATTTACATCTCTTGTGTGTGCTAATTGGTCATGGTCCACCGCGGTCGCAGTGGGCTGGTGGAGTCGGGGGTATGCCCGCGGTCGCAATGGGCTGGTGGGGTCGAAAGTATGCCGGCGGGCGCGGACGAAAATTCCTGCCCCGATATTCTGAAACCTGGCGTCGGGTAAAGTGTAGGCCAGTGCCCGTCGACCATTAAAAAACCGCCGCCGACTGTCTCTGGGCAGTGACTAGGCCTTTCTCGCGCAACGGGTATATTTTTCTGGCGTGGGCGACGTCCTGCCCTGGTATATTTTGGCTTGTGAGCGATGCGTCTTTGGCGCAGTGCTGGAGTGATGCGCGCTTTTTGGCCTAGGGCGGCTGCCAAATGCTCTGCCTGCTCTCAGAATCTGTTGTCGGCGTGTGCTAGAGTTCAACACAACTGAAACCGGCTGTCCATCGGTAGTTTGGTGTCGTGGCGAGAAAACGCTGCAGGAATGGACGATGCTGATGGATGAGTACGAAAAGCGTTGTTATTTGGTGGCCGGGCTGTGAGTCGTTTGGAGGGGCGCCGACGTCTGCTCTGATATGTGGGTGCTGCGGCGCTGGCAGTCGCTTCTGAAGCCTGCTGCGACGCCAGGACTGCGGCAGCTGCAGGGCGATGGCCGCCGACGGCCGCGCCTCGTCTGCGTCGCAGTGTGACATGTTGAGCTGCGCCGGTGGTCGAGGCCGGTGCATCTGAGGCTATTTCTGTGTCGTCTGCGGCCCCGTTACGCGCGCTGCAGCTGCCTCTGGTACGTCAGCGCCGTCAGAAGCACATCAACCGCGCGTGCCTGTCTCCTTCACGCCTTCTGGCACGACCTCGCGCTGGGACCGCTCACAGACGCCAGACGGTGTTGCCAGGAGGAACTGTGCCGTGATCGGCAGGGTTGGCAGCAGACCTATCGGGGTTACATGGTACCGCACCCACCCGTCCCCTTGCGGCGGGGTCAGGCTGCGCGTGCCCTTGTGCCACACGCGCGGCACCCAGATAGACGGCCTGGCGCCGCGCGAGCACCGGCGCAGCACCTGGCGGTCGGTTCTGGAACTAGAGCACCTCAGCGCCGGGCCGCCGGCGCAGCTCAGTCGCGATTGAAGCTTTGACGGGCGGTAGACGTACGCGGCTTGCTGCGTGGGGCCTTGAGACAGCTGTTCGGTTAGGCGGGTGATAACGGTGTGGTCACTTCTGGATAGTCACGAGTTGTGCGTTGAACGCGAACTCTGCCGAGTGAACTCGTTAGCGGTGTGGGACGAGCTTCCGACTGCTGCCACCTTCTCGAGCTCCGCTGACGCCTCAGTCGCGCGTGCCGCTGCTCGGAGTCCGAAGCCAGGCTGGCCGCCATGATGTTAGACAGTCGGACCGCGACAACGTTCCTGACGCTGGCGCCGCCTCTGTCGCCGGTGTCGTCTCCCCATGGCGTTCAACTGCCCTCCCGGCCCAGGCAGAGGGTCAAACGCAAAACCTCCATGGTGTTCGACGTGAAAATGAGCGATGATCATGTCTACGTGGTGGTGGATGACGAGGTAAGCTGGATGGTGCCGCAGGCGGGAGAGGGTGATACCTTCTCGTACAAGCAGTTACAAAAGGTTCAAAGCACTGGGGGTTGTTGGAATGGAAGTTGTGGGAAATTTACGGATCAGCTTGTTTTTGTGTGGAAACTCTGTTGTCCTTCAGCGTTGGATCTCCGCCCCTCCAAACGGTAGTCGGGTTTAGCTGAAGCGCAGACGGGGGCGACGCGTGTGGTTTCAGTACGGTGTGGTCGGGAGATCTGTCCCTCACCCTGTGCGGCCGCCCACACCCCACGCCGCGTCCTTTGTTTCAGTGATTGGCTCTCCGCCACCATATCATGCAGCCATATTTTCTGGCCTAGGGAGCCGCCCAGCTTCACGGAATGTGTGCGTCGGTTTGCTGCCAAAGTTGGCAGACCGCGGTTGCTACCAGCTCCCCCTCCCCCCGCTAACCTGAACCCTGACCTGGCGCCGCGGCGTGTTTTGCCGACGCTTCCGTGAAAGCCGCGGCCGTGCAATCTGTTTAACACTAATGACGCAAGCCCTGGGGGCATGCCGCCCACGGCCGACTGTGGCCTCGTTTCCATGCGCACGGTCTATCCCATCCGGATCGGGAGGGCGTATCCGGATATATTTTCGAAAATAATGCGACGTCGACCCATGCCATTTTTCAGGTTTCAATACGATCCGGGTCCGTGCTAAAGGGTCATGGAAACACCACTCGGTGTATCCTGATCAACGGTTCTATCCTGATGGCCTTTTGGCCATGGGAACTAAGTCATTGGTTCTGCTGCAGGATTCGCTTGAAAACGATTCTGGTTACACAGGCAACCTCTAAAATGTTCTGTTGCCGGTAGACAGATCAAATTACTCTACTGAGCAAGTTGCAAAGGGCTGGCCGCTGATGATTGCTAAGTAAAGACTCTGGTGGTTAGTCGGTGACCGGCTTTGGTCAGACGCGGGCTGGAGAGTTGCTCACTTGACGGCCAGTGGATACACCCAGTGTGACGTGCGTGGTGTACAGGCTGGTCGCCTCCGTTGCAATGAATGGAAAGGTCCGGACGCCTCCACGGGTCGGTAGTTACCCGGTCCTAGCTGCGATATTTTTCGGTGCACCTCGACGACTGTGTTGTGTGCATTGAGTTGTCCGTGTCTCAGAAAGTGTGCCGCAGGTATGAAAAGCTGCCGCACTACCCTGAATTGTGTTCACGCAGCCAATTACCGTCTTGTGGTGGGCCGAGTGTTTGTGGTCAGGGTACGACTGCGTTCCCTGAAGAGGTCGGCGGCTGCGGTCCGCTTGTCCGGCCGGGTTGGCGGGCCGGTGGTGAGAGGTGGTCACGCTTGGCTGGGTGTGCTCGGCTCCGTTGGCTGTGGAGTGTGGAGCGCTGCAGTGGCCCAGCGCCGGCCGCCGGCTGTTGCTGCTGCTGCTGTTCAGCTCCGGGAATGGCCGCCGCTCCAGCCTGTCACGCCCACGCCTCACGTGCGGGCCTGGCCTCACTGCCAGCACGCCATCAGCTGACTCACTACCCACACAAACCCACCGCCGCCCCGCTCAGCTGGTTTAATTTATAATTAATGTAAACATTGCATCTGGAATGTGTCGAAGCCGTTAGAGCGGCTACGTCTGTGGCTGTTTTGATCATAGGCCAGAATTTAAGCTTTATTGGAGTTGATGTTGAATATGGCTGATTGATTGTCCCATCAGAAGTGGGGCTGCTCCACGTCATGGGCCCTCATGTCTCTGAGCTAGCGGTGTCAGAGTCGGGGTCGGCCCGACAGGGCGCGTGCGCGCGGCTGTCACCATTTCCACTCCCACGCGCTGCACGTGAGCACGTGGCGGCGGCGTGCGTGACAGCTGTGACACCGGCTGTGGCGCGACGTCAGGGGCCTGGCCTGGCCTTGGTGGCCCTGCATCTGCAACTACCCCGCCCTCTCTGTTTACTCTGTGCTTGGCCTTGAGACCGGCGTGGCAGAATATTCATGGGCTGGATGTGTTCAAAGCGTTTGGTGCATGGCGGAAATGTGTTGCCCTGTGGTCAGGTGGACCTGATTTATACGGTTCAAGGTCCGTTTGGGTGGTGTCAACAGTCTTTGATGCATTTTGTTGTTGTCTTGGTTATTTCATTTCACTGAAGTGCCCTCGCGGGTGTGTTGGTGAGTCAGTCGCGCCTGAGTCGGGGTTCGATTGCTGGCTGACACCCGAGGCAAGGTGTTTTTAATATCTGTAAAGTTCCTTTCAAGTGGTAGAGTTGACTGCGGCCTGTGAACTGAGAAAGTGAACTCCTGTGAAGTTTTCAGCATTACTAATTCGCTCAGGAGAGTGAGGCCTGCTCCTCAGCGGGTATGGGCTCCCTATCTGGGAGAGAGAGTGTGTCTGAAGACTGAGGGAAATTCGACTGTCAAATGAGGTTTGGCTGTTTCCTGAGCTGACAGTGCCGCGGACCGGACCCCTCGGCGTGGGGTTTCGGGGTCTGGTGTGGCTGCGTTGCGGTCGGTGCTGCCTCGGCAGCGGTGGTTCCCGGCGCCGTATCGACCGTTGTGGGACGACGTGGCTTTCAGTGCACTATCGACCTCACCGCGTCAAAAACGCCGCCGCCGCTGGCAGTGAGTCAGCGCCGGGCTCTGTCCCGTCTCACAGCCGAGTACCGCCGCTGTGGCCTTCTCACAGCACGGCGTCTAGTGGATGATCAATCTGTCGGGAGGCTGCCGCGGGAAAAACGGCAGGAATGTTACGGTCTAGGTCCCTCGGCGGGAAATACCGTCGCATGAAATGCCATGCAATTGAAGGACGATACATAACGGCGCAGGCTCCGTTTTGCCTTTACGAAACGTGCCTGGCCGGTTTCCTCGACCTGTCCTAATTTGGGCACAAGCCCGTCTGCTCGACCTCAGAACGCGCTGGTGCAAGGCACGGTCAAGGATACATGCAGTCAGTGTCGCAGGACAGTTAGTTGCTTTCCACCGTTTATCGCCCTCCCAATCAACCCTATTACTACTTGCAGACTTGGGCATCGCGTTAGTCTTTGTCGTTTTATTTGTCAAAAATTTCATGTGGTTTTCCTGCTCCGTTGACATCCAAGAATAACTTCCATGGATGTAAATAGTGTCGGCTGAACGTGACGCAAATGGCGCACGTGCCGCTAAGAGTTTGAAAGTTTTCGTTTCCAAAAATAGCGCCAGTTCGCTAACTATACGTGACGAACAAAACGTCGGCTTGATATCATCTAAAAGTTTTTATTTGACGTCATACCGAGTCTATTGTTATCATACGGGACCGCAGCTAGAGTCTCGTTCTGTCAATCTGGCCGCGAATGTGACAAAGACAAACTGCTATCGCAACCTATTAGTATCGATCTGATGAATTGTCATTATAAACAGACCGTTATTGGTTCTTGAAAATCTCATGATGTCAAAATGGTCATACAGTCGGACAGCAGACTAAGAGCCAGGTATAACGGATAGGGCCCCGCTGCCGGCCCTGTCATACTTTGATACTGCCGCTTCTGCACTCTGTTGAGTTGTGGTTTCGTTCGGCTCGGTCTGACGTCGCCGTGTCGTCTGCGTTGCAGGACCTGGTGAAGTCGCATCTACTGCTGGCCGTGCGTGAAGAGGTGGACGTGCTGAAGGCCAGCATCACCAAGCTGGTGGAGAAGATCAGTGTGCTGGAGCGAGAGAACGAGGTATTGAAGGCCAACGCCACGCCAGAGGTGCTGGCACAGTTGGACACACAGCCCAGCCAGGCTCCGTCCCCCACACCCACTCCGGCGCCGCCGCCTGCCGTTTTTCTGCAGCAGCAGCAGCAAACGCTACCACAGCAGCAGCAGCAGCAGCTGCCGCTGCCCCCTCCGCCCGCGTCAGGACCATGAACCGACGGGGCAGCTGCGGTGAGCGCTTGTGAGTGTGACTGTGTGTGTGGACCTGTTGGAGAGGTGGGCAGACGTACAGAGTCAGGCCGGCTGTGGAGGCTACCAGTGTTGCATGAGGAGCCGCCGAAGGTGAGAGGGGGGACGCTTTGGCGGCGCTGTTTCCGGCTAGTGAGCTGTTTTTTTGTGTTCAGGGCGCTGTCATGTATATGTCTAATGTGTATTATCGAGTAGGTCGTTTTCGCACGCGATAGTCATGATATTTATTTTTGATCCGATGCTGGTGTGTGGGGTGCAGGCGAGAGAAGCCTGGCCGTGCCACTGCCGGACAGTTGGTGTCTCAGATGTACGCTATATGAGGGCCCGGGCTCAGTGGGTACCCTGGACTATGTTCTGCTACACTCCCTGCTTTTTGCGCCTATTGTTCTCTCCACCCCGGGAGCTATGGCTCCCCTCCGCCGGCTTTCCTGTGTAATCAATCACTTCTACGGGTTCGTGCGGTGTCGGAGGTGACTCAGAGAAACCCGCTACGGTCTGGTTCTACAGTTTAGTGAATTTTGGGGCGGTCTCGCCATACCGAGGGTTAAAGTTACGGAATGTGAAGACAGTGAAAGTGCAAGGGAGACTCGCCTGTTATCGTTTCAAGAGCAGACAACTGGAGGTGGCTGGTTTTGCTCCGCAGAGCCGGATTAGCGAGTGTCGGTCTCATCAAACCATGTAGATAATCATGCTCATTGTCACGGGTGAATGAACCGGGCGTGGCCCGGCGGAAATAGGCTGAACTGTGTGCAAATATATGATGCGCTGAATCCCGCAGCTGGTTTGTTTGCGGCTGGGATCGGTCAACAGAGCAGGCGTGAAGCACGAGGGAAGCAATTACTGCATCGCCTCCGCTTGGATGGGTGCACCAACGTCAACAACCAGACAGGCAATACACGACGGCACACACCCTGGGGCGCAGCGTCCCAAATCCCTGGGTGCTGGTGGAGAGCGACACCCGGCCAAGCTGAATTTTCCACACACTTTTGTGTTATTTGTACCAAGTATTCGACGACCTTATCAAGTGGCGTCTTTTTAGCACTATTAGGTAACTTTGGTGTATATGAACTCATAAAAATATGGTAATAATGGATTGTTTTGGTCGAATTGCTACCTAAACATGAGAATTTTGTTAAGGGTTTCAATGTACTTTCACAATATCGTAACTTTGAATTTTCCACTCGCCAGCTATATCTTCCAACATGAATTTTACACTCATCGCCCTAGTCTAAAACCAACTTTGGGACACTGCTGGGGCTGGCCCGCCACACCTGGTATGGATAACGGGCCCATTGGGAACTTGCTCGGCTCCATTGACGCTGGGGGGTCTGGGTGAACCAGTTGACCAGCGCGCTCGCTCGGCTCGACCCGCGGCAAGCTGTAGTCTTGCGGGGGAGTCGCGGGCTCGAGCACCCCCCTCTCCCAGATACAGGATTTTTGGTCTGCCCCAGCTCTAAAGCGAGAATGTATTGATGGTAGAATTTGGTCTCCATGGTAGCCAGCTCTTGTCCGCCTGTTTGTCGCACCCGTTTTTGGATAACACAGGATTTGGATGCATTGCCAAGGTCGCCGCTGACAAAGTGTTTCGACAAGCTTGAAGAGATGGAGCGGGCTGCGAGCTGCCAAGAGCCAGCTTTAGTGGCCGGACTGGACAGCAAACGGCGTGCACTCATTGTGAGTAGAATCTTCAGAGGCAAGCAAGGATCGTACTGCCACCCTACATCTACCACCGCACCTACCGCCCTATCCTGAGTTTTTTAGAAGCTGGAGAAAAAGTGTCATCCAGATTTACAACTTTTTGGCTCAGTTTTACTTCCAAGCTGGAGCCATCAACAGATGAATGATGATGTTAGGTTGGAACAAACTAGGAAAGACATAGTGAAGGTCAAATTACATTGGAATCATTAGATTACTTTAACTATTTAATCATTAATTAGCCTGACGTTTCGCTTTTACTGCTTCATCAGGGGCTCGGACACGCAAAGTGTAACATAAAACATTTCAGATGCAATTAAGAAACATGAAAGACATAGGCAAATAGCTACTCTAGAGAATCGCATCAACACAAAACAATCACATCTCACTTCGAATACGGACAGACTGTTGAAGAATAGGCGGATTGGAGAGGAGAGAGGGTAGGTGCCCTCACACCGCCGTATTGCCCCCTGAAGCGGCCCTTCAGGATGCGAATGACGTCATTCCCGCAACATGATGCAGAACCCCTGACCATGACTCATCAAAAACAGGCGACCCTCCTGTGCGCCTGGTATCCAACTGCCGAAGCGACCACACCCCTGCGGGAGATGCTGGATCTGATCGTGGTTGTCCCCAGAGATTTGGAGTTCAAGCTGTAATTGACGATTTGGTAAAAGATGGATGTAGTTTTCGTTTTGACTTACCAGTAGCAGTGATAAAAGTATGACTCCTGATTCCAAACAGACACACTGCCTTCATAGTTCTGTCACCGAGGAAGAAGGCCCTGGTTCTAGGATAATTGAGTTACGGAACTGTTTGCTCTCGCTGGTGAGAGAATGTTCGGAGCTGTTCTCAAGATGCTGCACCGGAAGGTTTTGGAATGAAAATAATAATTCAGCGTTAGTTCAAACTATTTCGAAAACTTAGAGACGCTGAAAACGGGCCAAGCATATGCTGAAAACGGACCAAGGTCATAGAGGGAAGGTCCTGAAAAAATGTGTCCTGGAAATTCGGATGAAAGGTGGTTCAAGATAATTGATCTATGACGACATGAAATTATATATACCTTGTAATGCCCGCTATAACTAACACTGTAACCACCGTTGGACGGGAAATGAGGTTTGACCTTGACATTGGAATTTGACCTTGACATTAACATGGAGTAATATTAAGTATGACGTCATAGTATAATACACCTCATACTGGGTAAAGTAATTGACGGAAACCGTTCGGGTCAATGACTTCGAAAATTCTGGTAATGTCTTGACCTGTGACCTTTGAACTTGAACTTTACCTTCATGGGAGGTAACCTTGACATCATCTCGCTTATATGGCTGTATGACGTCACTGCTTCGTCTCAAATTACAATTCAGGCGAACTGCTGCGACTGCGCGATTGTGGCGATCCCAAAACATTGGTGCAACTCTGAACGCCTATAAATATAAGATTATTGAACGATTTTCAAAATCCCTTCACCAATCGATGCGTCATTAAAATATCCAAAATGTTTTGACGGCAAACGGTTCTCCGACCTGCACGGAAAATAAGTGCGGGTTCCGAGGCCCTCTCCAGTGCGCTTTGTAACTGGGCTAAATGATACCACAATGCATAAGGACACCAAAGGGTCTCAAAGAAAGATGAGGACGATTAAGCATATCGTGTATGAAGTCTTGTGGTGCTTACGACGTCACTTATTTAGCCTTTTTCATGAAATGACGTTATAAAAGAATAAAACAGTATCTATGATACATATTGATAGCGTGAAATTGCTTATGGCTCTCTCCAGTGTCGAAAGCATGAAAACAGAATGACGACTCCTTAAATGTGAGATTATATGACAAGAAATGTGTTTGACGTCACTATATACACATTTAAGGTGCACAATGGCTTCTCGAAACCACTTACTCGTGCGATTTTTACCGGTGATTTGAATGGTGTAGATAACTTGCTCTATCTGGCCATTGAAATGATCAAAATGTACCTTTAGTAAGAATACATGATTTTGTTAAGAAGAAAACAAATAAGAAAACCATTCTTCACCAAATATCTCGAATAATGTGACAAAAACTAATATATATGATAATAATTGATCAGGTAATATGACTGTCATTTTTCTCGCTTTACTGCCCAAAAAAAGTAATTCTTAAGCAGCATCTTTATGCCGTCACTGTGCTGTAATGTGATGCAGAATTTTCATCTGGTTGTCGTTAATACGGTGCAATAATTCTTAAACAGGTAGGGAAAGTTTCATTTCTCTGTCTATAAAAATAGGTGTGGTGAAAAGCGTGAAGTGGTGCCAAAAATGTACACAGTGCGGACCAACCTATAGGTAATTGCCATGTAGTGCAAGTCCTTTCCAATCTGGGGAGTTGCTGAAGCCATCGTGAGACTGGAATCCAGTCACGCTCATGTATGCCTACAATGTAAGGCTAAGTTATGAATTTCTTAAACATCTGAAGCCGCTTTTCAACTCCCAGACGAAGTAGATAGATGGGCCGTTCCAGGACCATGTCATTCAAGAGTCAAGTCCATGGAATATAAAGAAAAGGCACAGTCAAAATATTGTCCCGCTGACTTTCAACTATGATTTCCCCCCAATTAGCACCTGCACTGGAGAGGGTCTGGCACTAACGCGCATTGGTGGTGTTTGGTGACCCCCCCCTCCCCGCCTCTCCTGAATTATCGAAAAGAAGAGGCTTGGAAAATATCAGTTTTGTGAGGGGGGTTGGAAGCCATGGTAATATACATCGAAGCCAACCCTCATTGGCCTAGGTTAGTATCTTCTAGGTCAAATGAGGTCATAAAGATCGAATGTTGGCCATGGTGGGAGCGAGCCTATCCGGAAATGTCATGATTATGCGAAAAAGTCAGAAATATACGGTAAACGGGACAGGGTCATAGATGGAAGGCAATAAAAATTGTTAACAGAAATGTTGTGATCAAAATCATTACAACCGCTTCACTAAAAAAATCACTACAAAGGCTTTGGCTGTCAAAACATCACCACCTTTAAGAACCATAGTTCTTAGATGGAATTCTGGACGTGTATACGCAGCTGAATATCGGGGCCACCATGCAAAACATCTGGCTGATGCATCGCCACTTCTGCCTGGGAGAGAAAATTGTATTGTATTCAGGTTATAGAGCGGTGCTACACATAGGCAGATCCAGGATTGCCGATCGGGGCACCTTCCCGGGGGCGCCATCCGGACCAGGGGCGCCACTTATGACCGGCAAAAGCTATCAGGTGGGCGCCAAATCCTATCGGTGGGCGCCGACTTTCGCATCCTGGGGGGTGGGAAGCGACATTTCAGGGGCGCCATCGACCTTTCAGGGGGATGCCGAGGGTCGATCGGGGGCACGTGCCCCCTTGCCCCTGGATCCGCCTATGGTGCTACATGGCTGGGAAGGTGAAGCAGACTTCTGGACAGTCCAGCTCCCTGTCGGCCATGGTCCGGGCCGTTCCCCACATCCGGGTTGTTGGAGCAAACCACCTTGTGATCCCAGTAGCCACACAGGGGATCGGGACCACCAAGTCAGCATGCAAGTCATAGGAAAAGAGTATCAGAAATATCCGGTATCCAACAGTTTCGGCATACTTCGTAGTAGTCCTCACCAACCGTTCAACAGTACATACTTTACAATACTAACCCGGAAGGGGGTATTTGAATGGAGTTCGGATATGCTTGCTGGAGGGCTAACAATAAAGTACTGTCCGATGCATATTTCTGAGATCAATCCGTGACCAGATTTGATATTTTTTGTTGAAAAAAATAGGAAGGGCACTAACAGGAAAAGAATACATCACGAAAGCAGACGAGAAGCACCGGGGTCAATGACCTTGACCTTGACTTGTGACATTTGACCTTGACCTTGACCTTCGTGTGAGGTGGCCGTGACATATATTCTCTTTTATGCGGCGTTATGACGTCGCCACTTGGTCTGTAATGCAGGCAAACTTGTGTGACCGCGCTATTGAGGATATTTCAAGATATAAGACTGTTTTTGAAAGCCTATAAGTAAATTAAGTTGTAACCGATTTTCTTTCACCAATCTTCCGCCAATCGACGTGCCATTACATTCTTGCAAGTGTAGCAAAGTAGTGTTTTTCGGCTGCGAACAGTTCTCCGGCCACCTCGGGAAAACAGGTGGAGGTCTCCAAGGCTCCTTCAGTGCGCGTTTTAAGGTGGGCCGAAGTGCACACTTCTTGAGCTGGCTAAGCAGGGATTTTGCGTGCAGGACCTAACCCAGGGAGCCCAATCCAGCCATAGTTCCTCTTCCAAAGCAAAGGAGAGATGAGCCCAACCATAATTTGCCCTCGGTAATAGCAAATCATCTTTTGTCTGTTTGGAGGGTACATACCTCGTTGAACGTGAAAGAAGGTCCCCCTGAAGAAGAAGAAAACTGTTTTCTCCGCTTTTCCAGCGATTCTTTAGGAGTAGTTCATGTAGAACTTGATTCATAGTCCAATCCCGCCAGCGCCGCCTCCACCGCTCCATGTTTTTTTAGAGCCCAAGGCGGATGTTTTTTTGACGATCCCTCCAAACGAACCGGATTGACCACTCCTGCAAATAGTGTGTCCATATAAGGAGAGCCTAAGTCAAAATTGCATAATTTTAACTTCACTCTCGGTTGATTTCTGGCACTTTAGATTTTTCGCTGAGAATTCTGGTAGTTATGCTGCAGACCACATTGGAGGTAGGTGTGGTGTAACCCGGCTGACCAGGTGGATCTATGTCGGCGGTGCGTGGTGAGGTCCTAGGTGTCCCAATGAACAAATACAGGACTCACTGATTTACTTCATGTAACCCAGCTGACCAGGTGGATCTATGTCGGAGGTGCATGGCGAGGTCCTAGGTGTCCTACTCAACAAATACAGAACTCACTGATTTACTTTATGTAACCCAGCTGACCAGGTGGATCTATGTCGGCGGTGCATGGTGAGGTCCTAGGTGTCCTAACGAACAAAGACAGGACTCACTGATTTACTTTATGTAACCCAGCTGACCAGGTGGATCTATGTCGGAGGTGCATGGCGAGGTCCTAGGTGTCCTACCCAACAAATACAGAACTCACTGATTTACTTTATGTAACCCGGCTGACCAGGTGGATCTATGTCGGCGGTGCATGGTGAGGTCCTAGGTGTCCTAACGAACAAAGACAGGACTCACTGATTTACTTTATCAGTGATTCCTGCCAAACTGAGCCTGCAAGAATTGAATTACATGACCTAAAACGGCGTCGGATATAACGGCGCCCTTTGTTCCGTCTTTTTCGGGAGGGACTATTCCTGAGCAAAGGCATCTTGGCCTGCTAAGCTGAAGGATTTGAATTGGCAAAGGTATTTTACAAAACAAATTAAAATACTGTTGCTAGAAACGCCAACCGGTGGTGAACTGCGCAGATGCACGTCGGCAAAAAGTGACGTGCAAAAACGGCGAGTGTCGATTCCCGCTGATGATGGCTGGTTTTGTGACGGTGGGCCACCGCCCAACTTGTTTACCGTTGGACTCTGAGACCTGCTCAAATATACAGTATGCGGCACTCAGACTGTGCGCTGTGCAGGTCGCCGCCTCTCAGAGAATGCTCATCTTTCTTGACAGGGATAAGCCGGATAACTGTATAACTGTGGAGGATCTGGATGACGAGATCAAGGGGATTTCCATCAGATGAGTTGTGTCACATGTGGAGCTATTAGTAGGATCTGGGGATGGATACGAGGGGAGGGGCGCTGGGGACAATCACCCATCCACCTTGGCCCGCCGGGCTATCAGCGCGGAGCCCGGCCGACTGTTCCAAACTGTTGCGTGCCCAGGGATGGTTTATTTATTTCGCAAGGTGCACGGACTCCCAGAGTTGTGTGGGCTCCGAAATGGGACTAGTCTTAATCCAAAGATGTGCAGGCCCTCTGTGTCCACCGGGATACGCGAGGAAGTTACCAGCACGGCAATATGCGCAGGCTGCCGATTTTACGTAGACTCTCTGCATGGCGCGTGCTCCCGCCCAAAGTTGCATGAGCTCTCTCGAGCCATGGATGATGTAAAGCCTACACCCACACCCACAAGGGTCTCTTCAGCTTCGATGATGCGGTTGTAAGTTGCTTGTTTAGTGGCGTCTCGAGTGGCTTTCTCCCAGCGCTCGCCGATCTGTCTGGATTTCCTTTGCAAAGAGCTGTTCGACGCTCGGAAAGCCAAGTTCGCCTAGTGTGACTGACCTCCCGATACCGATCCTAGCTACTTGTTCGGTCTTTGACCTGGTCTCCATGGCCAAATTGCGATCCGTATTGGACTGCCAATCCACTCCATGAAGGGATATTTCCCCAGCATCATAGCGCGGAGTGTGCTAAATTGCTGGTGAAATAGCACATTAAGGAGTCAATGACTCCATTGCCATTCTGATCGGCGGTCCCATCCGGATCGTATTCTGCCCCATGGAAACTAAGCCTGTATTGGGTGATCCGTGCAGGATGCCATGTCTACTGCCTAGTGAGCTGGTGATCTTCACAGGCTCGCAGCAGTAGTCCTATAAACGGCAATGCCATTCTCTTTATCACCCGCCCAGGTGGGCCTCCGAGACACCTTCGCCATGGTGGGGGTGTTCAAACACCCCCTCCCCCACGAACTCGGCTCCTATTCGGGAAAGCAAAAAACGCGAACGATGGTGGATAGCTCATACAAAGTGATGAACAAAACTACACAAGTCACTTTTTGCCTCAGTTCAATATTGAGGTCATGACAGGTCTACAAAGGTGGAATGATAGAGAAGAGTTTTGGGGCTTTAGCGTCTGACAGAGTTGAGTTAGAATCATTTTAAGGGACCATTCGCTTCTCCTCGTTACGGCGAATTGAATTATGTGTAACATGATTACACTAGACCAAAGCAGAAAAATGGCCTGAGCTGAGGTCAGGTCAAGGTCACTTTCTGGCCTAGCATAGTCAATATGCAGATCAATCGACTCGCAATAGCACGATAAAACTAATGGTGTCAAAATAAAAGTTGTATCGTCATTTCCTGCAAAGTTATTGACCAAAATCTGAAAATCTGCTTAAGTGGCCCAAATGACCTCTCAGAGGTCACGGGTAAAAAATTGTGACATTGACCTAGAAAGGGGCCCAGAATAGTACAATTTGGAGAATATGAAGATATTACCAGCTTTATCTACGCACAAATAGCCTAATTCCTGTTTTCCCCATGCATTTCCAATGTAGAGGTCATGATCCGTATCTGACCTTGGGTCATCGATATGGAAAATCCCAGAATACCAGTTGTAGTACTCAGTGGGCCCATTATGTAGTATGAGTTTGATTTCGATAGATTCACCCTTTCTTTCTTATGCCACCTTAAATGTTTTTGTAGGTGAGATCACTTGACCTGCACTAGTGACCTGACCTGAGATGACCCAACCTTAGAATTTTGGGGGAAAATTGCAGAATTGATCAAGGAAAAGGTGTGCCAGATATGATGGCGCTTCCCTCCGCCGTTTTTTTGTGCCATCGCAAAAAACGAGGGGCTGTTCAAAAAAACCCCACCCGGTTAAGGGTTATTATTGTTATGAAGCATGGTAGTTAATACTCTAATCATTGTGTATGCGAAAATATGTTTTGTTCTGGTTGGGAGCCCTTGCAATAACCTGAGGGGCCACACCATCATTATCACTGTGTAGCGCAAATTTGATGAGATGAACCTAGAGCAAAGATAAATTTTCTCAGCATACACCCGCTATACCGTGTAGAGCGACGTTGCTGCAGTGCTACATACACTCTTGGTTTCTGTATGCGTCCGTCTGTATTTTCACTCTGGCGTTGGTGGCGATTTGTCTTTTTTGTAGCCTATTTAGTTCCATCGGCTTCTTCAGCCAAAGATCAAGTCATCATATGAAATTGGGTATGTCGGCCTCGTCCTGTTTGAACTGTGTGTGTAATATTTTGTAGATTAGATGTCGCTGTACCGGCTATAAGAACAATGTGTTGGGTATTTTTAGGTAACTGGAAGGCCTCAGCCTATGTATTATGGTATTTTTAGGTAACTGGAAGGCCTTAGCCTATATCTTATGGTATTCTGTCCTAAAAACATGGAATTGTGGTAAAGGTCATAAGAAAATGTGTATATTCTAATTCTCGCCTGAATCCTTCGCCAGCACAGCTTGTTACAGAACTTTTTAGCGAAAATATGACTGGACTTGCAAAGCCATGACAGGCACCTACGGGATGGACCGTCAGGCAAAAATTCGTGCCCCTGGGTCATTTTCTGGACCCAGGCTTTTTTGTCCGATGGTTTAAACGTACACTGTTTAAAAGTCGATAGATTTCGCAGTGCTGAGCCGAAAAGTATGATTATAGGTTGATAAGATGTTCAATGACCAGCCTCCTCGAATCCTGGATGCAAAATGAAGCTTATACACTGAGATTGTATATTCAGGCTCAGCTCTTTAACAGAATCCTCATAACACGGTGGAAAGAATTACCTCAGGTTCGAATTCGAGGCCTTGCTACACTATGACCAATAATTTGTAGTTTTATGTATTGCGTTATACCTAAGGATTCCGATGAGGAACTATGTCCAAACTTATCATATTTGTGTATTAACTCCATTTTTCATCCAGAATTCCAGGATCCAGGCTATTGAACTTCTAATCAACGAATAACGTTTAAATGTCATCAGTAATTGATGTTGGACTAATGCAGCCATAAAATACAACAAGCGAAAAAGGGCTGGTAAATATCGAATTGTCGTTATAGATAATAACTTTTAAACCTCTAAAAAGAACAAATATGCTTGAGCCATCCTATTTGTACCAAGGAAATGAGAACCATCCAAGTGGGTGAAATGTTGCAGCAAAGCCACCGGGCTGCAGATAGCAGTTTTATCGCGTGGAAAGCCCTGCTCCCCCCTCCCCGCAGCGGACGTGAGCGGCGATGACTACGAGTCAGAGTCCGGGAGCTATATATGGAGGAGAGTCACTGCGCACTGACTCTGCGATGACATCACCCGGGGCGGGGGAGGGGGGAGGGGAGGAGCTCAGCTGCAGACTATCTTCCGCGATGGCGCCAGCTTTGTGTGAGCAAATACAAACTGTAGCCTGCAGCGTTAGAGCCAGGGATGTTCCCTTCCCGTATTTGAACTAAGACATGAAAGTTTGTTATTATATTGAGCCAGTTTGTTTAAGTCATTTGGTTTATGTGCTAAGTTTTGGCTATGACTGATAAAGAATGTCTCTTTTCATACAGGTAAAACATAATTAGCGAGTGATAATATCCTAAAACATCACTCAAGTCCTTGACGGATCATTATTATAATTCCACTCGCATAAACGAACTATTGATATTGTTTACCCTTATGACCAAATCACCTACTATATATATATATATATATATATATATATTATAACAAAAAAATCCCGTTCAGATTTGGATTGCCGCTATTTGTCGCTTAGATTGGGTGGACCTGAAGCCAGCCAGTCGCCGTGTCAGACAGCACCCTGTCCCGACGCCGTGACTCTAACTCGGGAGTCAGGCTTTCCCTCGTTGCCGGCGCCTGGGCCGGCTTCCAGCCGGCTGCGAACCGGTCGCCGCCCAGCCAAACCTGTCCCGGCGGCACCGCCTCCTGCACGGATCAATATGCAGTGACGGCGCGACGGCTCGCTCAGCTGGGAGGCTGCTCTCCACGGCGGCGGCGGGGTACCACCGCCCGTGTGCTGGAAATGTACCCGCCAGCGCACGTCGATTGCTTATCACTAGAGCGTAAAACTCATGATAATAGAAATTGTATTTTTAGATGATGTCTGAAATATGAAAAGGGCTAGGAAGCCCATTTTACACTCAATGGAGAGGTTGAAAACAATGGTAAAATCTTTTAACAAGCCCTCGAAAAGTTAACTGCTGTGCAATTTTTTCGCAGCCTTATTCTTCCTGTATGCACTCTTTATGTCATTTTGCTGACCGAACACAAATGTAAACCGGTTTATAAAACGTCAGCAGATTATTCCCATGTGCGGGGAAACAGTTGGCAGCTGTACTGGCGGCCCCGGGACCAGGTTTGACCTCCAGCAGCCGGTCATGAGCGACTTGGCAGAGGATGGCTGCACCGCCCCCGTGAGGAAGACATCTGCACAGACGCGGGGTGCTTATCGCTGCAGTCTGCAGAGTGCAGGATGGCCATCAGGTAGCATCCGAGCCTGTCCGCAGTTCTGCACCAATGACAGGAATCCGGGCAGCTGCGATGCGGAGTATGTTGGTTGTCTTTGCTTCAGATTTTGAGACTTAACCCGCGCCCCACCGGGGTCCGGCGCCACCTTCGCCCCACCGGGGGCCATCGATGGCCCCCTAACTCCGAAAATATGGGCGTTAGCGCAAATCTGCAAGTGCGTGAAAGCTCGCGTGAATTCGTAGATTACTTCGCATGTTTTAGTGCTCAGGTCAATGGTTTGACCTGGGTCAATTAGGTCAAGATCGGCTATTTTACTCAAATATGCAATGATTAAGCAAACTGGGCATAACTCTTATGTATTAGAGCTATTGAGGCCTGGTAAGTACATTTGATAGCAAATTGCCAGTACTTTTTCCGCTATGTGGAACGTAAAGACCTCCCGCCAGTGGTTTGACCGCCAGAGGTCCTCGTGACCTAATATGACCTGGTCACGAAGGTCAAAAGTGACCTTGCCGTATATCAAATGAAAGCCAGTGACAAGACAAACACGATGGTGTTTGTTTCACCGTCTAGCTAATTAGGTCAAAGTTTTGTCCAAATACTGTGTTTGACCTCTGGTGACTTGGATGACCTTGGAAAGTCAAGGGCAAATATGACCCTGGGATCCGTGAAGGGTGTCCAAAACGTTGTTCTGAGCAGTCTGAGTATTTGCAATCATTTTGTGGCTTTTATATCATGAAATAGCTTTTCCCATGCTTTGTCAATGGGGGGTCGCCTGTGACCTGACCTCAAGGCACGAAATCGAAAATCCCGGATTACCTTGTGACCCTGGAGGGGTCATGAGTGTGGAAGTTTAATTGATCGACTTTGAAATGTGCTCTTCGGCTCTAAGGTGAAGTGAGGTGACCTTGGTTGACCTTGTCTGGTGACCTGACCTTGGGTGACCCGGGGTAAAATTTCAGGGATGATGGGAAATGATGCAGTGGAGGTGGCCCTCACCGCGGTGCTGCGCCTGTTTTTTGCTATCCCGGAAAACCTTGGGGTCTGCCTGGGTTAAGACTGCACCGGTATCATTGTGTATATGCAGGGGCGGATACAGGTTGTCAGTTTGGGGGAGAGCTAGGGGCTACCTTCTACCACCTTTACCTTGAATAACCTCTTATTACTTGATTTCTATGAGCACTCAATTTTTCTTTTGTTTGTTTTGGGGGCTTGAGCCCCTAACCCCGTCTTGAATAGACCAATGATTTTATGTATTTAGAGCAAAGCAGTTTCAGATATCGAAGCTTGACCTCTGGGATTATGTGACTGGGGAGTATAAAATGTTTCCTATGAAGTTCAGCGTAAGACCAGTGGTGGTCTCAGACCACTCTCAGGCAAATCGTCCCGAGTCGCGGCAGAGCGGGGACTGGGCATACTGCCACCACCCAGCCGCCTTCCGAAATGCCGGCCAATGGTTCAATACTCGGTAAGGGGAGTATCCCACCTTTATAATAGGTCTCAAACTAAAATAGCATCTTTGTAGAGCGTGCCGAAAAATTAATATTGGCATATTTCATATTTCAGCCAAAGCTGTCTAGTAAATTTACGCTGACTTAAAAGTTAAACAAGGATCCTTAGACTCTAATCCAAACCCTAAAGGAATCACATTCCATGTTGTGTCAGAAATTCGATTGGTCTAATTCGTAGCTTTGTGACTGTATGCATGATAAATTTTAACCATGACAACGCTGTCGCAACGTTGACGTGCTGTGAGTGGCACCTTAGCAGCCAGCCTTGGACTTATGCGTGATACTCAGGTAAACCCCAAGTGAGCAACATTCTGTTTTCACGACATTTTAAATTGCAAGAAAAGAATATATTTTTGTTCTGAGCGATTGAACGTGTAAACAAAATGTGGGGGTAAAGTCTACCATTTTGACACTCTAAATGATGACAGCCGAAGGTGTGAAATGACAAAATTAGCCGACATGTTTACTCCAGACCAATAACGAATAAACCAACGAAATTGTTACCTGTTATTTGAACTCGCAATGTTTTTAGCAACTAGGTTGGTTCAGGATTATCCATTGGTATCCTACTAACGCAAAGCTTGCGACATTTTGAGCCTGGTCTGTTGACATATTTATGGTTTGCATTTTTAATGGTGACACACTGACACTTTTGACCCGTGAAAATGTAGTTTCCATATTTCCAGACTCACGGTGTCCATAGTCCGTCAGAGGCCGTACCCCAGGAAATTACGTGGCGATGATGCTCCTGGTTTCAAAGACCAGCACATTTATTCGTCTTGTATCCATGGCTACCTTTTTGCACCCATTTTCATGTGATTCGCAACAAAGTACCGAATTTTTGCGTGGTTAGAGCCCCCTCCGTCGCATTTTGTCTTGTCCAGTAACCCGTCACGCCCAATTGAAATATGCTGCCCCCTCCATCAGCCTGCCGCCCACCTTCGTCAGCCCACCGCCCCCTTCGTCAGCCGACCTCCCCAGACAAAAATCCTGGGTGCGGGACTGTATGTACATATGCGTTTGCTTTACGTTTCAACGATCCTGTAAAGACCAATTGTAATGAAATTTGTATGAATGGTTGGTGTGGTTAGTAATAGTTTGGGTTTTACGTAAAACATTCTTCTCCAGTTCGAGCGATATGGGCTAGGAAGCTGAAGTTTTGACCACATTTCTCACATTGCAGAACTGAAGGCGAAACGCAGCCGTGTGTTCTTTCAACACACCGACACACACGCACACACACACAAAAACACACGCACAGGAGATAAAGAGAGAGAGAGAGAGAGAGAGAGAGAGAGAGAGAGAGAGAGAGAGAGAGAGCCTAGTTTACTTGGCTACATTTGCGTGTACAAGCAGAAATATCTGCACAGCAGGCACCATCCAATGAAAACCCTGTGGTCACCCGTCCGATAAAAACCCCGTGGCTGGAAACCTACACTGACGCGTCATGACTACGCGAGCCGTCATGACGGCTCTCACGGTTTAGGTATAGGCTGCCTTTGTTGTACGTTTTCAGAGTTCAGCTTTATCGGCCTCGGTCAGCCCTATTGTCATTATTCTCCTTCATATCTGAGAGGGAGGAGGGGAGAGAGTTTCCTTTCGCCCAGTACCCGTTATCAGAAGTATCAACTAAGACGGCCTTTTCAAGCCTTACCGATTCAGAAGACCTGGGATTCGGGTGATTTATTATACACTTATTTCATTATGTATGAATTCGGTGCAAAAACTTCCGTCACTCTTAGTCTCAAACCAGCCAACGTTGTGGCTGAATATAGAGAAGTCTCACGCGTCATAATCTATTGTGTCCTGGGTCCAACTGATAGATACTCGGCAATAATTTTGAGTTTTATTAAGCCACGCAGAGTTGCAGGCCTGCAGAGCCGGCCAATACCACCTGACCGGCTCCCAGCAGGAAATTGTCGAGTCCAACTCCTCGAATTACTTTCTAGCTGGGTTCAGTGTTCATAAGAAGTAATCCACATTGAAAAATAGTGGAAATCAATAAGATTTTGTGTTTGTGGAGATTTCCAGCAGAATTATTTGCCGGAGTCAACGTCGACTTCGACATCAAGACATCACACCGACTTTGACTCCGGGTTTTGTCTTTGGCATTTATAGCATCACAAAACATGTCCAAAGACATAAAATATTTAGTTCCAATGATAATTGTTGGGTTTAACGACGCACTGAAACCACCAAGGTTATACCGCGCTGCCAACTCTCAATCTGTTGTGAGGCATTTGGGGGATCAGAACGACTTATTCAGAGGCTCAGCTATGAATTGAGCCCGGGACCGGTGACTTAAGAGATTTGATACTATCAACTAAGCCACCCATCCTCCTAATTATCTGGTTCCAAATCTACTGGAGACAGACTATGACTTGGTTTGCAAAAGAAGGCGTTCACTGCACCTATTGTATAAAACCGCTCGGAGTCGATCCCGTAGTCGACAACTGACGCCACGGCCCTGGTGTCACTTGAAGATAACACTTTCCTAATTTAATATAAAAAAATTAAATAATGCGTACGGAAATTTTAATTCCAGAAGTGAGATATGCCATAAATTAGCCAAAACATACATATAAGCAGATGCGGAAGCCAAAGGCACACCGAGTGGTGTTTAATTCGAGCGTTGCCCCCTACTTCCAAGAAAATCACTTCCCTTTAGCCATTTTTAGACAAATTTCTTTGAAAGCACTGTTTTAAGACTTTGCCTGGATTATTCTCCCCCAAACACTTCGTTAAGATCCACTCCTGTTAGAAACATAAAATATAATTATTCCTGCAGAAACCTGTCGATAAATTTCAAAAGAAGCAGACGGGACAGTGAGTGTGAGAGCTCCTGTCTAAGACAAATTTATTGAATTCGGTGGGCTCCTTACTTTAGAAAAATTCATCAACGTGCTAAACTGATTAAAATTGAACTAACGGTTTCAATATAACTTCAATATACTCGCCCTGCTCATCGCCTACCTTCTTTCTCAAGATCCGCTCTTTTAGCTTCAAACGTCATAGTTCGCTGACTCTCCGAGAACATTGTAAAATGATTGCTCAACAACAATCACAAACCTTAACTACAGCTGAATGATTAGTTATCGCTAAATATATGGCCAAGATGGGGCATATGCCTTTACTCTTTCACCATCAACCGCAAAAGAGCACATTTTGCTCTTATTTGTAAAATCGATACCACTTCATCAGTGCCAAAATATCAGATCGAGTTGCGCACAAAAGCCCTAATCTTCCCAAGGGCGAAAGAGTTGGCACCTCCAAAATTTTCTTCTCCCCTGCCAGCGAGAACGCGCAAACAGCATATATTTGAAGACTCAGGGTTACCCATTGTTAAAGACAATCAGGAAATGTTTGTGTGAAGTATTCCCTCGCCTAAACTGTGTTGAAGTGGCTTAAACAGTGTATGGGGCTTGCCTGAAGCGAAACATGAAAGCAAATTGAACCCGAAAAAGTAAGGCAAATTTTCAGTCTGGGAGTGTGCGCCAGGTAAGTAGCGAGCCTCCCATAGATAAAGGGTCGGCTCCTGCACATTACTGACGTGGTTAAGCTTTCTCTGCAAGGCAATAACTAAAGCCTAAATTATCAACATTTATAGACATAAAAAGTGCTGATATGAGTGGAAATTCGGCAAGTATACCTAATGCTGCTCAGTGTGCCCGTTTACTTTAGAAAAATGTTTGGGATATTTTTGCAGAAGTATGTACGCAAACCACAAAGTTTAAAAAATTATGTTTTCAAACCCTGAAACATTTAAGCGTCTACCATACAGACAAAGATTAGAGAGGTCGAGTGCATACGATGTCCACAAATAGAATGCCCCTGTGGACTGCGGCGGTGTTTATTGGGGCCGTTAGGTGTATGCAGTGCCGTAATCTCAGCTCTATCGGAAGCCTTGAGATGGCTTATCGTAACCTCGGTACGGTGAAGTGACCTTTGCTGCTGTGCAGTTAGCACGCAGTTACCACTTTTCGTTGGCCTCGATGGGGTGTGAGGCAGCTCCCGGGACCTGACTGGGAGGGATGACGTCATAATGGCGTCAGGACCTGAACCGTTGGCCACTTCCTTCCTGAATAGCTGCTATCGCGTTGGGTTAGTCCCAGGGACTGGGTGGACGGCCGCTGCCGTCATTCGGGAGAGACAGGTGTGGATGGGCGCCACAGGTTATGGCCCCAGGTGTAACTGCGACGCATAGCCCCCTTCGCCATCATTCAAGAAGTGTGATTGGAGCAGTCCTTTATGGGCGCTCTGTGGTCGCGCGAGCCTTGAACTATATACATTTTGTGACTCCCAGTGTGCTTCCGGCTCCGCTTAACCCTCGCCCCACCGGGGGGCCATCATGGCCCCCTAAGGTTTCCGGGATAGCAGAAAACGACGAGGCGCAGCACCGCGGTTGAGGGCTCTACCTCTCACTGCATCATTTTCCATCATCCCTGAAATTTTTCCGGGTCACCCAAGGTAGGTCACCAGACGAGGTCACCAAGGTCACCTACTTCACCTTTAGAGCTCTGTAGAGCTACATTTAAGTCGATCGATTTGAAACTTCCTACACATCATGACCCCCAGGGTCTACAGGTGTATATCCGGGATTTTCGATTTCGTGCCTGAGGTCGGTCACGGGCGACCTCTCCCATTGGAAAGCATGGGGAAAACCTTTTCTGATATAAAGCCACAAAAATGATTGCAATACTCGATTGTCAGAACAACGTTTTTGGACACCCTTTCCGGATCCCGGGTCATATTTGCCTTGATTTTCCAGGTCATCGGTACCAGGGTCAAAACAGTATTTTGACATAACTTTTGACCTAATTGGCTAGGCGGTGAAACAAACACCATCGTGTTTGTCTTGTCACTGGCTTTCATTTGATATACGGGGTCACTTTTGACCTTTCGTGACCTAGGTCATATTAGGTCACGAGGTGACCTCTGGCGGTCAAACCACTGGGGGAGGTCTTTAGTTCCACATAGCGGAAAAGTACTGGCAATTTGTATAAATGTACTTTACCAGGCCTCATAGCTCTAATGACTAGAGTTTGCCCAGTTGGCTTATCTTGCTATTTGGTGATGCATCTTGACCTATTTGCTCTGGGGTACCATTGCCTGGCCTAAACATGGTATTCTTTTTCCGCGCTTTTTTGCACTTTGATTTGGTAACGCCCTTTTTCGTTAGAGGGGGCTTCCCTGCCCGTTAATGTCACAGTCTTCTGTCGAAGAATATTGACAGGTCTGGTAAAATGTGTTACCCTCATGAGTCTGGGCGATTCCAGAGTCATTGGTGACGCATCCTGCATGGGTGAATCCAAGAAATTGAAGAAATGAGTAGAAAACTGTTGAATTTCGAGTCTGCTTTAGAGTTTTATTATAATTTTAAAGTCATCTCACTCCAACACTCTGGATCTAGAGGATATATCCAGCCGTGCTTACCTAGCATAGTAATTCTATGCTGTTTACAATATTTAGGAACACATTTCTTTCAATGGGGACTCGATATTTCACTATAGACTATATTTTTTTCAAATTGCAGGTCTAAGATATTGCAGACCTCAATCAGTTTGTTTAATGCTTTTTTTGATGCTGGCATTGTTTGTTCTGTTTGCCCCAAGCCCGTCATGAAATGCGAAAAGTAAATTTGAAGACGTTAAATTTGAGTGAATTTCAGCATACTTGTTATCGTTTTTTTTGAGTTCATAGAATTAGCTTTAAAAGACTGCAAATATTCTTGTATCTATCACACATTTTCGTAAGCTTTTCTTCGACCCTCCATTTAACTTACTATTAAGTCATTCATAAAGAATTTGTTTGGAAAAGGAAGAATAAAAAAGAAGCACCTTCGACTCCCTTCTGTTAAGTAGAAGTAAACATCGTCCAAAGGCATCGTTGCTTAACATCCCACAACGTAAAAACCACAACGAAGATGCCGCCTTACCACATCTGTGTCTGCTCAATGCTCCGCATCTGTCTCTGCTCAATGCCCCGCATCTGTGTCTGCTCAATGCCCCACATCTGTGTCTGCTCAATGCCCTACATTTCACACCGTGTCTCAGAAAGCGTAAACTTCCTTGCTCTGAGACCAGACCGACAGGAAGTGTTGAGATTATAAGCCCCAAGGAAGGAAGGGCGCCCAGGCATCTAAAGACCAAGGGCACACTTTTGTAAGTAAATAACAACGTCTCGCGGCATACGCCAGCCCGTATTACGCCCATAATACGCAGGTCTGGCGCCTCAGACACTGCTGTGAACGTGGAGGCATCCGGTTTCAGACATTGTTGAAACACGGAAATGCCTACCATAGAATTAACTAGGTAGGAGTCTTCTGCTTTATCCCTGTCTGAGAGAGGAATTTATCCTAATCTTGCATAAGCACGTTTCTGTTTACTATTAAAGAGCAAATTCAAAGATTTCATATAAACAGTTTTCATCAGTTTTTTAGTTAAAACAGAAAAGTACACCATAAATATGTAGCCTCAGAGGTTGAAATGTCGGAGTGTCAACAACTAAGGTCACAGGCGGATCCAGGATTGTCGATGGAGGAGGAGGGGGGCATATGCTCGTGGGAGTCACCATCCGAATCTTGAGAGGCTAAGTATCTCTAGTGGGCGCCAAATCCTATTGTTGGGCACCGATGCTCTCAGTCTGGGGAGTAGGGACATTTCAGGGCGTCTCTATCGACCATTTTAGGTGGCACCAAGGGTAGATGGGGAGGGGGAAGCTGCCCCCATTTTTCCAGGTCTGGATTTGCCTATGGCATAGGTATCACTAAAACAATTGTTTGGTACCAAATAATGAATTTACCATCAGACGCTCTGAACCATTCTAAAATCTCTAAATGTCAAGAAGTGTATGGATCAACTGAGCGTCAATTCCACCCACACCAGCGGCTAACCACCTAACTCCGCATGCCGAGGCGAGCACAATCCTGCCACCCACGGCGGCTAGCCATCTAATTCTATTGCCGAGCGCACCGCTTATTAAAATCGTAATTGGGATTCTAACGCCGAAAAGAGCCAATGATAGTTCATATGCAATGGAATAAAGTCAAAGTTGTTGGTTCCAATAGCCTCTAAAGCCCTGAAGCTGAAGGTTTCTGAAACCTGAAGGGCCTGTGCTTTTGAGCGAAGCTGAACCCTGACGTTGAAACTGAATGGAATCAGATGTGGCTGACAACTGAATTGAACCACTGCTGGACAGGTATCAGGGAAAGATGGAATACCGATAAAAGGCAGTGGAATACCGATAAAAGGCAGATGGCTGGAAGTTCTTTCCTTTATCCAGGTGCTTTCCAATCAATGTCGGAGGGTTCCAGAATACGTATCTAATTACATCTAAAATGGCCAAGTACTGAAATGATTATTTTCTTTAAAAACACATGAAGTGAATATTGACCCATTAGTGGTCAAAATTATTATATATGTTACAGGGAAAGTCCGAAATCCCCAGGGAGTTCGTGAACTCCCGGATTTCGCACTTTCCCTGTAACATATACATCAATAACATACTGGCAAGCAGCCTTTTTGAGATTATCTTTCTTGCTTGTCTCCCAGTCAAATTATTTAGGCGTCACCGTGCAGGAGCCAATCGCCAGCAGTCTTTCTGGCTGCCGATACCACCTGTAATAGGTGGTTTTTAAAGCCATTGGCTTACAACGTGCTATATTGATATATGCCGCCCGTAATTAATTGTTGGGGCTTACCGACGCACCAACTGCCAGGGGCATACGGCGTCGCCAACTCTCACCCTGTTGGAAGGGATTTGGGGGATCAGATCAACTTATTTAGAGGTTCCGCCGGGACTTGAACTCGGGACCAGTGGCTTAGAAGACAGGGTTATTGTCTTCTGAGCCACCATCCCCCTGATATATCCCGTGTTTTTCTGAAATTGTCTATTCGTAGGATGGCTAGTGGTTACAGCTTCTTGGGAAAATGAACATGCAAAAGGGATGAAGAGGTCCTGCGCTATACCATACGGCGGTGAACGGTTCTATTTTCCGCTGGTGCACTTTCAAGGTTCTGGTAAAACGGAGTGGTGTGATAAAAGTGCGGTACGTAAGAATAATATTTTCGTAGGTTCACTATTTTTTAAATAAAAACCGTTATAACTGAAATCGATCGGATTTTATACGAAATACTTTTGATTGTAGTGATGGATTTACACCTGCACACGGAGGGGTGGGGGAGGGAGTACGAGATAAAAAATCGTGGAAACGGTGTTTTTTAACACGCGCATTACGGTCTGATTTAGATAAGATTGAAAGTGTGAAAAGGTAAAGGTTGTGATCACTTTCATAAAATTTGACATTTTTATAATTTAAGGTACGAGGTAAAATGGTTAGGGATAAATGTAAAATTAAGTGATAATTAATAAGTAAAATAGAGAAACATTAACTATATAATTTTAAAGGCGAATAATATATATAATTTACTTGTATAAATATAACTAGTGTGTAATATAAAAGATATATTGAATGAAGCGGATGAGTAAATAAATGATTGGTTATAAAAGTATATAATTAATAAAAAAATACATATGTAATATATGAAGGATTTATTAATTTATGTATATATAATAATTAAATTAGAAAAATAAGAGGTTAAGAGAAGAGGCAATTTTGGGTTTCGAGGCAAAAGCTCTTTCGCCCTCTCCCCTGGATCCACCAGTAATTGCTTCTAACATTGTTTTATGGTATTTTGAAAAGAAAAGGAAACTGGTATACCTTTAGCTTATTTTGACTGAAACTGTTTCCAAAATATCTAAAAGTCAGAACTTCTTAGTGTTTTTCATGCACGAGGACAGGATGATTCCACACACTACTACCAGTTACATGTTCCGAGGCACGGCAGCACTTCACAAAAATCCCGAAAATGAATATTATCTTTTTGAAATCTCTCTCCCAAATTCATGGCAAAACTTGCCACAATTAATTCAAATTCCCTCTATGGAAAGCTTTGTAAGCTGAAACCCAAGCACCAAACAAGTAGCGCATTAAAGATCATTCCAATAATAAGCAGACATTAGCACCTCCGCGCTGTCCATTGATAACCATACCAATTGCGCACCAGCAGGAGCTGCCGCGGTGGAAACCCTACAGCTTACAGCTCCACCAGGCCCGCGCTAATCTCGGCGGCCAGCCGGTGTTCCCGCCGGAGGTTGACCCAGTTGTGTTTAGGAGCGGCCTTGGCAAATGGCTCCACCGCCAACTCCCGCCCGTGGCACCCTCATGACAGGAGAGGGGAGGGGTTACCAAGCGTCAAGCGAGAGAACAGCGCCCAGGCGCGGACTGAGGAACGGCTGCTTTCCTCCTACTTGCGGGCGGACGCGGAGGCACGCGAGTACACTGTTGAGAATGAATAGCTCTGACACAGGAAAAACGCTTGCTGAATGTTAGATGATTTTCCTTGGTTCATCCTGTGGGGTAGTCCATGAAGTAATTACGCTACGCAGGACTCGCAGAGCCGGAACGGGGTGGAGATCTCTTTTCAAACCAGAGAGGAGGTCCCAGACCCGGTCCGCTGCAAACAGGCGTCGATTTTTGACAATGGCTCGAGGTGCCCACATTGGCAGAACAAACTTATAACGCCTATATAGAAAGGTTATGCAAATTTTTAAATTCAATGTAACTATCGTTGAACAAACTCATACTACTGTACAAACGCATAACGTTCGACTATTTGGTTGCATCTTCCCTGTCGACCGCAGACCCTGTTCGACTATTTTAGCCCTCCTCTCCAAGTGCCTCTCCGACAAAATCCTAAACCTGTTACTTCCCGTGCAAACTTAAAACGCTTGCCCCTAAAAGAATTGAAAAACCTTAAATCGGCCAGAGATGAGCCTCTTAAAAGCTCTAAAAGGCACTCACAGAATTAATTCAGGCCAAAAGCTCAGCAAGAGCTTCAGCGTGGAGAGCGCACCGCATCCGATGGGCACTCTTTGCCAAAATGGGCAATTTGCTGTGACCTCAAGCTATATATATTTTCTGGGTATATCTGCACGTAGGGAAGACCAGGGCAAAACGGACTTTGGGGCAAAACGTATTTTCGCTATTTTGGTATGTTACTGGTGTTTTTATCTAGATTTGAGAGAATGAACTACTGCTTTAGACAAAGGACAACAGATTATAGCGTGTTTGTCGTCAGTTAGCGGCATCATTTCGACGTGGGCTGGCTGGAGAGGACTTTCCTGTAAGAATTACGAAATTTACAAGTTTTAAATCCTCGTTTTTTCAAGTGACAAACTGAGTTCAGTTCTGATGGTGATATGTCTGAATAAGTGGCAGTGTAGGCTTACGGTAAGGGGTGATTTCAAATCTTAAAGCGTGCTATTTTTTCCGACACTTAAAAACTTGAATCGGAGTAGCTATGGGGGAAAATGAAAGGGGCAAAATGGACTAAAGACTTAAAATGTTCTGATGGTCTGCTTTACCCCAATCACCTAGGATAATGTGCTGTGTAGTTTGTTTTTGTGGTAAGGTCAAAGAAACAGCGAGAAAAAGGCGGGTCCAGGCTGGGGCCAGTCTTGTGTCAAAGTGAAAGCAAGATAAAATGTTCACTCAATTAAAACGCGCATTGACGGGGGCGGGTACCCGCCCCTCGGGTTTTTCGGAGACAGCAGAAAAACGGCAGCGCGCAGCGCCGCCGTACTTGGTATACCTTTTCCCTCATCATTTTTGCAACTTCTGTGAAAATTTAAGGGTTAGGTCATCTCAGGTCAGGTCACCAGTAGAGGTCAAGTGACCCGACCTAAAAAAAGTTTAAGATAGCATAAGTCGGAGCAGGGTGAACTTATCCAATTGAAACTTATATCACATAATGCGCTCACCGAGTTCTCTAAAATGTGTTCCGGTATTTTTGATATCGATGACCTAAGGTCAGGTACGAAGCATGACCTCTCCATTGGTAATACATGGGAAATATGGTTTTTACTGAATAACTCGATAACAGGTGGTGGTAGAGCGTTTATTTTAGCTTCATTAGACTCGCCTTGGCTTTGCGGTTCTAATGATATGAATTTTATATAATTTGACCCTGACCTGACCTCAGGTCAGGTCAAATCTTTGATTTGACCTAGCAAGGTCAAATCATGTATCATTCGATTTGGCTTGCTGCGAGGATTCATAAAGTTCAAGACGTTTTGCTCTATCTTTACTTGTTCAGATGTAATGGCCGAAAAACTTAATTTACATGTTATCCCTATGACGGCATGTGATGGCATGTTTTTGACCTCTGGTGACCTTAAATGTGATCTGAAAAAAATGGTTTCAAATATTTTCGATGGAGAAGCGGATGGGCTACCCAACGCCGTTTACCGTTTTTTGCTACCTACCGTGGTTCTCGAGATCTTAGGGGGCGGGTACCCGCCCCCTCGTCAATCCGAAGGTGGCTCAGACCCCCGTCAATGCGCGTGTTAATAGATGTTGACGCCTTAACGAAAATATTATGTTGTTTTGCCATATTACACAGGCTGCCAGGGATGTGGATTTATACATCTCTGGGGGTGCCCGGGCAAAGCCCAATGACAGCAGGTCATATGGTCTCCGTTTCGCTTCTTCCTGAAAACCATTTTGCCCCAGGGTTTGGGCAAAACGGACAAAAAACATTAACTTATATATTTTACTGCCATGTTTTACCAAATTGATTTTTCAAGTTGATACTCTTACATTAGATACATCATTCATTAGGCTACGCCAGGGTGTATAGCTCAAAATTTTCGGCCCGCTATTGAGCTTGCGATATTAGAAAAACACTTAGGGTGTCCGTTTTGCCCTGGTCTCCCCTACCCATTGAGGGACGCAGGGGGGGCATTCCAGCCATGGTCCCCTAAAGCGCTGGAGGGGGCAAAACTATCTTTTGCCCCCCCCAACGCCGGAAATGTTTTGAAAATCGGTGTTTACACTAGGTCTGTAGAGCAAAAAATCTTCGCTGACACCACCCCCCCCCACGAAGAGCGATCATGTACATGGAGAGGTAGCTTATACTAGGTCTGTCGAGCACTGAAAAAAGGTGTTTACACTAGGTCTTTAGAGCAAAAAAATATTCGCTCCCACCCCCCCCAGGAGGAGAGGCAGACATGGATTTGGCCCCCAAAACTCGGGTCTGCGTCCGCCCCTGCTCCTACCTATAATAAAATTGTTTGAATAACTGGTCTCTTTTTTAGGGATCTAGCGTCCAAGCTAGTCTTCGAAAATAAAAGATCTGACACGTAATTATATGGTGGGTAGCTGACCCGTGGATGTAGCTGATCCAGTATTTGTGTCAGGACATGTGCTGAGCTCGGGGTGTTTCCCGCTTTTTACGAGCTAAAGCACTGACAGTAGAGTTGAAAATACACGGGAGTGGGGTGTCAGATGGGCACAGGGGAGCAACAATTGCCATAGAGAAAACCTCAGCCCCTCCAGATCAGGAAGCTCGGCTCTGCTCAATGGTTCTGACCGACAGCAAGGTGCTCCGTCTCGCAAGGAACATACCATTTACTTAGAGGTAACGACAATTGTCTGGGTTATCTGTAAGTTTTCTGTAGGGTTTTCACGTGAGGCGCACTATAGAAACACTGACTGGGATAACACGCGCATTGACGGGGGTCTGAGCCACCTTTGCTTTGACGAGGGGGCGGGTACCCGCCCCCCTAAGACCTCAAAAACCACGGAAGGTAGCGAAAAACGGTAAACGGTGTTGGGTAGCCCATCCACTTCTCCATCGAAAATATTTGAACCATTTTTTTCAGATCACATTTAAGGTCACGAGAGGTCAAAACATGCCGTAATAGGGATAACATGTAAATTAAGATTTTCGGCCATTACATCTGAACAAGTAAAGATAGAGAAAAACGACTTGAACTATATGAACCCTCGTAGCAAGCCGAGTCGAATGATATATAATTTGACCTTACAATCGAGGATTTGACCTGACCTGAGATCAGGTCACGGTAAAATTATATAAAATGCATATCATTAGAACCGCAAAGACAAGGCGAGTCTAATGCAGCTAAAATAAACGCTCTATCTTCATCTGTTATTGAATTATTCAGTAAAAAACATTTTCCCATGTATTTCCAATGTAGAGGTATGCCTCGTACCTGACCTTAGGTCATCGATATAAAAATACCGGAACATATTTTAGAGAAATCGGTGGGCCCATTATGTGATATGAGTTTCAATCGGATAAGTTCACCCTGCTCTGACTTATGCTATTTTAAAATTTTTTGAGGTTAGGTCACTGGACCTGTACTGGTGACCTGACCTGAGATGACCTAGCCTCAAAATTTTCACAGAAGTTGTAAAAATGACGAGGGAAAAGGTACGCCAAGTACGGCGGCGCTACGCGCCGCCGTTTTTCTTCTATCTTCGAAAAACCCGAGGAGGCGGGTACCCGCTCCCCCGTCAATGCGCGTGATAAGGTAAGTAGTCAGGCATCAGAAGCGCACAATTTGCGTACAAGAAAACGGCTGATGATGCAGATCAGGCACGCCGACTCCCGCGGGCGGGCAGGGAGGCGGGGTCACAATTGATCTGATAGTCACAATTGACTCGGTGCATTCAGGGTCAGCGATTAAGGGACACTTCCGACGCAATCACACGTACACAGTCCATAACGGAAGTAATGGTGTTCTGACTTCAGCACAGCTGCAACCTGGTATCATTCTCAAACGGCTTATTCTTCATCGAACGCACCCAATCTGCTATTTTCTACCATGCCCTACGTGCCAGATATGAGGAAGAGAATAGCACCGTCAGATTTGATGTGCATATCTAGATTTTGAAGAACATTTCAAACTTTTTTTCTGCTGAGCCAACACCTGAAATTACTTTTGTTGTGGCTTATTCGTCGAAGAAGCTGGAAGGCACTTTCGGCCGCGGGTCCCGTGGACTTCAGAGGTAGCTACAGGATGTAGCAGCCGAAGACACATTCGAATAAGAGGCATACACACTCACACACACACACACACACACAGGAGGAACATAATTCATCAGCCAGGAAGCACTTTCAGAGAGCACATGTGCAACGAATGTAAAAACTTGTTGGCCGAGGACACATTCGACCTAAAAGCACATGCACAACGGAGGTACACATTTCATCGGTCAAGGTCACTTCAGAACCCGGGGGCACGTGCTCGCTCCGGCCCTGACGCAAGTGGTATACCTATTTGTACCGCCTAAAGGGTTCCCTGTCCCCGTGTATATATATTATATTATATATATATATATATATATTATTTATATGTGTATATTTCAGAACATTCTCATACATGAGATCATAGATAGCATTGGCCTTTTCCTTCACAAATTAAAACCATTATGTTGAGACTGGTGCCATGTTACAACCCCTGGTCAACAATCGAAGAAATAAATTCACAATCTTTAGGGGTTCTTACTTTTTTTCGGAGAACCTTACCCATCACCTACTTTGGGACGGAACATATTCCGGCATTGGCTCAAAGTTGGGGAGGAGGGGGCAGGTGGAGGGTAACCGCCCCCCAAAGTTCCACGGTTCCTCGCTCGATTTTAAACATATTGACAATTGCGGCACCAATACTTCATCTGGATCAGGGGGTGCAAGCAGGCAAGTTCGGCGCTAGTACCTTCTCTCATCGTTACGGAAGTGCCCCCAGCACTGGTCAATAGTGTTACCCCATCGCGCATTATGCATGTTCCTCTCAGCCCAGAGTGTTGTCCGCTACGCCCCTATGTCTGAATCAGTGGCGGATCCAGGGGGGGCAAAAAAGGCATTTGCCCCCAAACGGAAAAGCTCGGGGCAAAACTATGTTTTTGCCCCCAAAGCGATCGACCTCTTTTTTCCCGACTCCTTTTTAGTTTATAAGAAAGATTTTGGTGTTTCAACTCTCAACTTCAAACAGAACCAGTTAAGTTCAGTGTAAATATGGGGCCTTGGATAGGACAAAAGTATCTCGAGCCCATATTTTTCACCCTGTGACGTTTTGCTTTTCCTCAAATACGCAAAATTCTACCGGCAAGTAATATTGTATTGCATATTTTTTGCGTGACGTTTTTTTTTGCTTTTCGACTTTGGTTTGGCCCTCCCAACTCGACCGGCTAGATCCGCCACTGGTCTGGATGCAACTAGACTACACGTGGCCAAGTGAGCCCTTCTGCGGCAATCACGTGCTCCTTATGGTCAGCTGAGGCCGCCTGATGTCTGCCATGGCCCCTGAAAGCAGTGACACACTTCACCTGGAGATCACTACATCGGTCTGTGTTGCAATTTGTTTCTCCTTCCTCTCCCCAGATGAGGCAACTCGTCGCCAGTTCAGGCAGGAGTGCAACCAGAGAGCAGAGGAGGAGGCACGTGGCCCCGATCGGTTCCCGAGTGGCCTTCGAGCTCTGAGTTGTGTGTCTTTGTTGACAAGCACCGCTAAATGTAGGTACAATGAAGCAGCAAGCCCCATACCCTTGCGTACAGGTGTCATGCACTTTATCAGTGTCTGCCAGTTGGTACCATTAACCCTCGCCCCACCGGGGGCCATCGATAGCCCCTAAGGTTTTCCGGGATAGCAGAAAACGACGAGGCGCGCACCGCGGTTGAGGGCTCTACCTCTCACTGCATCATTTTCCCATCATCCCTGAAATTTTCTACCCCGGGTCACCCAGGCCAGGTCACCAGACCAGGTCAACCAAGGTCACCTCACTTCCACTTTAGAGCTCTGTAAGAGCTACATTTCGAAGTCGATCGATTTGAAACTTCCTACACTTCATGACCCCTCCAGGGTCTACAGGTGTATATCCGGGATTTTCGATTTCCTGCCCTGAGGTCAGGTCACGAGGCGACCTCTCCCATTGGAAAGCATGGGGAAAAGTTGTTTCTGATATAAAAGCCACAAAATGATTGCAAATACTCAGACTGCTCAGAACAACGTTTTTGGACACCTTTTCACGGATCCCAGGGGTCATATTTGCCCTTTGACTTTTCAGGTCATCCAAGTCACCAGAGGTCAAAAACAGCATTTTGACAATAACTTCTGACCTAATTGAGTTAGAGCGGTGAAACAAACACCATCGTGTTTGTCTTGTCACTGGCTTTCATTTGATATACAACAAGGTCACTTTTACCTTTCGTGACCTCAGGCCATATTAAGTCACGAGGTGACCTCTGAGGTCAAACCACTGGTGGGAGGTCTTTACGTTCCACATAGCGGAAAAGTACTGGCAATTTGCTATCAAATGTACTTTACCAGGCCTCAATAGTTCTAATGACATAAGAGTTATGCCCAGTTTGCTTAATCATTGCATATTTGAGTGAAAATAGCCGATCTTGACCTAATTTGACCTCTGGAGGTCAAACCATTGACCTGAGCACTAAAACATGCGAAGTAATTTCTTACTGAATTCACGCGAGCTTTCTATTGCACTTTGCGATTTCGCTAACGCCCTATTTTCGGGCTGAGGGGGCCATCGATGGCCCCCCTGGGGCAAGGTGGCGCCGGACCCCGTGGCGGGTAAGTGTCATTACTCCCAGGGTGCCCTTTGAAACAGGTGTATCCCCATGGTGAAGTTCCGGCTGCGCACCTGACCTGACCCCCGGGTGCACTTTTAAGGAATTTCAAGATGCACCTGCCTAACGCGTATTTTGTGATTTGATTTTGGCGAGGATGAGTATTTTAACCACATTCTAACCACCTGGGAGTCTGATTGGACCTCCCCTTCTCGTTTTTTGGGATTTTTTTCCCAGCCGATTTGAATAAGACATGGGTCGTTTTTCCCACATGTGAAATGATCAATTCGATAATGTATGGCGACAAATCGATATAAGGTTGGGTCAGCTCGCAGGGTTATGACGTCATTTGTATACCCAGGTAAGTCAATTTTGTTCTTTAAAAGTAGACCAAACTAGAGTGTAAATTACCTCCTTTTAAAGGAGCTAGATCAAGTTTCTAACCATCATTCGAAGGCTCTTGGATGTACAAATCGATAAGACTTCGGCTATTCTGAGGTCAGGTCAGTGATGAGGTCACCAGAGGTCACCAAAGATTCTGCTTGTCAAATAACTTATTACTTTCGAACGAAACAAGCTAGGTAGTAGGTACAATAATGAATTCAATATCATATCAACGAGTATTGTCTGTGCCGGCCGCAGACCAGGGACGTGTGGTCCCTCAGGTGAAGCGTCGGACGTCGGACCCGACCGGGACCCGGCCTGGGGCTGGAGGCAGTCCCGTCTGCTGTCATCTCCAGCAGCCTCTTCCACAGGGCCGGGACATCACACCTCCCACTGGGAGGACGCCGAGCACACCCGGAGCCTGCAGGTGGACCGCAGGATCGGCAGGCAGGCGTGGTCGGTGCTGGGGAGTGACACCTATCACCGATGCCGATGCTCCAGCGTTCTAGAGGCTCGGCGGCTCTGAGGTCTGAGGTCTGGGGAGTGTACCGTGCAATATTGATGTCGGGAGCGCGTCCTCTCTATAGTGCCGACGAACGTGACGGCGGTACCGCCACCTCTGTACCTGACCTGTGACCTGTGCTAGTGGCACTACAGTATCTAGGCAGGGGTAACGAAAACAGTGTCTCCATATGTGTTGAGGATGGCAGGTTTGCTGCGACAGCGCTGTTGTGCGGCGGCAGTTTCTTAAACTAAAGATCCGTCCAGTAGCCGCATGACGCCTCTGTCAGGCTGGGAAGTCGAGAATTAGCAACGGTCGCTTTAACAAGTTGACATAGACGGATCCAGAGGGGATAGAGGCATTTGCCCCCATTCCTCCCCGTGTTCCTCCCTCCCCTTCCTCCCCGATCGACCCTCAGCACCCCATGAAATGGTCACGGCGCCACCTGAAATGTGGCTGGCACCCACGAAATGTCACCTCCCACTTCCTCCCCCGATGCCGGTATCGGCACCCCCAGAAAAGGTTTTGCAGACCAAAAGGAGCACCCCCTGGTCTGATGACGCCCCCGTAATGTGTGCCATCCCCCATCGACAATCCCGGATCAGCCTATGTAAGTAAATGCTTTAGAAGAACGGTTTGGCACTGAAGCCGCATTGGAAGCTGCCTCTGTGACCAGTAGCGCATTCAAGCAGGGGCGGCGCCAAGGCTTTGCGTCGGGGGGCAAAGTTCCTCAGTTCATTACACAAAGTTTTCTGTGTTTTTAACATCCAGCACGGAGCAAATCAGCACGTACTTCCCTTTTCTGGTATATCATCTGCTTGTGCATCGACAACGATCTGGAGAGAGAGTGTCGCTCTCTATTAGTCCTCACTTTCAAAAGCCTGTCCGACGGCTAAATTTTAGTTTTATGCAAGCCTTCCTTCCCCTTCCCTCGGCTACCTTTGGGACGGGTCCCACTCTTCTCCACTCAGCAAAAACCCGTCTTGCGACGCTTCTGACGTCAGCGAACCCGTCCGCCGGCTAGCCTGTGCTGACTGCCACCGTCTCACCTGTACCGAAGAGCAGCCCCTCCGAGGGCTGGTAGAACATATAACCAAGCCAATAGAGGGCAAAGTATGACTAGAAATGTTCGAAAAAGCTAATGTTAATACATATCCTGGTTTATGGTCGAAAGCTCTATCATTTTCATTAAAACGTTTTCGCTGAATATCTCGTAATACGAGTGAACGCGCCTCCACCAATCAGCGGCCGCCATCCGCTGACTGCCGCTTGCCTCCGGGCACAGAGGTGAGTGGGGTCACGCCGGGCACACTCGAGGTGACGCCGGGTTCAAGCCTCCGTGGAGAGGGGTCGCGTGGCGGATTATAAAACCTAGGCAGATCAAATTGCAGGCACTGTTAAATCATTAAAACGTTTCCGTATGAATCGCAACTTTTACTCAGCCTGCTGCTTGGGCACATTTGTCGGTTGCTTTGTAATAATTTGAGTTAATTTAGTAAATATCAGAGCCATCAAATATACTGTGATGTCTTATATACTATATCTCTATGTGAGAATTCAAAATGACCGTCGGCAAGACATAATTGTGATATTGTACACGTGACCTATGCCTGATTTGACAAAAAGCTGAATTTAAAAACCAAATTTGTCGGTGTTTGTTTGAACTGTTCAACCAAAAACATTCTAACTAATTAAAAGAAAACGTCCGATCATCATAAGCCCTTCATTAAAAAGCGCTATCACCGACGTGTAGCTGTGGCAGTTTAATGACATTATTGAATTAAGTTTAATTAAAAAAACTGCAACTGACAGCTTATATGTTGATTGCTTACGTGAACAATCTGACTACACAGTGTCACTGGAATGAAAAATCCTAATTAATCATCATAAGTTTTAATAATAAGGGATCATCACCAATGCATTATTGCGATATTTTACTGACACCACTAAAAAGTCTTTTGGCGAATACCAAAAATCGAAAACCAGCGTAATACGTGCCTGTCTTAACCATCCGATGGAAAACATTCATTTCAGATCAAAATAATCGTTTTATCATCATTGTTTTGAGCTCAAGGTTTCATCCCGCTTTTGGAGCCTCCTGCATCACTGTGCATCCTGTGCAGTAGGGGGGTTTCGGAAACCTCTTCTCGATCTTGGCTCCTATGCGCGATAGCAAAACACGCATACGATAGGGTAAAAACTTAACTGTCAGCTAATAAAACCTATCCAGAAAACTTAAAACAGCGGAAATGCCCTGTGGAAATGCTATGGACGGACCCTGATTCCAATTCATTCGATTTGACGACGATCCGCACTCGATGGATCCTGTGTAAGTATTTTATATGTTTACTTTTTACCGTTGCGTGAGGAGGCCACCGAACTAAAGACTTTCCCTACATACACATGCCTCAGATTAAAACATTTATAAATTGTCCAAAGTGATGGTTTTATGACACTGGTGTGCGTTCAAAGCATAAATTTCAGAAAAAAGAGGATCGCAAGCATCACATACATCATACATTGGACACCACGAAATCCCAGCACCTGCTCGTAGTCCTTGAGTGCAGTTTCTTGTGTACTCTGTCGGGTCACATGCTTCACTAGTTTATAGGCCACTCACGGCCATCAGTTCTGCACTTTTAGCCTTGACAATATCTGACGAATCTCCCGTACACTTAACTCAGCACCTAACCTATCCGTCACTCAATTATACACTATATAGGCTATTTCACCGTCCTCAGTCCAAAGGTGATTAGGGTGCTCTCCGATACGTTTGGTACACAAACTTAAGGTAGCCTTTCCAGTGCTGAAACACAGCTTTCGATGGCATCCAGTGGTGGAGCCCACTCGAAACAACTCACACAGAGGCAATGCCAAGCGACTCTCGTCACTTGTAAAAAGGCGTTGCGGTATGTTTTCTCACCTGGAATAAGAAACGAATATTGCTAAGTGATCTTTTCATAAATCAAATGAAATCAGTGACAAAGTACGGGATACAAGCTAGCACCACACTAAACTGGTTGTTCCATTTATCATCTTCCTTACACTTGATCATTCTTTGTCAACAAATATCCACAGATACCTGAAAACAACTTCGTAGATCCCGTGGTGTACTCCAACTAAGCTACACATTGCGTAAGTCCTTGACCAGTGGTATCTTTAGAAGGGGAGGGACTATGTCTGTCCATGATTCCTCATGGCACCACAGACGCCCTACCGAGCAATGCGGCACCTGCTGAAGCTTCTTCTCCCGCTTCACCGCACAACACGTGTTCGCCTTTACTCGCTGCTCTTGAGGTACCTACCTAGTCTGAGGGAGGTGATACACTCTGAAACGTCACCATTCCCCGATTGCGTCTTCTCCATCGTTCGCTCTTTGCATCACACCACAAGAAGAGTCCTCATTTCTCATAATTGGCGTCCCCATGACGGGCGGAGAACTCTTCTCGATCCATGGGAACCTGGTTGGACTGGCAAGGGCATCATAGTATGAACTCTAAATCAAAGGGGCCCTAATGCACCGATCCCTTGGGGATCTCCACCCATAACCTCCGTCACCCTCGTTAAATTTCCAAATACGCCAATGCCGGTCCCTCAACCAGCTCTAGATGGGGACACTGAAACAACCCCACAGTCTGTGCAGCCTCCCGCCACCATTAGTGCCACCTATCGGGCTGGATCAGAACTGATCTGGGGTCATCGTGCAGAGCGTCTCGGCGCTGCCGGCGTCGTCGCCACATGCGTCCCATCCCAGCAGTCATCTGCCGCCTCACAAACGGCGCCAGGGCGCTGTATGTGGGGGCAGAGGGCTCGGGTGCTGCCCCCGGCGCAGCAGCTCCAGAGGCCGGGTAGACGCAGGGGGCGGTGGTCGGGGGTGGTCCTGTATCCTCGCCAGGTATGGTGGCGTCGCTGGTCGGCTCCGAGGTCCGCAAGTCCAGTAAAGGGTATAGTCCTCCCGCTAGCAGAGGCACGTGCTGTTGTTCGGCCGCCTCCATCAGCAGGCCCGGCATCGGACTGCTGGGAACTGCAGCGATACCGGTTGGGAGTCAGGGACGACATCGAAACACCGGTAACTGCAACAACACAGGACAGCAGCCAGGGACGACATCGGACTGCATCGGACTGCTGGGAACTTCAACAACACAGCACAGGAGACAGGAACGACATCGGACTGCTGGGAACTGCAGCGATACAGGACAGCAGCCTGGGATAATATCATACTGCTGATAACTGAAACATCACAGGACAGCAATCAGTTAGGACCCTCCTCCCCCTCCACCGCGTATTGACGCCAGACCCCTCTCCACTGCGCGTGTTAATTCTTGAAGAAACTGCTACATAGACATCCATCCATACATGTATTTGCGACAGCACATACGGCAAAACACTAAAACGGTAAAAACGATTAGTACAATGGGTGCGCACTAGGGTGTTTCATTGTTCCAAAATGCAATATTTTGACGCATATCGACGTTCCCTCAAACCTCATCTGCTTACAAAATACATGCGAAATTTCCATGTATTTCGATAATATTTAGAGGTCGCGCACTTTTGCAGTTTTTTTATCAAATGTATTTAAATGTACACATAAGCGAAGGAACGTCCAGAATATTGGGAGGCCAAGGTGCATTTGAAGTCATTTCTTTCCAGTCAACGCCACAGGGTTAAAGGTTAAGAATCAAGAATATTGGGGGCTATGCCCCTGCCCCTGTTCCTACGCCTACGCCTATGAATGTACACATTTCCCACTGATGCTGGCGCTGGTTTTCTTTGCTTGGTTTTCTATTTCACATCTGAAATATTCTTAAAATTAAATAAAACATTTATTACTGCACAAGACTAGCCTGAGCATAAAACCCGACCGATTTCGGGAGCATCCCGCCCCGTTTTCAAGGGAGATGAAGAAAACACTATGACATAAGCCTAACTAAGCGAAAACCGAAGACAGGGTAAACTTTGAAAGAACAATCTTAGCTATGAACATGACGAATCATTTTAGAATTATTAGCTCTAAACACGTGTTATTTTTCAATTCAATCTCTTGTTTGGCTGGCGTTTTAAGAGGTCCAAAAATCCAGAGAAGATGGTAACTTTGCCGATATGTCTATCCATTTTTGGTTCCGTGGTGGTTTGGATGTAAATTGCCTCTTTTATTTCCGCTGTTTTTGTCTTGAGTCGAAAGTTAAAGTCGTTGTGGCGTCCCATTTGATATAAAGATCCTTTTTGAATGATTGTTTTGCTGTGGCCTCTGCTGCTCTCTCGTCAATTGACTCTCGGATTAGTTTTTGTGAGATTTTTGGTGTTATCATTATATCATTATATCAAATGGGACGCCACAACGACTCTAACTTTCGACTCAGGACAAAAACAGCGGGAAAGGAGATCACCCTCATCAAGAGGTTCAACGGATTCGTCAAGGACGAGAAGCAGAAGCAGTACCTGCTCCGGGTGGTGGAACTCCATCGGAGGGCTCTACCCAAGCGCACCAAGAAAGAATGCGCCTCTTTCAGTGTAATGATTTTTGGTGATAAAAGTGCGCGACCTCTAAATGTCCTTTTATTTTGCTTTTAAGGGTGTCAATCGATTCAGTTTCACGTATAGAGCTGGGGGAAAGTCGATATGACTTCGTTCCAAACAAACAAAATTTTACTATAGTGGGCTGAAACACCCTAGTGCGCACACTAAAATCCTAAGGCCGGCCGGCATGATTACGCTGGGAAATATTATAAAAAGCATAAGTAACAGTATAAGACAGCGAAAAAAATACAGCGCAACACAACCGCCGGGCCGGAGCCCGGCCGCAGAGAAGGACGCCGCGCCGTCACAACGGGCGACGATACCCTGCGTAGCGGCCGCCGCGGCGGGCGGCGGGAGGCGCCCAGGCGAGAGAGCGGCCGGGCGCGGCGAATATAATAGACTGCTTACATAATAGACTGCTTACATAAATAGACTGCTTACAGGAGAGCCGAGAGGAACGAAAGTAGCTCTAGCATACTCCCAATCCTATATCATATGATAATGAGATGCTGTAGACGTGCTGGGGTATTGCAAATAATGGAGCTTCACGCACGCGCAACCGTATTTTCGTATAAAAATGCGATGAATGGGACAATCGCCCAAGACTGAATAGGGAAACTTTATTCATAGGCAGATCAAGGTGACATGATCATTCAGAACTCCCCCGGTTTTTAATGGGCGGATAAAGATTTGGCAATATGAAAAATATAAATAGCCCAGGAATATATATAAATGCTCTTTAGAAATGGGCAAGATGCATCTTGCCCCACTATTTTGCTTTCCTGCATCCGCCTTTCATTTTTTTTAGAATCTACCATTCATATTAATGTAAAAGATATTACACATTATCTGATGTTTGCTAATCTATGGAACAGAAACTGGTAGAATATGTATATATGTACTTCATATAGTTCTGGCACTGGATTGCATTGGCGGACGCAGGGGGGCATTCCGGTCATGGCCCCCCAAGCGCTGGAGGGGGGCCAAACTATCTTTTGGCCCCCAAACGCCGGATAAATTTTTGAAAAAGTTGTTTACACTAGGTCTGTAGAGCAAAAAAATATTCGCCATTACATTATGAACGGCGCTCCTCCTATATACAACAGCTCAGGTTCGTAACTCGGTAGCATTCTTCACACACAATTGCGAGTTGGTTTAGTGCGTCTGAAAGACCACCAATTTAAGGTTGGGAAGACAACTTCCCCGATATGTAACTGTCGAGATGGCAGGGAAACATCCACACATTACGTTCTTATTTGTCCATTACATAGAGAACATAGACAAAAACTGTTCTCTAACAGCAATACTGGGAGTTGGATTCCTGAATCTTAACCAAAATAAAAAGATGGATATGCTTGTTTATGGCACGGATTTGGACAAAAATTGCACTCGTAAAGTTGCTTTCGCATTTCAAAAATTCCTCATTGCGACGGCGCACAGCGTAGCGCATGTACGCGGTGAAGCGAGCGGCGCGGCGGCTGGCAGGCGCCGCTGTGGCGGGTGACTGGCAGGTCGGGGTGCGACCTTTCGCGGCGTCCTGGGTCTACTATCATTTTATTTTCTCACATTGTTTTTCAATTCTAGAATCATTATCACCGTGGCATGGATTGGTACGGGGATTTAACCCTCGCCCCACGGGGGCCATCGATGCACCCTAAGGTTTTTTCGGGATAGCAGAAAAACGACGAAACGCAGGGCCGTGGTTGAGGGCTCTATCTCTCACCCCATCATTTTTACACCATCCCTGACATTTTTTACCCCGGATCACCCAAGGTCAGGTCACCAGGCGAGGTCAACCAAGGTCACCTCACTTCAACTTTTGAGCTCTATAAGAGCTACGTTTCTCCGTCGATCAATTTGAAACTTCCTACAGTTCATGGCCCTGCCAGGGTCTATAAGGTTTATATCCGGGATTTTTCGATTTCGTGACCTAAGGTCAGGTTACGAGGTGACCTCTCCCATGGAAAAATCATGGGAAAAAGCTGTCTTATGATCTAAAAGCCACAAAAACGATTGCAAATGCTCCGCTTGCTCAGAAAAGCATTTTTGGACACCCTTTCACGGATCCCAGGGGCAATATTTCCCTTTGACCTCTCCAAGGTCATCCAAGGTCACCAGGGGCCAAAAACAGTATTTTGGCAATAACTTTTGACCTAATTAAGCTAGAGCGTTGAAGCAAACACCATGGTGTGTGTCTCATCACGAGCTTTCATTTGATATACGGCACGGCCACTTTCTGACCTTTGATGACCTCAGGTCATATGAGGTCACGAGGTGACCTCTGGAGGTCAAACCACTGGCGGGAGGTCATTACATTTCATATAACGGGGAAGGTCTGGCATTTTCGTATCCAATGTAGTTTACCAGATCTCAATAGCTCTAATGGCATAAGAGTTATGCTTATTTTTCTTCAGCATTGCATATTTGAGTGAAAGAGCCTATCGTGACCTAACTTGACCTCTGGAGGTCAAACTGTTGACCTGAGCGATTAAACAGGTGAAGTAATTTCTTGCTGACTTCACGCGAGCTTTCTAATGCACTTTGCAGATTTGCGCAAACCCTCATATTTTCGGAGTTAGAGGGGGCCATCGATGGCCCCCGGCGGGGCGAAGGTGGCGCCAGACCCCCGGTGGGGGCGCGGGTTAAGCCTTGTGCTTTTGTGCCTCTCCGTTACGAATGTCATGCTGATGTCGCTACTGTTAATAAAGTTGTGTTGTTGTTTGTTGTTGTTGTTATGAACTTTCACATAATTGAAGGACATGACCATTTGGTATGAATTCTCCGTCAATAAGTACCAGATTTGTAAAAATAAAAAAGGGGCCAAGGGTTTTGGATAACCTAAAAAACTATTCAAAATGTACATTTTGCACACCTCTGCCCACAAGCTCTGGAGGTGACATACTTGTTAGATGCATGCAGCAGATAAACACTGTGGAAAATGTACGACTACGCTCGAATTTGCGGGGCCAAGTTGGTGGCTGGTGCTTTCAAATAAACTGCAGTGCCGCCCGCGGTCGCTGAGCCAGACAGTCAGTTTATCCGTGCATGTCATGGCGTGGACCAAGATGGCCGAGCTGTGCCTCACTGTTTACCTTGATTCAATCATCGAAACGCAATAAACCAGACATCATCGGCGCAATGGCACCATTGAAATATGGTTCTGAGCTTCAATGTAAACGCGCGATGGCCTTCCCCAGGGACAGGCTAAATAGGGCTATTTTCAACAAGAAGTTGCAGAGCTCTGTCCACGACCATACATTTTGTAACGGATCTTTTGCTGTGTCTAGTGAGATAACATGAAATTTTTGGCAAATTTCTGTCACGGGTAACTTTTTTGGAAAAAATTCAAGGTCTACCCCTGAGTGGGCAAACCTGGCCTCTTTTCGTACACACCACCGCTTGGGGTCTGATCGGACCTCCCCCTATAAGATCTCGGGAACCGGAGGGGATACGGAAAAATTGAAACGGTGCTGGAAGCACCCTACCATTTTCTACTCTCAAGCCGAGTTTGAACCATATCCGTTGAACCATGACGTCACATAGGACCAAAATGGGCCAAATTTATACCCATTTAGAATATCCTTTATAACTCGGGGACCATTAGACCTGGAAAAATCCAAAGTTATCAATATATTTGTCTTAACCTAAGGATTCGAATTATATGCAACACGATCTTGAAAGGTCATATTGTACCCTTGACCTCAGGTCAAGGTGAAATAATGACCAGTCAGGGTCATATTGCACATCATTTGAATTCCAGGGTCATGCTTGTCACTATAATACCAAATTCATTAATGCATCTTATATAATCAAAAAGTTATAGACACAACCAATTCCGAAAACCATGACCTTTGGAGAATTTGTTATTGACCTGAGCTTAAGATGGACGCAAGCACGCACATGTTATTTTCAAGAGCTTTTCAATGATGTTTAGAAACTTTATCTAGCTCTTTTACAAGCTGAGTTACACCTTGTTTTTCATCATCATTTTAGAAGACCATAATCACCTTTGATTGGTGTAGAAATAGTTTGATAACTTGTTGACCTGACCTGACACCAATTTTTGGTCATAAGTTGTCAAATTGATAATCCCAGAGGTGTGAAAAGTGACGCACCTCTCATTAACATCAGCTCGAAATCTTTCTCAAAATGCCGAAAGGGGGTCCGATCGGACCCCAGGCAGTGAAGGGTAAATAATCTAAATAATTGAGGCGCACGGCCCTTATCCCTTCGCTTATCTATACATAATCAATACCCGCAGCGGCAGTGTGCTACCTCCCAACAGCTCACTCTCAGCGTCGCAGCTGAGGTCTTGGAAATAGAGCCGGGGGTCCACGCGACGTCCAGCAGTGTCCTCCACGGTCAGCAGCAAGCCCAGGTTAGGCATGCCCTGCTGCCAGGCCATCACCGCGTTCCGCACGTCCAGGCGCACCCAGTCCACCAAGGAGACGGGAACTTCGGCCGACGCCACCCGCCAGGTGGCGTTAGCAGCGCCCCTGTCGGAGCAGGCGGGACTCCATCTCAAACCACGCTTCACGGCCTATCAAATCGATTTGTTCTGTTGCGTAATGTGGTATGTATAAAATTCAGGAAAACATCCTGATAATATCGATCGACATCCCGATATTATCGATGTTATCAGCCGCCTAATTTGGACGACGAAAAACAAAACAAAACAAGAAATGGTAAAACTTACAGAATAAATGACATAATGATGGATATTCACTCCAGCATCATGACACAGCTGCAGCCCAGACTAGAGAGCCGCCCTGACCTCCGTCTGAACGGTACGCCGCCTGGCGCTGACCGAGTGGTTCTGGTGATGTCTCACCTGAAGGGGCCGGCGCAGGGTAGACGTAAACGGAGACCCGCGCCGTCAGCTGGGCGGGAGCCACCGGCGCCGGCCGCGACAGCTGAGCCCCCGTCTTCTGCCGGCGTCGTACACTCGTCAGAGGGGAGTGGGCCAACACTGAACACTGCACAACTATAGCGGCGAGCTTGGGCAAACTTGCTAAAGGGAGTGTTTCACATTCATAATGGGGTCTGAACCGAAAAGCAGTTTTGAAGGGTGCGTCTAGATATCATGTATTATGCCGCATTTTATTTTACTCAAAGCCCAGGATTAAACAATTTTGTGTTCAAAATGAAGGTACCTCTTAGACTTTTTTAAATGTTCAAAATGAAGGTACCTACCTGTTGGACTTATTTTAAAATCTTGAAGAAATCATTTCCATTCGGTTGCAATGGTTGCAGCGATTTGATTCGCCTAAACCCCAAGGCGTCTCCACTAATGAAAGATGTCATGCTAGCGAGCGAACCATCATTTCGTGCTTGATGAGATACGTAAGTTTACACCAATTTTTTGTGTTGTACTTGTATATTTTGAATGTTCTTATTCTAGATTTAGTAGTCTAATTGTTTGTTAGCCTCTAGCTTATGCCACGTAAATATCGGCTGTAAAATTTAAAACATCGACTGTAAAAACATCGTCAATAAAATCACAGTTGTGTCTCTCATTCCGGTGCTCCATGAGCGAGTCTATGTTTTGACTAAGATCAAGGGTCTAAATTTTACATACTATGATTTTTTGATGACGTAAAAAACTGTAAGAAAAGGGCAATGTTTTGCTTCCGACGCCCAAAACCACTCCAAAGTCTGTTTTTATTTTTATTTTCAGATATATACTAATCATTAGCAGCACTTTTGGAACTTCAACGAAGTGGCAAACTCCGTTAAAAGTAGACATTTCACGATGCCTCAATGGTTTTGTGTTACAAGAATAACAATGCTGCTGGTGATAAACATTCTGTTTGATCGTTTACACAAAATGCTGGATCCGAGAAGTGATATTAACCCATGCATGAGGCATGAGCTGACCTTGTAGATGTGCAGTTCGGCCGCTTCAATAGTGGCATGCTCGGGCACGCTGGGAAAGTAGGTGGTGAGGTTGAAGAAGATTCTCAGAGAGGGTACAGACTGCCACAGGTCACTGCCTGCTCCAGTCTTCGGCCAGTCACCTGGGTGAAACACACAAAATACAATCAACTTAACACAGGGGCGGACGCAGACCTGAGCTTTTTTGGGGGTGGGGGGAGGGGCAAACCCATGTATGCCTCTCCTTCTGGAAGGGGGGGGGTGAGGCGTACCTCTCCAAGTACACGGTCGCTCTCCTGGCGGAGGGAGGGTGGGAGCGAAGATTTTTTGCTGGACAGACCTAACGTAAACACCTTTTTCAACAATTTCTCCGGTCTTTGGGGGGCCGAAAGATAGTTTGGCCCCCTCCAGCGCTTTTGGGGGGGTGCATGGCCGGAATTCCCTCCCCCTGCGTCCACCAATGACTTAACAGCACTCACCACCCTGCTGCCTCGCCTGTCATTATGTCATTGCAGAGGGCCAGTGTAAACTATCTATTGCTTGCAACAGAAAGACTAAATAAAACAATGCATAAGGTGTATGGGTGTGTGCATTTTGGCTTTAGAGTGCTTTCAGCCACTTGACAATAGCGCACCAAGAAAAACAAATGAATAAGACTTTCTTTCTGGTGTGATGTTTTTTCGCTATCGTAACTGCCGTTTCATAGACATGAATTCGGGACCTTTTACCCTGAAGTATATGCTTGATCTTCGTCATAAATGGGGGAGGGCGCTGAGGGGCCTGACCCGTCACTTTCAGTCCAAAAATTACTGATTGCCGCCAAACTGGGAACATATCTTTTTCATTTTAAAATTATAACAATCTGCAATATGTAATCCATAAACAGTACAATGGGTGTTAAGCCATAAACAGCGTCACTGAGACAAGTGGTGTGGTAAACTGAGATGCAATAGCCATGATGACATGCGTATCTCTGAGAACGGAAAACATATCCGACATCTCAGCACCAAGCCAACAATGAGTTCACATCCGATGGATTGTTCTAGGAGAGAAATTACGGTCACGCTTGTAGGTAGCAGGTGAAGATTGGCTGCTCCCCTCACTTCTTGTGCCGGTGAACGGCACCACCTCCGTGGTGGTGACGCTTATGATGTTCGCCATCATCAAATAGTTCTTTGTATTGCTTGGTTCTACACAAAAGAAGTGCTACTTTAAATCAAAAATGTCTCAACTTCATAGGTATTCAATCCATTCCACTATCTAATATAATGATAATGACTTTTTGTTAAGCGTTCTGTGCATAGCATGTTTGCACGCCTCTAAAGTACTGTGTGGGAGACTTTATATCGAATCTATAGATAGATAAATAAAGAATTAGCTTTCAGTTACAGCTTAACACAAACAGTTGTCAAAAAAGATAACCCCTGAAACCACTCCACAGACTCCACTCTAGAATTGCAGCAAGATGATACATTCCCCTTAGGAGTCATCTGTCCGGTGTACAACCAGTAAGGCTGATGATCTTGTTGAATATTGGACACTCACATTAGCTGGCGGTAGGCTCTGGGCTGGGCACACAGTAGCTGGAGGCTGCACTCACAGATGGAGGCTGTACTCACAGCTGGAGGCTGTACTCCAGCTGGCGGCTTCGCTGGGCGGCTGTCGCTGGCGGCTGTACTCAGCTGGCGGCTGTACTCAGCTGGGCGGCTGTACTCGCTGGCGGCTGTACTCCTGGCGGCTGTACTCACGCTGGGCGGCTGACTACGCTGGCGGCTGTCCAGTGGGCGGCTGTACTCACAGCTGGCGGCTGTACTCACAGCTGGCGGCTGTACTCACAGCTGGGCGGCTGTACTCACAGCTGGGCGGCTGTACTCACAGCTGGGCGGCTGTACTCACAGCTGGGCGGCTGTACTCACAGCTGGGCGGCTGTACTCACAGCTGGGCGGCTGTACTCACAGCTGGGCGGCTGTACTCACAGCTGGGCGGCTGTACTCACAGCTGGGCGGCTGTACTCACAGCTGGGCGGCAGGCTCTGGGCGCGGCGCAGCCGGTCCCGGTGCCCTGGTGACGTGCTGTTCTGCACCAGGCCTGTCAGCTGCGACAGCAGCTGCCGACTGTTCTGACTGATCTGCGGCGGCTGCGGCAGGCACGGCAGCTTCAGGTAGCTCAGGATCTGGCGAGCGATCTCTTTCCGTCGGTACCGCTCCAACTCCCGCCTGCCAACGACAGAGGCACGACAGCGTTACTTAGTGAACAGTCAGGGGGAAGGGGTGGGCAAGATGCTCGTCAAAATTCTTCAATGCAGCCTATTCTGATTGCCGGAAGTTTGACAGGCAAAAGCATGGCATAGTAGGCTTGATCGACCCCGTGACTTTGTTTGCCAAAGTGAAGCGAGATCGGATTCTACAATATGTTTGGCTTTAATTCAATTTTTACAAATGAACATCATGATATTGTACTGCTAGGTAAAAATCCCAAAGCAGCTATGAATATCCTTGAATAAGCGCCAGCAATATTTAAAGTGTTTTGTAAGCCGGAAATGTTATTTTCAATTCAGATATAAATGGTGCCAGAAAATCCCAGCACTAAAACAGAGGACAACCAGGAGAAAGGGAGCAGAGGAGAAAGTTGATTCCCAGTATGATGCAACATCCTGTCTATGGATTCAGACAGCGTGGCGTGGCACGTTATCAAAGCAGCCTTCTCGGAGCCGACTCACGGTTCTGACAAGAAGTCATCATGCGATAGGATGGCAGACATAAACAAACGATGGCAAAAACGTCAGCAGACTTGCATCCCGTACCACTCGACACCGGCAGACAGCACCGATACAGACAGCCAAACTGGAGCAGCCCGCTTATCATTCAGGTTAGGTCAGGGCGGCTCGCAGAAGCCTGGCTAGATGTCTGGTCTCTGCAGTTTTTGTGATTGACGTCAATATAACGGTGAACCGTGTCGTCTTTTGTAGATTCTTATGCTTTGAACATACATTTATGTTAAAAGCATACGTTATGTATGTACAGACGTTTATTTATCAGAGGCACATTGTGCGTCTTCTATGCTAGTTAGTCATAAATCTGTCCATGATTATGTAGAATTGTTGCCTAATTTGATTCGTTCTGCTTCATATCGTCCCCTTCATTTTGTCTCTTTGATCTCCCTACAAAGAGGCTTAAAAACACCCGACCGTTATGATATTTTATCCATAACTATCACATCACTAACTATTTAAGAAAAATCAACTGCACAAACATTTACACGGAACATTTCCAGAAATGACAACGCTCGAAAACTGTGACTGCAAACAATACAAGAAATGGTATAACGGTATGCATCATTATTCATGTAGAAAATCAAAAGCGAGACGTATGAAACTACTGCCATAGTGCAGTCTGCCACATTTCCTTACCGGTCACACACAAAATTGCAGCCTGGTTTCTGAACCGGCAGCTTAATCAGATGCGGTTAGCCAAAGGGAACTAGATATCATTATGAGGCTTTGAATGCGGTATCAGTTTAGTAGAGCATACCAAAAACCTTGGTTTATATTCGGTTTGTTCCCAGCGTTTGCCGTTTGCTGAGAAATACACGTTCCCAGAGGGGTAATCAGCAGGAGGCGTGCACCCAGGATTTTCTTTTGGGGGGCCCGGCTGACGAAGGGGAGGGGGCAAGCTGATGGGGGGTGGCATGTTACGCGCAGGATTTCTTTCTCTGGCGAGGGGCGGTAGTTTCGAAACAGGGGCGAATTGAATCACATATTGGGTGAATGCCTAAATGCAGGGGCGGCACGGTATGGGCAGGGGTAGCAAGGTGAGAGTAGAACTGGTACTAAAAGCCAGAGCAGGGTTCATTTCTGCCCTCGATGGGCGCCTGCGGTGGTCAGTTATTGCAAGAACCCGTGTCGGGAGCCTTCGGCGCCCGACATGGGCAGGGGGCGCCACTTTGGAGTCGAAGCGTTCGAGGGGAGGGCCGGGTCCGCTGCCCCTCTCCCTTCCTTGGGTGCGCTACTGATCAACAGCCACCGTTGCTTTCCCGGGAAATACACGTTCCCGCCAGGGAAATCTACAGCTACCGTTTTTTACCCGGAAATAGACGTTCTTAGAAGGGTTATCAACAGCCTACCAGAAACCTCGCAGCACGCCCACCACCACTAGGCTACTAAGTAGCATCATGGTAAATCACAGTAAAGATCACATTACGCCATACTATCCCCCTATGCCAAGACTAGGCTGCTGAGCACCTTAAGCCAACGATTTAACTATCATTTATCCGTAAAAAATCTTTTTTGAGCCAACAAATTATCGTGAAGATTTTCCAATATGTGTTACATGGCCGCTAAAATACTTCAAGTCCCATTACGCAGACACCACATTCATTTTAACAGTCGCCTTCACGGAGGTACTTTATACCCTCACCCTGCCGAGGATGGGCGCTGATTTGACTCCCCATTTGTTTGGATACTGAGGAAAAGCCAGGAAATTTTCAGCATCTTGCTTGTGGAGTTTAAAGTGGTTGGGCAGTGCCCAAAGTGCCCCTATGGAAGTGCCGTCACTGGTCTACAACTAGCTTAGAACATACCGAACCCTCGCCCCATCCCCGATTTCGGACGTTACTGCGCTTATGCTCCATTGGGGACATTTTCTTTATGGAGATATACTGACCGTAATTAGCAATCTACCTGGATATCTCTGCTGTTACGTGGTCGCAAGCGTAGGGACAGTGTATAATCAGGGGGTCCGCACCAGCCCTCCATGTTCGAGATTCCCAACCGTTAACTCCATGACGTTATTGAAAATAAATGGCTCCAAAATACGCTTTCCCCCTTCCAGTATTCTGGACGTCTTTACACTTATGACCGTGGTATACACTATGCCAGGCATGCTGCCTCGTTCTGCAAATTTGCTATTATGTAGGTATACTGTACCGCCACACACAATTTGCCTGAGTACATGCTGTGCCGTCGTTCACCCCTGAGTACATGCTGTGCCGTCGTTCATCCCTGAGTACATGCTGTGCCGTCGTTCATCCCTGAGTACATGCTGTGCCGCAACATATAACCATGGTCTACCACCACGCTGCTGTGATAGTTTTACATACGGGAATTAGGAGTGAAAAAATCTCCCTGGAGGCAGTGGCAGATCCAGGACTTCATTTGAGAAGGGAGGGGGCTAGGGTGGCTCGAACCTCTCCCACCATTGGTTGGTAACAGCCTCCGGATACGCATTAACGACAGGCACTCGGGCATTGGGAGGGGGCTTGAGCCCCTAGCCCCCTGTATCTGCTACTGATTGAAGGTACCCGGAACACTCAATGAAAAATCGTGACGGAGTATTTTAAAAAAAAATCCTTCAGTTTTTCGTGTTTTTCATTTCAAGGATTTTAGTCATAGGTGGATCCAGGGAAAAAGGGTGACAATTGCTCCTCCCCTGTTGCGTAGCGTATGCTCAGGAAGTAGCGCCCCCAGGATGTTTATTTCCTAAATGCGATGCGCGATCATGGTTATCACGAGCCTAAATCTACACCCATGTAGCGTCTACACGATACAAATACAAGCAACGCTCTGTGAGGCACGTGCCAGCCCCGAGGACAGTTCAAGCAAGTTACTATCGACTTGTGGATTTTGTACCTTCTCGGATATAAATCTTAATGACGGGTGATAGAAGGCAAAAAAAACACGATTATCACAGCAATGTAAATTGGATATAAGTCATATTGACAGATGATCAGAAGACAAAATAAAAAACGGGATCCTCACAGCCGTTGGGAGCTTCTTTGAAATCTATACCAAGCCAACACAATCAGCAGCTTAAAAACGTAAGCCGAAAGATTGTTACGCTAAAAAATTGTCATCTCAAGGTGTTAATTCTTTCGCCTATTTCAAGCCATAGCATAAACGTTTTCCCTTAGAAACACGATATTCAGAAACCCCAAAGCTGTAAGCTACAAAGGTGTGAATTTACTTTCCCTGTAGATAAAATATTTTCAAAATTATGATATATCCTCGGATTTTATTGCATATTTACCTTTTTAGACCTGTGAAACAGCCTCAGCGTTGTCAATGTCACATAGGAAATTGAAATGTCGTGTTTTTAGGGGTCCACTGCATGGAAGATAAGCCCATTATCATTTTATCCTCAAATTTTCTATATCAGGTGCCAGTTCGGTTTTCACGCACACAGGCAATTCAATGGCATATTTAATTCGATTTGTAAGTGTACGTAGATTTTTTCTACATGAATGTGCCTCGTTAAACCCCTGCCCCCTCCCCTAAAAAAACATTCCATCTTCTAGAACGACACCAGATTTCGCGGAGCAGCGGGGCACAGTAATGCAGGTCTGCAGATAAGTTTCGAGAGCTTGAGCAGAGCACTGTCTCCTTCTTTTCATGAATCTGTCCACTATCCCCAAAAATGTGATCATCAAAATAAGGCGTGACTATTTGGTAAGGTCTGAAAGTGGATAAATGCACAAAAATATAACTTTGTACATCAGAGACGGCAATGCTGAGCTGGTTTGAACACTGAACTTGAACCTGGCCTGAAAATGATATTTAAACTTATCGAGGCAGTTATAAGCATCACTCAATTGCAATATAATTGATATCAATTAATTCCGAACCTAACATGCGATAGGGAAAAAGCTTACCGAAGCAATTCTAACAACTTTTGCAAGAAATGAAACTGATTATATTTGTGCACAATTGTATGTATCCTACAAAAACTAACTCAAGACCATGAGCTCATACTTTGGTGCGGCTCCAACTGAGTCCATGTAACATTTCAGGTATGTACAGTATCCGATCTACACGAGAAACTATAAATGTAACTGGTCAGGTGACAGAGCGTTGCGGCCCGGTAGCAGCAGCCCGGAGCGTCCACCTGAGACGACGTCTCGGGAGAGAACGGCCTGTCGACGGAGGCCGAGTGCGGTGGCGCGGGGTCGCCGGGGACACTTCAACAAACTGTCGTGTCCTATTGCACGCGTCCTGATCGGAGCTGCGCATCGTAAGTTCGCACCTTCAGTGGCCTCTTGGGTCCACCAATCAGATTCCAGGCGTCTGATACTGGTAGTGGATGACTAAGTGTTATGTGCAGGCACTCAATACGGGCTAACACGATCTAAAACATCAACTACAACACAAGCCCATGCAGTATCAATGTGGAACGAGATGTTTGGTACATATACGATTGGTGAAAGCACAAATGCCGTAGCATTGAGTAAAGTTTATTGATTGCACAACCCCAATCATGTCCATGAATGGCGCGGTAAGGCTGGATGAAAAGATCCTCGATGACTCAAAATGCGCTGAGAATGGAATAAATGAACATAAAAACAGCAAAAGATAGCATCTCAAGAATTAAGAGCATCTTCTAGAGCATCACCTCAGTATCATTTAGATTTTAGTACCGTCTAGAAACTGTCTTCAGCGATTCAACTCTTAGAATATTGGAAAAATGTTAACAGTATTTCGTGAGGAGGTGACCACTTTTATTCTATAAGCTAAGGATTATTCGCAAAAATATAAGCGATGAGAGCTACGAGTGCTGTAAAATGTGAAGTAAAACATTATTTTGATATGTATTACTAAACGGTTGAAATATGTGATAGAAAGGTTGACCAATAATCAAGAAAGAAACTATTTAAAATTTTTTTAAGAACAACTAATCTTTAAAGTGACAGCATTCAACGATGAACAGAAAATAAAATGCAAAAAAAAACTAGAGACAGCAATAGCTGGCTGTCTGACCACCTCAGAAGCCCTGCACTGCAGCTCCGTTCTGGCAACATTAAACATGTTAATTTCTCTCCTAAGTTTACAGTACCCGGACGGCCTGTGACCTTTAATTCGAGGTCGTGGCTCACTCTGGGACCGACAATTTCCCGACATTGCTTACATGAAGATTCTGATGAAGAGCCCTGTCCACATATATCATCACACTGAAATTGCTATGTTTTGCATGCAGGATTCGGGGAGGAAAGCTTATTTTATCAGCTTGTTGACTTTATTCGCTGAAGTTTTGAGCTTAAAGGGAGATGCGCGTGAAAATTGGAAGGGAATGGTGGGGCTGTTAATAAATGCTTTTACTACGTATCTCAGTTGTATTTTTTTGTGTGAATTCGAAATATTTTTTCTTATTTTTCCGTGCTGGCACGCACATAGAGGTGAAAGCATTGTCCTAATCTCATAGCAGGGGTTTGGGTTTCTGGATATCATTGAGGGTGTCCAAATTTGAAAAAGATAAGCAATTGCAATATAAAAGGAGATTGCATAATATTATCTTTCTTTAACCATCTCGCAGTCCTTTTGAATCATGAAAATTATGAGAACTAAAATCGAAAGGGTATTCTAACACCAACTCGATATTTCATTGTGGGTGCCCGGAGATCCTCAAAGCGATATGAGTTCGCACTCGTGCATAAAACCACTCATTATGGTCCGATCAACAGCGCATCAGTATTCGAACCCTTCAACTACTGTTTACACTAACAAAAAAGTCCGAAAAAAGCAGCGATGCTTGACAATTCAGCCCTTTTGCATCCTCGTATCAATACTTTGTCAGTACGGAAATTTTCACTCGAAAAATAAACATCTACCAATAAATAATTTCTGTTGCTAGGGTTTACCATTTTCAATGATTGGTATGACTTGTGACGTCACTCACTACCTCAGTTTCACCAAATCAGGTATAATTCGAAAGCTGAGTGGAACATCTTGATCTAATAACGGCACACGACAACTGATAACTAATGATAATACAAAAACAATAACTAAATACGAACGTAACGTTACCCGGGAGATTAAGAATGGAACGCTCTTCCATACAAACCAATTTTTTGGAATAAAAATAGAAAGTCGGACAATCATGGTTAGACAGCCGTTCAGGTAGCTTCTGGTCACCTGGAGGCCGGGTGGAGGTGGCATCAAAACGCTGTGGTAGGGGAATGGCCCATGCAAAAGAAATAAAGTGGTGTTCATGTCAGTAAAGCATACATACCTACTGAAATAGATGCCTCGTGTACCCTGCGATTTGCCTTGGACCGTCCTTGTTTACACCGTTAGAACTACTTATCTCTCCGCATCAAATAGTCATTATAGCATCTTAAACTTATAGTGTTACATACGCATGAAATGTCAGCTAGGTGTTACATTCCTAATAAGTGTGTATGAAATTTATGGTGAATTAACATGAATTAAAAAAGTCTTGAAAAGCTGCATCACGTACCTTGATGCCGAAAAATACCAAGGGCTGGAAATAGGTGCCTCAAATTTTGCCCGGGAACCATCCTTCAGTGCTTTTACACTGAACTCATTTAATGAACTCGTGTTTTCCAGTGCTATCGACATCGCACACTGCAAAACACCTTAACCATATATCCACCCATGTCTACAGAATGTCTCCTACACCTGTCCCCCTCCCTCCGTCCAACAGCAGGCACAACCAATATTCCATTCTCAACAACCATTCTCACAACCATTCTCAACAACACACATCTAGGTTTTATAATCGGCCTCGCGACCCCTCCCCACCGAGCCTAGAACTGGTGCCAGCGTTGCCTATCGTGACCTCTAACCTCTGTGCCCGCAGGCAAGCGGCAGCCAGCATATGGCGTCCGCTGATTGGTGGAGGTGCGTTCACTTATGTTGCGAGATACTCAGCGGAAATTTGTCCATGAAAATGATGCAGGCTTAAGGCATGAACCAGGAGATGTATTACCATCATATTTTCCCAACATTTCTAGCCATACTTGACTCTTTATTCGCTTGATTATCCGCTCAATCATCCGAAGCTGCTCTCCGGTACAGGCGGGAGACGGTGGCAGAGTCAGCACAGGCCAGCCGGCGGCCGAGTTTACTGAAGTCATGAGCGTCGGAATGGGTTTTTACTGAGTGGAGAGGACTGAATGGGACCCGGCCCAAAGGTAGCGAAGGGAAGAAGGAGAGAGGCGTACATAAAATAAAAGCTTAGCCGTTGGATGAGTTATAGAGAGTGAGGACTAATGCAGAGTGCTGCCAAAGTACAACCAGATAATATACCAGAAGAGGAAGGCACGTGCTGCTTAGCTCCGTGTTGGATGACGAAAAGGCACTCAGCTTAATTCGTGACTCAGAAGTTAGGAAATTGTCAATGTTTTGGTGAATTTCACCTTTCTGACGTCATACAGCGAGAACTAAAAATCTGGCGAGTCATAGGCGACAGATTTTTTATTGGAAGGGAATTAATGGATCCATCATACTAAAATGCATAAAAGTAAAATTGTATTGGTTTATATCGATAACTTATTGATTAGTGCATCTCAGGCTCAGGCAGTGTCTGGATGTCTTGTGAAAGGGTAGAAATGTAAAATGTTATGCTAAAAATAGTTTAGAGACTCTCATGGGTACTCTCATATTTTAGGGTATCATTCGTGTAAGTTATTTTTCTGTGTTGCCTGTATGTCTGCGCGTCGTGTTTGTGAATAAGTGCAGTGAATGCACTGTACTAGAATAGGGGAGTGGTGGTGGTGGGGAGGGTGGGGGGGGGGCGGGCGGTGGTATTTTCAAGTTGGGTATTGTATGCTACAGGGGTGTAATAAATGATAATGGTTTTGAAAAATACAAAATACATTCGATAGCTAATAACTATAATAACAAATTTAACTATTAATATATAAATAATGAATAATACTATATTTAAACTGTATATTTCTTCGTTGAAAAGTTATAGACACAAACAATTTCGAAGACTGTCACCTTTGCTGATCTCTGGTAATTTTGGAATTGACCTGACCTCAAAATTTATGATAGTGTATGGTAGTATTACGAATTTCGTCAGCCTCATTTTAGACGAACAGAAACGCCTTACATGTGTTTAGAAATGACATCATAATTCGTTGACCTGACCTGATTCCAAATTATAATCATAGTTTGTCTAACTAATCTTCCTAGAGGCATTCAAGGCGATGCGCGTCTCATTTAACTCGACTCGGAAGCATTTGCGAAAACCTAACAGGGGCGGGGCGGGTCTGATCGGACCCCCAGATAGTGAAAGCATAGTGTGAGGGTGTCGGTTGAAGATTATCTCTCCGTAACGGGAATATGTTTGATTCCAAACATACCTGTATGTACATACATAAAAAGAGTGCCAATAAATCGGAACAAAAACACCTAAGCTGACACGTCTTTTGAAATCAAACCACCAATACAAAACAGATGCGCTAGCGAAGAAACACACCAGGACTTCAAAATTGCTTATGAGACAATCGAAAGAATCTGTATATATCTCTGACCCGCAACGGGCCAATTGAGACGCCTTTTCAATCTAAAATACAATTTTGTTCGCTTTAATATCGTATTTTTGTTGGAACCAGTGACGAGACGAAGGGAGATGTTGCTGGGACCAATCCAATCCAGCGGTGCCGGAGCCAGAATTTTGAGAGGGGATTTGGGAAGGGAGAAGGAACGGCACCAGTTTAAAGGGAATGTGGCACCTTGGTAGAATCCTGGAAGTTAGTGTAATTAGGCGTACTTTTAGTCAAAAATGATGAAACCACTCATGATTTCTCTGAAAAATGTACAATAAGCTCAATATTTGGTTTTTAAAAATACTCCTCTAGAAAAAGAAATAAATATCAGCCTGTGGATGATGTCACGATCCGGCAACCACTACCATACTTGAAACGCTTCAAGGCTTCGATTGGCTGATGCTCATCGTGACATCAGCATATGTCTTCACACCAGTAGCTCAAAACAATGGCCGCCGGCGACGGGGGGCTGAGAGGGGCTGGTGTCAGGTAGTTTTTAGCCTTTTTCTACGGAAATATCGAGTTCCAAGACAAATGAAATATCGAGTACCGGGTCTTCCGACCCGCTTTACAACTTGGCTATCTCAAGTTAAAATCACGTTGTGAAGGTACCACATTCCCTTTAATCCTGCAGACTGTCGCCTTCGCCGCTCAGCGGTGGTTTTGCCCGCCGACATGGGTTTGCCCCCCCTCACCTAGCGGTTGGATCCAGCCTTGCTCCCGAACTTGAACATAATTCCAAAGCCCCGGGTGCATTCCTTATAAATTCTATGGTATGCGGCGAAAGAAAAATAAACTATACATTTGATTTCGTGTTTTCGTGTCATTTATTGTGTTCATTCCTCATTTTGTTTACTATTTTTTCATTGTTTGTCTTACGTTTGGTGGGAAAAAATACCAATGCGACAAAGCAACACGTTCCTGACACACATCAGGCGATCAAAGGATATGGCTTGCGTGAAGGTTGAAACAGACTCTGGATCATGTTGTCCGAATAAGCTTTATCTTATTTTATTTTATTTGGGATGACTTCCGACAGCATAAGCGTCGGAAAGGGGGCCTGACCCCCACTTTTCGGCTAAACATTTCCTGATCTGAGCCAAAATGGGAGAAAATGAGACATTTTTATAACCGGCCGGTGCACATGTCAACGATGAGCCCAAATTCGAACAGTTTTTGGTTCTAACGTGGAAAGTTTGTTGTCTGCATCAGGTTGAAGTTTGGCTGGACCCCTCACTTTTTTGCCGGTGGCGACGCTCAGGGGCATAGCCAAGGGGGGGGCAGGGACAGCCGCCCCAACCCCTGAGGGCCCGAAGAGCCCCCTTGAGGACACGATTCTGTAACAAGCAGGGCCTTTTTCACCCATCAGGGCCCTTTTGGCACTGCCGCAGGGGCCCTTTTCGGGGCGCCGCCCCCCGCCCCTGAGCGAAATCCTGGCTACGCCCCTTGCGACGCTTATGCCCAACAGCCATAGTTACTCAATTACAGAAAGTATTTACTTGGGTGTTTAAGGATCCTTCCCACCCGGCCAGATGGATACGGAAGGCGTTTCCCGTCCATTCCTCTCAAAGATGTAGAAATCCACACTCCTGCCTCATAGTTATTATTGTGTCAGACATGGATAGCTCATAATTATGTTGGCCCTTTTGGTTCCGTTCACTTTGGTTGGAAAATTGTTGGGCCTTTCCATTCGGTTGAAAACAGACAATGTTGAGATGAAAATGGGTGTTGACCTCCCAGTGCCGGTACTCTATATTGACGGTTATATTGCATGATTTTTAAACAGTATAAGCCGTGTGGGAAAATGTGACCTTTAGCTCACTGGTTGACAACCATGGTTTCAGATATTTAAACAATAAAATAGCTTGTATTTATTGACAATCTATCTTTATAAGAACAAAAATAAGAAAGGTGCAAAATGGCCTATGCGTCTTATCCTTCTTATGCGTTGAAAATTGCAGTGCATCAACAATGACATTGGCGGCAACACTCGCATGAAAAATGTAGAGCAGTCGTTTTGTCTATGAGTTGTTCGCTCATCATTGCCCAAAAGCGGAGCAGATATCGCCTCTGGGTGATAGTGTTCTCCTTACCCACCACAAGCAACAACATTCGCCCCTCAGCAGCCAGCCAGGCGCCGATTCAGAAACCAATAATATAGCTAGTCTTCTTGGAATCGTGTATGTTATTCCAGGAAATGTGGTGGTCTGGCACAGTTTTCAGGACGCGTGTCCCCACTCAGACCCAGGCATGCAAAAAGTAAAAACATTAGCTCGGACACAATGCTGTTCCTCCAAAAAATCAACAAAAAACGCCTTAATTGCGACAAAATGTAATCCCCAACCAAGCAGCGTAGATAATTGCAGCTAGAAGTTCTGTTTTCAAAAATTGTAGTTGCTTTTATCAGCTGTCACTCGGGGCATCTGTGCTTAGCATTTTCTATGAAACCCATTTTCTCGAATGGTTTTCATGGGGCTTATAAAGCAATGACTGCTAGGCCAAAAATATCAGAATGATAAAACCAATGAAACGTTCATTTGTACACTGGAAACAACATTCACTCAGGAATCAGCATCAGCAGCAGTAACAACACCAGCACCAGGGACACTGGACAGCACCAATACCAGCACTAGCACCAGCACTTGCACCAGCAAAAGACCAGCACCAACACCAGCACTAGCACAGCACCGGTGTGAGTGCCAGCACTGGCTCTGGAACTAACACAAGCACCAGTACTAGTAGGCCAGATTCAGTACCAAGAATTCAGCACCAGCAAGAGCACCAGTATTTTCACCAGCACCAGTGTGCATTCACAACCTGAAGATTAGCACGGCCGAAAAATTACACGGATGGTGTCTGCAGCATCCGCAGCTTTTTGCATCTCTTCTCAAACCTATCTCTAAAGTTCTATTTCAAGCCGATGTATACAACATGCAGATATAGCGCGGGTGGTGGATACCGCTCCACTGCGAACATTAACGCGGATGTTTATATTCTAGCACGACATGCCAATAGCCCAGGAGAAAAACATGGACTAAATTAAAACCCGACAGCTCATTGGCACATAATAAATGTGCATTTCTTTTATCAGAGGTGCATACATTTCTAGTAATGTTCATGTCTCCGTCAGGAGCACCCGGCGGAGGGTGCTGTAGCCTGCAGCGGGCGTCTGTCAAGGCTGGTACGGCCCGGAGACAGAGTGCTGACGTTCTCAGTTCACAGGGCGGTACTGCTGCCGTCAGCAAGCCCTCAGCAAGTTCTCGGAACAGGACACGTGCTCCTGCGGCCACACGTCCTCTAATTCCCCCACTCTCCCCTCCCCGGCCGGATGAATTCATTGCGGAAGAAACTGCCAAACACTGCTCTGCAGTTTCCCCTTATGCGATTACATTGCAAAACTATTTTGTTAACTATAACTATATTGTTTATTAACTATATTGTTTTATCCCTATATTGTTTATTGTATTGGCCCTTTTTCTTCGATGTATAGTATGGATGTAAGTCAGTTATTTTTAGGACTATTGAAAACTATTTTGGGAATATCAGCAACGGTTTCCACAAGCAGAACAAGTGAAAGCAATGGAAATGTATCTCAGGTATTTTCATTAAAATTCTCGTGTAGATATAAATCGCATGTATGCTGGATTATTTTGCCTTAGGATTTCAATTCACTGGCAGCCCGGAAAACTGAGCGCAAACAATTTAATTGCAGTGATAAAACCTAGAGAGGTCTCGCACACGTATGCTAAGGCGTGTGGAAGACGCGCATTTAGGCGGCGGTGACTAGTTTAATAATAATAATTATTGGGGCTTATCGACGCACCAACTGCCAGGGTCATATGGCGTCGCCAACTCTTTCCCTGTTGGAAGGGTTTCTTGGGAGCCAGCTTGCTCCTTGTTCAGGGAAGCCGCCGGGCCTTGAACCCGGGTCGGCTGCGTGGAAGCCAGCTGCGCTGACCACTCCACTACCGCGCCCCCGGTGACTAGTTTAAGCGATGGTACAATGACGTATTTCCGTCTTCGTCGGCAGTGGTTATACGCGCCACAATTACCAGGTGATTCAAGAGAGATTGAGTTCAGTTCTTTCAGCGACAGGGAGTGGACGTGTTTTCAGTGCTCTTAGAAAATATAAAAATACTCCTGTTCTAATTCAAAATCAGACATGATACCATACAGGTGAAGGATACATTCTTTTGTCTACATTATGTACTAATTTTTATTCGCCTCGACCGTCTCTGGTGCAAGCTAGAAGAAGATAAAAATAAGAAGTAAGTCATCATTTTTGGCCTACTATCCTCGTTTCGTCGCTAATCTTTCTCCTTGATTTTTCTTGCGTTTCACGTGTTTTAAGAGCTCCTTCAAGAAAAAAGCTTCTGCGGCGGGAATATTGAAATATTTCAGGATGGCTAATTTTAGAGAACAATAAAAAACAAGTTTTGTGAAAGAGAACATGAGCACCGGAGATTAAAGAAAATAAAAAATATGCAACAATTGAACATCAGTGAAGCAAGATCAACGATGTCACAGACAAGATGGAGCACAAGCAACGAAATTTATCAGATCGAAGACGAAATGAAAACGAAGCCGAAGAATCGAACATTTTCATCCTCATATTATTTTAGTTTAAATGTTCGAAGTGTGTGTGCGATTGTGTGTGTGTTTTTTTTTACCGGTACCTAATCCTTATCCTTATCCTTACTCTACCTGGAGTCTGTGAGCGCATGCGCCTGTGGCTGCAGCGACCCCTCCAGGTAGAATCCCATCCTCTTGATCCTCACCTTTCCTCATCCTTACCATCTCCTTCCATAGTTTATAATCACTTCATACTCATTGCAACGACACTTTAAAAGCCACCTCATTTGTGTGGAAGTGTGAGAAATACATGATGAAACATGATGAAAGAGACTAGTGCTCTTGCACGACGTTATTGATGTGCTATGCCAAGACAAGCCAAGCTATGCCATGCTATGCCAAGGATACGGGTTAACTACTTTGGATACATGCTTCCTGACTAATTCTATTGTTGCCTACTTTTTTAGTTGCCATTTCCCTAGGCAAGTGGTCAGTTTGCCTGCCACACTCTGTTTGTTATTTGAGTTTAAGGGCGCGCCAACCAGTGTGGTCATATAGGGCCCATCACCACGCTTTCATAAACATCACATGTTCTTTATTTGTATTATGTCTTTTAGTGATCATTGAGAATTTCACCATTGAAAGCTTCTGAAACCTTGAGTATGAAACCGAAAATATGAACAGGGATAAAAAAACAAGCAAGGACTGGAGATCAATTTATTTACCTGAAATAAGCTCTTGTTCAGCAAGTACGTACAACTTCGGCAAGCTTCTCCAAGTCCCATGCAAGTAACACTGTAGCCCATGACTTTGTTCTTTCTTTCCCTAGTTTTTCAGGCTGGCAACAAAAAGTGTTTTCTGTGAAAAGAGAGAACAAGACCAATATCCAAGAGTAATTTGTTGCAGGAGCCGGTTGATCCACCTGACACACCATTATACCACCGATGCCTGAGCACAGGTGTATAGTTTTTGCCGTGCAGTTTTGCCAGTGCCTGGGCACACAGGTGTAGGTTTTGTCGTTATACCGTCGGTGCCTGAGCACAGGTGTGTAGTTTTTGCCGTGCAGTTTTGCCAGTGCCTGAGCACACATGTGTAGGTTTTGTCGTTATACCGTCGGTGCCTGAGCACAGGTGTGTAGTTTTTGCCGTGCAGTTTTGCCAGTGCCTGGGCACACATGTGTAGGTTTTGTCGTTATACCGTCGGTGCCTGAGCACAGGTGTGTAGTTTTTGCCGTGCAGTTTTGCCAGTGCCTGGGCACACATGTGTAGGTTTTGTCGTTATACCGTCGGTGCCTGAGCACAGGTGTGTAGTTTTTGCCGTGCAGTTTTGCCAGTGCCTGGGCACACATGTGTAGGTTTTGTCGTTATACCGTCGGTGCCTGAGCACAGGTGGGCAGGTTTTGTCGCTATACCACCAGTGCCTGAGCACAGGTGGGCAGGTTTTGTCGCTATACCACCAGTGCCCGAGCACAGGGAGGCAGGTTTTGTCGCTATACCGCGGGTGCCTGAGCACAGGTGGGCAGGTTTTGTCGTGCAGTTTTTCCAGTGCCTGAGCACAGGTGGGCAGGTTTTGTCGCTATACTGCTAGTGCCTGAGCACAGGTGGGCAGGTTTTGTCGTGCAGTTTTTCCAGTGCCTGAGCACAGGTGGGCAGGTTTTGTCGCTATACCGCGGGTGCCTGAGCACAGGTGGGCAGGTTTTGTCGCTATACTACCGGTGCCTGAGCACAGGTGGGCAGGTTTTGTCGTGCAGTTTTTCCAGTGCCTGAGCACAGGTGGGCAGGTTTTGTCGCTATACCACCAGTGCCTGAGCACAGGTGGGCAGGTTTTGTCGCTATACCGCCGGTGCCTGAGCACAGGGAGGCAGGTTTTGTCGCTATACTGCTGGTGCCTGAGCACAGGTGGGCAGGTTTTGTCGTGCAGTTTTTCCAGTGCCTGAGCACAGGTGGGCAGGTTTTGTCGCTATACCGCGGGTGCCTGAGCACAGGTGGGCAGGTTTTGTCGCTATACTACCGGTGCCTGAGCACAGGTGGGCAGGTTTTGTCGTGCAGTTTTTCCAGTGCCTGAGCACAGGTGGGCAGGTTTTGTCGCTATACCACCAGTGCCTGAGCACAGGTGGGCAGGTTTTGTCGCTATACCGCCGGTGCCTGAGCACAGGGAGGCAGGTTTTGTCGCTATACTGCTGGTGCCTGAGCACAGGTGTGTAGTTTTTGTCGTGCAGTTTTTCCAGTGCCTGAGCACAGGTGGGCAGGTTTTGTCGCTATACCACCAGTGCCTGAGCACAGGTGGGCAGGTTTTGTCGCTATACTGCTGGTGCCTGAGCACAGGTGTGTAGTTTTTGTCGTGCAGTTTTTCCAGTGCCTGAGCACAGGTGGGCAGGTTTTGTCGCTATACCACCAGTGCCTGAGCACAGGTGGGCAGGTTTTGTCGCTATACCGCCGGTGCCTGAGCACAGGTGGGTAGGTTTTGCCGTTATACTGCCGGTGCCTGAGTACAGGTGTGTAGTTTTTGTCGTTCAGTTTTTCCAGTGCCTGAGCACAGGTGGGTAGGTTTTGCCGTTATACCGCCGATGCCTGAGTACAGGTGGGTAGGTTTTTGCCGTTCAGTTTTACCACCAGTGCCTGAGCACAGGTGGGCAGGTTTTGCCGTTATACCACCAGTGCCTGAGCACAGGTGGGCAGGTTTTGCCGTTCAGTTTTGCCACCGGTGCCTGGGCACAGGTGGGCAGGTTTTGCCGTTATACTGCTAGTGCCTGAGCACAGGTGTGTAGTTTTTGCCGTGTAGTTTTGCCAGTGCCTGGGCACAGGTGGGCAGGTTTTGTCGTTATACCGCTGGTGCCTGAGCACAGGTGTGTAGTTTTTGTCGTGCAGTTTTTCCAGTGCCTGAGCACAGGTGGGTAGGTTTTGCCGTTATACCACCAGTGCCTGAGCACAGGTGGGCAGGTTTTGTGCCGTGCAGTTTTGCCGGTGCCTGAGCACAGGTGGGCAGGTTTTGTCGTTATACTGCCGGTGCCTGAGCACAGGTGTGTAGTTTTGCCGTGCAGTTTTTCCAGTGCCTGGGCACAGGTGGGCAGGTTTTGTCGCTATACCGCCGGTGCCTGAGCACAGGTGGGCAGGTTTTGTCGTGCTATACTGCTGGTGCCTGAGCACAGGTGTGTAGTTTTTGTCGTGCAGTTTTTCCAGTGCCTGGGCACAGGTGTGTAGGTTTTGCCGTGCAGTTTTGCCAGTGCCTGAGCACAGGTGGGCAGGTTTTGTCGCTATACCACCAGTGCCTGAGCACAGGTGGGCAGGTTTTGCCGCTATACCGCCAGTGCCTGAGCACAGGTGTGTAGGTTTTGCCGTGCAGTTTTGCCAGTGCCTGAGCACAGGTGGGTAGGTTTTGCCGCTATACCGCCGGTGCCTGAGCACAGGTGGGCAGGTTTTGTCGCTATACCACCAGTGCCTGAGCACAGGTGTGTAGGTTTTGCCGTGCAGTTTTGCCAGTGCCTGAGCACAGGTGGGCAGGTTTTGCCGTTATACCACCGGTGCCTGAGCACAGGTGGGCAGGTTTTGTCGCTATACTGCTAGTGCCTGAGCACAGGTGTGTAGTTTTTGTCGTGTAGTTTTTCCAGTGCCTGAGCACAGGTGGGTAGGTTTTGCCGTTATACCACCGGTGCCTGAGCACAGGTGGGTAGGTTTTGTCGCTATACCACCAGTGCCTGGGCACAGGTGTTTAGATTTTGTCGTGCAGTTTTGCCGGTGCCTGGGCACAGGTGTGTAGGTTTTTGCCGTGCAGTTTTGCCACCGTGCCTGGGCACAGGTGTGTAGATTTTGCCGTGCAGTTTTGCCAGTGCCTGAGCACAGGTGTGTAGGTTTTGTCGTGCCGTTTTACCAGTGCCTAAGCACAGGTGTGTATAGTTTTTGCCGTGCAGTTTTGCCAGTGCCTGAGCACAGGTGGGTAGATTTTGTCGCTATATCACCAGTGCCTGAGCACAGGTGGGCAGGTTTTGTCGGCTATACCACCAGTGCCTGAGCACAGGTGTGTAGATTTTGCCGTGCAGTTTTTGCCAGTGCCTGGGCACAGGTGTGTGCAGGTTTTGCCGTTATACCGCCAGTGCCTGAGCATAGGTGTATAATTTTTGTCGTGCAGTTTTTCCAGTACCTGGGCACAGGTGTCTACATTTTATCGCTATACCGTCGGTCGGTGCCTGAGCACAGGGGGGTAGGTTTTGCCGTGCTATTTTGCTGGTGCTTGAGCACAGGTGTGTAGCTTTTGTCGTGCAGTTTTGCCGGTGCCTGAGCACAGGTGCGTAGGTTTTGTCGTTATACCGCCGGTGCCTGAGCACAGGTGCGTAGTTTTTTCCCGACCTGCGAGGCAGTAGCGCGGATTTCGGCAACAGTGTGGTTATCGTCCTATCCTCCCAGTTATTCTCCACAAAGCACACCATTCACTGTACTATTCATACGCGAACTGTGTTTGGAAAGAAATATCAATGACTTTATCCGTTATCCATGTGAGGGTGGATCCAATGGAGGAGCGAAGGGGGAGGTTATGCCCCTTGGATCTAGCCCCCTTCCGTGGACGCTAAAAACTTTCCCCCTAAAGTGGAAAAAATTGCGTTAGGGGAACGGGTGCCCCTTCGAATGCACGAAATGTGCCCTCAGGTGATATTCATCGTCTTCCTGGGCCTTCGCTTTCCATACCCTCAACGAAACCCTAGACCCGTCACTGTCTATCTGTCTATTTTTAAAGAAAAATAGCTTCAAGTCCTGAGGAATACCCGAAAAAAACCTGGAAAATTTCAATATTTTCTGTCTCAATAGCTTATACCCCCCCTCCCCGGCTCGTAGAGCCATCATAGTTGGGGCAACACGGGGGAAGGTGGGGCAACGCAACCCTCTGACGATGGCTGACGGCTTATACAACTCGATGTGTTCCCTTTTTGTCACGGAAATATTTGCAAATACATACTACGCGTATGTAATTTCATGTTATAAGCAGGTCCTCAATAGTCATCATCTTTGATTTGTTTTGAAATTTCGAAACCAATAAAACAAATCGATTCCTCCCATATTCCACGGAGTATATGAGATGGCAATACCATGAGGCAAAATGACTTCATTATTCTAAGAGGAATTTCAGCACGTTTAGCATAACTAATGTATGGTATTGGGTGTATGTCACTGTCGCCTGCTAAGATGAGCTCGTTCTGCACACTTTGTAGTCAGCAATATAGTATTTTTGAGAAGTTTTTCCGGAAGTTACACGCTCCAGAGACGTGTGTGCATATGTTAGGTATGACTTCTGTTACATCCCTCGCCCCCTAAGGTCGATGCGCCCCCTGAAATTCCTTCCCCCCCTAAGTGCCCCCGCCCACCTGATATGTTCGGTCGCGCCCCGTCCTCGCCCTCCCTCCCCCACCTCTATGTTCTAGAAAACATAACTGCTTAAAGCGATGAACTCACAAATAAAAAAAATAAATTCATAAATGAATTCACAAATACCAATAAGCAGCTTACAAGTGTAGAGCTTGTGTGCGTGTGTGTTGGGATTTTAGAGCGCTTTAGCTGTCAGAACCATATATCGCGCAAAACAGTTCAAACTTAATGAATCCCTAAAAAGGTTGCCATGGGTGTCGTTTTACACGTTGTTGACAAATAGTTATCAAGCTCAGACTAGTTTGAATCTGTTACACTTTTCTCACTCGGTTGGTATCCTAGACTATTTTAAATCCTACCTCTGCCCAATACAAGGGTAGACATCCATGGTCTTTTTACACGGCCATAATCGAAAAAGCGCGCGTAAAGAGTGCACGATAATTGGTCGCCCGAAAGGACATGGTGGGGCAATATGGGTGCCGTAGCCGTCTTGCCCCACGCAGCTCCTTTCCAACAAGCTCGTATATGGCTCAGGGGCCACATTGTTTCCACGTTCAGCGACTACGGTGAAGATGGTGCAACACAAATGTAAAGTCAAAATATCCAACATATATATTTTGGTATTTACCTTTCAGAGAATTGCACAAAGGTTACAGAGCCTACCGGCACTTAAGTGTTCCCAGAAAGAACGCGCGTTGGAATAAAGTAGCTGTGTTGCGTTCTCGTTCATTACAAAACTCTGCAGAGGAGCTCATCACGCACCATCGCCATCGATATGTAGAGGAACGGTGACCGGCACCAGCAAGCAAAGCCCACGCTGAGGCTGCCCAGTTGCCGGGTCGTCAGGGCGAGTTCCGAAACCTGCCATGAACCATGCCTTTCTCAGTCAGTGAGCCGGGCAGAGGTCGGTCTGGTGGAACACGCAGACTATCGAGCGCTCTGGTGTGAACAGAACAGCACCAACACCTTCAGCTATCGCTATATTTCTGGGCCGGAAGTCATCTCAGGCGGGGGCTGCTTGACTGGCGAACGGGGCTACAGATCGGGGGCAGGGAGCAGACTCGGACACCATATATCCCCTATGGAAGAACTACTTTAGCGAAAAGCACAGACTAAAAAACTTGCAGCCTCATCCGAAGTTAAAGCCGACTGTAACTGTGTATCCCTAGTGCCAGGAGAAGGAGTAAGGCCTGCCTCACTTGTGCCAGGTGAAAGAGTCACTAGATGAAGGAGTGAGATGTGTCTCCGTGCCGGGAGTCGGCTGCCTCCCTGTGCTAAGTGGGGGCTGTGGGGTGAGTGTGCCTCTCCTGTCCCAGGTGCCAGGGGCCGGGGTGAACTAGTGGCTTCTTTGCCAGTCTTCGGTTCTGATAGCGTGGGTTATGGTTTAATCTCCACGGCGGAAAACCGCTTTCCGTGTCCGATTTGACCCGGTGGAGAGGATCCTTAAACACCCACGCCAATACTCCCTGTAATTGGACAAGTGTGCCTGTTGGGAGTGGCCAAAAAAAGGTGAAGAGTCAGGTGTGCCCACCTGTGCTAGATGAAGGATTCAGGCGTGTCCACCTTAGTCAGGTGAAGGAGCCAGGTGTGTCCACCTGGGTCAGGTGAAGGAGCCAGGTGTGTCCACCTGTGTCAGGTGAAGGAGTAAGGCGTGCCTCACCTGTGCCGGGTGAAGGAGTCAGGAGTACCCACCTGTGCTAGGTGAATAAGTGGGATGTGCCCACCTGAGTCAGGTGAAGGAGTCGATGAGCCTAGTCTAATCCAGATGGAGCAGTGAGGTGCCTCACCTGTGCCAGGCAGAGGGGTCCAGCTCGGGTTCCCGCTGGGCTGGCAGCGTCTGGAGGCTGGATATGGCGGCGGCGTAGTCGGTTGGGGCCTGGTACGGGGCCGCCGTTCCGAGCGTCACAAGGGCCAGCAGGCCCGGCAGCCGCACAGCCCACATCTGACCCTCCACTGCAGTCGCCGCTGGACCCCGCCAAACCGACAGGGCGCGGCGCCGTCCGTGCCGCTGTGTATACACACCCCGGTGCCCGGTGCTCCTATGTTTATAAACACAGCCAATCGCGTGTTATTTCATAGACGTGACAATAGCTCTCGACCCTGCCGCACCGTCCACTACCGGAGAACACCCGCTGGGCGCCGCGGCTCCGCTGGACCCGGGACACGTCTCCGGAACGACACACGACACCCTGCCCCCAAACTCTGCACTCTCCAAATGACGGGCTCAGAAAATCGGGACGCAGTTTCTGCTGCAGTCGTGACGTCACTAGTTTACCGCCAATCAGATTCGGATGATGTCATACCCGTCTCAGCCAGTGAGCAGTGACCGAACCGGCAGATATTGCTCTGTTTGTTTATTTGATTAATTAAAAACGTCCTCACTACACCCGATAGCTTATGGGGTCATTTATCCAAGAATAGTACATCAGGACGCTCTTCATCACAAAGACTCCTACCATGGATCATAATGCCCCGGCATTATGTTAGCTTTGGTGAAATACACTTCAACAATTCCAATCTATCGCAGGTGGTGTCCTAATAACGCAATTAAATATTCTGTCCGAACTTAGGGATCGAGGCCCGTGCATTTATCGGTTTGTCAGGGGCCTCCCCTATGCCCGCGAAGTTGGGGACGATGTCCAGTTCCTCCAGGAATAACCATCCGAAAGCTATGAGGGCGCTCGAACTAGATACAAAATCAAATGTGATTGGTCCAGCTTCTGGAAAAAGAAACTATTAAAAATGTCGGGGCACCACGTCGTGTTTTCTTCGCCAGCAATGTTTGGCAGAGAAATCAATTCAGGAGCACACAAATGCAAGAGAGCTCGGAATTTACTTACTTACCCTAACATTACAATCATGCAAAACTACATAAATCACCCCGCGCAGCACATGGGAATCCACTGATGTCACTTATCCTGGCATTGTACGTTCCGTCACCGAGTAAAGCTGATTCCTCTGGAAAGTCGGCAACGTTCACCTCAGAAAACCGGAGTCTGGCCTGCTGGCACTGTTGCAAACGCGAGTTTCACCTCTCGGGGCAGCGCATCCCGGGGGGAAGAGGGCGCTTCAGTGCGTGTCCTCGCCGTCCGGCAGCCGCGGCCGTGCAGTGGCGGATGGAGAGGACGCGTCCTGGGAGGACTGCGCAGAAGCGTTGCGACGCTGCTTCCACGACGGGCTCGGTTCTTTGAATTCACTTTTCATGTTTACGCTCATTCTGGTCGGAAGTATGAACGATGTGTTTGAAAGTAAAAGGTTCACTGACAGTGAATCAAACTGCTCGTCACAGATTCCCTCTCAGTAAATGGGAAACTGCCTGCCATAGATTCACTGCAAGCAAATGAGGAAACTCTATAATCTCTTCGATAATAAGCATACCAACTAGAAAATATCTTCAGCTTGAGCTGGAAACACCCCACAAAACGCTGATATTCCAAAGCAACACATATATTGTCGTTCCATTCCAGATTCTATAAAAATACATACCAGGGTGTGCCACAGTGTCTAACAGTACGGCGTTGACCCCCTCGGCCCTGCCGGCGGCGCACTCGCGGCGCGACAGGGGGAACTGTCGACATACGCCAGCCCGCAGGTTGGTAGGAGGGTCGGATATTTGGGAAATTTGGGGGAAGTTGCCTGCATGATCGTTCGACAGTCACGCATGCGCAGTCGCATCGAAAACTACAGCGACAGGTAGACGGAATAGAGTTGACACGCGGAAACTTTGAAAGGATGATAACGCTACAGCCGAGATCCCACTGTACTATCCTATATAAAAATAAAGAGAAAATGCCGCTGGATAAGCCCGTAGCGTCGCCCCATCGGCCCTCCTCTCTTCTATCGCAGGGGTTTAGACTGTGCCATACGGACTGACAATTGCAACACGATCAATTACTTTCACAGTGCTTCTCGTAACTACAAACCTCCACCTTTTCTCGACGGTCACAAATCCAGCGCTTACCACAGGGGCGCTGGTGGCGTCACCTTTTCTCCAACGTGGCGTAGCGGACTCTTCAATAAATAGCGCGCTCGTGATACGGCCGTAACACGGCACCCACCCCCTCTATGTACAGGAACAGCCCACTCCCAGCACATCTCCGCGACAGCGCAGTCATTTTCGTCCGTTAAAAACACTCTTGTCAGCTGCCGCAATTTGCAGAAATTCGAAGTAAAAGCAATTGAACATCCCTTGACGTTAATATGAATGAAGTTTGTTTGGCACCCAACACGGAATAAATCTTACACAAGCGCTTCGTCAGGACCGACACCGCCAACTCGAAATAACTTATTGCAGATGCTGTACAGCAAAAATGCAAATAGACTTGTCTGATAACATAGACAAACGGATTACAATGATTTAACAAGAGGGCATATTTTACTGATACTTGAAGAAGTAAGTACCACAAACCATTCACTAAACAAGATAGAGCCTAGTGAATTTGAATAAAATAGAATACATGAGAGCCACGTATCAGATCATTTCATCAACAACCATACGTAGGACTCTGCTCGAGGTCCATGCTTGAAACCAATCATTGACAACCGAAACCAACCGGCTGGCAATAGCACAAGTCTTGCTAAATTCCTCATCTACTTTCGCGCAGCCCGAATAAATGTTGTATCTTGTTAGAAAATCAACATGACAGAAATCACAAAATGACAGTGAGAATTTCCAGAACAAATTTTGTCTGCCTCAATATATTTTCAGCTGGCGTTCCGGAAATTTTCCGTCCCGCTCCATCTACCACTGGATATATATTCTCTCTACAGCATGACTCACAATATATCTTACAATTCTAGCCAATACCACGACCGTCATCAATTGCGATCACCCAGAATTGCGGATAACTTTATAGAAAATCACGCAGGTTTCTGGGAAATTCTTTTAGAAATAAGTAGATAGGGCATCCTTCCCTGAACACCATAAATGATGACGGCTGTGGGTTCGGTCTTTGGATATCACTCATCAAGTGAGCTCCAGCCAACTCAACTACAGTCATAGGTGTAGGAACGTTCAGAGCAATGGGGGCCAAGGTGTATTTCGAAGCCGTTTCTTTCCGGTCAACCACTGGCCATATAGGACCAGCGGTTAAGATCTGGAAAATTGGGCGGGAGGAGGGGACATAGCCCCCTGGTCCCCTGTTCCTACACCCATGACTATAGTCGAATATTGTTCAAACTTGAACAAACATTTGATACCGTCTCCTTGACGAGACCTTTATTCTAAGCTGGCTCATCACAGCACAGCCCTTACACGGCTCATTTCCAGTTTCGGCGCGGCATCTGCCGGGCGACTCTGCCAATGCCCCTGGAGGGAGTGCGCCGGCCCGCAGCTTGACAGTTACGAGGTGGCCTCCGCCTCCTCTTCGTCCTTGTCCAGGATCTCGAAGGTGCTGGTGGAGTGTTGGCTGCCCTCAGAGCCGCCCTCGGAATCGCGCTGGTCCTCTCTGGCGGTACAGCGCGGCAGGGTGTCGTCATTTCCGCTGCAGCCACTGCCTCATAGTGGCCAGCTGCTGGCCTCTTATTTAACGGCGTTCCCTTCTAAGCTTACAATCAACGGCCAGTTTGACACAGTCCCGATTTAAGCCACCCCCAGTCCACTTCAAGCGGCACTATAGGGTATAAATCTACTCGACTCGTTCTATTACAAATTCCAATACTGTCATTGACGGCACCTAACTGTCATCGCGCCCCTTCTCGACTCCTAACACCAACTCACCCATCCTGTGCAGCCGCCTCCTCCACAGGCTCCTTCGGCGTTGGCTGCGACTCCTCACCAACTGCCTTCTCCTTCTCCTCAGCCGCAGCCTCCGCCTCCACTCCTTTCTTCTTCTTTTTCTTCTTCTTCTCATCCTTTGGCCCCTTGTATTCATACTGAAAATATCCCAAATAGGAAATAAGCATCATTGTCTGAAATATATAGAATTTTTCTCTATTCAATTATACTTATGCGTAGGCTATTCTAGTTCAGCAACAACACCAAACTCATTCCGCTGACGAAAAATTATAGCGAGAGTGCAGCCGAATTAATGCTCGCCTTAAGTAAATAGGATAGCAAGACAGGCTGGCCCGAACTCTTAAGCTTCTTACGAGTGGTCTGGGATTCTAATATTTTGAAACGGCTAAAACATAATATTCCCACCGCAAGTAGGGGATGAGCGACAAAAATCCCCTGATGAAGGTCAAAACGCCAGCACTTCCCAACAGCTATGCATTCAAAATCACTCTAAACCGCAATTTCATCCCTTCGTCTTACAAAATCAACGGCGAAATTCTAGAAAATGTTGACAACATCCGAGATCTAGGCGTTATTCTGGACCAAAAACTCACTTTTCAGGCGCAAATAAATTCCATAGTACTAAAAGCCAATAGGGCATTAGGCCTTCTCATTCGAACCTTCCAGTCAGCTTCCCCAGACACAAACTGGACAAGCGTGCGACCGTGTCCGTATTCAACGCAAATGTTCGATGAATTCTTGAATACTGCTCCGCCATTTGGGGCGGAGCAGCAAAATGTCATCACATTCGCGTGGAGAGGGTTCAGCATAAATTCCTCATGTGGCTAGCCAACCATACTGAGCCAGCCAGTGCTGTCCTGGACTACAAGTCCCTCCTTAGTTTGTACGATGTGCAATCCCTTCAGGCTAGGCGCCACCAAAGTGATATCTTGTTTTTATGTAAAGTTTTTAGAGGCCTCATCTCATCATCACATATTTTACAAGGTTTTACGGTACATGTGCCGGTCAGAACCACTAGGATTTCACGTTCTACTTTGTTTAGTGTACCGCCGGCTAGAGTGAACACTGTTGCTTCCGGAGCTTTAAATCGCTTACCTCGTCTGGTGAACAGCTTTTTAAACGTGTCAACCCTCAGTGATATATTCTGTGATCCGCTCGGGGTACTGAAGAAAAATATAGCTGTGTTTGCGGCAGCCGAGCCAGTACTGGTGTGATGTGAGTATTTATGTTGTAGTTAGGCCTCCATGTGTTTTTAGTTCTTCTGACTTCACCTGTTATTGGGTTTTTAAAGACCTGTTGGTGATTTAATACAGATACAACAGATACAACGACAAGGATCGCCTGCTGGAGGAGCAGGCAGAGGGAGCATCTGACAGATCGGTCCCAACGACACCCGGTGTCGTTGGGCGGTCCGCTCCTCACCTGGTACAGAGGCCAGAAGGAGGCGAAGAAGCCGACGTCCTCGGTGAGGTTGGGCAGCAGCCAGAGGTGGTGGCGACCCACAGTCAACAGCCAGACCAGCGAGAAGACGATGACGCGCATCACCGACAGCGCCAGGATCACCACCAGGAAGCCGGCCGCCGCCAGCGACAGGTAGTAGACGTACTCCCTGCCGCGGCCGCACAGCGTCAGAGAATCCCCAACCCCGCGCTGAGAGAACATGGCCCACTACGTGCTCGAGCTCGCTGCTCAGGTGGTGGCGTGCTCGGCACAGGGTGCACGGCATACCGCCAGTGCAGAACACAGGGCCGCAGACGCGGGTGGGGAGCAGACACGTGCACTAGTGCACGCAGAACACATTTACAGAAAATAGAGCTGTTCTTTCAGCAGGGAATCACACCTGGCAATCACAAAAACCGTCGAGGTAGCACTTCAGCTTCATTATTTCTGTCCTAGAATACTAACGGACAATGAGGCACAAAGTAAACATTCACCCAAAATCATACGGAGTGATTTTATCCGATGGACGCAAAATACAAACGCTGATATCTAGGCTGAATGTCGTGCCCGTTGCTAGAGCCATATCGTGTGGCCCACTCTTTCCCCGCTTAAAATATATTCCGCGGGGATCAAATTACACCCCTGGCATTCCATGACAAAACGAAACAAACAGCACCATGTACCTCAAATTTTGATGAAAGTTTGTCCAGGGGGTTATACTCGGCGCTGGAAAGTTTTAGCCTCATCCTTCCAGCGCTTTCTAAGTTATTACATCGGATAATTTTCAATAGAGTGCAGAACTTTATTATTATTTTTGAATAGCTATGTCTCCAAAACTAACCACGACATTTGTATAAAGCTATACATTCCAAGAACCCATAGGACCTGAATAATAATGTGGTGGTGCCAAAATCCACAATTTAAGAATAAAGACACAAGTTAACCTGTGGCTTAGGGTCAGGTCATGGGATTTCATAATGATGGCACTAAAAATTTACCGTTTTTTTCTTCAGAAAAATTGAGTTTGGGGTATTAGGTTTCTATGTCCATAAAATTGGAGACAAGTTTTTAATTGAATTGTTTTTATGTTGGAAATTTCTACTGCGGGCGCATTATAGCCGAGTATTGCGTACTTTCGATCATCACCGCCTTTGCAATGCATAAAATACATGTTTTTCATACAGACGAACGACGCTTGGCCCAGGGCAATTTGTGAGCCCATGGTCAGCTTTCATGCAGCCAGCCGCAACATCGTCCGCTGATCTCAGTCGGATCTCAGCCGGGCAACGAAGGCAAGGCGACAGATAGTCGCGACCCCGTGTTCAGAGAAGCGTGTGCGCCCCGGTGATTGTACAATGAAGTCTATCGTCAGTGGCATTATCTGTAGCATGGTGGAGCACTAATATGGTGCGGATCCGTCCCAACGTCATAAAGTTCGGGTGGGATGTACCGTTCACCCAGCATCCTTGGCTATAGAGCAGGCTGCCAAAAATATGCGAGTACGTATGGGCTCAACTGGCGTAGTAGTCAGTGATTTTGTTACTGAAAATTACACCCGTTTAGTGCAGAATGAAGTTTAAAACTTTCATTGGGATACACCGTGAACTACCATCCATCCGTGCGTGGTATATAGGAAATAAATAAACAACACAGTCCACTAGAGTACCTGCTTCGTTCCTGATGCAGTGAAACATACTATTGTACTAGTTCACACGTTTTTGCGGCATCTAGTGCCGATTTTGAACTCCCATATTTCGAGACTGACTGATGTACGTACATTATTTTTCCGACGAAGTGCCAGTCAGTTAAAAAATCAGTTCAACTTTGCTCACCTTTGCTTCCGCGAAATTGATTTTGGCATTGATTCGTAGTGGAATGTTTTCGAAACATCAAACGGTAAAATCGTTTGTGGGTGCGGAAATGAATAAACAAATATGATCGCGTGGGTGGGACGTTGAAGCGAGCGGCGATACAGCCAAGTCATGTCGACGAACAAAATATACCATCCGCGGAGACAATGGAACATTTTTCTCGCCAAAACGTTAGCCTCAGACATTCGGTTTATTCTCATGGGCAAAAATAAGTTCATTCGCCCCTATCATAAAAGGTTTCATGACACAAAGACCATGAAAAACTCAATAATTCCACAGGTTTACTCCCATAAATGATTGTCATGCTACGACAGCTTTTGCTAGCATGTGGCTCAGTGGTTGATAAGTAATGGATACAAATGATGCAATTCTTATGATATTTCACAGAACTGTTTTGAACATTACGATGAAGGAGATTAGTAATATCAGCCTCATGCTCATACTATACACAAACAGTCTTTTTTGGATTAGTTTACGTGATATGAACGCAAGGCTGGTTTTAGTCGTTACACAGCAATGTCTGTTGAATGGGGGAGAGGTCTAAAAATCTGGCTCGTACATATGTAGGCATCTGGCATAGCGTGATATGTGACACTTGCTACTTTTACATTGATATATCAGTGTGAAATGTTTTGCCTCCTTAAAAAAACGTTGTGATGGGACCGTAAGTCTGTTAGTGTACTTGCCTCGTTACAAATTCGAAGCAGCTTTTTAAACTAAGTACCATTCGTCAATTGCACATAGACCTTTGTACTATCCACATATACAGCACCATGCAGAACTGGCTGTTATATTGAAAGTTACTCACACATCAAACATTTCCTGGTACCAGTTATCAATTCAGAGCCAGCAGAAGGGGGAGTGGTTATCCTCTGATCAAGTACCTGAAGGCACTACACTGCGTTTCGGCACTACCTGGTACAAAGCTGATCGATGTGCCTCTCTCTTGATAATGAAACCTTTATCCGCTCACGACTCATTTACAATATATGAAGGTAAAGAGATATAACTATATTATAATTATATTGTGCTTTGAAAGCCATGCATCTTTGGAAAATTAGCATAACAGGCCCAACGAAGACTGCTAGGACGGATATGATACAGTGCTTAGTGACATTGCGCTTGCATTACTTATTTAAAATTGCAGTTTAACAATTTTAAGAAGAAACCAGTCTCTATTTTTCACAACGGAATCTCAATATCCCAAACTAAAATTTACAAAACAAAAATATTTATATTTCGTGCAATCATTATTAGATCACGTGGCCTGACTACAGGTGAGGTTTTACGAGCTCACAGGTTATTAACCCGCGCCCCACCGGGGGTCCGGCGCCACCTTCGCCCACCGGGGGCCATCGATGGCCCCCTCTAACTCCGAAAATATGGGCGTTAGCGCAAATCTGCAAAGTGCAATAGAAAGCTCGCGTGAATTCAGTAAGAAATTACTTCGCATGTTTTAGTGCTCAGGTCAATGGTTTGACCTCCAGAGGTCAAATTAGGTCAAGATCGGCTATTTTTACTCAAATATGCAATGATTAAGCAAACTGGGCATAACTCTTATGTCATTAGAGCTATTGAGGCCTGGTAAAGTACATTTGATAGCAAATTGCCAGTACTTTTTCCGCTATGTGGAACGTAAAGACCTCCCGCCAGTGGTTTGACGCCAGAGGTCACCTCGTGACCTAATATGACCTGAGGTCACGAAAGGTAAAAGTGACCTTGCCGTATATCAAATGAAAGCCAGTGAAAAGACAAACACGATGGTGTTTGTTTCACCGCTCTAGCTCAATTAGGTCAAAAGTTATTGTCAAAATACTGTTTTTGACCTCTGGTGACCTTGGATGACCTTGGAAAAGTCAAGGGGCAAATATGACCCCTGGGATCCGTGAAAGAGTGTCCAAAAACGTTGTTCTGAGCAGTCTGAGTATTTGCAATCATTTTTGTGGCTTTTATATCATGAAATAGCTTTTCCCCATGCTTGTCAATGGGAGAGGTCGCCTCGTGACCTGACCTCAGGGCACGAAATCGAAAATCCCGGATATACACCTTGTAGACCCTGGAGGGGTCATGAAGTGTAGGAAGTTTCAAATTGATCGACTTTGAAATGTAGCTCTTACAGAGCTCTAAAGGTGAAGTGAGGTGACCTTGGTTGACCTCGTCTTGTGACCTGACCTTGGGTGACCCGGGGTAAAAATTTCAGGGATGATGGGAAAATGATGCAGTGAGAGGTAGAGCCCTCAACCGCGGTGCTGCGCCTCGTCGTTTTTCTGCTATCCCGAAAAACCTTAGGGGGCCATCGATGGCCCCCGGTGGGGCGAGGGTTAAATTCACTCACAGATAAAATACCATTGCTTTTCAAAATTTGGGATTTTCCCTACTACATTGTTATTTTGGCCGAACATATTCCCGGGATGCAGAACTTTATATTATGATCAGAGTAGTCTCGAATATATGGCTACTGAAAAATAAGATTTTCATTGCGTCCAAAAATTTCTCCACGCCATAACTCGGAAATCTCTCGACAGACGAATCTAAAAACACCAGTGCCCTGGACAAATTTACATCAAAATCTAAGAGGTATGGTGTCATTGCTTGGTAACTTTTTCGTGAAATGTCTCACCTAGCTCGGGAAATCGTCGAGATTTAAGGATTTAAGCCCGTGTCGGACCTACAGAAAGCCCCCATGCCGACCACCACAACATCACGCAGCAATTAAAAGCTGATGGGCTTAACATATCTATAAGCCATCTATGCAAAACCGACAGGTACTACTCCAACGTTAGCAATGACTGAATCACTAGCCTACAGCGATGAACGGGGTCAGATGATCTCAAATAAAAGCCCAGAGAAAAAGGAGCAAAAAAGACCTGATCAAATTATTCCCAACAATATACTCCAGTTTTGCTACTCCTGGAATTTCCCACAGCCATTAGTTAAATACAAAGGAGCCGGGAAGTGAATCAATAACGTGAGCCAGTCGTGGAAGTCGGCACAAGAGATACACAGAGCCCAAGAAGAGGCTACCAATTAGTAATGCGAGTCAATCGTGGTAGCAACAGCTGAGCTTTAGCGACTCACTACCTGCTAAGATCACGTGACATCGCAAGCACTATCCCTGTTGGTAGCATGACTAGAGGATGCTACCTTTCTTCTACCTCTATATCGAGAGTATATCCACTATTTCTATACCCTTCCTCGTGGTCAGCTTTCATGCAGCCACAACCCCGTCCGCTGATTCATGCTCAAATTTTCTGCAGGAATAAGATACCACGTAATCCCCTCGTAATCCCTCTAACAGAGATAGTGTTTTGAGACGGCACATGACGTTAACAGGCGGTGAGTCACTAAAGTTCAGCAACTAGCACGACTGGCTCACGTTATTAATCCTCTTCTTGGCCCCGGTGTATCTGTGCCAACTATCACGATAGTCTTACGTTGTGTTTAGCTGCCGGCTGTGCCGGAGAGAGAGAGAGAGAGAGAGAGAGAGAGAGAGAGAGAGAGAGAGAGAGAGAGAGAGAGAGAGAGAGAGAGAGAGAGAGAGAGAGAGAGAGAGAGAGAGAGAGAGAGAGAGAGAGAGAGAGAGAGAGAGAGAGAGAGAGAGAGAGAGAGAGAGAGAGAGAGAGAGAGAGAGAGAGAGAGAGAGAGAGAGAGAGAGAGAGAGAGAGAGAGAGAGAGAGAGAGAGAGAGAGAGAGAGAGAGAGAGAGAGAGAGAGAGAGAGAGAGAGAGAGAGAGAGAGAGAGAGAGAGAGAGAGAGAGAGAGAGAGAGAGAGAGAGAGAGAGAGAGAGAGAGAGAGAGAGAGAGAGAGAGAGAGAGAGAGAGAGAGAGAGAGAGAGAGAGAGAGAGAGAGAGAGAGAGAGAGAGAGAGAGAGAGAGAGAGAGAGAGAGAGAGAGAGAGAGAGAGAGAGAGAGAGAGAGAGAGAGAGAGAGAGAGAGAGAGAGAGAGAGAGAGAGAGAGAGAGAGAGAGAGAGAGAGAGAGAGAGAGAGAGAGAGAGAGAGAGAGAGAGAGAGAGAGAGAGAGAGAGAGAGAGAGAGAGAGAGAGAGAGAGAGAGAGAGAGAGAGATGAAGAGATGAAGAGATGAAGAGATGAAGATATGAAGAGATGAAGAGATGAAGAGATGAAGAGATGAAGAGATGAAGAGATGAAGAGATGAAGAGATGAAGAGATGAAGAGATGAAGAGATGAAGAGGTGAAGAGGTGGAGAGATGGAGAGATGGAGAGATGGAGAGGTGGAGAGATGGAGAGATGGGGAGATGGAGAGATGGAGAGATGAAGAGATGAAGAGATGAAGAGATGGAGAGATGAAGAGATGGAGAGATGAAGAGATGGAGAGATGGAGAGATGGAGAGATGGAGTATAAGTTCTCGGAAGGCCTGCTGGAGATAGGGTGCCATAAACCTAACACGTCTAAGCCTTAAAAGCCCAAAAAAGACTACGTCGAGGTAAAGATAAAGACAAAAGCGTGGGATGAGGTAAATGCAACGTTTCGGTCTTCGACCGTGGTCAGGCAAGGGATCAAGACCGATGACAGTCTAAGACCAAAACGTTGCATTTACCTCAGCCCACGCTTTTTGTCTTTATATTTACCTTGATATAGCCTTTTGGGCTTTTTAGGGCTTAGACGTTTTAGTTTCTGGACTTTGGCTTTTTAGGCCACCAGTCTTTTAGCGCTTTTACTGTCATCTGTATCATCTTTTCAGGGTCCTAGGTCATTCACGACACTCTGAGGGAGGGGGAGAGGGAGAGGGAGCGGGAGCAAGAGCGAGAGGGGGGGCGGGCACTAACCGGACTTTGGTTGGCCACAGCGGGAACAGGCAGACGGCCACGATGCCAAACACGATCAGCATGCCCAGCAGCCAGTAGTGGGTGGGGATGGGGTCGTAGATCCACACGTAGGCGTCGGTGCCGTCCACGAACACCTGCTCCAGGTGCATGTCCAGCTTCACGCGCCGCTTCGGCTTCTCCGCCGCCTCCTGTCCCGCCTGCGGGGGCGCGGGTCAGTGAACAGGCGTGCGGTACAGGGCTACAGATTACAGTTGTAGGCGTACAGTTACTGTAACGGTACGGCTACAGTACAGATTACAGTTGTACGCCGAACACCGTCGACACTCATACAACATGCTGAAATGAAGCACATTGCTACTCGATCACTACACTTACATTGTAAGCTCACATGAAAAATATGTTCCTGAGAGTCAAGGTTACTAAAGACAGTTTTAACACGCGCATTGACGGGGGCGGGTACCCACCCCCTCGGGTTTTTCGGAGATAGTGAAAACGGGGCGCGTGGCGCCGTATTGGTATACCTTTTCCATCATTTTAACTTCTGTGAAATTTTAGGTTAGGTCATCTCAGGTAGGTCACCAGTACAGGTCAAGTGACCCGACCTCAAAAAAGTTTGAGATAGCATAGTCGGGGCAGGGTGAACTTATCCGATTGAAACTCATATCACATAATGGCCCCACCGAGTTTCTAACATATGTTCCGGTATTTTTGATATCGATGACCTAAGGTCAGGTACGAGGCATGACCTCTCCATTGGAAATACATGGGAAAAATCTTTACTTGTTCAGATGTAATGCCCGAAAACTGAATTTTACATGTTATCCCTGTGACGGGCATGTTTTGACCTCTCGTGACCTTAAATGTAACCTGACAAAAAATGGTACAAATGTTTTCGATGGAGAAGTGGATGGGCAGCCCAACACCGTTTACCGTTTTTGCTACCTACCGTGGTTCTCGAGATCTTAGGGGGGGTACCCCCCCGTCCATAGGCCCTAAATGCCTCCGTACGTGGCCAATATTACTTTTCGTGGAAAACTCCTTCGCAATACCGCAAATTCCCCGTTTTTGGACAAAGGAGCTCATTTGACAGATAATTGAACAGCGCATAAAACTTGCATTCGAAATATAGGCTTTTTTTACATGGGCGTAATCGAGTGGGGCATTTGGGACTATCCGCCAGGTGTCCGTAAATATTCTGCGATGTTGTCGTGGCGCTGATTGTGACCATTGTGTTTGAACTGCACTAACATGTATCCATGACCTGATCTTGGTCTGCTTTTCATAGCGTCCCGACACAAGGGCATCTAATGTGTTTTGGCTTGGTTTTTTTTCTAGCCGTTTTGGTATATTGTACACTTTTCTGCGTGGGATGTTCTATTTAACCGGCATTCGTGATTTTAACAACCACACTAGGGCCCGACATTAGCGCACGGATGGGGGCTTGCCCACTGAGATTCAAACTTAGAGGCTTAGAATGCCGATTGGGGTGGGTGGGGCTTGGTGATCTACATCTACTTGCCATTGACCTAGGTCTATATTGTCGGTCAACGAGGTCATAAGGTCATTTTGGCCATGCTTGGGAACTCTTGGGAATGCCCTGAAAATGCGTGAAGCCGGGAGTGGCTAAAGCCGACCGGTCTAGGGTTGTGTGAAAGAATCTTTCCTTCTTTTTGAGGTCTAGGTCATTCGGTCATCATATGCGTCCAATATGGTTTACCCTATTATGCCACTTAAAGTGCCTATAGCACCTTGTGTAAGGAGGATTGACCTTACCATGTCTTTAACCTTGACCTTTGACCTTGAACTTACACTGGTCCTTTACTTGACGTATAGCATATATACGTCGACTGGGACACGTAAGCACCGGCGTCTGACCTTGAAATTGCTGGTAGGACTTCGAACTTTGACCTCGACCTTCCGTGATGTGACCTTGACTATCATCCCGTTATATATGCTATATGACGCTTTGCACGTGACGTACCACTTGGTCTCCGCAAGCAAACCGGTTCGACTGCGCAGTCGGGCGATTTCAATGTGGTCTGACTTTGAGCCTTAATCACATTTTCGACAATTTTAAACTATTTCACTATTCGAGCGCTGTTACTTTTTCAATGCGACCGATTCCCGTGTTTTGGCTACGGCGGTTTCCGGTCATCCCGAAAATAGTTGTATCCGGCCCCTCCGTGGCGTGTTACACGCGGTGAGAAAGGGGTGAATATATCCTCCTTTGTTTCCCACAGGCATATCAAATATCGTCCGTGAGGTGTCTTTCTCTCCCTCCCCGCCCATCCTCCGCTACTTGATATCGCGGTATGCCACTCTGGGACTGGTCCTGGCCGGCGTATCTTGGTCGCTCTGACGTGGTAACGGCGAGGAAATTCGATTCCCATTGATCCCTAGGACACCTCGAACTCCGTGGTTCGGCGACCGTTCTTTGGATGAAGGTTTGACTGGTTTCACTATGTGGTTTAACGTGTGTTGCGAAACAGGATTCTTAGGTATCGTTTTGCTGTCCGGCATTGCTTGAGGTGTTATAATAAATGTCTGAATCCGGATCACGGCTTAATCCTGATTGGGCTTTTGAAATAGGGGATCCCAATCCCGATTGACATCCTAGCGGACATTTTCTGATAAATGGTTCGTTGTGGGTTCCTCTGGGTTTTTGATAACAGTCCACGGCCTACAATTTGGCGGTTTAGTGTTTGATTGTTAACTATTCGCTCTCGGCTTTTTTGGTCGTTCCCTGATTGTCTCTTTGTTTCTTGGCGTTGCTCCATTCGTACCCACGGCGTTGCGTTGGCGGCGGCTTGGTTGGCCCACTGAGTTATTATTGTCATCTGAGCACGGGGTGGTGGCGATTTTGACTTCTTGTGCCTCCTGGGAATCGTTTGTGGTTTTTGTGGGCTGCTGGCGTTTTAATCCCTCTCTTTGTATTTGTAAATGACAGTTTTTGGATATGTTACTATGTTCTAAATAGTTGTACTTTTTGATTATTTTATAAACCCATTGAGGGCTCCCATGGTTTGCCATATTTGACCTGTTTTGTTTCTGGTCTTTTAGCTAATGATGTCGTTTTTGCGCATCTCTGTCCGCGGTGGCGCCGTGCTTCTGACTCTAGACTTCGAGCAGGTTTGTGTTTTCCTGCCTGTTTCAGTGCGGGTTTCTCGTTTGTGCTCGAATGATTTGAAGCTGCTTTTCGTAATATTGGCCGGACGGCATTTGGCCTTTCGTCTGGGTTCCCTCTGTTAAGCAAACTAACCGAAAGAGAAATATTGGTCTCCAAACATATTCTCGCACCGCATTTTTGCACCACTTCTTGGAAAGCATTTTTCCAGATGCTTCTTTCCTTTACACATTCAAACCCTTGTATTTTGGTACATATTTGGGTGAAGTATAAGTATAAACGAAGTAACCGGGAGAGAAATATTGGTCTCCAAACATATTCTCGTACCGCATTTTCGCACCACTCCTTGGAAAGCATTTCTTCCAGACGATTCTTTCCTTTACACATTCAAAACCTTGAATTTTGGTACATTTTTGGGTGAAGTATGCGTGAAGCGTACAAAAATGTACTGAAAAAAACTATCAGCATGAAAATAACGTTACAAACATTTTTATTTGCCAAAGTATGCACCAGAAATATCCGTGTGGAAACGTTTACCTGCAAAAACAAGTTATAAAAATGGGATACGAACGTAGCGTATGAAAATTTTGCTACGCAAAAGTGCGCATTCAAAATTATCTGTGAGAATCGACTGAATAAAAATGGCCTAAAGAGCCAACTGGTATCAAAGCTATAGCCCGCATTTTAGTCATATTAAAGGGGAAAATGCACCAAGTTTTCTGTTCAGAAGTTGTAATTCACGATATTAAGAAGTCGCGAAATTCCAGTATATTTCTGAAAAGGTAGGTATACTTCAACCAAATAAGGACAATTCCGACCGGATTCAGATGATAAGAGCCTCGACACATTTCCGGCACTACTTACTGCACAATGAAATCATGAAGACAGCACAGACTATATCCATTCATTGTATGCTTTACCATATAATGAACACTACATCTAAAATGTACTTTGCCAAGTATTGGCCCATTCAAACCTCGCAGGATCTGTCAAGATATACGCCGGCCGAAGCTACAAAAGCACGTGACGAGATTTGGAACAAACATTTAAAGGGAATGTGGCACCTTCATAACGTGATTTTAACTGAGATAGCCAAGTTGTAAAGAAAGTCGGAAAACCCGGTACTCCATATGTCATTTGTCCTGGAACTCGATATTTCCGTAGAAAAAAGCTAAAACCTACCTGACACCAGCCCCTTCACCAGCCCGTCGCCGGGCGGCCATTGTTGTGAGCTGCTGGTGTGACGACATATGCTGACGTCACGATGAGCATCAGCCAATCGAAGCCCTTGAAGCTTTTCAAGTATGGTAGTGGTTGCCAGATCGTGACATCATCCACAGGCTGATATTTATTTGTTTTCTAGAGGAGTTTTTCTAAACAAAATATTGAGCTTATTGTACATTTTTCAGAGAAATCGTACGTGGTTTCATTATTTTTGGCTAAACGTACGCCTAATTTCACTAAATTCTAGGATTCGACCAAGGTGCCACATTCCCCTTTAAGTGAAGAGCATAGAGATTAACTATTACTACTAGAGAGGAACTGAACTGTCTATACAGAATTTGTGACCACTTGAAGCTGAAACCTGACTTTTTCGAGTAAAAAATGAGCCGCAATCGCTCGCAAACTTCATCTTTTAGATAATTTTTGCATGAAAATGTGGGGTTTGTTCATTTTTATTTTTCGAAAAAGTTGAGTACATTTAATTTTCAGACAAAAGCTTCTTACCGTAGAGTTGTGGTTTCTATGACGACTGTCTGTGTCAACTAATGCCTTCCGTTGATGGCACCCAGCTCGATTTACGAACGAAGCTCGAGCTGCAGCTCCCTCCCATTGTCTTGTCTTAAAATACTTCTATCCTGCCATGTCATTTCCTCCTGGCCCCTCCATCATCCCGTCTATCCCATCCTTCCCTCTTCCAATCTGTTAGGCTCTCTTCTCTTCCCCCCCACCATGCGCCTTGCCTGCCCCTGGGTTTTGTCTGTTCTGCCTTTTCCTTGACTACACTATGCTTTCAACGTTTTTCTTGTCCTTCTTGCCGACCATGCCCTCTTCATGTTTACCTTCGTTTGACCTAAACTCGCTTTCTCTGCCCTTTTTCTTGACCTTGTTTCTCCTGGACCTTCCTTGTCTGTCCTGCCCTTTCCTCCGTTTACGCTTCATTTACCTGATCTCCCGTCACCTTTATTTGCCCCGTCCTCCATTCATCCACTCTGGGATCCTCCTCACTTGCCCTCCCTTCGTATCTGCCCTCCATCCCCGTGTATGTCCTGAAATTGCACTCGCCTGTCCTTTCCTTTCGCTCCTTACGAGCTCAGTTACTTACGAAGGATAATTAAATGCAGGGCCATTGTTGCATTTTGAGGATTTAAGAAAAGTTTACGAAAATTCAGAGCTTATTCTCAACCATCAATTGAATTGCCTGCGAATTTCCGAAAGACTGGGCATATACTGGCAACCTGGCATATATTTGTGATTGTTTTACACGTATTTACTTGGGTGATTTTCAGCCCACACGCTAATCATTCGCAAGGTGCCTGAAAAGAGAAATGGGGAGAAAACTACTGTTTTTAAAAATTCTGACTCCGGCACCGGCAGGTTAGAAGGACCCCAGAACATCTACCTTCGTCTCGGCACTGATCCTACAAAAATATTAAAAGTAATAAAGCGAGCACAGACTGTATGTTGGATTGAGAAGGCGTCTGAATGGCGCCAGTTGCGTGTCTAAGAGATATCGAGATAAACCTAGCTGCCTGTCTCGGTCTAGACTGGTATCAGATCTCAGTACTGAGACGTCGAGAATAAAAGTAAAACGTCTACTTAACATTCTCGCCTTTTCAGGTAGCTTATTTCACCAACTCACACGATCAGCGGTCAAAGTACTCCATGACCTTCTTAGCATAACAAGACAATTCTCCTGAGACTTTGGGAGTGGTAACAGGACGCCGGCTGGCTCGGTCGCGTGTCTCGGCCTGTTGGTGGACGCGTCCGGCAGGTTTCTGCCCATGGCTGTCGCCATCGGAAGGGCGCCATGAAATCGGCCGGTCCGAAACTATTTTAGATTGAACGTATGTTTTGAACGTAGGGTTAGTTTATTTGTTTCTTTTGAGTGCGTATGAATGAATCTATGGGCTTAGTAGAATTCTCGTGAGAGCGGCGCCAAGACTTAAGCCCACTGCGGTTTTTGCACCAATCTTAACGCTTTTTCTGTTATGGCTTTGTTTGTCAATACGTGTATCTGCATCTTTACAGAAATTTACAGTCCACCCATTTTCAGTTTAGGGGGCAATTGCCCATTTTGGCTCTAACGTAGATCCGCCACTGCAATCAGCAAGCCTGTGATTGCACCCAGGGTCTTCTAGAAAAATGTTTAACAAACTCAACCTCTTCCGGGCCTCCAAAGTTGTGGGTTGACCTGTCCACCTGTTGACCTGTTGATATGCTCGAGGAACATCAGATCCCTGGACAGAACTATGCCTAAGTGTTTCTATTTATCGCGTTTAAAAATTCATGTGCCAAAATGTAAACGGGGGTCGACTGTTTCACGTTTCAACCAAAATTTGTTATATTGTTTCGACAGAATTGTGGGTTATAGCCAACGCCTGACCTTATCCATGACAGTCGTCAGTATGTCATCAGGTATGTGATGTGCTTTGATAGAGGGGATTTGGTAAACATACCATCATGATATGCAAATGATTGTGAATAAAAGCCGACCACGGATCGCTGGGGACATTCTGATTTTAGTTCTTTTATATCTGATGATGCTAATAATGATGTTGGATATGAGGCTGGTAACGGTGTTGATGATGCTAGGAGCGTTGGCAATGAGCTATTGTCAAGTATTACCCTCTGGTTCCGTCCTAGCAAGAATTCGTTTGTCAAGTTAAATGTTGCCCTAAATCCCCAATACTATGTTCACGCTTGGCGAGAAGACCATGGAGCCATGGAGAAGACCAGTGTTTTTTTTTAATGTCGTTATGACCAGTGATGTTATCTAATTCATTATCTAATATTTTGTACTGCTTGTGTCAAGAAGAGGAGCGGGCGCCAAATGTGATTGTGTTAGTATTCGAATTGCTTTTCTGCCTAAAGCTGATTTTCTGTCATGTAGTAATAAAGGTGACCGAAAACCACTCTTACAAAGTCTTTAAAGACTAAACTCAAGATTTGCAGGGGGATAAATGTCTGATTCTTACAAAGTAAATATTTACATAGTTCCATGAGTCGCTTCCATATCTTGGGCAAAACGACCGCATGCCGGGCTTGTAAGATGATTGGGTGACCGGTTGTCTTCACTTTTTGATACATAGTCTAAAGGAATGGCATGCTGCAGATGTTTGGCTGGAGGTGGTGAGTACCTACATTTTCAAAAATGGTCAAAGAAATATGCGTCCCACAAACATAGATGATGAAGACGACGAAGGACGATGAAGCATTAACATGCGCCTGCCGGGGCAAATGCGACAGTGATCATGGCCACGTAAAAAGAAAGTTACTTTTAAAGGAAAACGTAAAAAAGACAAGATTTCTTGATCAGTTTTGAGGCAAGTGTGATATTTTCTAAGCCTTCTACCCAAACTTTGGTGGAGTTTCCCGCCAGGAATGACGTATATCAAGTGCACGAGCGCCTGAAGATGATGTTTTTTTTACTTAATCAAAGCAAGGTTTCAGCTTCAATTTTCTTCAACCGGAGATGGGGATTTTGATTGGCAGGTCCTCTCTGGTAGAAATAGTTTATCTCCATGGTGAAGACCAGATTACTTTAGACTAGTTCCATGACTGAAACCGTTTAATCACTAATTAGCCCAACGTATCGCTTTTGCAGCTTCATCAGGGGCTCGAATATACCAAACATAATAAAAAACACTTCAACTGTAATTTAAACACACGTACACGAGGCAATGAGTAACTGCCCAGGCCAGACTACCAGAATAATACTGGCCAGATGAATTCCTTAAGAAAGTCTGGATATTCCCAGCCATAAGTTAGTCAAATTCAAACAATACTCAGACCCAGCAACCATTCACGGATCTTTTCTCCGTCCTACCTTCTTCTTTTTGGCTTTGGAGGGGTCAGTCTCCGCAGAACCTTTATCCACGGTCGGTTCCTCCGTACCGCTCTTCTCTGCCGCCTCTTCCTCCTTCCTCCCCTCTTCCTCCTTCTTCGCCTCTTTCTCCTCTTCCTCTGACTCGCTCTCAGACTCGTCCTTCTTCTTCTTCTCCTCTTCCTCTTTCTTCTTGAGCTTCTTCAGCTCCTTACGGCGCAGGTCACGGTCACTGATAGCTATCTTCTTTGCTCGGTGGAAGAATCGATGCCTTAACATCCTATATCAAGAGAAGAGACATCACATTTTAATAAAAAACACATTGGGCCATGACCAGCAATGCCACATAATCTTCTCACATATTCAGCACAAACACCTAAAATTCGGCTCCATATACCATACCGTACCATACCATGTATTTCCCGAAAAAACTCAAATATAACGATCAGCGCAAAAGCACGAATGTGCTCAACTCGAGGCGCCTTTCGTTGTTTCCACGATGCTGTTTCATTCAAAAACAGCTTCATTCTTTCATTCAAAAAAAAACTTCATTCAAACAAAAACAGCACATACAAAACATGTATCGCACACAGTTATTGAATTGCCATCCAAGAAAAAATTTTCAGCTCTTGGTGAAGAAAAAGAGCCGCTTGCAACCCCAAACAGCATATGATGCATTTGAAGATCACCAAATCTGCCGTCCAACAGAAAAAGGTGTAAGTCACATTTTTTGGTGGGGGGGTGGGGATTTTGGTATCATTTGATGCAGAAAGACAAGCTGCATCTACTATCAAATGATTTGACCAAACTCCCCAGTTTTTATATTGTGCTCAAATTAGTCCCAGGGCTCCGTTAAAGTTGAGCAAAACGAAAAAAGCTCTCTCCTGCAAAATGATCCGAAAATGTCATACACTTTTCTTCCGTTGGACGGCAGAAATGCCCACACACAGCCGACTAGTAACTTACAGGTCCAAGAAGTCCACCACCGACTGGCGGTCGGTGAAGAGAATGGGATGTTTCTTTTCGCCAGAGGCCCACGGCGAGTCCATCAGGGCGTCCACGGCTCGCGCTGCCGTGAAGTACTGCACCGGGTGCTGCATGAACTTGGTCTTTTTCCCAGGAACATGGTCTTTGATGTACTTGGCAACAGCATACTCCTCCTTGGAAGGTTTCTCTTCCGGAGGAGGCTCCTACGCGATGATGGATACATATCATGCAGATGTTTTGCTTTGATACACCAGCTACATGTTGAGAGAGAAGGAGTTGATCGGATTTGTGCCCACAAAACATTTCATTTGGCCAAAAATCCTTAAAGGATGGGACAAAATAAAACTGGTTAAATAAAAATAATGTATAAGCAAATCCTGGAAGTTTTTTTAAAGCTATTCTGATTTTGATAAATGCACATGAATACCAAAATTGATTAAACATATCAGATTGGGAACACATATCAAAAATTGAACTGGTTTGAACTAAAATGTTCCAAACGAAAGAAGAAAATACATAGATAGGTGCATTCATCCATACAGATACCAGCACCAAAAAATTATTCTAACAGGTTACCAAATATCTCTAGCAAATAAGACAACTGACAAAAGTACCCTCTGAGGTCCAAAACACTCCTATTTAAACTAGGTGGCAATTATCAGCGCTAAGATCAGCATATAACTCCATACAATCTCTACCAGACCAGACATGATATCCCATAAAAGCAAAGGCAATGACAATGACTCACTGGAGCCTTTCTTTTCACTCTTCTGCCAGACATAACCTTTGAAAAGGTTAAGATCAAATAAAATTGAGCTCAGATTCACCAAAAGCTTTGCTATTCATATATCTGAAACAAATCAATAGTAGTCCATGAGTCTGTAAAAAGAATGACAAGGTTAGGCTACATCCAATTGACTCTCAATATTGTCATCACACATTTATCTGTGCTATAAGCTTTATACTAAACCCATCATAAAATCACCAGCATTCTTACATGGTGTCTAGTGGTTAGGGATTTTATGTAGCGTTTAGTGGTTCAATGGTTTCACACATAATGTCCACAAAAATGGGGGTGTCCAGACCCCTCGTCCCTTTGTAATCAACTATCAGTAAATGGCTGAAAAACCTCCCCAATCCTTAGCAATTGTCAGCAATTTCCAGATCCACTTCAAAGAAAGATCCAGGATTGCCCACAGGAGGGGGTGGGCACACATAGATAGAGGTACCATATGGACCAGAGGGAATCCCTGGACCACTTGTAGATAGAAACCTAGCAGGTGGGTGCAAAGTCCTATCATGAGGGCATTAGTACTCACATCCTAGCAGGGGGAGTGGGTGGCAAAATTTCAGAGGAGCACCATTGACCTTTCAGGGGAGCACTATGACTATTTCAGGGGGCACAAAAGTCAATGGGTGGACAAGTGCCCCCTTGAAGCTGGCAATGCCCCTTCTGATCAGCAAAACTCCCATGCAACTCAAAAGTAATTTACTTTGCATCATTATTTTTAATAAAAAACAGTCTGTGCATCTGCACAAACCACATCTATACCAGCCTGCAAAATAGAGAGCCATATCAATGAATTTGTTAGGGCAGCCCAAGTCCTGCCCCAAATGGGTAAGCAGTCTTGTTAGTGGGGAACATTAAATTGAGGCAGAGTTAATACCTATTATACTTTTCTGTTCTCACATGTTCAAAAAAAGCTACAGCAGAATTACTTCCAGTAGAAAAAATCTTATTTTGATATTTTTTGAACCCATAGTTCACTCCAAAGTTTCAGTGAATGCCCTAATATTGCTACCCCAGCCACAAATGCTGATTTACCAAAAGGCTGCCCCAATGCCCACCCTGTGACTCTGCATAATGCAGCAAGCTTCTATGAGATTTCATTTGGGTAGTCTTTGGACAAACCTCTAAGTTTGGGATATCTATAGCCAATCTTTGACTTCGTTTCCACAATCAAAATGTAATATGGATCAGATTGCAAGCCAGAAGACCAGAAAAAGGTCTTTCAACCAAGAAGGCAAGAAAAGGTCAAGAGAGTGCAACGGCGTGCCACCCGAATGATCCCTGAAATAAGACACAAGTCGTACAGTGAGAGGCTGCAAGATCTTCAACTTCCCTCTCTATAATACAGAAGGCGACAGGGGGACATGATCCGCATATTCCAGATATTTCATGGTGACATCGATATCAACCCTGAATGCTTCTTCCAGCCAGAAGCTAACTTGCAGATGAGGGGACACAAATACAAACTGGTTAAACCTTGTGCCCAGTCTCATATCCGTCGCAATGCATTCAGCATCAGACCAGTGTGCAAAGTATGGTATTTTCGATGAGACCTCGTCAGTGCGAGTGCCATTGGAGACAGGAGCAGGTGGTGCAAATTTTATCAGCCTGGTGTGAATTTGTGAGACTAGTGCAAGGAAGGTGACACTGAAAACCAAACAATGACTGAATGGTTATAAAGACACAGGAGGGGGCCTTAGAAAAAGTCCTTAACTAGCTAACTAATAAGAGAGACAGTATTGCATTGTGTGGGTAGGAATTGGCGCGTTTTTCCCCGGTAATATGACAGGTTGGTGTGAATTTTCATGGCTGGCGGTTTCGAGAATTTTAGATGGCTGGTGCGGCTCGTCTGGCCTGCTGCAATACTTTGCAGACTGGGCATCAGAGTTGTTAACAACTGGAATGGTCTCCCCAGTCATGTTGTCACTGCACCCACTGTCAACACATTCAAGACCAGGCTTGACAAACACTGGGAGAACTCTTGGTATACTATACCAGACACGGATTAAGTAGTGAAACCACACATAAACGAGCGCATTAAGACCGGACACCTACAGGCCTAGAGCCTCATTAAGTCCATATCCTTCAAGTACAAGTTAAGATTGCCCATAAGGATTCACTGAGGAGTCATCAAGTTCACCAAGGGCTATTTTCCCAGCACTTTAGCACAGATCATGCTATTACTGCTGGGGAAGGAGCACTTGATGGACTACTTTGACCAATCTGCAGAATGCAGCAGGCTTCTTGACAAGATGATTGGGGGGCTCAATTTGTGCCCCCATTGCAGAGCATGAATTTGGTTCCAGGGGCAGATTTTTCTTTCTACCAGGACATCTTATGTTTTTTCTTTTGGATTTGCAATACTATCTTGTTTTTCACCTTCTTTTCTTTTTTATTTGTTTCCGCTTAGTTTTTTGTTTGAGTTCACTAGCTTTGCGCTTATTTTTCAATAAGCGGGATGAGCTTATTCTGCTGGCTGCCCATGAAAAGCCTGATATTATTCTGATCTCAGAGGTGCTTCCAAAGGCTCGCCTTTCTCCCATTCTGCCGGCTTGTTTTGCATTACCAGAATTTAGTATGTTTCTTAATTTTGATCCACAGCTGCAGAGACAGGGTCCTGCTGGCATCAGAGGACTAGCCGTTTTTGTTAAAGAGGAGCTACACTGCCAAGAAGTTGTCTTTCCGGAGGTTGAGTTTTCAGAACACATTTGGGTGCAAATTGAGCTTACTGGCCAGGAGAGTTTATTGATTGGCTGTATCTACCGCAGTCCCAGCAGTGCCCTCCAGAATAACCTTGCACTATGCAACATGTTCAAAATCGTTACATCTGCAAGACCTCAAAAGGTGGTAATCATGGGCGATTTCAACTTCCCAAATATTGACTGGGAGATGGGAATGTCTACAGATCCAGCAAACCATATATCTCATTTCTTTTTGGAAGCAACAAGGGACTGCTTTCTTATCCAGAACATTACTAGGCCAACAAGATATCGTATTAGAGAAACCCCGCACATACTAGACTTGGTCTTTTCTCTTGATGATGATACAATTCGCGATGTAAGCTACATGCCAGGGTTGGGCTGCAGTGATCACTTGTGCCTCAAGATGAAGATAGCATGTTGGAAGAGGTCTAGGCCGACTGCAAACCGTCCCCACCTAGCTTTTTCCAGAGGTGACTTTCCCAAACTGAGGAGCCTGGCACAGGAGGTTGATTGGCAGGCAGTCTCCACTCTTGACATGGAACATGAGTATGCTTTCTTTCTGAATAAAGTCAGGGGTATGATTCAGGATTGTGTACCTCACATTTCATCCCGACGAAAGAATAATAGGGAATATGTTAACAGATCAGCTCTACAGATGATTAAGCAAAAGAAAAAACTCTGGCACAACATCAAGACTTCTCCAGCTGGGATCCAACGAGATGCACTTTGGGAAGTCTATAGGACCAAGAGAAATGACCTTAGAAGGTTGTCCCGGCGCCTCCGTAAGGGCCATCAGTAGAGGTAGGGGGTACAATTTTTTGTTTCAGATCCTGGTGGTACTGTATTTTTTGGATGTAATATGACCTAATGAGGAAGTAAAAATGCAGAAAAAATATTTGTACAAAACCCATCAGCACCACTCAATTTAACGAATTAGCTTAATGAGCTACAATAGAGTTGCTATATCTCCTAGCAAAGCCAGTTAGGGCTAATTTGAAGCTACCTAGCCCCACTAAGTCGACAATAGGGATTCCATATAAATGGTTTCAGTGAGATAATTACCTAATTTTACCTAATTAAATTAATTATGCTAATTAGCTGCAATAGCGTTGCTTTGTCCTAGCCAGTTACGGCTAATTTGAAGTAACGTTCCCCACTAACTCGACTATAAGGGTTTCAAATAAAAATGTTCAGGTATATGATTGCCTAAGTTCTCCTAATTAAACTAATTATGTTAATCAGATGCAATAGAATAGGCATGTCTACCAAACTAAGCCAGTTATGGCTAGTTTAGAGCTAGCTCCCAAGGTCACTATAAGGAAAGGATCTGGAATAATATATTTTCAGTTTGACAATTGCCTCTAGGCTATGTCAGAAATATTTGGATTTTCTTATTTGCGCCCTAATAAACCCTTGTAAAGCTGTTTGAACATGACAATGTGATGGATATCCACCCAAGCTCACCATGATGCACCCAGTCCATCTGCCCTTGTCACCGGCCTTCACTAGACCTGCTCCTAGGGGCACGTTCCCGACAGGTTCATTTGCACTTCTGACACGCACGATTCCGACACATTCCGACACGCACGACAATAGCGCAGCGTCGACCTCACTCGCCGACGAATTCGACCTGCTCTGCGAGTCGGAAGGCGTGGTGAAACACATGGTGCTCTACCACGAGTGGCGCTTCACGAAGCCCGGTTACGCGTTTGCGTCTCTGGTGCACGCTATGCCGCTGCTACGCCGATTGATTGCAGAGACTGGTCGCAAGAACTTCTTGGTGAAAGCGTGCAATCTTTACCTGGAGTGCGAGGTCTTCGAGACTGAGCTGCGCGTGCTGGTATACTTCACCCAGATGGTGATGTTACCCCTGCTCCACTGCATCGATCAGTGCTCACAGGTCCAGCTGCTCAAGCTCCTTCCGCAGCCCTACGTCGACCGGGCCCGAGGCAGGATGGACACACTGCAGCAGTGGCGCATCATGTACCGTCACGTGCCGGTGGAACCGCCGTCGAATGTCCTACAGCAGGAAGTACTCCAGCAGATGTGCGCTGACGGCAGTCGGACTGTAAAGCTGCAATGCGGACGCGAGTACGGCTTCACAGCCGAAGACGAGGCACCGCCTCGCGCCACAGTTCCACTTGCTGCCAGAGCTGGATTTGGCAAATAAGCCAACACACAACATCGATGCCGAGCGCGACTTAGCAAAGTTCAGCCACCTCGCGGCAGTTGGTAAGTTCCGCAACAAGAAGTTCTCTGAGAAGGGCATCCGAACAGATATGATGGTGTATCAGTCGGAGATCCAGAACGTTGACCGAGTCACTATCGCCATCAAGTCGGTTCTCGCCGATCGCGAGTCGTGCTCAGCCCAGCAGCGTACGCTCCTGTGCGAGCAATTGCAGCAGAAGTCGGCCACCAGCCACCACCAGCGCGACTACATGCGCCGCCTCCTGGTGGAATGCAAGCGCTGGGGCGATCCGTGCACAACAGTCGACGAGCTGCTAGTGGCTATCCGGAACAACCCAGACATCGACGAGCGACTCGTGCGCACTGAGCTCGCTTTCCACCGGTATTCCCACCCAGCAGATGTTGCAGCAAGACCAGAGCTTTTCAAGCTCGTGCGAGTATCACATGCTGAGCGATTTGAGAATCTGTGTGCTGCTAACTGAGGACACAAACGAGGCAAGTGGCGCTTGCTGAGGCTAACTGTGCGGACGCTGTGACCAGCACACCTGTGCCTGAACTGATGGTGCTGTCGGTCGTAATGTGGGAGGTGGCGGTAGACTGCGTCGCTTGGTTCCTGTGCTACCCAAAGGAGGTGCGCGAGGATGGGAACATCGTCGTCGAGCACCTTGAACGGGTGAACAAGTCCGACAAGTCCGACTGACTGTGGTGGCACCCGGTCGTTGAGGACGTTCAAGTCACCCAACCAGGATAGTTCTTCTGTTGCTCCGTTGAGGGCGAGTGGTCCTACTCTGATCCTCGAGCCATTCGGTACACTTTGACGAACTTCCAGTCTGTCGCTAACATTGGCGGACGCAGGGGGCATTCCGGTCATGCCCCCCCAAAGCGCTGGAGGGGGCCAAACTATTTTTGCCCCCAAAGACCGAAGAAATTTTTGAGCAAAAATGGTGTTTATACTAGGGGCTTGTTCCAGCGCCTCCTTCAATCTCCTCCAAACTGCTCCAGAAGAGGTAAAAGTCTCTACTAAACTCTACCATCCAATAGAAAACTAGATCAGGGTATTCTACTCTTCTGGGAGGAGGTTGGAGGAAGTTAGAGGAGGCGCTGGAACACACCCTAGGTTTGTCGAGCAAAAATAATTCGCTCCCACCACCCTCCCCCTCTTCCCCAAGCGATCATTAACTTGGAGAGCTAGCTTATAATAGGTCTGTCGAGCACCCAAATTGCACGTCCCCCAACCCCCAGGAGGAGAGGCAGACATGGGTTTGCCCCCCTAAAACTCGGGTCTGCGGCCGCCCCTGGTCGCTAATGTCTTTCGCCACAACCAAGTCGAAAATTGAACACAGAGAGTGGGCGCTTTGGGATTTGTTCAGCCAAGAAGCTGAACTTTGACAAGTCCTGTAATAAATTTGTGGTCGGCCCGGATGGTCGATGGCGAGCGCGTGCTGAGTGGTGTTGTTTGGGTCTGACTGCTGCACTGGTATTGTGTTAGCCTGAGCCTGGTGAGCTGACAGTGGGTGGTGCAGTCATGAGAACTTTCCTGCTGGCAACGTTAACTTGGGTGGCCATATGAAGTCGGTAGGGGGGAGGGGGAGAGATTCATGAACCGTGTTGTGCGTGCTGGCGTGGAATGGAGGACTCCCTCCGCAGTTTCAGAAAAGGGAGATCCTATCCAGATCGGAAACAATTCGGTAAAATATAGTGGAAAACATTTTCTTGTAGACGACTTAGTGGGGAAAAGTAACTTCAAATAAGCCATAACTCGCTTTGTTTGGGAGATATAGCTAATCTATTGCAGCTAATTACCATGATTAGCTTAAAGGGAATGTGGCGCCTTCGTCGAATCCTGGAATTTAGTGTAATTAGGGAACTTTTAGCCCAAAATCATGAAAGCGTCCATGATATCTCTGAAAATGTACAATAAGCTCAATATTTTGATTTTTAAAATGCTCCTATAGTGAAAGAAATATATACTTCCCTGTGGATTATGTCATGATCTGGCAACCACTACCATATTCAATAGGATTCAAGGGCTTGATTGGCTGATACTCATAGTGACGTCAGCATATGTCGTCACACAAACAACTGACAGTCGGTGTCCTGGTGCTAAGGGTACATGAGGGGTACATTTCAGGCGTTTTTAGCTTTCTCTATGTAAATGTGATTTTTACTCTTGCGTGTTTTTATTCTTTGTGTTTGTGTTAATATATGTGTATGGATCCAAATTTTGAGTTTCAAACAAATGATATACAAAGTACCAGGTTTTCCGGCATGCTTTACAACTTGGCTATCTCAGTTAAAATCGCGTTATAAAGGTGCCACATTCCTTTAATTATATGAAATTACGCACTAGTCTAACCGAAAACATGTTCATTGAAATCCTTATAGTCGACTTAGTGGGGATAGGTATCTTCAAATTAGCTCTAGCTGGCTTTGATCGGGGATATAGCAACTCTATTGCAGCTAATTAATATGATTATTCTTATTAGCTGAAATTAGGTAATTATCTTACTGAAAATATTTTACATGAAATGCTCATTGTCGACTTAGTGGGGGTACGTAGCTTCAAATTAGCCATAACTGGCTTTGTTTGGGAGATACAGCAAATCTATTGCAGCTCATTATGTTGATTAGTTTAATCAGGTGGTGCTGATGAATTTTCAACGAATCAATTATTTTTTATTTTTGGTGTAAGGTATGATCAAATGCCATCGAATAAGCACAGTACCCGCTTTGGACCAGTTAAATTGCAAAACTGACTCCCTACCCCTCCTCTACCATCAGCAGCGAATAGCCAGCCAAGTCAAGGAGAATCCTAAGGCTTTCTGGGGTTATGCCCGCTCACAAACTAAGCTAAAGGACAAAGTACAAGACCTAAAAAGAGAAGACGGGACTGTTGCTTCTAGTGACTCAGAGAGGACAGAAATATTGTCTGCTTTCTTCCGCAGTGTATTCACGGTTGAGCACGCTCGTGATGGACTACCTGACACTCCCCCTCAAGAGAATGGACCGATCTTGGAAGATATCAACATCACTCCCGCTATGGTAGAGTCAAAGCTGCGAGGGTTGAAGCAGTTCTCATCACCTGGACCTGATGGTTTGCCGCCCCGAGTGCTGAAGGAGGCAGCCGCACCATTGAGCCTTCCTCTCTGCTCCATATTCAGGAAGTCTCTCTCGAGTGGTGACCTACCAAGCGATTGGAAAGTTGCTGAGGTAGTTCCAATCTATAAAAAGGGAGGCAGAAATAATCCATCTAATTATCGACCTGTCAGCCTTACTTCGGTCCCATCAAATGTTATGGAGTCCTTGGTCAGGGATGCACTGCTTGCCCACATGCTGGAAACTGGAGAGTTGAATGATGCTCAGCACGGATTTATTCCGAAAAGGTCCTGTACCACCCAGCTGCTTAGCTCTTTAGAGTACTGGACCCAAGTGCTTGAAGACGGCCTCCCAGTAGATATTGCCTATTTGGACTTCTCTAAGGCTTTTGATTCTGTGCCCCACAAGCGATTAATCCTGAAACTGAGAAGCGTAGGCATAGGAGGAAGAGTTCTCTGCTGGATCAAGTCTTTCCTGACGGGTAGGAGCCAGAGGGTCAGGATTAATGGAGCACTATCAGACTGGGCTCCGGTGACCAGCGGTATACCACAGGGATCGGTCCTGGGCCCGACACTATTTGTCTTGTTCGTGAACAACTTGCCCCAGGGACTGCAAAGTAGTGTCCGACTATTTAATAATAATTATTGGGGCTTATCGACGCACCAACTGCCAGGGTCATATGGCGTGCCAACTCTTTCCCTGTTGGAAGGGTTTCTCGGAGCCAGCTTGCTCCTTGTTCAGGGAAGCCGCCGGGCCTTGAACCCGGGTCGGCTGCGTGGAAGCCAGCTATGCTGACCACTCCACTACCGCGCCCCAGTGTCCGACTATTTGCCGATGATGCGAAAGTATTTGGTGAAGTAGGTAGTCGAGAGGGTGCATGTGCCTTGCAAGAGGACCTTCACAGACTAGAATCATGGTCTGACAGATGGCTCCTGCCCTTCAATGTTTCGAAATGCGGCATGCTCCATATTGGACACAAAAATAGTCATTGGCAATACGAAATGAGCGGTCAACCCCTGACTGAGCTGACCATCGCAAAAGACCTGGGTGTGTTCATGGACGACCAGCTCAAGTTCCGCCGCCAAGCTGCTTCTGCCGCATCTAAGGCCAGCCAGATACTGGGGGCCATCAAGAGGACTTTTGTCCACATGGACAAGCATGTGATGACCCTTCTCTTCAAGGCCCTTGTCAGACCGCACCTCGAATATGCCAATGTGGTGTGGGGCCCCTTCAACAAGGCTGACCAAATTTTGGTGGAACGGGTCCAGCGTCGTGCTACGAAACTAGTTCCCTCTGTGCGGCCTTTGGGCTATGAGCAACGGCTTAGGCTCCTCAAGCTTCCGTCTCTCTGGTACAGGCTCAAGAGGGGGGACATGATCTTCGTCTTCAAGTTGATGCACAGCCAGCTGGGAGTTAGCAAAGAAGAGTTCTTCATGGATCCACCTGTCGGTGTTACGCCTGGTCACAGCTTCAAGGTTGGGAAGCCACGTGCAGTAACGAGGGCAAGAAGGAACCATTTTGGAGTACGTACTGTGTCCGACTGGAACAGCCTCCCCGACTGGGTCGTCGGCTCGCCATCTGTTGATGCATTCAAGAATAACATTGACAGACACTGGGCAGAGCACGTTTATACATTCCCGACGTAGTCAAGCACTATACCTGTAATGAGCTCGATGAGAGCGGGCAAAACAGGCACCTAGCGTGCCTCATAAAGACCTGTATACCTAAGGTAACCTAAGGTTTGGTTTGTTTCTCACTGATCACTTTTTAATACTGGTGTCAGAGTTTGTTCTGTTTCTAATACTTACTGCTGAAGTGACTGGACTGTGCCCTTCTTTGTTTTGTCTTTATTTCTTTGCTACACTCATTTCTCTTTTTGTTCCTGTATGTGATAGCACAAAGTAAAAACAATAAGAAATATATAAAATAGATGGCAAAGCAGTTTTGTCTCTGATTTAGAACATGCAACATCCGTAGGCACTTGACTCAAATTTATTCTTATTTGCTCATGATTGTTTTTAATGTTATCATTCTCAAGCTGTGTGTCTTACTGCATTTATTTCATTTTGTTCAGTTAAGCTCATTTAGTTATACCATTTTCTCCATTTGGTCCATTGCTTTTTGTTTCTCTGTTTTCTGTTTTTTGCTTTTCTGTCTGTCCATTTTATATTTGCTCCACCAACTTGCATTATTATTAACTTTCATCTGACAGTGTACCTGCCTTTGTACTTTGTTTTTTCCTTCTTACTGGGTGTCCTAACCAAACGGTCGCCGACTGTCGCCAACCATCGGCGACCGTCAGCGTCAGTTGCAAAGCGGTAATTTTGGAGGTTTGACCGACAGAGGAAATGTTCACCTTTGGTAGCAATCTGGTAGCTCAAACTGTGACGAATGTTGTTTACCAAATTTGAATTATTCCAAATTCTAATTTGAATAATTATTCAAAAACATATATTACATTTAATGACTAAAAACAAGAACAAATAACACGGATATCGGCTTCTCACGCAGACCGTTGGCGTCAAAAGTTGGACATTGTTCAACTTTTGCTGTGACACGTTGCAACACATTGTGTCAGTGTGTTTTGTGTCCTGACCGATAATCTCGGTCGTTGCGGCAGATCGGCGGCGTGCAACGCCTTGCGACGCTGCGTTGCGTCTTGGTTAGGACACCAGGTTAGAGTAATTATAAAGTGTTTGTCTGCTCTGTTGCATCTTATTGCTTGCCTTTCTTACACTTTCTGCTGTTCCCTTCACTTCTATCCACCTGCCTTTAATGTAGAAAATGAAATTAAAATGTGGTGATGATGATGATATAATACCTGGAAGTATCTGCCGAAATGCCAGGACAGTGCAAATGCCTGCCAACATTAAGCCAAGAGTACTTTGGTCCAGCTCTAACAATCAACAGCTGCCACCTCGAAAAGCTAGATCAAGATAAACTGGAATGGGAGCCCTTCCGAACACATAACGGGCCTACCTATCACAATTTATTATTGGTATCTCAACCTTTGGAGCACCACCCCGACATGAAACTTTAACGATTTCTCCACAATTAGGTATGTAGGTACCTTTGCCGCAGAGCACACGGCGCTAAACACAACAGAAAATGTCAATGTTATTATTTTTCACATCTAACATTTTTATCGCTACCTAGTGATGTGTCACAACTGCGTCACTCGAAGTGAGTTCACTATCGCTGAAAGATCGCTATGTTTTGCCTTTTGATTTGCCGTACAAGATACGATAGTGTATTTTTACCAATGGCTCGACATAGTTCGCCCAATTTCCGAAAGATAAAACAGAAAATGTTTATCTATCAATTGCAAGCAAATCTGTGAAGGACCTATGAAAATTATTTAAACCTCTCGAAAAACTCCAGAAACTTAGGTTTCTTGCGAACGTTTTCAGTACCCTGACCGTTTTGCTCAAGCACCAGCGCCGATCTCTGCGCCTTGAAACCCGCACTGGCCAACTTCACCAGTGGCGGATACAAGGGGGGAGGCTAGGGGCGCTCGAGCCCCCGAAGTGACCGAATGTTACTTTTACCCTTTAACCGGCTGGTAAGCGACCCTTATACACTCCTGTCCTGTTCCTGTTTAAACAAAGCCGCCAGATTCAAATGGCTTTCCCTTTGCGTTCTAGTCTGGCATTCACTGTTCGTACGGAATTGGTGCCACCAATTTCGGGAGCCTTCGGCGCCCGAACTCGCCACCCCCCCTCTGGATGATGAGGGACAGCCTGGTACGCATGAGGACATGGTGTGCCATTTGCGGCAGTAGCGGGGACGACGCGCAGCGGCGCTGAGGACGCCCCGTCATAGGAAAAACGGTCGATTTTTGGGGAAAGATCATCATGATGAGAAAATGACAAAATTTCGGGTATATCCAGCTAGCATGTTATAAGAAACAGTTCATCGTTATTTAGAAAGATCCCGTTTTATTATGTTATGTTAGCCGAACTGCCCGCCGATTGGATTCCCGTGAGACAATGCAGACTCCTTTTAACATGGGCCTGAAGCGGTATTTGGTGTCCCCATTTGCTTCTCGGTGGGAATTCAGCAAAATCATTCGGACGGTGTAATATATAGCGGCACCTTTTTCTTACCGGATTGTGAGACTAAAACATTTTTAGTACATGTTCACCATTACTTATTTCTGGCAGCCGCCTTTTTTAAGCTGAAATCAGGCTAGTTTTGCGGCCGTCTTGGTGGTCACTTGAAGTGGTTTAATTTTGGCGTGACATTTTACACACCGCATCATGCATGACTCGAAAAAATTATGCATATGGTGCGCTTAGCCTCCTGTCTTTAGCTCGCAAAATGCTTAAAACTACCTGATTGCGTGGAATCCTGCTGAACGCCAGCAAATGTTTTAGCTGCGCTGAGGGGACTTTAAATCCCGCAGAGTGAGAAATCGTGTGCGGGACTAATCATCTCCCCAGCTTCAAAAACGCTCACTAGATGTCCAACAGTGTTGACTTATGACACTGGCAGACTCAGCTGCGTAATTCCGGGAGGGCACTGTGGACACCTATTGTCATGAAAGGGTGGGTAGCATTCCATCTCGCGCGGGTCGCTCAGGTGTTTGTTCACAGTTCCCCGAGCGGGACCGCCGGCTCGGCGACTATTTTTAACTGCGGACGGTTTCGTGGGGGCCGGGGCTGCTGGCAAACAGGTTTCAGAGCCACAATGCACTTCCTTATTCAGAAGGCATGAACAAAATTGAATATGTTTTATGATACTGCTTCCCGTCTAACTGGATTTTGGAGTCCGCACTGGGGTGAATAATTTATACGGATAATAATTATTCCCGTTATTTTTCAACCACTGAAGTTGAACAACAATATAGCATTCCTATAGCAGCCAATTCATTAGCAGGCGCCATGTACCGACCTGGAAATGTGTCATGATGCTGTATCCCCCAATTCAGCGGGAGTAGAAAACTTGACAGAATTCTGGAAAGTAGTCACTTATATATCATAGAAAGCATATTTCCAATGTCTAAAAAGGCCTATTCATACTTGTGATATTGTCCAACCTTAAACAAGCCGGGGGGACTCTGAATATATTTTCACTTTGATCTTCCTGTGAATGATGTTTTTCTCTGTTCGGTCTCAGATGCTTTCCCCATGCATTGTACTTAGTATAGCAAAATACGTTGGCATAACCGCGAAACTCCCTTAATCACAAAACCTGAGCACGCCTATAGCAACTTATCATATAAAAAAAGGTTAGGTAGTTACGGGCTTTTTATAGCGCCTTCTTTGCAAGGCATTGGGAGTATAGTATAGCTACTTTTGTTCTTACCAGCTTTCTTCGAGCAGTCTATTCACATTCGAATTACATTTGAGCCGCACCCCCCCCTCCATTTTAGTATTGAAGCCATTTCTCTCTTCGTTCGTTACCGGCTTCCGGCAACAACAACAGACCACGATGAGACCGGAAAAACTGTTAGAATAGAAGCCGTTTCTGACTATGTTCGTCACCGGCTTCTGACAACAACGATGACGACGAGACAAGACCGGAAAAACTATTAGAATAGAAGCCGATTCTCACTTCGTTCGTCACCGGCTTCTGACCACGACTAGACTCGCCGAGCGGCCAGTATGGAGACGCTTGAGAAATCTCAATCCGCTTTGCTCCATGGATTTCATAATGCAGCTCTGATAATGAAGGGAATGTGGCACCTTTATAACCTGATTTTAACTGAGATAGCCAAGTTGTAAAGCAAGTCGGAAAACCCGGTACTGTATATATCATTTGTCTTGGAACTCGATATTTCCATAGAAAAAGCTGAAACCTACCCGAAATGTATTTCTCATGTATTTCTCGCCAGGCGGCCATTGTTGTGAGCTTCTGGTGTGACAACATATGCTGACGTCACGATGAGCATCAGCCAATCGAAGCCCTTGAAGCGTTTCGAGTATGGTAGTGGTTATCAGATCATGACATCATCCACAGGCGGATATTTATTTCTTTTCCTAGAGGAGCATTTTGAAAATCAAACTCTCGAGGTTATTGTAATTTTTCAGAAAAATAATGAGTGATTTTTTCGGGCAAAAGTACGCCTAATTACACAAATTTCCAGGTTTCGACCAAGGTGCCACATTCCCTTTAGTTTAATACTGTTTTGACGTTTCATTAAAGGAAATGTGACACCTTGGGCGAATCCCGGAATTTAGTGTAATTAGAGGTATTTTTAGTAAAAAATCATGAAAACGTCCAAGATTTCTTTCAAAAATGTACAACAAACTCAATATCTTTATTTTCTTACCTGCTCCTGAAGGGGAAAAACAAACCTCTGCCTGTGGATGACGTTATGATCTAGCAACTTCTTCCATATTCAATAAGGCTTCAAGGGTTTCAATTGGCTGACTACTCACCGCGACGTCATAATGTCGTCATGCCAACAACTGGGAACTCTGTCCGGCCCATTTAACATCTAAAGGCCTTGGGCCGACCGCTTGGTTACATTTCAGGTAGGTTTTTAGCTTTTCTCTGCGGAAATTTTTAGTTACAATACATGTGATATATTGAGTACCGGGTTTTCCGACATGCTTTATAACTTGGCTATCTCATTCAAAATTACGTTATAAAGGAGCCACATTCCCTTTAGGGAGGGGTGGCTGCCCGGTACACTAAAACATATAATTCTGCAAATCCATGCTCTCAGAATGCATGTATGCAAGCATTTTACAGACTGTTTGGCAGGTATTATACCCAGGCTGCCTTGGAGAAACATATCCTAAGTCATGGCGCGTACTGAACCGGTTTACCCCCAATGGTGTATTTTAACCGAATGCATTGATATACAAATATTAGAAAACAATCAAAGAAATAATGCGGATGGTGCACTGGAATAGACGTCATGGCTTTGGTCCGTATTAAAAAAGTGTCATCGCATTTAATCATCAAAGGTATGCGCTTAATTGTTTTATATTAACGTCCATGTTATTGCATGCCAGCGTGCATGGTTGAAAAATTCCGTGAGAATATATCCAATAACAATATGGCACTTTTTCCATGAATACTATCACTTCCACAATTATTCCACGATTATGAACAAATTTTTGTGGTGTAACAGAGCATGTAAATATGCTGATGCCTCTCTCGCTTCTATTGCTGGCACTTCCTTGAGCGAGGTGTCGTTAACGTAGTACCATCGATCTTCCGACTGGTTCTAGCAGAAGGCAGTGTAGTCGCCGGTCTTAGAATATTGTCAAAATAGTATGTTTAAATTACGAATCAGTGTAGTGAATGTCATCATCTTAAAGATGATTAGCAAAACAATTACGTTTTTTTTCATTCACAAGTCTTAAACAGAGTGCATATGTTAGGATAAAACATAGCTCCTCTTGAGACCCGAGCCCAAAGTATTTGATGTAAGTGCAAAACCTTTTTGATTTTTGGTGTTTTGGACACAAGGAACTCAATAATGAACAAAAATCAGAATTCCAAGATTTTTAAATATGATTTATTGGGCTTATAAAATCTTATATATAGCATCCTCGAAGGAGATTGTTCAGCAACCACAAATGGTAAAAACACCGGACGAAAACTGATAAATTTCCAATAATTTAAGCTTCCTGTTCATACACTTATCAAAACTAGGTTCTTCAGTAACATTCTTTGAACTACCGACCATCCTCGGAGCAGCCGCGAAACCGTCCGGCGCCCGCGTCTATCGTCAAACAAAGAAAATTTGGACTCACTTACCCTTGGGTTTAGTTTATGGCTTTGACACCAGACGAAGGCTAAAATTTCGAGCTTTGTATACATAATGGCTTTAAAAGGCTACGACATTGGTAAGAGGTGGTAGAGCCATTCAAACCTGCGTATAGATACCTTTACGTGGGGACTCAGGAGGTTTAACTCTGACAAAATGTAAAAACTATATCCATGATGAACTGCCGAGGATCCAACGTTCACTTGCCCAGTAACGGACTAAAAAAAGTTGAGGAGACTGGGTAGAATTGTGATTTTTTTTTAGAAACGACCAAAATCAGACAGGGTGGATAAGATCTGGCTGTTGACGAGAAAGGAGGGGAGGGGACTCGGCTAGGCTGATCTCGACTGGACATCACTCAAGACAAGACGCGAAATCCACAAACTGCAGTTCCTCCACAACCTCACCCGTAGACATTTGCGCAACTATATCCAAAGCGTTTTACATAATTGGAGGCAGAACAATACGGACAGATCACTCCGAAACGCGCATCAAAGAACTGAATTAATGCAAGGAACAGCAGACTCCAAAATATATTTTCTGCCAGTCACAACTAAAATTTTCAACATCAGAACAAATCAGGATAAGCGCACCAAATCAACCCTTCGAAAAAAACCAGTGGGGGAACATTTGCGAAGTAGGCAACCACCCAAGTATTCTGGATATGGCTCAAATTTCTAAGCTCCCTGTTGATGTCATTGATATTTAAGAGACGGCATGTCAAAACTGAACACCCAGGCAAATCAAGTTCAAATATTTGCATCGCCTTTCTGCATTTGTGGCTATAACAACGAAGAGACCAAATACTAATTGTTGTGCTGCCCAAGAAATGCAAATCATCGAAGTTTAGTAGAACAAAGCATTGACCAAATTGTCGGCACAAGTTTTACAGCCCTGAAAAATAGACAACAGCTCCGTAAATATCCTACTTTTCGAATTCACCAAGTGATGAGGATGGTCATGCACTATAGCACGCAAAACCATTGAATTCATAATCAATAGCAAGATATTTGAACTAAATAAATGTTCATTTATAATAAATTAAAACGAAGTTGTACATCTTTGCAGCGGCGGGACAGTGACCTCAGCCGTAGTGGGTGGCCATGGGTTTGAGGCGGCGGTATATTGACGGATATTAATCGTACAAAAATTCGTGAGGGGCTGGATAGTTAAGAGCGTTGATGCGCTTTTGCATCGATCGAGACGTTTGTTTGACGTTTGAAATACTCGGGTAACAAAATAAACGTTGTTGTTGTTGGCACATAGCCAGGCTCGACCCCTGGATCTGCACCTGAGTTTGCCAGTCTATCGTCACAATTTGTTTTGTACCACTTGGTCCTGAACAAATCAGCTTAGCCCATTTGATTGAACTATGTAAGGTGTTATGTGTACCACTCCTGATTCCGAGAAGTGTCAGGGTGACTAAAAAGTCGTGGCGGGAAGAAAACAAGCTCGTCCCCGTCGTCTCACCGCTCCTGCCGCGATCCCCTGTGGGGTTGTCTGGGTGGGGATCGAACCCACGCACAGGTGCAGGTGCGTGGCCATTGTAGTCAACTGAAAGCGAGTCGCCAAAATAGTGTCGTCAGTCAAGGATATGACAGTCTGAGGCCTCCCTCTTTTGTAAAAGGGTCGAATGATACCCAGCCGTGTTTTTCGTATCCCACAGCTTGTATAAATGCGTGTTTCACCATGCTCAGTACTTCAACACATGCTCCCACAGGCTAATGACATCGAAATGAAAACTCTGTCCCTATCCAATGATTTGTTATTAACTGTCGCATTCACTTAGATGGCCTAGGAAATCTCCTGCGGGTTTTATGTTAACTCTGGAATGGCTCAAATGCCGGTAGATGTATGTACATACATACAATAACGGAATGTGAGTAGAAATACACTGAAAGCAAACTAAATTCATAGATAGAAAGTTCAAAACAATATCCTCTGCAGTTTGAGGTCAAAGGTCATTCGGGGTCACTGACCGATTACGTAACCATGTAATATATTCCCAATAATGTACAATATTACCAGCAGTATAGCAATCCTTGGCCGGAAAATGAGGGTTTGAACTTGAAAAAGAACATTTTGAACTTGACATGTGACCTTGACTTTGACATTGGGTATCCTTGACTATGAAGTCATTGCATAAAATGTGTCATTCTTAGTAATTCTATTTGACCGAAACACTCGCGGTCAATGAATTTGAGAATGATTGCATGAGAATATGCGCACAAATCTCCTTAGGTTATATAACAGTATGATTGTATGCTCGTCGGGCCCCCTTCGGCGCTGCAAGAGGATATAAGGAGGATTCGCCATCGTGAATCTAGAGAGGGAAGAGGGTGATAAGTCTATCATTGCTTAAGACAATTCTTGACAGATTGAATTTTTTATGAATGGCTTTATCGGTGATTACTTGAATGACCTTACTGATGTATTTTTATTGGTGATTTAATGGAGCAATTGGTATTTTCATCAACGTGTCACTTCAACGTAAGCACTATATATGTGCTTAACCTTAAGAAAGTTTATGTTTGAGAAGTTTTTTATGGTATATTGGTACAAAATTCACCCAGGCAAGTGTTCCATTTTGAATGAAAATTTCTTGCTGGTTTTCAGAAGATTGGGTGGCACCAGCTTTAGGTACTGCTTATTGCTGAAAAATTAAACATCTAAAACGAACAGTCTGAGGTCGAGTGCTGTTTTGGAACACGGCCGGACAATATGTGATTAGAATGCCTTGTCTGTGTTCGCTAATATCTCACCCCAAGGAAATTTTAAATATGACTTAGAGAGTCAATGTGTGTTGGACATAGAGAATTACATGAAAGCTCGCAGACTGATCCCCAAAACCCTGCCAAAAGGCAAGGGATGACCTGGGTACGTCGCTTGACCTCGGCTATTTTGGTACACCCTCATCAATTACCCAAATTGCTTAACCACTGGAAAGTTACCTATGAACTCCTCTATCGAAAAAAATCCTTCATGAAAACTAAATTATGGTTGTCAATGACAAAAGCTGTGTGACTTCGTTCTTGGGGGTTTTTTACGCGTTCATTGCGATGACTATTTCGTGCCCATCCGATTATATGGTGAACGCATTGTTGGTGGATGAGCACTGTATCTGGTCGTCAATGGGTGGATGTGGGCATTGGGCACCCTCCAAATTTGGTGACTTATAATTTTGATTAGCTGTTTTCTATAAATCTACACGCACTATATATATATATATATATATATATATTTATTTATATATATTCTTCGTGTGAGTCACGAAAATACGTTTCTAGCTTGTTTAAATTAGTGTTTGCCGAGCAAAATAGCTGAATCTATTCTTGACATGATGTCGAAAACACGATTGGCAGAATTATTCATATATCTGTGGGTGCTTGGACAACCCCATTGAAACGTTCAAGTGGTGAAATATAGGTACTTAATTTTGTCGTGTTCTTCATTTCAATAATTTTGAATGGGTTTTTGCTCATCAACAGGCATGTAAGAAGCCTAAAGCACACTTTGAATTATATTATCACATTTTATCATGGTAGTCATTGACATAGTTTCAAATTGGAGTACACCCAATCATTATCAAGAATCCGCGCCCTGATTCGCGGATTACACCCAACCCAGGCTGGAATGGTAGGTAGGTAGCTGATACCATAGGCAGATCCAAGGGTCAAAGGGGACACTTTCTCCTGATCGATCCTCAGCGCCCCAGTGAAAGGTCGATGACGCCCCCTAAAATTGCACTTTCCCCCAGAATGCGAGTATCGGCGCCTCTGCGATAGGATTTGGCACCCATCTGATAATTTTTTCCACCCAGAAGTGCTCATCCCCCTGGCTCGGATGGCACTTCTCAACAAAGTGCCCATCCTGATAAAAATCCTGCATCCGCCTATGGGGACATCGTGAGCAGAGGAACAAAGGGGGGTATGTTATTCGTTAACCAATTTTCTTGAGTCTTAGAGCACTGCAGTTGCAGAGGCTATATGTGGTTAGCCAATTTTTCAAATTTACCTGGGGCTCCATTTACGTTACAACAGTGTTCAGCATGTATGATAAAAGAAGGCTAGAGCGAGGGCGAATAAGAGTAGGTACGCAAGAGATGACAGCAAGCAGATATTTTGGTTACTTAGCAAACACTGAGGTGGTGGAGGCCTAAGTATAAGATAGTGAAACCAGTGGCTCGGCTGCTAAAAAATATTTGGAGATGCCTTTGTTCTTTCCGCGAGGGCACAGAGCAAATTTGGTTCTTTGGTACCCTTGATATTATATCAAGAGACCAGGGAAACTTTTATACCCTGCTCCTAGTATCAAGAGTTTCTGCTTAGGGGAGAGCGGGGAGAGTTGTTTCATGGACAAGTTGTATCAGAGCGATTTTTCCAAAACTATCCGAGAGATGGAGCCCCCGACACAACCAGATGATGCGGCATGCGGTCCGGCAGCTTTCCTCATACTGCCGTCTGCTTGGCTTGGCGCGTTTCGCGGTGAGTGCAGAAAATGTGTTTTCGGGATGTCATTCTGTAAAATTTCGTCGTAAGAAAATGTGTAATTGTCATTCAGATGATCACGAATCGGAAAGATCGCTGTAGCAGTGGTAAGGGTAGATTCTAAGGTTTCGTGCATGAGAAGGATTTTCCCGGCTGGCCGCTGATTTTTCAGCATGAGGACGTTTTTTTCCCATATGGGAGGGTGGTATATGTTGTATCAGGCATACGCGTCGGAAAAGGAAGAGGGGCCAGGGGGGCCTGGCCCCCACTTTTTGGCCAAAAATTTCCTGATTTCAGTCAAAATGAGAGAAAGCCGGGCATTCTTATATCCAGCCGCTGCAGAAGGCAACGAGGAGCCCAAATTCGAACTGTTTTTGGTCCTGATGTTGAAAGTTGTCAGCATCAGGTTGAAGTTTGGCTGCCCCCCCCACTTTTTTGCCGGTGGCGACACTTATGGTATCAGGGCCAGGTGGGGTATGTTGTAACAGTGATACAACTCACTCCAAAGTACCAGCAGCTCATTAAGGGTGCCGCCACAGATTCTTTTTTTGCCAATAACACTATATTCTTATGACATGTAGCCACAACGAAAAATTAGGTAAAAATATTTTTGCTGCAATAAGTGCGGGTCAGGATAAGTGCAAGACAGGCCGCGCTGATGGAATAAAAGCAAAAGAAAAAATTAAAGCCTAACAAGTCCAGTGACGAATCTAGGATTTCGTTAGGGGGCAGGCTTGGGAGAGGGGCGCCGAACCTGGGGAGCGCCGAATCTGAGGGGCACCAATTTACCACCCAATAGGCGGCCAGTGTCGAAGAAAAAACGTGTTTAAAAAGCGTATTTGTAAATGTTTATTTTCATGAAGCTACCTTTCAGTGAGACATGTTCACGTTTACTTAGTACTAACCGACACAAAGCGTGTGGTCCTGATAATGTCAGTGCTCGAATCATACATGAATGTGCAAACGAGCTTACGGTACCCATTGCCAAGTTGTGCCGACTCTCATTGGAACAGGGCGTGTTCCCATCCCAGTGGAAACGAGCGAATATCGTTCCCATACATAAAAAAGGGTCAAAGTCGTGTCCCTCAAACTATCGAGCTGTGTTACTTTTACCTCTGTTTAGCAAGATTTTAGAGCGAGTTATTTACATTACAGTGTTGAACCATGTTCGACCAGTTTTATCCAGCCAACAACATGGGTTTCTACCATCCCGTTCTTGTGTAACAAACCTTTGCACAATGCTGCACACTGCCTGGAACAACATATCCGCAGGTTCTCAAACAGACATCATTTATACTGATTATAGTTCGGCCTTCCAAAGTGTCAACCACAGTCTTTTGCTCCATAAGTTAGAGAAATCATACAAAATTACTGATAAGGCTCTACAATTGTTGAAATCATATCTGTCTGGGAGAGAGCAGCGGGTGGTTGTGAAAGGCCAGTGCTCTACATGGACGCCGGTTCTCTCAGGAACACCTGAGGGCGGGCTTTTATCACTCCTTCTTTTTTCGTGTTTTATCAACGATTTACCTAGCCTCGTTGACTGCAATTGTTTGATGTTCGCCGATGACGTTAAACTGTACAAAAGAGTGGATAGTCTGCAGGATGTGAGAACGCTGCAGGGCGAACTTGACAAGCTATGTGCGTGGTCAGCCGATTGGGGATTGACCCTCAACCCATCCAAGTGCAAGGTTTTGAGAGTGACGCTTCGCAGCAAGCCGGTAGAAAGTTCATATCACATTAACCGCACTAGGCTTGATATAGTTTCCGCCATGCGTGACCTGGGTGTTAACCTGGACTCTAAACTTACCTTCGGCTATCACATGGAGGAAATTATTTCAAAAGCGAATAGGGCCTTGGGATTTCTCATCAGGTCACTCCAAACTGGAAAACACGGCAGGCCACTTCTTCAACTCGATACAAAACTGGTTATTGGCGTTTACTGTGCACAGGTTCGTTCTATACTAGAATATGGCTGTGTAGCTTGGGGAGGAGCTGCACAGACCCATCTAAAACGAATAGAAAAAATCCAACACAAATTTCTTATCTGGCTTTGCGGACGCTGCCGCATTAACAACATTTCTTTTGAATACAAAGACCTCCTTCGGCATTTCGGCCTAACTTCATTAGCTGGTAGGAGGATGCAACATGATCTTTTGTTCCTACGGAATCTTCATAACCACAAAATTGACGCGTCTTTTCTGTTAGAATGCTTTCCTCTAGCGGCTCCTTCCCGAGCCCTGCGTAACAGGATTCTCTTTCATGTGCCCCACGCTAGAGTTAGTACTGTTATGTCGGGTTTGTTTTGTAGATTGCCGAGGACCTGCAATGTGTTCTTAGATAAGTGCAGAGATGTTGATGTGTGGAACACCACAGCTGCTTAATTTCGAGCACGCGTGATCCTTTATGCGGCTAACTGCGATTGAGCAGCCTTTTTCAGCCATTTTTTATCCGTTTTACTGTGCTTTTTTCTTTTATGTTGTTTCCACTGACATTGATATTTGACACCACTGTTTTATCACCATGACTTCATCTGTCATTGGGATGGTTCATGCCCGTTGATGATTGGACAATAAACTAAACTAAACTAAACTACCATCAAGCATATTTCGGGCCGGCAAGGTTTCGCCCAGAACGTAATGACTGGTACATTGGCAAAAATGCTGGATGCCCCCACTGATGCTAACTGAAGCACGATGAGCAAAGAATACAGCTAACTTCGGTCTTGAAGAAAACTGAGGTGTCGCATCGACCACATCCACATATCATAGTTGTCTTGGCTAACGCTGAGTCCCTACAGAAACCCTGATTGGCACTGCACTAAGCGCAATTAACAATGAATACAGTGAACTTTGGTGAACTTAACCCGCGCCCCACCGGGGGTCCGGCGCCACCTTTCGCCCCACCGGGGGGAGCCATCGATGGCCCCCCTCTAACTCCGAAAATATGGGGGTTAGCGCAAATCTGCAAAGTGCAATAGAAAGCTCGCGTGAATTCAGTAAGAAATTACTTCGCATGTTTTAGTGCTCAGGTCAATGGTTTGACCTCCAGAGGTCAAATTATGTCAAGATCGGCTATTTTCACTCAAATATGCAATGATTAAGCAAACTGGGCATAACTCTTATGTCATTAGAGCTATTGAGGCCTGGTAAAGTACATTTGATAGCAAATTGCCAGTACTTTTTCCGCTATGTGGAACGTAAAGACCTCCCGCCAGTGGTTTGACCGCCAGAGGTCACCTCGTGACCTAATATGACCTGAGGTCACGAAAGGTCAAAAAGTGACCTTGCCGTATATCAAATGAAAGCCAGTGACAAGACAAACACGATGGTGTTTGTTTCACCGCTCTAGCTCAATTAGGTCAAACGTTATTGTCAAAATACTGTTTTTGACCTCTGGTGACCTTGGATGACCTTGGAAAAGTCAAAGGGCAAATATGACTCCTGGGATCCGTGAAAGGGTGTCCAAAAACGTTGTTCTGAGCAGTCTGAGTATTTGCAATCATTTTTGTGGCTTTTATATCATGAAATAGCTTTTCCCCATGCTTTTCCAATGGGAGAGGTCGCCTCGTGACCTGACCTCAGGGCACGAAATCGAAAAATCCCGGATATACACCTTGTAGACCCTGGAGGGGTCATGAAGTGTAGGAAGTTTCAAATCGATCGACTTGGGAAATGTAGCTCTTACAGAGCTCTAAATGTGAAGTGAGGTGACCTTGGTTGACCTCGTCTGGTGACCTGACCTTGGGTGACCCGGGGTAAAAATTTCAGGGATGATGGGAAAATGATGCAGTGAGAGGTAGAGCCCTCAACCGCGGTGCTGCGCCTCGTCGTTTTTCTGCTATCCCGGAAAAATCTTAGGGGGGCCATCGATGGCCCCCGGTGGGGCGAGGGTTAAGTCATGGCGAAAACGAAGGTGTCGTGTCGACCACCTCCACATATCGCAGTTGTCTTGACTAACGCTGGGTCCCTACTGAAATTCCCGATTGACGCTAACTTAAGCATCAGAGGCCGCAGAGTCTCTACGGGCCTGAGCCCCTGAGTTTTTGGTGGCTACCCTGAACTGATATTGAGTCCCCTCAGCTGATCTGGGACCGCTTTAGATAACCAGGCCCTCACACTGAACTTGAATGTGTCGCCACTGGAGCCTTCTGAGCTTTTCGGCGCCCTGGGCTGTTCTGGGACCATGAAAGAGTATTGTACAGGAGCTTACTGGCTTGGCCTTAGATCCTTCGCTGTTTTGCCCCCCCTCCCCCTAAGCTAAAAATAACCCTATAGGTGAAATTATTGTGGCAGCCATGAGCTGGTCTAGGTCCCGTGAGAGGACTTACATAAGAGGCCTCTGGTTTGATCGTAAGGGGGCCCTGGCTGTCCCTTGAGCTGACAAGGGGCCCCTGGGCTGGTATCGTGTTCGTTTAACTGATATAGGCCCCTTCAGCTTGTTTGGGACCGGTTGTGCGGATCTGGGCCCCATGAGTTCGTCGAGACGCCCAGCTAGTCTGGCCATCTTAGTTTGTATGGGCCTCCTGAGCTGCTTGGTGCCCCCCTCAGCGTGTCTAGTCTCCATGAGTTGAAGACTGGCCCCCTGGGATAGTTTTGGGCCCCTGAGCTTATTTAGGACCTTTTTAAATTGGTAGGCACCCCACACTGCCTACGCTGCCTATACAACTCATTAGGAGTGTCGCCAAACTAATTTTTTTCCAAAAACACTATATTATCTCATATAGCCACGACGAAAAATTAGGTAAAATAGTTTTGCTGTAAAAAATTGCGGGCCAGGATAAGTGTAAGAGAGGCCGCGCTGATGAAATGAAAGCAAAAGCAAAAATTAAAGTCTAACAAGTCCCGAGAAGAGTGGCCATAACGGCCACATCCCCGCCTGAGCTTCACAGATTCGAGGGACACCCCTGCTCGCTCCCCACCTCCTACTTCCCACGTCCATGCAATTCATCCGTATCCCTGATACAACCCTTCCCGTATCTATTGTGAGATGATTACTTAGTCCATAACTAAAACGTTAAGGCTTTTCAGTTAACAGACTTTAGCCCCGACTAAAGTCTGCTGGTACCTAGTCAAGAATTTACCCGTTTCGACACATTGTGTTGGCTTCTTTGTTCCAAACGGATCACTTCCCCCTCAGTATCTCATTCCCCACGAAAGTCAAAGGAAAAGTACGGGCGGTGCTTGAAAGCTCTTGACAAGACGAAGATATTTCATACGAATAATTTTTCATTTCAGGTCAATATTGAGGTCAGAATAGGTCAAAGAAGGTTCCATTGGCCTACAACAGAGCAGTGTATGTTTCTCTCTAGATCTTCTCTCAGGGGAGCTAGCGCAAATATTTATGCATCATTGGATTCCTCTCATTGCGGCGGGGCGAATGATGTATAATATGACCTTTCTAGGTCAAATAGTGAAAATGACCTGACCTCGAGCTAGTTCAGGGTCACAGAGTGACCTGGTATGGTCATGTTGCATATCAATCGACTCCCCGTGACAATATAAGCACAATGCAAGCAAAATAGGAAGTTTATCTCAATTCAGTGAGAAGTTATTGACAAAACAATCACTCTATGCTCCCCTGACCTGACATGACCTTTGAGAGGTCAGATGCTCAAAACTCAACTTTGTGGTAAAGATCGTGGTAAGAATAGACGGTTTGAGGATTTTCAGCTTTATCTATCCAGTATTTACTGAACACGAGTCCGTTATATTTTTAAACTTAGACTTCTAATGGGGTGCCCAAAAATTTGACCCCACCTTAGGTCAACAATATCAAAATTTCGAGATAGCAGATTTGTAGACCCTAATGACCTTATCATATTCTACAGGTTTCAAACTGATCGGTTTGCTAATGTTCCCTGGGCGCTGCTTCAAACTCGTGATTTTAGGTTTCGAGGTCGGGTCACTTGACCTTGAATAGATCCTGGACCTGCCATGACCTTAACTTAAAGATTTGGTCAGATGTGTAAAATTAATTAGGAATACGGTACTGTAAGTTTCGTTGTTCTGCGTCTCTTTTTAGCTATATGGGGAAAACCAGGAGCGGGGCGAATTTCGCCCTCCCCAGCGGAGCGCGTGTTAACTCACCATGTGATACAACTCACCCAACCGGTGGGGTAAGTTGTATCAAGTGAAAAGGTCTATTCGCCGGGCAGTTGGAGGAAAACCAGTAAATATTAGGCAAACAATTAATTGGCAAAAGGAAGCCAAAGGCTGCAGCTACGAGATGGTATTAAAATCACGAGGCCATCCCAAGTAGTTACGATATTAATGGACCTGGAGTAAAAACTGATACAACCCACCCCACCCTCCCCTAAGGTCTGTAATCAGTAAGACAGCTGAACTAGAACTGTGTCCCAGGACTGGGGCCCACGATAAATGCATGACAAAATTTGTATGAGGACTTGCTTCCAAAAGGTGCATGTTCGGTAAGAGTACGCAGTAGACCATCGTGCAAGAGTAGGCACGCTTAGGAGATAAAGGCACTTATTTTTGATCGGGACAAAGTGCATAATTCATATTTGGGAAGCTAAACATTGCAGCATTAAAAGTTTTTGGAGCTCATGGACGCAACAACTTCCAGGGTCATATAGCGTCGCCAAATATTTCCCTGTTTGGAACGGTTCCCAGGGAGCCAGATATTTATGCGTACCTATTCTAATATCCTCTTTTGTGTACTCTTACCGAACCACTCTGGAAAGAGTGCCTATGTAGCTTTTTATTCATTTTGGGATCGTGTTGACTTACTGGTTGAATCAGCCAACTAAAACAATAATCATAGATAATTATCACGTCGGGGTTTTACCGGCGGCACCAAAAAAGGCGGTGCGAAGCGCCGCCGTACTTGGCACACGTTATCCTTGATCAATTCGGCAAATTTTCCCAAAAATTTAAGGTCGGGTCATCTCAGGTTAGTTCACCAGTGAAGGTCAAGTGACCTAACATCCCAAAAAGTTTGGGATATCATAAGCAAGAATAAGATTAGTATATCCGATTGAAACTCATATCACATTATGGGCCATTCGAGCGCTAGACAAACAAAATTCCGATATTTTTTATATCGCTGACCTAGGTCCAGATACAGACCATGACCTCTCCATTGAAAATGCATGGGAAAAAACGGGAATTTGGCAAAAAATGGCTCACTTTATGTAGACACAGCTCATAAAATACCTTCATATTATTCAAATCGTAATATCTCAGACTCCTTCTCAGGTTCATGCTGCAATTTTGGGCCTGTGACCTCTGAGGGTTCATCTGGGGCTACCAAAGCAGGTTTTCAGACTTGGGTCAATACATTTGTAAGATGATGCGATAAATCTTTTATCTTGATACGATTACGTTTGTATTGTAATTGCGAGTCGATTGATATATGCATATTGACTATGCTATGCCAAATGATGACATTGACCTGATTTTTGGTCAGGTCGTTTTTGCTTTGATCTCGTATACTTCTATCATACATTATTCGATTTGCTGTAACGAGAGGAAGCAAATGGTACCTAAAAATTGATTCTAGCTCAACTCTGTCAGACGTCAGAGCCCATAAATTCTTCAAGAACATGTCACCTTCCTTGGCCTGCTATGACCTAATTATTGAACTGAGGCAAAAATGGCTGATGTAGTTGCGTCTTGATTTTTTTGTGAGTTTTCCACCAGCTTTGGCATTTTTCGCTATCCCGCATAGGAGCCGAGTTCGGGGGAGGGGAGGTTTCACCCACCCTCCCCCACACCAGGGCGAAGGTGGCTCGGAGTCCTGCCGGGGCGTGCATTAAATGTAGACACTTGCTAGGACTTCTCTTAATCGTAAAAGATCGAGGAGGTCAACGCCAAATTCCTGGACAAGATCGTGCAGGAGCAGACTTACGCTGCCGTGTTATTCTACACATTTTACGAATAAACGTTTGAATAATAAATTGCTGCCTCAGGAAAAGGCTAAATGACCTGCCCGCCGTTCAGAGAGGATGACTTGCCCCCGATACTCTTTTGAATTATTTCGGCTTGCACTCAGCGGCTCAAACCCTCCCAGCTCCTCCTCCCCTCTTCCCTTCACCCCTACGCCTCACGTCCTCCGGCCTGACCGAGACCCTAAGCCGCGACTCCTGTGGTATGTCAACAGAGGCATCGGTGTTTGTTCAAATCTGCTCGGACCGTCTGTAATGGGACGGACACGCCGAATGGTGAAATGCGGTGTCTTAATCTGTATGGCTATATAATCTCGATTGGTAACAGAATTACACAATCCTGTGATGGGTGTGCAGCCATTTTTCTGTTGCAAGTATCGGTTTTGTGCCAAAGTTTTCGCCATAACCTGTAAATCAAACGGCCCCCTAAATTGATGACTGAGCGCGACCCTGCGGCCCATCACCAGCTGGGGCAAAAACATCCCATCTTTGAATAGCAGTGTCATCTTGGGGCTAAAGGTAAAACTCATACATGCGCCAGTCTTTAGCAGAGGGTAGCACTCCCGCTACTGCCGCAAATGGCACACCATGCCGGGCTTCGTCAGAGGACATGCTCTGGAGTGTCAGCAACCTCATTACACATCTTCCTGCAGGGCAGCTGTTGGTGCTGCACGCTTCAGATCGTACTCGCGGGAAGGATTCCGACCGATTCCGTGCAGGAACTACCGTGAACCTGCCAGTACCCCGTCCGCAGTTGGTGGAAGTCGCTGCCTGTCGGTTGCCAGCCGGCAAAGATAAACTTGAAAATCCTCAAACCGTGTATTTTTACCACAATCTTGACCATGAAGCTGCATAGGCGGATATATGGATTGCCGACGGGGGGGGCACTTTTGAACAGCAAACCTATCAGATGGGCGCAAAATCCTATCGGTGGGCGCTGATTTTCGCATCCTGGGGGGGGGGTAGGAAACGACATTTCAGGGGAACGCCATCGACCTTTCAGGGGTAGCCGTGACCATTTCAGGGGGCACCGAAGGGGTTGATCGGGGGGGGGAGCACGTGCCCCCTGGCCCCTGGATCCGCCTTTGTGAAGTTGATTTTTTGACCATCTAATCCATCAAAGATCATGTGAGGTCACAAAAGCCCACAATGATTAATTTGCCAATAAGTTTGCACTTAATTGAAATATTTGGTTTAAAATTCACTGTTCATACCCAAAGGTGCTACTTTCGGGCGCCTTTGGCGCCCGATATCACATCATTTGACCCATAAGCGGATCCCGGGGGTGCAAAGGGGGCGAATTCCCTCCCCCTGATCGACCCTCGGTGGCCCCTAAAATATATGGTGACGGCGCCCCCTGAAAGATCGATGGCGCCCCCTGAAATATCGCTCCCCATTTTCACCAGGATGAAAAAATCGGCGCCCGGATTTTCCGCCTAACTGATAAGTTTTTCCGCCTAACTGATAAGGTCAAAAGTAGCACCCCTGGTCCAGATGGCGCCCCCGGAAAAGTGCTTCCCCGATCGGCAATCCTGGATCCGCCTATGGCATGCTGCACACTGCCCTGGTACACTGAACGTTGAGACCGGACCCTTCTCCACTGTGCAAGTCGGGACCTGATGCCCGTGCCTCCTCCTTTTCCAACGCTTATGCTTTAGCGATCATCCTTATTCGCTGCGTCCGTGAATCAGATTACGAAATGTGTGGTAGTACCAAGAGGAATTTTCTTACTGAAGGTTTTACTGAAGGTTCTGTGGAGGATTTCAGCTCTTCTTTCAGTCCCCAAAGTACTATCTGGCAAATTTTGTGTCCGCATCGCAGCAGTGCGGCGAGAAATGGCGAGGGCGGTTGTGCTGATCCCGCAACTGCTGATGTAGAACTGTGTAGTGCCGATTTCTTTTCCTGTAACATTTGCCCTTCAACGACTTCCTCAAGTTATTTGTGTGGTGATAGAGTTAGGAATCCAATTTGTCAGTGTGATAAGCATATAAGGTGTTTTTGTAATATATGGAAAGAGCGCAGTGCTTTAACGAAAGACTGACGATGTGAATGGGATAAAGCTATCGATGCTGAAAATTGAAACGGAGGCGAAATAGTGGACCAAACAGCAACCGTTCTAAAGAAGTGAGTGTGTTAATGCTATTACTGGGGATTAATGATTTGTGACATCCACTAGGTACCCATTTGAAGATGTATGGAATTTCTGGTCCAAAATTTAGGCTTTGACAATGTCTGGCATAATGATTATAGTTTTGCTGGAATTGCTCCAGCACCTTGACCTGGGTCATTTGAAGTGTTGGTTATATTTGGATAGATACCTCATCTTGCCTATAGCCACATTACATATTGCCTCAGTAAAGAATGGATGTCATTTAGAAGGATCTGAATGGGTATTTTTTTTGAAGATATTTAAATCTGCACTTCAAATATGCAATGATAGAAATAAATTTATGAATGTGAAAACCAAGCAATCATGTACCTTTGTTTGTAGGTAGAGCTGGCATTGATGCTGAAGGCAACCATTGGATTTTGCATGCTTGAAAGATATTATTAAGCATAGTGAGCAGAGCTGGTTGATCCACTGCTTAAGTTTGCTTCTCTGGTATTCTTCTCTTTTACTATGACTCTCTAAGTGATTATAGAGAAGTAGTTGTAGTTTCTGTGACCAAAAAGTAAGGGTTAGCAGATTAAAAATAACTGAAACCCCAATTGCTATTGATAGCATGTTTAGCGACCTACTACCTAAACAAAATATTTGAAGGAGCCTGATAATTTTTTTTTCATCAGGGAAACAATGAGTTGGATCATGTTATTCCTGTGTGTTTTGTGGGGATATTTTAAACTGAAACTGATTATTGATGAAATATTAATATAACCAGTAGTTTTCCCTCATACTTTGTCTGAAAACATCTCACCTTATGAAGTTCCCTGCTTGGCCTAGTCTGCAGAAGGTGGCAGATTTTGACAATATCTTGTTGGAGCAGCCTTGGGACAGACCTACCATTTTTCAGGCAGCTTTTGCCTATCTTTGGTGCAGGTAATGAAACCTTGGGGAATAAGCAGATCCTGAGGCAGCACTGACACACCAAGGAGGACACAGAGGCACAAACAAAATGGGATAATCAACAATTTTTTAATGGTCTTCCTAAAGTGTAACATGAAAATGTATGCTCCTGTGGAAAGAAAAATCTTCCCCAGCAACTAAATTCATGATCCAATTGGGGCAGGATTTGAGCTACCCTAAAAACTGTGTTGAGAAGTGTGCCACATTCTGCAGACTGGTGCTTGGCCAGGGTTGTCAGAAAGGCTTTCAGGATCAGGGAGGAAACTGAAAAATATATGATGCTTCATGTCATGAGCAACATGCTCTAACTGTAATTATATGCCCACACATTGACTGTGGATTTTTTTTTGGGGTGGCACTTCAGTAGAGTGTTATAATGAAAATAAGCTATAATAAAGTAGGAGGTAGTGGTTTCACAGTTTAAAAAATAAATATTAGTAGCAGTAGTGATGATTAATCCACCACATTTAGGTATTAAGAAAAACTGATAAAGAATCCAGTCTAACCAAGCTAGCTAGCCAGCTGTAGCTAGAACAGCTAGTTTCAGTTAGCCAAGCTAGCAGAAGTACCTATGCCCACCTCTAATGGTTAATACCTAAATCAAAATTTAGTCCTTACCATTCTTTACCTGCATCCTATTAATGCAATGGCATATTTTTGTGATATAATCATGAAAGAATGTGCCTCAATACATCGATGATGTCAGATAATTGAGCAGTACAGAAGAGGAACCTGTGGTCATTTTCCAAAAATGTATACTTACTCAATAATAGGTAAAGTGGTCTATAGTTGGGAATGTCCCTCTCGAAAATGGGCATATTCCTTTCCAAAAATATGAATGCATGATATTATGTTTTAGAAAATCCACCAGGCCACTAAGAGACTAAATAGGCTGCACTGTGCCTGATCGATCCTTTGTGAAATTCGGAGGGGGAAGTTCTATTTTAAATCGAAAAATCGGCCTGTGAACTTTGTCTTAGATATGTGTTTAATTCACGATTTCATTCGATTGGAAAATAATGGTGGAAAGTTGCAATGAAATAATTTTCCTGAGATTTGATTATGATTTTAATGTTTTCCTTAAAAATAATGTGATATGTCTTAAGAAACAATTTTCTCAACAAATATACTGCATAAGTATATGCAGTATATAAGTATACTGCATAAGTATTTCAGTCCAATCGTTTGTCTCTAAATGCTTCAAAATCTCATTATCAGCTTTATTCTAGCGCTAACATTAGAAATTTTGATGTAAGACTAAATGGAATGCAGCTTAAACGTGAAGAAACTGTAAAGTATCTTGGCGTTTATATTGACGAAAAGCTTAAGTGGAATTCGCACATCCTTCATGTATCTTCGATTATAAGTAGAAATTTAGGAATCATGAGCAGAGCCAAGTATTTCCTGTTGCCAAGTAGTTCCTATAAACTGTTGTCGTTGGGAGCGCGGAGGGGGCACGCCTGGCTACCCGTTTAAATGGATGGCGGACCTTTTCTAGATAGAATTGTATGAAAAAAATTGTGAAAATGATGAACTGACAATATTTTTTTGTGGTACAATTTGTTTCATGCTACAATTTTCCTGCCTTTATGAAAAGATCCAAGAGTGAAATCCAAATTAGGAAAGAAGGTTTTGATGCAATTCTTGTGTCACTATTTTCCAATAGATTGAGGTCACAAATTTTAAGCAAATATGCCAGTTAACATTCAATGCTTTCCTAATTCAATGCAGGGTTTTGAATGTTTGTCTTAAAAGAGAGTTTCTGCTGCCAACCGGGTTTAATCAGTAACACCGAAAAAACGGTGAAAAGTGACAAAAACTATGGGAGGCCACATTTGCCTGTTTAGGTGTAAAGTGAACTTTTACTTCATCTGATATGTGGTAACTGGTAACGCAAGTAGCGGTATACTCGTATATCCTATGCTTGCTAGTTGGGTTAGCATCCATAAGAACTTTGCAAAGTTCTTAGACCATTTGCCGTGGATATCAAGGCTTTTAGTACATTAGTTCCATGATACTTCATGCACTGCTCAAAGTGTATCATGTTTTTCATTTGAGAAGCTTTGATTGCATTCAGGATTGGTGCATGGTGCTAAGCATTGTTCAGGGTAGGTGATTTGCATTCCTGGAATCTAGTTGTGACACTTTTGACTGAATAGACCCTTGCTTTATGAATTTGCTAAGTCATGAACATAAACTCCTCCAACTGAAACACTTTCTGTGGTGACAAGAATATATATTGGTGAAAAGCGGGGTTTTCTCGAAGAGAGAAACCTTGTCCAGATGTAACAGTATATGTCGCTGGAATGGCGCACGGCACCCTGTGCTCATATCCTCTTCTCTTTTCCATCAATTCACAGGTTATTACTCATTCACAAATAAGGTTACATAATCATGGAAGTATCCCTACCCCTCTCCTTTGCTGCTGAAAAACAGATTAGGTGTTCATAACCTGGTGAGAACTGGTAGGTAACATAGTATTGAACCCTCTCCTCTTTAGAATTGATTGTGTTGTGGTGTGTGACTGGATACGTGTGGCTTCTAATTTTTCCGAACGCTTTTGTATCAGCCCTACACTAGTTTCCATGCCTTCTCTACGTTCACTTTGTCAAGTAAGGATCCACACTGTTTTGGAGGATGGCAAACTTTGCTTTTTCCCTAGATGATAGTTTTCTCCGGGCTTGGTGCCTTTTTTAGCACCTAAGACATTGCTTTTTTTGTAAACGAAAACACATTCCCACTGAACTGGCCTATTGTCGCAGCCGAACTTCTGTCTGCTTGAATTGTCACAGCAATCAAAATTCTGGACTGAATGTCAACTGTGTGCTTTAGATTCAGCTGTTGACTGTTGTCTTTGCTTTGCTTGCAGGTGGTACCAGGGTGGCATACATGCCGCCTCCTCCGCCACCCCCTCCACCCTCGGCGCCTCCCCGCCGTCGGCCGGTCCCCCTCGGCTCCCGGCAGGCAAGGGGGCGCCCCCGACCGGGGGCGCTGCTCAGTCAGATCCACAAGGGCGCCAAGCTCAAGAAGGTGCAGACCAACGACCGGAGCGCGCCGGTGGTCGGTGAGTACCAACAGCCCGGCGCGGAGCCTGGTGATTTCCAGGCTCTGGTCAAGAACCGCCACGAGTGTGACATCAGGGCGCCAGAAATCCACTGAACCATCTGCAACATTGAAAGCTTTAGCTCTACTCGGTGTGTCGTCACGATTTTGTCAGTAGGGCCTCTAACCTCCCCTCCAGAAAAGCAACATCAGCGGAATAGGTGTCTATGATATCTGCTAACCAAAAGAAAGTGGAACATCATGGCTATCTACCATTCTCAAAATGGTAGGCTGCTGGTGTCGTGCTGTTAATGTTTTTTTCCAGGAGCACAACAGCTATCTGTCAAGGCGTAAAACCTCTAAGGGGAGAGCCTATAGTTCTGTGACGAAGCGCAATGATGCCCGCTGATGGTGTTGACAAGACTGTGCTGGCAGTCGGAACAGAGTTTTTTTACCACGTTTGGAGGTGTTTTGGCAGCAGCCAAGGTGTAAAATTCATGCTTTGGCATTAATCTGCAATCTTTTGTTATCAGAGCCGCATGACGAAATCCATGGAGCGAAGCGGATTGAGATTTCTCAAGGGGCTCTATTCTGGCCCATTGGCGGTTCTGACAGTTGATGCCAGGCCTCTGCAACTGTGTAGGGTGATAGCCCTTTTACGCTAGAGGCCCAAGATAAGGTCGCCGAATCTAAATTCAAAATAGTTTTTGAGAAATTTTGGAATAGATGTTTTCAATTTTGTATTTTCCTCATTTTTATTTCTTAAGCGACGAACTTGAAATTTGCCTCCTTTTGGATAAGTAGGAGGGGCCGCCTAAGAAAAAAATCGAACTGGTCCGACAATATTGATTACGCCAAATGCAATATTTGTAATACAAGCAAAAAAGCTATTAACATTTGATGGCCGACTTATAAGCTCGAAATGTCAGAAGGCACGCTTCAGTTAGTTTAAAGACAGCCACCTGGAGGCAGCTAGTTGAATTTTCTTGTGCTTAAACATAGTTTCTAGTGTTAAACGTAAATTTCTGACCTAATTTTGCCATTCTGCCGGAGGACTGCATTTTTGTTCATTTCATTTAAATCTTAATATCTCGTGATCTAACGCGCCGATTTGACTTTTCATTTCAAATAATGAAAGAACATTGCTTCCGCCTGATAATATTTGGAGATGGATATCGTGATATTGAAATCCATTGTTTTATATGTATAGATCTAGTTTTAGTAGGAAACCTTTTATTTATAGCTTCTTGGTTCCGAGCACATGTCATTCACAAGCTCAGAATTGACATGGCTGAATAGGAAAATTAATTGCAGTCATTTCATTCATTTATACTACCCACTTATCTCCAATGGCTTTCGAGTAATTCGTCCGAAAGGGTATTTCAAGGAGCTAAATTTCTCGGAACATGCTTGCTTCTCACCATGGTTTCAAGTCCTTAGAATGAATGGAAGTGGATTAAATTTGGCATGAAGCTAACTTAGGATCCTGGGTCGCCGATACAAGTGATTCTAGGCCAATATAATGTTTCATTCGTCTTCTAGAAGTAGCTTTATACCATGCCTTTCCTGTACTAACACAGCACCCGGCGCCACGATCACGGCATCGTTTTGATTGAGTGATACCGGCCAGTGACCTCCTGACGGGTCACTGGTTTATTTATTTATTTATTTATTTATTCAAAATAATCGCCAACAGATAAAATCCACTCACAGGCGAAGTCAAAGCATTAAAAAAGGCTATCTAAATCACAAGAATCGAGACAGTGTGCTTCCTAAAAACGGTAAAAGGTAAAATATATAAAGATAAAAAACACAAAAACATAAAAAACAGATAAGAGCTGATAGTGCAGTTCCTACCGAGCATTTACGAATCTAACCACACATGTCTTGAAAGTATTAAAATCATCACAAAAGAGTCGGCCCCGGAAGCGGCTAGAAATGTATTCATGCTTCTCGGCACCCTACAGAAAATCCCCCGTTGACAGTGCTGACACGGCCGCGGCGCTCAGCTAAGAGTCGAAAGGAGCGAGTGAGCCGGGATGGGATATGCAAGGGGAAACAATTTAGTAGGTCGATGGGGTGAATCTTACCTGAAAAGATACTTTTTAGGAAAATGAGATCGAACTGAAGCCTGCGTGCAGCAAGTGATGGGAGGCCGAAATGGTTCAAAAGCGAGTCATAAGATATAGAGTCACATTGTTGTGTAGAGTGATTATTTAACCAAATAAGAATTTTATGTTGCACTCTGTCCAAGCGCTCAGCGTGGGATTTGGCTACTCCCGCCCAGACAACACTTCCATACTCAAGTATAGATCTTACATTGGCGAAATAAGCAACCAGGAGGGATTTTTTATCGAATTTAGCTCCCCTGGAAGACGTTTGAAATGAGCGGCTAAATGAGTTAAATGAGTTTAGGGCTAGTAGGAGTCGGTGCAGTGTGGCGCAGTGGTCTAGTGGTTAGAGGACCTTTCTCGTGATCAGGGGTGCCCAGTTCGAATCTGGGCTTGACTGTGAGCTATTTATTAGTTATTTTAAAGAAAAGAATGATAACACTGACTTACAGGCTTATGAATGGACACATTAAGAACGAAATATGGTTTGCTTTCGGTATATTTTCATGCGGCTCTCCTGCGCCGGTGGGGCGTTAGCCCAGGTCGCAGACCGGGGTGTTTGTTGTGGAAAATGCCCTTAACTTGTCGAGTTTAGATTCATTTAACGTTTAATTCGCCTTCAAAAAAGCCCTGCAAGGCCGAAAAGGAGGTTCCTTTCTTAGGGTTGAAGCTTATTTCTGGTAATTCTAAAGGAGGAATCAGTTCACCCCATAACACTAAAACCATATTGGAGGAATATTGCGGTTAACGGCGCAGATTATTCAACTAAAGCGCAAAGTGGTAACGGTGGTATTTCGCTTCACGTGAACAACTGGCGTATTAGATAAGATACACAATACGGGTTTAGATACAAAAGGCATTAAAACAAGATAGATGTAGATTAATTGATTTGTTATTTGTATGTAATAGAAATAAAATAAAACTGTAAATTCTTTTGTAGCTTGAAGCTATTGATATTACCTCGCTTGGGCACATGGTTCTCGTGAAAATGCCTCCTTCCAGCATGGGTAGTGGAGTCTACATCAACTAACTCCTTCAAGAATAACATAGACAAGTACTGGTCAGGGTATATATATTGTGCACCGACTTAGTTTTCCGCTACACATCATAACACGAGCTCGATGAGTGCGGGCAAGACAGGCACCTCCGTGCCTTATAAAGTCCCGATCATCTAAGGTATCTAAGGTATGTAAGGTAAGGTCGTAAACGTATTTTTGGCGGTCCCTGTGTCGGCCCTCACTACTTCATGGCGACACGCTGTTTGTCGTCGCGTTGTAATCCGTGCCCGACTCTCCGCTCACGTGCACGTGGAAAGCCGCCTTATGAAGGTTCTGTGGAAAAATGCTGATAGGCGTGGGGGCGTGGGATTGGGTTTAAATACGGTGGCCCCGTGATTGGGTTTACCTGCGAATGGCTGCATCTAGTCTGCCTTTCTGTTGCTGCTGAATGAGGACGGCCAAGAGCTTTAACAATGACGGGGATTTCTGGTTGGCAGGAAAGGACACCATGTGCTCTCTTGATTCACTGCAAGTGCAGCTGAGGACACACGCTGTGTTGTGGTTCGGAACGGCGGCGCATTCCACGGAGTGCGCCGGAGTCACGTTACTCAGTCACTGATTCACCCACTCTCTTCCCGTCGCGTGCCCAATGTCCCGGCTGTTTAGATGCGGAGACAAGGAGGCTCCGTGCGGCTCGAATTTGTCCACTGTGCGCCGTTAGTGTCGCGTGACGCCGGGACGGTCCGTGATTGGCTCACGAGATCAGGTGTACAATGGCCTACTGGTTCGTCCTTCATCATTGCACATCGCCCAGCTTACCTCAGTAATGGAGATGTTGCATGATTTGGCCACGGAGGTCGCAACATTGCGTTTTTTTTCTGGCCGCTAAACTCTCATTTCTGTTTTGTACACAAGTACATTTTCCTCGGCAGCAACCATGATGGGCGGGGGGACGGTTCATGCTAATGTGCTAGAGATATCTGAGCTTCGATACTCGGGTCATCGTCCTTTTATCCAACCCAACCTCAGTCATGCAATCAGCTGAGAACTCACATGTGAGCCAGATGTGCTGTGTTGTGGTCTCGTCTCGGTAACAACGCGGTTCAGGGCTTGAATACAGGTTTCAGGTTTTATTGCCGCTCCATCCCTTGTACCTGTCCGTCTTTGTTCGCTGCTCCGGATGTTTTTTATGCTCCGGGATATCTGCCCGCTTACAGTATCCAGCTGGTCCGGGCATGCTTTGGCACGGAAAGCGTTTCAGTTTGCGCCAACGGCTTGTTATTCTAAGTAGGTGTGCACTTTAACACTGCACTGGACCGGCGAGCGAAGTAGTTTTGTTTTAAATGAAGTAATTGACGAGCTGGAGTATTAAGCGACTTGACCGAGAGTTTGCGCTGTCTCCAGCTGGATTGGTTCCAGCGCGCTGAGTTTGTGTTATCTGTCCTTACTTGCCTAGTGCGGCCGGCTGCGGCTCGTCAGAGGCGACAGCTGTGGACGCAGACTGTCGCCGCACGCCCAGCGGTACCACCCCTCACCCCCAATCCTCCGCTGCGCGTGGCTGCGCTGGTTGTGCATACTTCCCCGCTGCATCGTCCGACACATTTCTGTATTTTCTGAGGGACGCTTTTGTTCGATGACGGCCTACCTGGCCTGTGATGCTGCTGTAACCGTTTCGCTGCAGCCGACGGTGTCCGATCGATTTGTAAAGGATTCGGTGTGGGCGGGGCGTGGGCGGCAGTGTGGCGTTTCGCGGCGCGTCGCCGCCGGCGACGAACGGCACCTTTGCGCCACGCGCCGACCGTCGACGCGCCGTGGAGGCAGACAGACCGGCACTGTCGAGTCCCGTCCGGAAACTCAGCTCGGTGGTGGCGGGAGGGACTACTGCGGGTAGCATCTACCCAACGCGAGTGTTTTAGAATCGCGATAAACACCCACTACTCAGATGCGTGTTTGTTGCCCGGGTTGTGCCTGGTGACCCTGCCTTGTTATCACCTGTGTATGTTTGATGGTGGATTATACAGATTTGCGCCGGCGCAGGACAGGCCTGCTGTCGTCATTTCCTACCTCAGATCTGTATTCCTGTGGGTAGAAGACCTGGACGAGGACTGATAACTAATTCATGATCGTACGTGGGTGCTGCCGGCCGTACCGTAAGGGGGTCCCGTTTTGTCTGGAGGATTATATGCTCGATGCTGAGGCTGGCTCGCCATTTCATGGCGTTGATAACGTAAGCCCTGAACATCTTTGGGCGTGGGGTCTAGGCATGCACCACCGTGGGGGAAGCACGTTTGTCTTTCACTTGGATGGCCGGGATTCAAACCGCGGACGGGTATTTTGTATAAGTCTGCGATCCCACATATTCCCTCCCAACAGAGTGAGAATTGGTGACGCCATTCGACCTCAGCAGTCAGTGCAGTGCAAAGCCCCCAAGGCAGCAGAAGCTAAACGTTTTCTACGACGAAGAGCTGATTTGCCTCAGTACCTTCTGCAGGACGAGTATTAGATACAATGATAGTCCAACAAATGTTTTAGGCTGAAAACCAAAACAAGGAGTAGTTAATTGGGAGACAATAATTCCGGATAGGCTCCCGTTCCACGCTAGATGCAGGGCCTGCAATACACCATGGAAATCATCGCCCTTCGATGCCCTATTGGGAGTATTACATTCTGTTCTTCGTGAGTGGGGCGGAGGCATTCGCAGTGAGTCAGTATCAGTTTATTCGCATCATTCCCAACAAGATGAGGTTTTTTATCACTGGCACTGTTCAGCCATACGTCTCATTATGTAAAATCAGCATGCGCCGCTCACGTAGCAGCTGTGTACATAATTTTTCTATTTGCTACATGTTGAGTCCTTCCCTTCCCTTTACTCACACACCTGCGAGTGGTTCTTTAGAGAAATACTTAATCCGTATGGAATAATGTAGTACGTCTATGCCACACGATGCCTGGCTCTATTCCTAAAAACATGAGTAAATGTATACACTTGCGCGTGAGCTGCGAATTCTGGTGCGTCCTGTTGGCTGTCGGGTTAGAAGTAAAAGCCTCTCCTCTTACGCAATGCTGTTTTTCCTTTCCTAGAATCTGTATGTCTCTCGACCGTGGCGGAGTAAATCATTTTTGTAAAGAAGCATTCAACGTAATAAATCGCTTCTGTGTATTCCAACCACCGGAGATCAGACGTTAGCCTTTTTCACTGTGTTGGGTACTCGTGTGTTTGGTCCCCCTGGGCCGGGTGCCTGGAGCCGCCTTTGACGACGGCGGACTGCGGAGCGGCAGCGGGGCGCGTTATATCCGGCGCTGCCCCTCCCCCTCCCCCGTGTCCTCAGCGGCGAGCGGTGGCGCAGTTGTAGCGCGCCGGCCTGCCACGCCGCTGACCCGAGTTCAAATCCTGGGAGGGGATACTAAGATGACGACTTCCGGATCCCCATGATACCCCTCCAACAGGGTGAGACTTAGCGATGCCATATGACCCCAACAGTTAGTGCGTCGTCAAGCCCAAGGCGCGACATCAGCAGCGAGCCTCAGAAACAATAGCGCCGCTGCTGCGCTGCTGGCTGTCCTGAACATGTCGTCGCTGCCGACGGCGACGGTGCAGATTTGTGGATTGTAGCACAGCCCAGATGAGCTGCCCGGGCTGCTGGTCCGGAACGGCTCTGTCGTTTAATGCTTAGATTCTGCTTTGAGTACTACTGCACTTGATATATTGTGGTTCTTTTGTTTTTTTTTATTATTATTATTATTATTATTATTAATCCCTCCTTTCTGAGCACGAGAGGCTCCATGAACAGACTTGGATCGATGAAAGCTGTGTCTCGGTTCTGGGTCGTGGGCTTACGTACATACCTGGAACCCCCGCAGTCGGCCGCGAGGCTGTTTTCTGCTTCCCCTAAACTACGGATGTTACCGCAAGCGCTCCGTGTTTGCCCCGCAGCTGGTTTCTGAAGAATCTTGGCTTGCGACCCTTATGGCCTTGAATTTTGTGATACACCTCAGCCCGTCTGATGATTGGCGATCTATTAAAGACGAGACCGTGATGGTGCCTTTCTTTGGAAACCGTTGTAAAGCGTGTGGGAGGAAACACGTCCTTGCTCAGTTCGCCAGCTTCTGCCAGGCTGGGCCTGGCACGGAGCCAGTATTTACATCTGGTGATGAAGGTCATTTTTTGGCTCCGTGGATTCGTTACCAGGAGTTAACGACACAGGATGCTTTCCTCATAAAAGCTAACCTTCTAGAACACATTTATGTTCGACAGGAAAAATTGAGAGAACAATTTAAGACAGTTTCCTAACTTTGTAACACATGGATCCGTGAGTCAGTCCGTGTTGTGCTTGGATTGAGAACAACACTTCTGCCTGCCCTACGTAAGGATAGCTTACGCACGATGTGTTGTAAGAGCTTTACAATAAGTTGGGTCAGTGACGCACAGACAGCGAGAAATTTTCAACCAATTCGGTTATGATTTAAGTTTTTCAGCATGCAAGTCACTGACACTGAAACCAATTTATACTTCCAAGTTCGCGACAAGATAAGAAGAGATCTTCTGGATGACAGTATCAGTGTGTGCAGTCTGTTTATTTGAGTGATATAGCGTGTTTGGACGGCTGAGCTGCCCGCTGCGTCTGAGCTCCGGTCCGGCGGACAGGGTGCGGCTGCCGGCGCCGCAGTCTGCAGGGCCACAAGGGAACGCCCCGCTGTACCGGCACCGAGCCGTGTCTCCGCCTCTGGTGCCACTGCGACTCGGGAGATAGCCTGACAGCGGGACTGTGGGTCAGCGGTATACTGGTGATAAATGTGGGAAATGGCCGGATCGAGGATTTTTGGCGGTGTAACCTATCAGGGAGCGACAAACTGCATCATTTGGGCCCCTCTTCTTGCCTCCTTGGGGAGGGGGCGGCGGAGACGCCTAATGGGCCGCGGGTGCTTGATCACCAGGGGAGGTGGGAGGGGGGGGGCAGCCGCCGAATCTGCCTGCGTGATTTGGATCAACTGCTGCAACAAAGAAGGGATGCTAGAGTTGCCAATGTCTGAGACCGGCTGGACTGGATTAGGTGGCAGCCTGCAGAGAACAGAGTAGGCTCGGTCGGTCAAGCATTCCTGGCTAAGTCGAGACAACGGGCTAACTTCGGCACTTACAATAGCGCGGACGTGTTCTTTCAAATTTGAATAACTGAAACAGACGTTCAGGCACGTCCATGGACTTGTAACTCAGATGTATTTTGTTCAGGCGCATAGCAGTAATGCTATGCACAGAGGCGTTCCGATTTTCAGCACAAGAGACATGCATATTCGCCTGCTGACTCCCTCTGGTTTTGAGTTGAGCGTTAAATATTTCAGCGTCACACGATTCTTTAACTGGGGTGATAGAATAGAAGGAGCACGGCTGTAGTTTATAAGTGGTAAGACTCTCCATTCAGCCAGGTGGTATCTCAGGAACCTACTCACACAGTGCCTTCGCTGGCGATAAATCTCCGATTTGTTTGGAGTGCCGATTTTTATGAGTCGTAACCCACAGGTCGTAAATCAAACGATCGGCTATCAAAGTACACAGTACCCTAAGAAGTACCCAAAGTACGCTACCCAGACGGGAGCATGTCTGTAGAGCAGCTGCTGTGTGTGTGGGGTGAAGTGCGCTATGAAGATATCGTGTGTGTGACATGACCTTACGTTCGGACGGTTGGCGGTCGTCGGTACCGTGGAATCTACTGCCTGGTCGGTGCTGACGTCGATTCGGGCCGTAACGCGTACGTCGCGTAACGGCCTGGGCGGCGACTCCTGGCCGCCCAGTCCCGCGTTTGGGTAGTTTCACGCTGCTGGGGAGATCGGTGAAAGTGGACGCCGGGCCTCTGAGGCGTCTCGTTAGCGTTGGCGGGGGACCGCGCCGGCGCTGCCGATACCGGCGGCGGCGTGTTACCCACGGAGGGGGGCTACCTGGACTCCGCAGGTCTGACGATGTTATTCGGGAGTTTTGGAAATAAGACGCGGGACTCGTGGTTTTGTATGTGCTCAGGGTAATCGTAAATTGGGTGCGATTGTTCGGTCTGGAGCCCACATCACGAGGTTTCGTGGTTGTTGAGCTGTTTAGACCAGCTGCGGCTTCGAATCCCCGCTTCGCTCGCCGGTTAGCGGTATCTGCCTATTGCTTCAAGGATATTTTGGACAGTTGTTGAGTCTTTGGCCGGATAAACGGCTCCATTGTGATCTCTGATCTGTTTGTAAACCTGGACTGGTCGGCCGGCGGTGGCGGAAGTCGAGCGGCCCTGGATGCCGTTGCCAACGGACAGTACTCCAGTCCGGGGATTTGGTGTGGTTCAGTGACCGAGTAAGCCGGGCGTAGTCGTAAATCTAGCACAGCCGCTTAAGGCTTCACCTGTCCCCTGCTTGAAGCTGTATATCCCTAAACCAGAGCAGAGAATGTTTCCCTCTCACGTGACTGGAAAGTGTAACTGAGGTGTAGGTGGCTGACTGCATGGAACGAATAAGTGCATATCGGTGTTTCAGAACTGACCCGACAAGTGCCACCTTGTCTTGTCATTCCCGGTCCCGGCAGTGGAGGAGGTGGTCCGTTCTAGACATGCATTTGGGCAGCATCTTTCGACCGTTTCTGTCAGGATCAGTGGGTGGTGGTGCCTTTGGCGGCTGGTGGCCGGCTGCGGGCCCGCTGAGGCCGGGCCGTCCCACGCACCCTGGCACGCGGCGGCGGCGGCGGCGGCGCTCCCCGTGTGCTGCCTCCGACCCCACCCCGAGTCACCTGGCCTCCCGGCCCTCAGCCGCCAGCCGTCTGCCGGGCACGTCCGGAACTGACGCCGGGCCGAGCTGCCGGCGGCCATGTCCTGCGGCGCTGTCCTGTGTTGACGCTGTGCCTGCTGTAAATGAGTGCAGCTAGGATGAGGCAATGGTGGCAATGGATTATGCCCCCTCGCCTTGAATGAAGTTACCTGCTCTGGATAATGGGATGCATCGAAATACTCCACGGGCTTCTTAAGCTAGTGATTATTTTTGTTGAAGCTAATTGTGAATATGATAGTAAAAACGCTAAAAAAGGGTTCAAAACTGTTGTAACCGTCTCAGTCTGAATCTGTGCTGTCTCTAATCTAACGTTGCGCTGCGCCCAGCGCCTTCAAACCGGGTGTGTGTGGGCAGCTGATCGCTGCGGGGCGTGCTCTCTGTCGCACGCCCCAACCGCCGCAGCCCTGTTTAGCTGGTTCCACCAAACGCTCAGCCGTCTAATTGAGTGGCGCTCCACATCCAATGTAGGCCTGCTGCTGGATCCTCTCAACTGAGCCAAGATGCCCCAGCCGGGCCGTGAAAGCCTGGTAAGAAGTGTGTCGGGATGACGCGCTGTGTGGTGGGCGGCGGCGCCGCCGCCAGCTGAGTGTGACCTTCACCGGAACGGTGCGGCGCCGCGTCCGCCGAAACCGCGCCGAACACCAGCGCGCCGCCCCAAACTGGAAACGGCCGCTCTGTGGTGACCCTCCGTCCCTGATGGTGAGCTCTCGGCGACCAGGTCGTGTGGTGAGCATTCTTGCGATGCCTCTGCTGCAAGCCCGGCTGGTGTTCCGGGCGTGCCGCGTCCGGTCGGCGCAGGTCTCTGTCACTGGCAATGTCAGCGGTGCCGACTTGCAAGGCGTTACGAGTCCCGATTGCTGTGTCATGCTCAGTTTTATCAATGCGTCTAAGGTTGAGCTATGACTATTGATGGAATGGGCTTGGTTTAAGTCGAGTGGTTCTGTTTGCCACCTGTGTATTTGCTGACACTCAAGTGCAAGTGTCTTTAAAGGTCGATACAAGTGAAGTGTCAGGTGCACTATTTGGTTCTGAAGGTGAGGCACCCTAAAACCACAACAAAGACACTCGTTGAATCGGATATACACTGTTTATTCCAGCTTGGATAAGTGTGAAGCACACCAGTGTTGCTCCGGAGTCCAAACCAATGAAACCGAGGATTATTGGAACCCAAGGAGACTTGATGTCACATACTCGTTGAATTGTGTATAAGCTTGCTATTACATTTTTGATACGTGTAAAACAAAACAGTAGGGCTTCCGAGTCCAAACCAATGCAACCGAGGCTCAGTGGAACCCAAGGTCTAGGCATGTCCCAGACGTGAAGGTGCCTGTGTTGATTAAATCCTCCCTGCCTCGATATCGAATGTTTTCTGTTCGGCCCGGCACCATTGTCTCCGCGTGACAGCTGTCTGTGCACTGTGCACGGCATTGGCAGTGACAGCCGCGCTGACGTCTGTCGCCACAGTGTGCCCCCCTCCTCTTTGTAGCGGACCCCGCTAGTCCCCCGCGTCGGGGCCGGGCTTGTGTCACCAGCGAGTGCCACCGCTCAGAGGCCACCGCTCAGAGTCGCCGCAGCGGTAAACTGGGCGGCGGCGGGGTGAGAGGGGGTTAAATGGCCTGGCGACCCTGCCGCCGCCGCCGTTTTCGGTGCAGTGCAGTGCAGCGGGCGGGGCGCTGCGATGCGAGCGGCCACGCTGATGGCTCCGGTCTGAGGCGTCCTCCGCGGCGCCGGCAGCCGCCAAGGCCGCCGCCGCTGCTGCTGCTGCCGACTGGGCGGCTATCTGACCTGCTTCCGGACTCAGCTGCTGCCCATGGGTGACGCCCCCGCGTGCCACCCGCGGCTGGCCCCGTGCCAGCTGCAGCATTCTGCAGTGGCCGAAAATCGACCCAGCGGTGGGTGTCACGTCAAGGAGGGAATTATTATCATATCCCATTCGAGAAGTAGAAACCGTCAGTATGGTACCTGGGCGGATGGTCGTGGGAGGGGGGAGTCAACGCGGCCCAAAATTGTATATAAACAACTTTTGTCTATACAATTGTCTATACAACAGCAACAGAATTAGCGAAGATTGGAGGGTTAAAGTGGGCAAATGTCTAATTTTCTACCCTGGATCCGGCCCTGCAAACCGTTGATTTCGCGAAAAATCCCGAAATAGCCGTTTTTTCAATAAACAGGAAACCATAGGCGGACCCAGGATTTCCGATCCAATGGAGATGGCACCATCCGGACCAGGGCCGGAGGCGCCTCTTTTCGGTGGCAAAACCTATCAGGTTAGCGCTAAGTCCTTTCGCGTAGGTGCCGATACCTGCATCCTTGGGAAGGGGGCGACATTTCAGGGGGCACCATCAACCTTTCAGGGGGCGCTGATGGTCGAAGGGGAAGTGCCCCCTTGTCTTCCTGGATCCGCCTGTTCCTGTTTGGGAGGGAATATCCGATTTTCTCAATAGATTTACGGTACTAAAGCAGGTAGCCACTTCCATTTTTTCCTGACAACGTGGATTTGTAACTAGAGGGGGGGCGAGGATCAAGCATTTCTGCGCCTATGGATATTTGATATTTTGCTTAAACATGAAAACGAGAATGGGGAAGACTGTTTCCTTCAGGTTCACTGAAATAGCCAATACTGCCTCGATGACCTGGCAGAAGTTGCCGACAAAAAGCTTACGGTAGGTCAGCATCTTCATGAAGCTGGCTCATGAGAAACCTACCTCCAAATGCACTTGTGTTGTCACTTGTCAAGCTACTAAAACTGTGGCTGGCACGTCAGGACAGGACAGTATAGAACAGCTTTCAATAAAACGTTGCCACTAACTGGAAAAGGAACAGAAAAGCGGAAGGTAAAAACTGCGGCAGTTCGACAAACATGCACGCGCTTAAACAGGCTGCAAACAATATCTAGAACGGTGTGAGAATTCAATTTCTCCCTCTTCCGTTCCAGACATCGGCCGCGTTTATAAGGGCGGCGGGGGCTTTAAGATAGCGCTAGATATGGTGTTCTAAAAAGGATGGTTGCTGAGTCCAGGAGAAAACAACAACTATTTGCTCTGTATCCCAAGCTTCCCGCCTGCCCACCCTCTAAAGTCAACCCTGGCATAGGCAGATCCAGGGGGGCAAAGGGGGGTACGTGCTCCCCCGATCGACCCTCGGCGCCCCCTGAAATGGTCACGGCGCCCCCTGAAATGTCGCTTGCCACCCCCCCCAGGATGCGAACATCGGCACCCACCGATAGGATTTGGCGCCCATCTAATAAGTTTTACCGGTCAAAAGTGGCGCCCCCCTGGTCCGGATGGCGCCCCCCCCGGGAAGGTGCCCCCTCCGATCGGCAATCCTGGATCTGTGTATGAACCCTGGGACCATGCATGTCAGCTGACCCTGAGCTGCCCAATACCTCCCAATGTGTAAGTGCGGCTATAGAATAGGTATTATACAATCATTGGAATCCGAGACAGGTTTTTTGTGCATTTAAACTTTTACCAAAACTAAGGTGTCCGCTAGGTATTTCGTAACGGAAAAATTTCAAATTGAGTTTCTTAAGATTTGGCCCGTTTCATTACATGTCCGATTGTCAAATTCCTGAGGCCTACATATTCCTGAAGGTATTTGACGTATAATCTGACAAAAATATATATGCGGTCGTATTCAAATGAAATTTAGAAAGGTAACCCGCGCACATCCGTTAGAAAGCAAGGCATTCACGGATACCAAAATTCAATGGGATTTCTAAAGCTTTATACAAATTGACGAGGGAAAATGTATGCGCTCTAACTTCCTGCGCGCTGCATTTAAAATTGTGCGGCTTTCCTAACCTGTGAATATTTTGCACAGCCGCTTATTCTCATAGGAGCTGGAGGCTCGCAACTAAGTGTCGTTAGGCATCTGATATCCCCGTGGGGTCCCTGAGTTTTGGAACTCAGTTTTGCCAAGGCAGGGCGGGAAGGATCGCTGGTTTTTATAATCATATTTTCGGTTTTAGGATGCACGGATAGCTTCAGTCATATGGCGGCCACGCGGGTCTTTAACTGTCGGCTTAAGTTGACTGATGCCTGGGAAACGACGGGGATGGTGCTTGTGGTCAAGATGTGGAAAATACGACTTCTTAAAAGAGATAAACAAGAAATAATGAACTCCAAAGGATCGGGGGTGTTTCCAGGCCGGAGGCTGACAGTGAAGGCCAAGCGCGTAACTTCATCAATCGAGAAAGGTCGAACTCATAAGATAACCATCAGCGTCAGGGCCTGTGCGTATCCAGGGTTTCCGATTTTGGGCATTGTACAGGGGATCCTATTTGAACCACACTTTTGAGCGGCGCAACATATCATTTGTGGGCCAAATCCTTTCGCTGAGAGGTTTGTGTTCGCATCATGTGTGTTGTTGTGGCGGGAAGTGACATTTCAGGAGAAGCCAGGGACGTTTCGGCGGGTGCCGAGACCATTTCAGGGGACGCTGAGACTCTGTCAGTGGAAGGGTACGTGCCGCTTTCACCCGATGGATCGACCCATAGGCAGGGAACATACCTCCTTAAACACAAGCGGATCTCGAGGGTAAATGGAAGTAGATCATCGCGTTTCCCTAACCGACACCCCCTGAAATGTCTTTGGTACTGTCTTCAAATGCCAGTTTTAGTGCCGGGTCCAGGCCGATGGTTCGGAGGGGCACTTGAAGATTTTTGGCAACGGGGCCCAAAGTTGCAAAAGCATATGTTTTTTTCAAATAAAAATGGTAAAAATTGGGGATTGGGGGGCGAATGCGTTTTTACTCCTGTCCGAGATCCGCACCTGGTCACTTTCTACTCATCTCTCCAGATTCAAGCAATGACACCTCCAGGACGCGATTTGGTGGTGTCCCGTTCTAAGTCAGAAATTTTAATTTGGGAGGTAAAGACACTCAAGATTCCCTTTTTTAGGTAAAAACTCCAGGAGGTGGGTGTCACTTTCCATTTTAAACTAGGGGTTTTCGGACACTGGCCATGCAATTGCTGGGACTCACTCCGAAACTTAAGCCGGTTTCTTGCTTGTTAATACGCGCCCAGCCGGATGTACCTCTTTTGTCTCGCGAAATTACCCGGTGGTGTTAGAAAACGGCCAAGGCCGGGCCTTGTAGTTGTTCGCAATGAACCTAAGTCCTGGCATAGTTTTGTACTGAGTCCCAATGTATGTTGTAGAATCGGCTGGAAAGGAGTAATATATACAAGTGTCACGTGTCACGTTCTTTTGACCGCTAGTGGGCTCCAGCAGACCTTTGAGATCCTTATGATTTGGGCATCTGCTGTGACTCATTCACAGTCTTGTTTCAAGGTTCGCATTGCATCTTCGTGACTCATTCCTAGTCTTGTTTCGGGTCCTGCATCTGCTCTGGGGCTTTGTTCACATGTTATGGTGCCGGCGGTGGGCACAGTTGATACGTGCCCTTACCCTTTACTTTAAGCTCAATTCCCCCGAGATGTCCAGCGAGTGTTAATATTCCTCTTCTAGCGTCTAACTTTGATATGTATACGCCGTCAACATGATAAGTTTCAGCACGCTCTATTTACAAATGTAGGGAACACGGGAGCGAACTTATCGACTGATGTAACGGGGAGTCTGGCTGCGGGATTCATGGTCACACGAGTCGATACGTCCGTTCCCGCGGTGGCGGTACACGAGTAAACCGTGCGAAAACGTCTTATCTATCAGGTGGTAATAAAATTACCTGCAGTCTGCGTGGATCCGAACGCTAGTCTTTATTGGCCTTTGACGACCACCCGTTGGCCCGGTGCTTTGTTTGCACTTCTGCGGGTTGGAATCGGGTACCTGTGTCGGAGAAGCACCGGAGGCCGTGCTCCGCGTGTCAGGCCGATGATGCAGCGCATGGACCACACGCCCCCTGGTCATAGCTCTCGTACTGTGGCCGCAGCTTCACTCGAAACTGGTGTGGAAGGTGTCTCCTGCAGCATCGTGGGCCACTAGTCGAAGACCCACGCGTCCTGTTTTCGTCATACTTTGACCAGATAGCTTAGATGAAATCCAGTGTGGATCGGGCCTTGTTCTCCGGATGGCGTGACGCTTTTGAATGCTGGAAAGTAATAACAACCTGAATGTTTATCCCGATACGATTCAGTTTTGGCCAACTAACGTATCCAGTGTCCTCCGCATAATTTTTCCTTTCCTCTTTGCTTTAGTTCTGGTTTTCTTGTGATGCCTAAACAATTCACTGTCTTATAGCTGATCGCAGCCCTGACTCGTGCCGTCCGAGTGACCCGTGTTTTGTCATTAACCCTCTCCATAGAAATCAGGCTTTCCGCCCGCTGCTGGTTCGGAATGCGCTCACGGCCTGTAACTTAACGGCTCTTTGGCTTCAAACCACGTTCCCGGGAAGGCAGACTAACGACACGAAGGAAACGCCGTGTGCTGTCATTAAATTAAATTGGGATATTGGACGCGCCGGGATATTGGAACAGCGGCAAATACTCGTCTAGGATAGATGCTAGTTTTCTGTCAATGGGGTGATGGTTTTGAAGAAAAGATCGAGATAAAACCAATAAAGTCATTGAAAACGATACGAAAACAAACATGATTTCACTCTGGCCGCAGCAGTGCCTTCTGGGCCGTGGGCGGCTTTGCTGATTGGCGTGGCGCAGTTGTTGGCGTTTTGTGGCGGCGGCGGCGGCGGCGGCGGCGGCTAGCGTGGGCTCGGCGACTGGGCACTGACACGGAGGAAACTAAGCGGCGGCGCCTGCCCTGAACGTGCTTGAGCGGCCGCCGCGCGCGCAGCCCTGCTCCGTGCCCGCGCACGCGTGAAGCCGGCACGTGCCGCCGCCCCCGCCCCCGCCCCCCCGCCACCCCGCCTGGCACAACTGAGCCGGCTCCCGAAGTGTGCTCCTCTGAATACTTCAGGGTAGAATTCGCTCTGAGGACTGCGGATTAGTCATTGGTGGGTCCGCATGTCGTCGTTAGATTTGAAGCGACTGGTAACGCGGCCGGACGGTGGCTGAGCCCGGGACGAGGTGTCGGCAGCGCGCCAGACGCCGTGACGGGGCGCCGTCACCTCGTCACGCCGACCCGCCCGGCATGTGGCTACCCCACCTGTCGTCACGGAGATGCCCCTGAACTGCGCTCAGCTGATGACGCGCCTCAGGCGCCAAGGTCGCACCACCACCACCACCAGACATACATTTTGACCTGAACTTGAGAAATGGCACTGTGATTTTTTCCTGAAAACTTTGTTTTTAAAATATATCTTGGACATGCTTAATTTCCAAATGTTTTTGCTGCTCTGCTATTTTATTTTAGTGGCAATATACACTGGGCGGTTAGTAAACCCTCTTTTAAGGGCTGCAAAACCCGTTCATGGTACAGTCGGGCCTTGGAATTGTGATGAGGGTGGAGGTAGGGGAGGGGCGGCAGATGGAACTATGACGCTGTTGGTCCGGCGGTACGCCGCATCCTCCCGACACTCGAATGCTTGAAGTACGGTCACTGGTCACGGCCGGGAATGCTCGGCTGGTCGGTTGTAGGTCAGGCGCCCACAACCAAAGAGGATATCTGTTCCGTTGCTTGCCGCTTATGCGAGCCGACGACATTTTACTGACGATATGTAACCTATTGGTTAGTCAAGTCGTGGGGGAGGGGGGCATGACGCTCCTGCAAACTTTAAGTAAGAGTATCCTGATAATGGTCTTCAGGGCATGGCTAAACTGTGGGAAAAGATGAGGCATCAGGACAACATTGTTTCCATTCGAGCTTTGTGTGTTTGCATCCCATGACATTGCAGAATGAGATTGTCAGGAGTTGGCCATGCTTCAGGAGTTCCACGTTCGATTCAGAGGAACTGCGCCTTAGACTGCTGGCGCCGGAGGGGAAACCTGATATGACGGAACTTGATTGCATTGCCCTGGATGCCGTGTTCTTTCCTCAAATTGCTACAGTTTTGCTGTTTTTGGTATTCTGATCTGATAGTGGAAGCCTGGTTGTTTTAAGTGGCCTGCGTGTTGCCGTGCCGTATGGCTGTTCTCTTCTCTACTCTGTGCATGTCCGCTCCGTTCCCGGTCGATTTTCTCTCCTCTCTGTTCCGTCCGCTCTGTTCCCGGTCGGCCTTTATCCTTTCTCCTCTGTGCCGTCCGCTCCGTTCCCGGTCGGCTGTTCTCTCCTCTTTGTTCTGTCCGCTCCGTTCCTTGTCGGCTGTTCTCCTCTGTTCCGTCCGCTCCGTTCCCGGTCGGCTGTTCTCTCCTCTCTGTTCCGTCCGCTCCGTTCCCGGTCGGCTGTTCTCTCCTCTCTGTTCCGTCCGCTCCGTTCCCGGTCGGCCGTTCTCCTTTCTCCTCTGTTCCGTCCGCTCCGTTCCCGGTCGGCTGTTCTCTCCTCCGTTCCGTCCGCCCCGTTCCCGGGTAGGTCGCCGCGGAGCCGGGGCGACGGCCACGCCGGTGGTGGCTCTGGTCACACCGCCCGCTATCGGCGGCATATCAGTCCTAGATAGCGGCAAAGGTCGCCGCGTGTGTGTGAAGTGTGTGTATGCATGGAGCGCTGCACCTGCACGCCGCCCTCCCTCCCTCCCCCGAGGCGGTCCCGCACCTGAGGGCCGCGGATAAGAAATTGGCAAAAATGTCTGCCTGCGTAAGCTGAAAACGCCGTCTCTAATTATGCTTTTCATCAACGCGACTTCTCGAGATCTACTGCTGAGAGAGAATATAGTCTTCGCAGTGTTCTGTATTGTACAAGGAGGCTGGAGAGGTGCAGTACTCCGGGGGATTTTTCTGATAAGTGCTGCAAACACGGTGAGACTGAGCTGAAGTTCCGACCACGTGACGGGGATCGGCGGGTGCTCAACCCGTTTTTTAGTATCAGCTACTTCTAGGCTCATGTCGTGCTTTGGCCATTGGAACTCGTGAATCTGAGATGTGCCTACACTTCCATTAGAAAGAACACGCTTCCGGCCTGAGATTACATTGCATTTTTAGAGCAAGCAATCTATTGTTACATTGTTACCTTTATGCTTAATCCCGTTGCATCCAAGGAATAGGTCTACAACTTGGTACCTCGTAGACTGTTGGTTATGCGTAGGATGCCACCAAATATCATCTGATGGTGTCATTTTTCCCCGGTCAGGTTTGAAATATGAGGTGTAAACCAATTAGAGAATATGCTGCAACAGGTGACCATATAATATGGGCGGGCGGTTTTGAGGGCTGTGGCCGCTGCGGTCATTTGGCTCATGAGATGCCGCTGAAAGCCCGTCACTCCTGCGAACGCCAGTCGAAAGGTTGACAGCAGGCCGACTTTCCGGGCCCAGCGCGGATTGGTGGTCGGCCCTGGCCGCTGCTGGCGGTGATTTAATAGGAAACAGTGTGGAGACCGAGTACCGTTATCGCGGACCGGCAGTCAGCTCGGCGGATATATCAGATCTGGATCGGATCAGCCACAGATCCGGGATGCAACAGGCATACAGGCCTGCCCCGTCGCCGATACGCACCACTCCGCCACACTGACAACATCTACCACCAGAGGCGCAAACACCATGTTTGAGGCGTTGTCTGACCTTCCGCGAGCCCCTGTGTGATTGCGGTTTCCGCATTTCAGGCACTCGAGGTCGGTGTGAAAACCCGTCCGTCTTGCAGGCTAATTTCAGTGTCAGATCTGTGGCAACAAAGCCAGCGCGAGAGACTTATGCTGCGACTGAGTGCCGCTGCGCTGTGTCTTCTCGGCCTTCCCCGCCTGGTGGTGCGCTGAAGTGGCTCAGCCCGACCCGCCGGCAGGAAACGGGCCTCCCCGGGGAAGGGGCCGCGGCCACCGATAACTGCACGCAGCAGAGAGCTGCGCTCAGCAAACCCCGCGTCGGCTGGTGGTACCAAATGGTCCGGGCTCTGCTTCGTGAAATTTGGGTTGAGATGATACCGTTCTCTGTGCTAGCCAGTCATTTGAAGGACCTGGGACTTACGCACGGAAAAACAGAAAAAGTCAAAGTATGTAGCAGTACAGCTTAACAGGCTGTCTTATTATGCAGAAAGCAATGATTTACTACCTGTTAAAACTGTATGGCTTTTAATAAGCGATTATTTTTTTAAACTTCTCATTTTACATTGTCTTAAGAGCACTGGAAGATGTATCTTAAGTATTAAAAACCAAGGCCTTATATAGAATTAAAGCCAAATGAATCGGTTTTTTAGATAGCATTGAGGATCTGAAAAGCAGTTATGGAATAAGTCTTTGGTAGGCAACTTTATTTTTGTCAATTTGAAATGTCTTTATACGACGTTTGTTTCAAAGCTGTAACGTTTAGGGCATGAAGGCTCGTCTGCGGGATATTTGATCTGTTGTCTGAAAGCCTGCCCATATTCTGAACCTGCCTTCCCTCTTGTGCTTTTAACGTCGAATGAGTCATCTGTGCAGCTTTACTGAGAATTGCACTGCGGGTGGTTTTTTCAATCCCGCGAGTTATCGCAATATTTGACTTGCACTTGTACTCTGGAACTAAAACGGAAAATCCTGAGAGTAGACCAAGGCGGGACTCTAATCGTTGTGCTGGCCAGACTGTCTCTGTTACGGCGCTCTCCGTGCGTGATGCGTGGTGTAGTGATATACTGCCCACCTCCTGAGTCACAGTTCGCAGGTTCAAGGCTCAGTGGGTTCTGTAAATAAGCACAATCTGATCCTTCAAGCCCTCCCGACAGGGTGGAGTTGATGGCGCCGTGTTACCTTGACAGTTGGTGCGTCGCTAAACCCCAATAATTATGTTTATTATGCGTTTTTTGCGATTATTTATAAGTCTTTTGGGGATCAAAACGTTGTAAGGAAACCGTGATGAGGCAGGAAGGAGTCAGAAAGCCCAAAATATTGTTCAAAATAATCGTATTTTGAGTTAAATGGATGGATATGCCTTTGTCATTGAAGGGATAAGTGCTGTACTATGATTAACCGAATAGTACTTTCCTCGAGACCAAAAAGTTTAAAATGCCAAGATCTCGCTCGAAACTGCCCGGTTTTCCAATGTAGGCGTGAAAGCAAGCCCGCGATAAAAATTCAAATCAAACATCATTCAGGGCTAGTTGGATGGAGTTTCGGCCCAGCGACATGCCGTGGGCGGGGAGAGCTCCGCGGCCCGCGGATCCGTACCCAGTACCGTCGTCGGCGTCGCGTCCCCGGCGGCGTCGGCTGCTGCAGAGCTACACTCTGTACCGTGTCGGCGACGGCGCGCCGACGGGCTTAATTAAAGAGCTGCCGCCGAACCGTCGCCGCCGCCGCCGCCGCCGGCGTGTCGTGCGCGCTGTCGGCAGCAGGCGCAGGCGGCGCGTAAAGCCGCCGCTGCACTTAGTCTCCTGCCCCTGCACCGACGTGCACGGAGCACTGCTCTCATTAGCTGCATTCAAAGATAGAACATACGTGGCCTACTGGTAACCCGCCAGCGATGTTTGCGCTGGGTGAGTGTGACGTCACCGGAGCCGCAGCTGGTCAGCCGGGGTCGGCTCCCTCTGAGACGGAAGCGGGCCGATCGGAAGCTCGGGGCCGGCCGTCGCCCGACTGCGGCGCCATTAGGAGCTGTAACGGGTCCGCTCTGTGTCCACGCTGGCTTCCGGGAACAGACAGCAGCACTGCGGTCCGGCCGAGCTCCGCCAATGTCGGCCCGGGCACGCGACAGCCCCCGCTGACGCTGATGTTTCAGAGAGCCGCTGCCGACGCTGGCGCCGGTAATTCACGCCGTGCTTGTGCCAGCGTCGTGGAGAGCGCGCTCCTCGACCTGTAACTGGACCGGTGGAAGCCGACAGTCTCTGTCCGGCTGTCGGCCTCATCTCGTCCCTAAAAACAGCGCCTGTACCAGTGGTAGTCATTTATACTGATCTGGGGCGGTCAGCTCTGCGCGTGACGGGACACTATGGGGCGTCACTGGGCCGCGGTAACTGCCCGCGCACGGTGACGTCATCGCGCGCGCCGCCTCCGCCGCCGCCGTTACGTCGGCTCGGTGGTGAAAACGAGGAGAGAAGGCTGGCGGGCCAGCGCGGATGACGGACGACCAGTGTTTCGTAAACGTTTCCTATCAATCAGTCTGAAACTGAGAATAACTGTTGATTCTGCGTCTGACATCTAAACTGGCTAGATGAATTGTCAGCCGGCTACGGGTGCGGTTTTTATTGGACGTGTACCACCTCAGCTGACACGGTGCACGCTGGAGTGTGTATGATCTGGCACTGGGGCTGGTAACAGGGCAGTCACCTGCTCCGCTTTATCGTCCGACGCCGGCGTGCGATCTTCCACCTGCCCGTGCCTCGGTGCTGGCGCTGGTTCTGCAGCGTCTTCTAGCGGACCAGTGCACCGCCAGGACACAGCGCCTCACATGTGCAGCTGAAGAATTTTATGACCAAACGCCGAGTCATCACACGCTGTTGGTGATTGCCCAACGTAAACATTACAAACTGCGTCCGGCTGGCTCGCCTCCCCTGGGCGAGGTGTGACGCGCAGTTGGCCTGGGACCGAGCGAGAAAGTATGTGCCTTTTAAAGCCTCTTTGAGGAAGGTGTTGTTGGACAGACAGCTGAGGATGTGCTTCAGCTATTTTTTGTGGTTCTGTGCTGTATATGCGGTTTTATCTGGGTTTTATATCTTGCTCCTATCTTTACTTTCACCGTACTTTCTTTATCATGTGACCTTGAAACGTGAAAACCACATAGTAGTTTTTCAATGTGTGGCCGTTTGTATATGGGACATTTATTCATTGCAACTCAACCAATGGGGTACACGGCACCCCTCAGATCTGTATGAAATCAGGGTTTACCTGATTTCTTAGATTCCCATAGATAGAATCGTGATTGTGATTTTGGGTTTGAGATCGGGTCACATGACCTTGAATAGTTCCTTCACCGGACATGACCCAGCCAAAAGAATATTATCACATGCATGAAACTGATCAGGGATAAAGTGTTGTGATTTGCATTGTTCTTAATCTCCAGTTTTGTGCGTTATTCAGTGAAAGCAGGAGGGGGCGCAAATTTCGCCCCTTCGTCAAGTGGGGCGCGTGTTAAAATATGTTGTTTTTGAAGGCTGTTTTTTACGGCTCTAGGGTCAGAAACTTACCATGATTTTCAAGAACATTGGAACAATATGTATTGTAAGATTTTCTGTTCCTATTCCTTATTTTATATTCCATTGTGGAAACTTCCAAAAAATATTTCTGGCATTCATTTTTAATTTTCTGAGCTTCTTCCCTCTAAAACCCTTGGCTGATTTCAAATATCTCATCATATTTTTTTAGACAGAAGGCTTTGAATGTTTCCGAACACAGTGTTATCACAAGCTGACGTTACCGTGACAACGACACTAACAGAACTGGAAGTCTACTGCAACCATGCATTCTAATTCTGAGCTATGAACAGCCCCATTTACCCGACTCCATAGAAATCTGGGGGTGCCGTGTAAGAATCACACTTTTACTGGTTGAGTTGGCATGAAATGATTTTTATGATTCTGGTTCTGATCCAGGGCGCCTCGGATCTGCATGGCTGATTGAGCGGGCTGCGTGACTGATCGACGCTGTTGAGTAGTCTTGACTGACGGGCGTGGGCGTGCTCGCGACTATTCGGCCTGGCGTGCTGCGCGGTGATTCGGCCTGCGGCTGCTGCGCGGCTGATTCGCCTGCGGCTGTGCTGATTCGGCCTGCTGAGTGGGCTGCGTGTCTGATTCGGCCTGCTGAGTGGGCTGCGTGTCTGATTCGGCCGGCTGACTCGCTGGTTCAGCCGCCGCCATCTGGTCGTTGACGTCGCTCCTGATGACGTTGGAACTCCTCCCTCCTCCGATGACGTTGGAACTCCTCCCTCCTCCGATGACGTTGGAACTCCTCCCTCCTCCGATGACGTTGGAACTCCTCCCTCCTCCGCTGCCGCTGCACTGGCAGCGCGGCGTCCGCCGCCGACCGAGGTGGTGGCTGATAAGGCTGGGCCGCCCTGATTCACGCGGGGACAGAGTGGGAGGGTGCAGGTGGTACCGGTATATCCGCCAGCGGTGGGGTACACAGCTGTGACCTGCCCTCTTTTCGAAGCTTTGGGTGGACACTGGGTGACGGCTGAGTCAGGGCTTTTAGTCAGGGCTGCCCGTTGGTGTGTGCGGTAGTCGATAGGGGCTGCCACGAGGCGGACGTGCGTAGAATGCTTGACCTTGGATGGTGACGTGAGCGCGAGACAATCCATGATCCCATCACTCTGGGATAAGAATATTCATTTCAAATATAAACTTCAGGGCTTCTGGTGATACGACGCTCCAATTCGAAAAGGCAAGAACATCAAGTCTTGCGGTATTTGTTTTAGTTATTGGTGTTCGTAGGAATCGTTAGTTAAGCTTCTTTTTGAAGCAGAAACGCATTGTTGCTCCCCTTTAGTCACGACCACGATTTACCAACGCTGAAGAGACCTGGCAAGATTTGAATGGGCCTCTGTCAACATATTGCCTTCGAGTCAGTGCTTGGAGGCTGATGCTAACACATTGCCATTTCAGAGAGGAAGAGAGGTACACCGTGTGTGCCCTGAGAGAAAGAGGACTCTGCGTGAGCCGCGTGGGGATGGGATTTTTTCCACCCGAGTGGTCAGAAGTGTAAAACGTAACCGACTTGGGCACATGGAGCTAGAGATAAGACCGCTGTCCATGTTTTTGTGAGCCGTCCAGACAGTGTGTTACGGGTAGCTATCATGTCCGGATATATCCCTGCGTTATGATCCTGTTTGTCGCCGGCGTCACGTCCTGTCGACCTGCTTACTCCTCTATAGTGAGCACGCACACTTTCATGCTGGCGCCGTGAGTGTAGCGCATTGAGATGGACAGCAACGCACTCAAAGGGCTCGCCACAGAACAACGGGTCGTGTTCCTAGTCGCTGCAGGGTTGAGCTGCAGGGGCCGGCTGTGTTGTGCAGATGTGGGGCGGAAGTGCGGCTGCTGGTGCCCGGCTATGTACGGTGTCGCGCCGAGCCTGGGTCTCTGCGACGATGCGCCGGCCTTGCTCATAGTGGGAACGCTGCAACTGTGGGAGACGCCTGCGGCGTCGCCTGGGATGGGCGTGCCGGCGGCGGCGGAGGTCTGAGCCGACCTTGACTCATGCCGCGCGTGTCTGGTTTGGTGCCTGCCCCAGGCTCCTCCTTGGATTGTGTTAGTGCGGCTTACGAATGGAAGAGAATCTGGCGCCTTTATAATTGGATCTGAACTGACATAGCCAGGTGATAACGCAGACCCTTATTTGCTGAAAAAGATGCAAGTGTATCAAGTTTTCTTTGCCTTAGATCCCGCCATTTTCGGAGAAACGGAAGCTTTATGTTAAAGGGAATGTGGCACCTTCTAACGTGATTTTAACTTAGATAGCCAAGTTGTAAAGCAAGTCGGAAAACCCGGTACTCCATATGTCATTTATCTTGGAACTCGATATTTCCGTAGAAAAAGCTGAAACCTACCTGACACCAGCTCCTCATCAGCCCGTCGCCGGGCGGCCATTGTGACTGCTAATGTGACGACATATGCTGACGTCACGATGAACATCAGCCAATCGAAGCCCTTGAAGCGTTTCAGTATGGTAGTGGTTGCCAATCGTGACAGCATCCACAGGCTGATATTTATTTCTTTTCTAGAGGAGTATTTTTAAAAACAAAATATTGGCTTATTGTACATTTTTCAGAGAAATCATGAGTGGTTTCATTATTTTTGGCTAAAATTACGCCTAATTCCACTAAATTCCAGATTCGACAAGTCCACATTCCTTTAAGAGCGGATTCCGTGCCTTCCGGCCCCGCGTCGGCGGCAGTTACCAACGAACAGCTGCGTGCGGCCGCTAGGCTCGTGTGGGTTAGGGAAGGGGAGGCGTTAGAGCGGACCGTTCAAAATAAGGACGCTCTTAAAAGGCTGCTGCTCCGTAAAGGGCAAGTTTCGAGACTGGCGACATATACCACCGGGCGTTTTTGCTGTGTGCTCTACATGCATTCCTGATAGCTCAGTTCAAAACCTACCAAAGTGTCATTCTGCTATTGATTTGGTTTTTAGACCCGCGAAGTGGGACGGTGCGTGCCATTTGTACACATTGAGCCTGCTCTTTGTGTCGAAGAGAGCGGATAGAAAAGCTGAGGGAGCTGTCACGTTTGCTGCCGTTTTTAGGTCCTATGGCCTTCACTTTCGCCCGTGGCCTTCCGTGCAGTTTCCTTGTAAATATCCTCATGAGAAACAAATGGCGGTGCTCCTGAGAAGCTCTCTTCACTCCAAGTTCACATAGCTGACTTAAGAGTGCCTTGTATCGATGATTGGGAATCATGTTTCCGTTTGGTGATACCATTTGTTTTTGCCCAGCTGCAGTCCTTTTTTGTCTGACTTGATACAGCGATACAGCATATAAGATTGACGGCTCCCTTCTCCACTCCTCGTTATTGGTTTACGAATGACCCCCCACCAGTTGGTGATGTTGGGAGCCGCCTCCGCGTGTGTGCTGTGCTGGTCCGTCACCTGCCTTCTGCCGCGCGGACTCCGGCGTTAGCTTCTCTCGCTGCCAGCTGGTCGGCCGGTGACGTCAGCTTCCCCGGTGCAGCTGTACCCCGATGTAACCGGTGTCGCCGTGTGTCGGCAGGCAATGTGAAGCCGTCGGGCGGCGGCGGCGGCGGCGGTGGCGGGGGCGGCAGCAACGGCGTGGGTCGGCCCGGAGCCGGCGGCGCCGCCCCCAGATCAACGGAGGACCCCCAGGCCTGGCTGGTCTGTTCGCTGGAGGCATGCCTAAACTGCGACCGGCCAGCCAGCCGCGAGGTAAGCCCGCGGGGCGCTGACGACTGGACGGGACGGCTGTCGTGGTCGGTGTCGGCAGAGGCACAGTTCCGCCCGTGACGACTCGACGGGACGGCTGTCGTGGTCGGTGTCGGCAGAGGGACAGTTCCGCCCGTGACGACTCGACGGGACGGCTGTCGTGGTCGGTGTCGGCAGAGGGACGGTTCGGCCCCTGACGACTCGACGGGACGGCTGTCGTGGTCGGTGTCGGCAGAGGCACAGTTCCGCCCGTAACGACCCGACGGGACGGCTGTCGTGGTCGGTGTCGGCAGAGGCACAGTTCCGCCCGTGACGACTCGACGGGGCGGCTGTCGTGGTCGGTGTCGGCAGAGGCACAGTTCCGCCCGCGACGACCCGACGGGGCGGCTGTCGTGGTCGGTGTCGGCAGAGGGACAGTTCGGCCCGTGACGACTGGACGGGACGGCTGTCGTGGTCGGTGTCGGCAGAGAGGCAGTTCCGCCCGTGACGACTGGACGGGACGGCTGTCGTGGTCGGTGTCGGCAGAGGGGCAACTCCTCCTGGAGTTCACGCTGAAAGCACGCTCGTGTTTGATAACTTTATTACCTTTTATGCCTGCTGTTCACTGGAAATTTGGTTTAAATGACACCTAGAAAGCGTTTCAATCTCGCTGTGATGCCCCGAGTTTCGCTTATCGAATCAGGCTGGTCGTTTGCTGCTTCTGGAAAGAAGATCATGCGGATAATTGTAAAAACGGAAAATATTTGAATATCGGACATCCACTCTCTTCTCTCTGCATACTCCTCAAAATTGGAAGTGTCATGAACATTGAGAACGCCTATGAGAAATTACATAGGTTTACTGAGAATGTGAAAATTTTATGTCTTGTTTCTGGTGCCTAGAATGATTGAAATACCTCTGCATCATAACGTTGAGCAGAGTCGATACAGTTTTATAACGTAAAATAGTGTTGGGGTGTGTATTTTTGGGTATTTTTGAGCTAGGTATTCACGCCTGTCAGCCTGTATGATCCGAAATGGCGGGCTGTCGGCGGCAGCCAGACTGAAATGATTGGGGTAACGGACGGCTCGCTAATGGTGATTGAGCAGCCCACACGGGACCGGCGTCGACTCTAGAGATGTCATAAATGCCCCTCCTAGCGTCCACCTAGGCGTGCTTGTTGCGATCACGGTACATTACTCTGACAACCATTGCTGGGCTGGAGTGCATCCCGCGGTATTCGGCCGTGTGTGTTCTGGCTGGGGTTGGAGGCGCAGTAGACTGATGCTGATGGTGCCCGGGCGGCGTACGATGGCGCGGGCCAGAGCTGTTTCATCATCGCCAGAGGTGATGCAATTCCTAGCCGGCGGCGATGGAGCAATGATGGGATCGGAGGGCCCTACAAACCGGGCCAAAGAGCACGACAACACCATTTTCACTGTTCTCTCGCGTTTGTGTTCGTCTGACTGACGGAGATAATTTTGAGTAGAAATTGGTTAATTTGGAGAAAGATGTGGGTCAGAATTGCGTTTACGCAGAAAAGCATAGGCGTGCGTGAGGAGCCGCGGAGTTTTAGCATCCCAGACGTGCGTGCCGTGAGCCATTTTGTTCGCGGGCGGCCGCGTCTGATCCGCATGTAAACCGTCGGATCGCGTTAGTGAGGCGCGCCGGCTCCCGGCTGTTGTACATAGACGATAATAACCTCATCACATGCCTCACACGCTTACGTGTTCTACTTCAGCTGCAGTGTGTATAACACATTACACACTGTGAGTGTGTGCCACACACATGTGTCACGTCTGTGCATTACACGCATTACACACTATACACAGTGTGTGTTACACGCTCTGTAACCTGTTAACCGTTTGTGTAGCGGACTGTGGGTTGCAGCGCTGTCGTGTGATCTGACCCCCCCCCTCCCCCACAGGTGCCGGCGGGCCCGGCAGGCTACCGCCGGGTCGGCGTGGTCCCCCGGGCGTCGCTTCCTCAGCGTCCAGCACGGCGCCGCCGCCGCCGCCCCACGCCGTGCAGGCGTCCGCCTCGGGACCTGCACACTACGTGTCGCAGCCGCCGCCACCGGCACCGGCACCGGCACCGGCACCGGCACCGGCGCAGGCGTCAGTGTCGGGCCCACATGTGCGGCCGGCAGGTCCGCCGCCGCCACCTAACGCCTCCAGTCTACACCGCGGTCTCCAGCCGCCGCCGCCACCGCCTCCGGCCGGCCTCAAACCCAGCTCCAGTGCCGGCCAGCTGCCCAGCCGGAGTGTACCCAGCAGTCCACAGGTACGCCAGAGGGCCGGGGTCAGCTCAGGGCCACTACCCAGCAGTCCACAGGTACGCCAGAGGGCCGGGGTCAGCTCAGGGCCACTACCCAGCAGTCCACAGGTACGCCAGAGGGCCGGGGTCAGCTCAGGGCCACTACCCAGCAGTCCACAGGTACGCCGGAGGGACTGGGGGTCAGCTCAGGGTCACTACCCAGCAGTCCACAGGTACGCCAGAGGGACGGGGGTCAGCTCAGGGTCACTACCCAGCAGTCCACAGGTACGCCAGAGCGACGGGGGTCAGCTCAGGGTCACTACCCAGCAGTCCACAGGTACGCCAGAGGGACTGTGGGTCAGCTCAGGGTCACTACCCAGCAGTCCACAGGTACGCCAGAGGGCCGGGGTCAGCTCAGGGTCACTACCCAGCAGTCCACAGGTACGCCAGAGGGACGGGGGTCAGCTCAGGGTCACTACCCAGCAGTCCACAGGTACGCCAGAGGGACGGGGGTCAGCTCAGGGCCACTACCCAGCAGTCCACAGGTACGCCAGAGGGACTGTGGGTCAGCTCAGGACCACAGGTGCGCCAGAGGGACTGTGGGTCAGCTCAGGACCACAGGTACGCCAGAGGGACTGTGGGTCAGCTCAGGACCACAGGTACGCCAGAGGGACTGTGGGTCAGCTCAGGACCACGGTACCCAGAGGGCAGTGGTCAGTCAGGACCACAGGTACGCCAGAGGGACTGGGGGTCAGCTCAGGGTCACTACCCAGCAGTCCACAGGTACGCCAGAGGGACTGTGGGTCAGCTCAGGACCACAGGTACGCCAGAGGGACTGTGGGTCAGCTCAGGACCACAGGTACGCCAGAGGGACTGTGGGTCAGCTCAGGGCCACAGGTACGCCAGAGGGACTGTGGGTCAGCTCAGGACCACTACCCAGCAGTCCCACAGGTACGCCAGAGGGACTGTGGGTCAGCTCAGGACCACAGGTACGCCAGAGGGACTGTGGGTCAGCTCAGGACCACAGGTACGCCAGAGGGACTGTGGGTCAGCTTAGGACCACAGGTACGCCAGAGGGACTGTGGGTCAGCTCAGGACCACGTACGCCAGCAATCTACAGGCTAGGCCAGAGGGACGGGGGTCAGCTCAGGGTCACTACCCAGCAGTCCACAGGTACGCCAGAGGGACTGTGGGTCAGCTCAGGACCACAGGTACGCCAGAGGGCCGGGGTCAGCTTAGGGTCACTACCCAGCAGTCCACAGGTACGCCAGAGGGACTGTGGGTCAGCTCAGGGTCACTACCCAGCAGTCTACAGGTACGCCAGAGGGACTGTGGGTCAGCTCAGGGTCACGGTACCCAGCAGCTCACAGGTACGCCAGAGGTACTGTGGGTCAGCTCAGGGCCACAGGTACGCCAGAGGGACTGTGGGTCAGCTCAGGGCCACTACCCAGCAGTCCACAGAGAACCTGACCTCAGATGGAGGCTGCTATTTACTGTTCCTGTTCCCTGTGACCTTTTGCGTTAAGGTCAAGGCAATGATTTCCATAGGAAAACTGTGGAGGAGCGGCGAGTAGTCACTTGCAACAAAGCAAGGCAGGCAAGATCATTTGTCGTCATCAGTCTGCGTGGGAGAATAAGCACCATTGCACCATGATGCTTAGAATTCGTAGGACACAGCAGTTACGCACGGTAGTGCCCGACATCATCATATTAGATCAGTTTTGACCGGTCCGGGTTAGTTCAAATCACTATACCGGCAAGAGTCAGGCTCGAAAGCTCAGCTGGGACTGTTAACTATATTAAACTGGATGTCTTTTAACCCGCGCCCCACCGGGGTCCGGCGCCACCTTCGCCCACCGGGGGCATCGATGGCCCCCTCTAACTCCGAAAATATGGGCGTTAGCGCAATCTGAGTGCAATGAAGCTCGCGTGAATTAGTAAGAAATTACTTCGCTGTTTTAGTGTCAGGTCATGGTTTGACCTCCAGAGGTCAAATTAGGTCAGATCGGCTATTTTCACTCAAATATGCATGATTAAGCAAACTGGGCATACCTCTTATGTCATTAGGCTATTGAGGCCTGGTAAATACATTTGATAGAATTGCCGTACTTTTTCCGCTATGTGGAACGTAAGACCTCCCGCCATTGGTTTGACCGCCAGAGGTCACCTCGTGACCTAATATGACCTGAGGTCCGAAGGTCAAAAGTGCCTTGCCGTTATCAATGAAAGCCAGTGACAGACAAGCACGATGGTGTTTGTTTCACCGCTCTAGCTCAATTAGGTCAAGTTATTGTCAAATACTGTTTTTGACCTCTGGTGACCTTGGATGACCTTAGAAAGTCAGGGCAAATATGACCCTGGGATCCGTGAGGGTGTCCAAAACGTTGTTCTGAGCAGTCTGAGTATTTGCAATCATTTTTGTGGCTTTTATATCATGAAATAGGTTTTCCCATGCTTTTCCAATGGGGGTCGCCTCGTGACCTGACCTCAGGGCACGAAATCGAAAATCCCGGATATACACCTTGTAGACCCTGGAGGGGTCGTGTGAAGTTTCAATCGATCACTTGAAATGTAGCTCTTCAGAGCTCTAAGGTGAAGTGGGTACCTTGGTTGACCTCGTCTGGTGACCTGACCTTGGGTGACCCGGGGTAAAATTTCGGGATGATGGGAAATGATGCGGGAGGTGAGCCCTCAACCACGGTGGCGCTGTCTTTTCTGCTATCCCAAAACCTTGGGGCTCATGCCTGGTTAAGCATAATAGAACCTGCCCAATCTCCACCACAGCAATATTGTCACTGCTCTGTTCTAGAGGAGACGACGGCAAGAATCAACGCAGGCATTAGTTCTGCTGGTCACAACCATCCGTCTCAGATGAAATATGTTTGACAGTGAGGCGGCTGTCGCAGTGCGGACAAAGTTTGGGGTGGTATTATGCAGGCGGCGTGCGTGCGTGGCGTAACAATGGTCGATCCGGAGCCTGGTGAGGCTCGCCCCCTCCCTACTGCTTCGTTTGCTGTTCGACTGACTCCCAGTGCTGGATGGATGAACGCAGGCACGTAAAGAAGCAGTCTGGCTCAGCAGCACACCTGGTCTTACATTGGGCATCTATAAGCGCTTTGAGTGGCGGCTTGAGGTCTGCGGCTGGGATTCGGAACAGTCGCGATGGGCCCAGCTGGGATGCCTATTTTGCAAATTGGTCTGTCTTTTCGTTTCTAGAAATACCAACGTGGCTCGGCACCGGCAGGAAACGCACGTCAGTACCTCTGGAGAAGATCACCGTCAGGAGTCCTCTAATCGTCGGTACAAGCCAGCATTCTTGTGGGTGATGAGACTGCAGTACCGCGAGAGAGCCAGCAGGGCCGGTGATGATGATACATTGCTCCTCACGAAAACGCCTGATGTGTCGTAAATCTTGTGGAACCGTGTAGAGTTCTGTGGTACAAACTGAGACGGTCGTTGGTTTGCTGAATCCTGGGCTCAGGCCCTCCCCCGTGAAGACAACGCCAGCACCGTTCGCTCCCTCTGAAGGGTCGGTATAAAACCTTTCATAGCTTACGTAAGATTCAATTTTTCACCTCTAAATCTAGGAACACTGAAGGCCCAGTTGATGTCTTATTGTGACGCAGTAAACCGAAGTTATACTTTACAGGAGTGAGATGCCAGTGGTTCTTAGCTCTGTGGTCGTGTTTCAGCTGTCTCCTCCAGGTCGATGTCAGAACCCTTCAGCTACTGGGATATCCGGATATAAAGTACCAGAGAGGGCATCGGCTGTGCTGTTTAGAGAGGAGCTGTCAGTGTATCCTCAGTGATCCATTTGTACGTGGGTGGAACGAATACTGTAGGGTTTTGCTGACGTATGTAACGGCCGATCGCTTGCGTCTCAGATCCAGCGGCGGTTCGTTGGCGTGTACGAGGAGGCTGGCTCTGCGGGAGGCACGGAAAGCTCCCGTAGCTGTCTGGCCCAAGCTTGGTGGACGGCGTCCAGAGACTGTTTAACGCTGCATAGGGTTCCGTCACATGCAACTGATCCGTAATCTAAAACGGATCTGATGAGGGTACAATATGTTCCCAGGAGTGTTACTCTGTCGGCTCCATAGAACGGCCGAGAGATCACCTTCGGAATATTCATGCATTTTAAACGCTTGTCTCACAATGGAGAAATATGCACGGCATATGTGCTTTTAACCAGTGTCATAAATAAGAACTTGGGCTCCGGCACAACTGGCACTCTCCTCAAACAGTGGCTAATGTCAGGACATGAGCAGCGTCGACAGAAGTGCATGCGTACAGTTTTCTCTGTCGAAAATATAAAAGCGTTCGTCAAACTCCACGCCGATAATCCTTCAATGCAAAGTTGGGGCCATCTTTGTGCTGAAATCAAAGTAGAGGTGAAGTCATCCACAGACATTAATTTTTCAACTGTGGGAGGCTGGAACCATTGCACCATGCGGAGAACATGTCCTGCGCGACAGAACTATCGTTGCAGAGGAAGTTCCCCCGAGACGGTATCCAAAAGAAGAGGGGAGCGGTGCTGCACGTGATCTGTACAGAGCGGAACGCGTCCCAGAACAACAGTAGAGCGGCCGGCTCTCCGCATGGAGAGGAGCAGAGGAACGCCGCTGATCTCGGGGTGGTCCAGGCCGCTGGTCCATCTGGAGGAGGCGCAGCATGTCAACCAGGTGAAGCGACAGTTGGAAGCCCATTCCGGGCTGGTCTGCAGTCGGCACCCGAGTGGACGATGTCTAAAGTCACGTGGGAGGGGTTCAGTCCGGCGCTTTTGCACAGTCAGGCTGGTTTCCTGGTATCGGCGTTGTTTATACATACACCGTCGGATACGTGTAAACAAAGCTGACGGCTTCGGTCTGGATGCTCCGGCGACAGCTGACGGCCCCGGCCTGGCGACGCGCGCTTATTTGTTTTCTGTGGCGGGGGCGCGCCGGACGGATTTTGTCTCTGGGCGCCACACCGTCGCCTGTCCCCACAGTAGCCGAGCACGGTGTGTTGAGGCAGGAGTCCCGGTCCGAGAGTCTCGCCTGTCCGCCGCCGTGTCCTGTGGAGCTGCACCTCGGCAGCTGAGGTGCAGCTGACTGGGTGTCGGTTCTGACAGTGTCTCAGCGCCGCGTCAGTTCTGACAGTGTCTCAGCACTGCGTCAGTTCTGACAGTGTCTCAGCGCCGGCTAACTCGCTATTAACGTGATACCAAGTGCATTAGCTGCACGTTGATGAGGATCGCGGGGCTGCCTACGTTGTGGAAGGCTCGTACTGATGTGACATTCTACGCCGGCATCAGACGCCAGTGGGTCTTCTACACAGCTCCCTGACTGGACTACCGCGCCGTGGCATGGATGTGTGTGGTAGCTACGTCAGAGTGACGGTGACGTCAGCGTGACAGTGATGTCCCAGTGACTGCGGCGTGGGTGGAAGGCCAGTGGCGTCGGCGTGACAGGCCGTGACGGTGACGTCAGCCTGATGTGCGGCCCGTGGCTGGTGGGGCAGGCGGCAGCCGGCCGGCTGGCAGTGCTGGGGCGGCGCTCCCCGGCCGAGAGGGGCGTGTGGATCTCGCCGGTGCGGCAGCCCAGTGTGGACATGTCGGTGGCCCAGGACCCGCCGCCGGCGCTGCCTCCGCGAGGTGTGGCGCCGCCCCCTCCTGTGGTGAGACACCCCCACCCCCGGTTATCGCACTATGTAAATTGTTTGAATTAGAACGGCGATTGAGGCACATCGTTGTCGTTGACGGGCGGGGGTAAGGTTGGACGAGGTCGGATATGACCCGTGTTTATGTGGGCGGTGTGTTTAAGGGGGAGGGGAGGATTCTGGTCCGGGTGGTGTCTGGTGAGTACTGCTGGGCGGCGGGAAGCGCCCCATTTCTCGCAGGATGCCGTGCGACGTGATTTTCCACTGATAACGGTAAGTTAACGGCTGTTTATGGAGGCGAAGAGCTTGGTTGCGTTTAATGCATGCGCTGTGTGATTTAACCAGCATTTGTATGCTTAGAAGTTGTATAAACAACAACATGCTTAAGCTTGCAGGAAGTGTGAACAAGACCACCAATTGACTATCATCTGCTTGCGTGTGTGACTGACTTGACCCGTCCGTCATCTTTTGCTTCATCCCTCTATTTAGGTCCGCTCATAATCCTCTCCTTTTCCGCCTCCTCACTTCTCTTTTAGTTCCAATGCTTTTTGCTTTTACCATACGGATTATTAGTAACATATCCTCATGGAAGAACACTTAAAGATCCGCTGTTTATAGCAGACCCGAAGACAAGGTTAAAGACAGCGGATGTTTTAGATGCGAGTCCATAAAGTGATTTCGAACTTGACTCATTAATGGGACAATACATAGAAGTGAAAATTTTGAATGCTCAAAAGAACATATAAAACAGATGCACCGTGCATGAACACCCAACTGTTATATACAGTTTTCTGAAACACAGTTAACGGAGGAGTTTCATAAAGAGCTCTTCTGTGCGCTCTTTTGTGAGCTATTGAAATATGCACGGTACACATTTGATTGCATACCTGCGATTCCTCTGCGTATACAGCCAGGGGATTGGGGGAGTACCTCGTGTCCTCCGGAGTGAGGAATGACCTCACATCACGCTCATTTCATTTCCTCTTCTGCCGCTTCCTTCCCAGCAAGTGCAACCGCGGGTGTCCTCCCTTCCCTTGTATTAGTTCCTGTTCTTTCTTCTTGCAACCTTGTGTAGCCGCCAGAGTTTTGCCCGCGTTTTCTACCGCCTGCGCTCTCCTGACTGCCTGCCACTATACCAGCCCGAGTCCCCACCCCCGAGCTTACCAGACAGCCTGCCACTATACCATCCCGAGTCCCCACCCCTGAGCTTACCAGACAGCCTGCCACTATGCCAGCCCGAGCCCCCCTCCCACCCCCGAGCTTACCAGACAGCCTGCCGGTACGCTAGCCCGAGTCGGCCAGCCCCGCCCGCTGCACCACCCCCGCTGACCCCTCCGATTCCCCTACAGCCGGGACACCGGGTCGGCTTGAAGGCCAGCAGCTCCTCATCGACGCTGCGGCGGGAGGCTCCGCAGGCGCCGCCCGGCGCCATCCCCTTCATGGTCGGTAACCGCCTGGCCACCCCCGCCGGCTCTACTCTGCCCCCGTCTCTGTTGCCTGTCGCTTGCTCGCCAGGCGCCATTGGTTGGCTTTCTTTCATTCTCTCCCTCTCTTGCAGATTGTTTGCATGGTCTCGACTATTCCTTAGATTATCTTTTTGCTCGAGGTTTCAGTGATCTTGATTATAGTTGGTTTCAATTGTACGATAGAGATCAGTGTTATTTCTCCAATGCGCGCTGAACAACTCAGCTCTTGGTGGTAGCTGTATACTAGGGGCCTTTTGGCAACTTTTTCTTCAATGTTTCGGGACCAGTGGGTTTCTGATGTTCTCGGACCCACTGATTTTGAATTTGACCTTGAAATTTTGTATTTCTAATTTTTCAGCCCGCCCCTGCGCCTTCAAGTTTTCGAAAACAGAGAAAATGCAGTTTTGCATCCCCAAACAGCAATCACCGAGAATAGCAAAATAAAATTTAATTCATCAGTTAGAACAGTTTCTTACCTACAGATCTGCTCAAACTGCATGTTCATGGGGTTTCTTATGCCTTATCTATTGCGCCTCAAATATTGCGATTTTTGCCTAACGGTGGTATACTGTGCCGCACGGCACCTTACGGCGCGTTGTCTCGGGCAGTCCAGGAAGCATGCCAACTTAAAATATGGTACTTTTACATTATATTTCGCATGAATTCGATGAGGAATGCCAGTTTACATGGTTTTCTATTTTAAAAGATGACAGGGGTGGATGTAAGCAATTATTTTTCGGGAGAAAATTAGCGAAAATAGTGAAAAATCCTTTATTTAGAAAGAAATTGAGGCAAATCGGCAAACCTTGGCGACCGACCGGTTTCTGTAGGTGGTGCCACTCTTGATTAGGGATACCACGTTATCAGAAAATTAAGCATTATGTCAAGAACTGTAGTTAAAAGGCATAAAAACAAAACATTATCAAGTACCTTCATTACTCGATGAAGAAAGACGACAGCCTTCCACTGTCATGAGCTGCAGGGACAAGGACTGAACCGAAAGCAGAATCGACTCTGGGCACCACTCGCGTCTATTTTCCTGACGGCAGCGAAACGTATCTTGTTAAGCGCCTTGCCATCTTGTCAGCGCACCACAGGCTGGCAACTGACTCGCTGTCGTTTTAAGGCCCTCTATTGACTGAGTGTGGCACGGAATGCCTGTCCGAGGGGTGACCCGACTAAAGTCCTGAGTTGGGTCTGCGTAAAGCCGTTCAGGAAGGGTGGCTCCACATTGGGTGCATGGCAGACCCTTTTACGCTGCTGTGCAGCTCCATGTAGCTGGTCGCACACCGCTTGAGCTGCCCCGGCAGCACCTGGTAGCACCGGACACAGGCACCATGCGCTCGGCCCTTCAAAGTTGGACCTGTGTGCCCACCAAGGAGCTGTCCGCCGGCTGCTGTGTGCTGGGAGAGCACTGGCCGCTCTGAAGCGACGTGCTGCTCACTGCAGGAGGTGTTGTGTACGGCCAGATTGGGACTTGACATGACGCGCCAGATAGGGACTTGAGTCGCTCTTGACTCTGGGGAAGTTGGCGATTGGCAGCAATGCACTGCCCAGAGATTTCTCGCCCTATTCAGCTGGGACCTGAAGCTAGCGTACCTCTGTGCAAAGACGGGATACGGGAATGCTAGTGCTGTCGCCCATAAGGCACACGGCAAACTGCACCAGGCGCGGTGGTACACGGCCCAGAGTTACCTGCTGCGTCTGTACATGTCCAGGGCTGAGCCATCGCCTGAGATACAGGTACTGGCGCAGTACCTGGTCTGTGTCTACGTGCCAATGACAGTCCGAATCAAGTACGAGTGGGACGCTGTCCACGCTGCGCGCCATCTGGCAGAGGAGCTGCGGCTGCAGCGAAGTATATACATGACCTGTGACGCACTGACAGTTTTGCAGGATAGCGTGGCGAAGGACGCTCTCATGGTGCATACGGAAAGCATCATTTTGGCGATGCTGGGTGACGACGACCAGAAAATCAGAGCTGCAGCTGTCAGTAAGATCGTCTCGTCCCGGAGCGCGAGGTTAACACAAGCGCAATGAAGCCGGTCCCTATCCAGTGCGTACACCCAACGCCTCCTGCAGTGAGCAGCACGCCGCTTCTGAGAGCGGGCAGTGCTCTCCCACACCTCCCAGCAGCCGGTGCACAGGCCCAACGTTGAAGGGCCGAGCGCATGGTACCTTGTCCGGTGCTACCAGGTGCTGCCGGGGCAGCTCAAGCGGTGTGCGACCAGCTACATGGAGCTGCACAGCAGCGTAAAAAGGGTCTGCCATGCACCCAATGTGGAGCCACCCTTCCTGAATGGCTTTACGCAGACCCAACTCAGGACTTTAGTCGGGTCACCCTCCGGACAGGCATTCCGTGCTACACTCTATCAATAGAGGGCCTTAAAACTGACAGCGAGTCGTTGCCAGCGTGTGGCTTCAAGATGGCAAGGCGCTTAACAAGATACGTTTCGCTGCCGTCAGGAAAATAGACGCGAGTGGTGCCGAGTCGATTCTGCTTTCGTTTCAGTCCTTTTCCTGTAGCTCTGACAGTGGAAGGCTGTCGTCTTTCTTCGTCGAGTAATCAAGGTACTCTGACAATGTTTTGTTTTTATGCCTTTTAATTACAGTTCTTTGCATAATGCTTAATTTTCTGATATCGTGGTATCCCCTAATCAAGAGTGGCACCACCTACCGAAACCGGTCCGTCACCAAGGTTTGCCGATTTGCCTCACTTTCTTTCTAAATGAGGATTTTTCACTATTTTCGCTAATTTTCTCCCGAAAATAATTGCTTACATCCCCCCTGTCACCTTTTAAAAAGAAAACCATGTAAACTGGCATTCCTAATTGAATTCATGCGAAAAATAATGTAAAGTACAATTTTAAGTCAGCATGCTTCCTGACTCGGAGAGCAACGCGCCTAAGTGCTGTGCGGCACATATACCACCGTTAGGCAAAAACCGCAATATTTGAGGCGCAATAGATAAGGCATAAGAAACCCCATGAACATGCAGTTTGAGCAGATCTGTAGGTAAGAAACTGTTCTAACTGATGAATTAAATTTTATTTTGCTATTCTCAGTGATTGCTGTTTGGGATGAAAACCTGCATTTTTCTGTTTTTCGAAAACTTGAAGGCGCAGGGGCGGGCTGAAAAAATTCTAAATTCAAAATTTCAAGGTCAAATTCGAAATCAGCGGGTCTGAGAACATCAGAAACCCACTGGTCCCGAAACATTAAATAAAAAGTTGCCAAAAGCCCCTACTGTATACGTTTTGGGTTCTGGGCACGCTCAGTGTAAATGTTCAGGTTTCAGTTTGCCTCGTTCCTGATCCCACTGATGCTGCTGGTTTTGGGCTTCCCTTCTATGTTTTCTGTTTGTAAATATGTTTCTGTATTGCTCTAACAGTAGACAGTTGCTGCATTCATGGAGTGCATATTATATCCTGCATGGTGCGCCCCTAAGTAACGAAGCCATCTGCAGGTCACTTGCTTTGGAAGCAGTTGTGCTGACGTCTGCGCCTCGCCTGCAGGTTCAGAACGGCACGGCCACCGTCGGCCGCAAGTTCGCGGCGCCGTTGTCGCGGCCCACGCTCAGCCCCAAGCCCACGGGCGCGCCGCCGCGGCCGCCGAACGTGAAGCCGCCTCCGCCGCCCAAATCTCCGACCGTACAGGGCCTGAGCGGGCCGCCCAGTCTGCCGGGCCAGCCGCCGCCCCCACCGCCACCCTCCGTCAAGCCGCCGCATGTGGTGCGTGCCCACAGCATGCGCGCGCGCGGCAGTCAGGCGGAGGAGGACGAGAAGCGAAAATCGCAGGACGACATGCGGCTGAACGGCACCCTGCGGACAGCGCCGCCGCCGCCGCCGCCGCCCGCGCCCTCGGCCACAGTGCGGGGCCGCGGCCCGCTGCGGCCGCCCACAGCCAAGCCGCCGCCGCCGCCGCCGGGGCGGGCGCAGCCGCCGTCGCAGCCGCCGCCGCCGGTGCCGACGTCAGCGCCGCCACCGCCGCCGCCGCACCGCGCCGGCCCGCCGCCGCCGCCCTCGCAGGTCCGGCAGGGCTCCCAGCTGCAGGTGAAGACTCGCGACACGGGTCTCTGGGTGGCTAGCACGCGGGAGAGGTCTCTGGATGGCGAGGACGCCGGGGGATGCCTCTGGATGACTAGGACGCGAGGAGGGGCTCTGGGGCGGGGAGACGTCTCTAGATGGCTAGGACGTGGGGAAGGGCCTCTAGATGACTAAGACGTGGGGAGAGGTCTTTAAATGACTAGAACGCGGGGATAGGAGATGGCTGGGACGCGGGGAGGGTTCTCTTGATGGCTAGGACGTGGGGAGAGGTCTCTAAATGACTAGGACGCGGGGATAGGTCTCTAGAGGGCTAGGACGCACGGAAGGGTCTCTAGATGGCTAGGACGCGGGGAGGGGTCTCTAGATGGCTAGGACGCGGGGATAGGAGATGGCTAGGACGCGGGGAGGGGTCTCTAAATTAATAGGACCGGGTATATGTCTCTAGTTGGCTAGGACGCGCGGAAGGGTCTCTAAATTAATAGGACGCGCGGGATATGTCTCTAGATGGCTAGGACGCGGGGAGGGGTCTCTAAATTAATAGGACGCGGGGATATGTCTCTAGAGGGCTAGGACGCGGGGGAGGGGTCTCTAAATTAATAGGACGCGGGGATATGTCTCTAGAGGGCTAGGACGCGGGGAGGGGTCTCTAAATTAATAGGACCGGGATATGTCTCTAGAGGGCTAGGACGCGGGGGAGGGGTCTCTAAATTAATAGGACGCGGGGATATGTCTCTAGAGAGCTAGGACGCGGGGAGGGGTCTCTAAATGACTAGGACGTGGGGATATGTCTCTAGATGGCTAGGACGCGGGGGAGGGTGTACCAGAAAATAATGCTTGGTGTTGCTCGTCGGGAGCAAGGCAATGATGCCCCGCGCCTTTACATGTTCTCCAGGACCTGCTTTATTCCAAACTGATTGACAGTTAAGCGGCTGTGGCTCTCATTAATGTATCCTCGAGTCATGGCACCTAGCGGCAGTCTTGTTGGAAAGTATTTATAAAAACGAATTTTTGGTGGTTGGTGACCGGCGCCAATGTATGTACATAATTGGAGGCCAGTAATTGAACTACTAAAATCAGTAACAAATCAGGGCAGGCGTACGTGCGTGAATAAACTGGAAGCTTCGCTGCGTGTCCGGTTCTACTGTGCATGGTGTGACTGTGTCTCCCACCGGCAGGCGCCGCCGCCGCCCCCGCCCTCCAGCGGTGCGCCGCCCCCGCCGCCGGTACGACACTCGTCGGTACAACAACGGAACTCCTTCACCGGGCCTTCGGAGCTGATAGGTGAGAGAACGACTCCAGCCCGCGAGCGGGAGGGCTCCCTCTGATTCCGCTAGAACTAAGGGAGGGATGCTGCTAGCCTTGAAGCTCCGTGCAGTTCAGGAGATTGCAATAGGAGAGTAAACACTCGCATTGCAGGAAACGACGCATGTGTCCCAGTGCCGTGCATTATAAACGAGGTGTGTTGCTATTTTATCCTTTTTTGCCGTGAACGTCCTGTCCTATCCGCTGTTGATTGCCGTTGTGCCTACGCGGTCAGTCCGTGCCGTTGCGTCTTTTGCTGAGGTCTGCTTCTCTCCTCAGACTACGAGAGGCGGTTCGGTGACCGGTTCCACAGTCTCTCGCAGCTGCCTCCGCCGGAGCCGCTCACCAACTGTCCCAAAATCTACCCCAGCAAGAACCGTGAGTAGTGCCATTCGTACGGCGCCGACTTGGATAGGAACGCGAATAGGACTTGGCTTAAGGGACAGGGCGGGTCAGCGTCGAAACTGCAGGGAGTCCGCAGTGAGCACGTGAACGATATGAGTTCCCTGTCAGACTTCTGCTGTGTGCGGTCCTGAACTCGCGTCCAGGGTACAGAAATGTGGGCCTAAAAGCGACTAGTTAATGAAAAACGTGCAATACTGCCCATATCCTTCGGCATCGTTGCCCTTTCAAACTCGAAGATAAGACCTGTCGGTCCAATATTTTCATTGCAATCAAAGTTTGTTTGCTATTTTGTTCAGATAGATATTAACTAATGTGATGTCCAAACGCCTGAAAGTTCTTTGTCGACGACTTCCACACCGTACGCTAGCACTGAATGGATATTGGGGTGGCTAATTACCCGAATGCTGGAGCGCTTTATCGGTGGTGTGCAGAAGTGTCGACTCCCGTATCTCAGACGTAATGCACAAGTCTGGCTCAGATGCAGGTATGGAACCGTTTCAGAGACATGCCGCCGACGGCACAACGGCTCCGCGCCCCTGACGCTGCGTCTCTGTGTTTAACCGGGGCAAAGGCAGGGGCTCCGAAACTGCGTCCCTTGTAGTGAAGCACGTCAACTCGGTGTAACCCGGGCTAGGCAGGGGGCTCCGACAGTGTGGCTCTCTGTGTAACCGAGACAGGGCGGGGGCTCCGACACTTTGGCTTTCTGTGTAACTGGGATAAAGCGGGGGCTCCAACAGTACGGCTCTCTGTGTGACCGGGGCAAGACGGGGGCTCCGACAGTCTGGCTCTCTGTGACCGGGGCAAAGTGGGGGCTCCGACAGTCTGGCTCTCTGTGTATCCGGGACAGGGCGGGGGCTCCGACATTTCATCTCTTTATAGTGAAGCACGTCAGGGGTTCTGAAACTGCGTCTGTCTGTGATGATGTAACAAGACAGGGACTCTTGCACTGTGTCTGTCTTTCTTGTAGCACGCCAGGGGCTCTGACACTGCGTCTGACTGTCACCGTAGCACGGCAGGGCCTGCCTCCACACTGAGCAGCACGTTGCCATCGTCGTAAGCCGCTGTGTGTCCGGTGAAGTTGTGTTGTCGCTGCTGAGGGTGGCGTGGTCCGTCGCCGGCCGGGCCAGTGTGACGGGCCGTGTGAGACGGTGCCGGCAGCTGACGGGGCGGCGGCCGGCCGGCAGGCGCCGCCCGCTTCTGCCGGGCGGTGGTGCGCCGCCTGGCGGCTGACGCCACAGCCGCAGTGACGGCACTGGCCCGTGCGCCGCTAGGTTACCTGGGTGAGGTGGCGCTGCCGGCGCGCTGGCTGCGCCGCTCGCAGTCGCACCAGACGGCGCTGAACGCGGCGCCGCCGCAGCAGCGCTTCTCGTACCACGAGCCGACACTGAGCCGCTCGCAGTCGCAGCAGGTAGCCGGCGAGTGTGCCCTGCCGCCCGCCTAACACTGGGTGCCGAGACTGACAGCAGCGCTGCTTCGTAGTCGCTGAAGTTGGCCGCCGGTTCCACCTCTCGGTGTGGACCGTCGTGGCTTCTTCGTGCTTGCCTAGTCAGCTGCCTAGCATACTGTCCAGTTTTGCGGTGGTTTTTGAAGAGCACGTCTTTGCTAATAAGTGTTGCGTCATAACCTTGGGGTGGCTTGGCCCCTTCCATTTCCCGCGGCACCTGTGGGGTGGCAGGGCGTTCTGTATAGTTCAGGCAGGGGCATTGTTCTTCTCTTCTCAGAGCTAGTGCCGCTTCAAAGTTCACCACGCGATCTGATTTGAAAGTTGCGTTGGTCTCCAGCGCTGAAGACTTCTGCGGTGGGGTTCCAGCAAACACAGCCGGCCTGTGCGTAATGCCTGAGTCAGCTGTGTGCACCGAATGCCGGAATCTCGAGGTCGACGGCCTACCTTCAGATTTTGATGGCGAGCCTTCACTGCACCGTGGAAATAAAACCGTATCGCTGTCTGTACTGAGGAATTCGGCCGCTGGAGGGTTATCTCCACCCGATTCGGTTTCCATGGTAACCGCCGCCGGCATGTGACGAGGCGGAGGACCTGAGTGCCGCCGTGAAGTGTGACTAACCGGCTGGCCGTCGTCGTGTGCTCTCGCCAGCTTGTCCCCAGGCGTGCTCGTCGGTGCCGCTAGTACCCGTGTCCTGTGCTTGCTGTGTGCAGAGCCGTGCTGCCTGGCGTGAGCTCTAATTCGGCCGCAGTTGTGGCATTTTGTTCCCAGTGCCGACCATTTAATCTGGTTACGAAGCGACCGATGGTAGTCACCTTAAGTTTAATAAGATTAGTTTGGGCTCAGTTCAGACCCCTTTAAGATGGGGAGTTAAGATGGCATTGGGCGCTTAATGTGTAAATCGGAGTTCTTTAACTTTATCCCGTAAAACTATAGCGATGAATGTCGCATAAACCATGGTGGGCTTACGGATGTTTATTTTTCAGTGACTGACGTGTAAACTTCTGCCTGTAAAGCATTGGTTGAGAGTTCGTTATTTTTACATGTGAATCCTGCTGATTTCAGAGCGTCCCCGAAGCAAGCGACCCCCCGCCCCGCCCCCACCGCCGGCGCAAATGCAGCTCGGCAAGAAAATGTACGAGTCCAACTCCTCCTACGCCTGAGTCGGCCGCCTCGGAGCCTCCGGAGCTGCCCGGCACCGTCTCAGGCTCTCTGGAGTCCTTCGTGACTGCACCGTCCACCCCGGAGTCGGCCAGACCGGTGCTGCCGCCAACGGAGCAGTGCTGAACTAACGCCTCCGCTGTGTGAACGGTGGTACCGAGCGGACGGGAAACTGGAATCGGCTGCTGGGCGGACGATGTCCCGGAGGCAGGCGGGCTGTTGTGGCGCGGCGATAACGCTGCGGTTTGTCTCGCGTCTTTGGTATCTTCCCGGTTGAAGAGTGGCCACCGTCGCGAGTCGGATAACGTTTTAGCGGAGCGCCTTCGGATCGTGAGAAGTACCGTGAACGATGGGTACCGATAGTAGTCTATTAAGTGGTGTCGTGCATTGTGAAGTCACAATATTGCCGGAGGTAACTCGTCAAACCAAATGGCGGCTCCTGGTGCGCCGTGGAGCCGCAGTTCGTAGCCAGTGGTGAGTCGGCCGTGACGTCGGGGCGCTGTCCCGTCGCGCGGTGTAACCTGCGTGGCGACCAGTGCGTCGCTGCAGCAGCAGTGAGAGTTGCTGAGAATGTGTGAGGAGCTGCGTCTTGGGCGTGAGTGTGGCGGTCTGACCGCGAACCACTGTGATTTAGTTGCAGCACAAACAGGCTACGGCGCCTCATACAACCGGGCCCCGGCTGGGGCTCCGTACCGCCGTGGGGAGCTCCCGCGCCCTGAACGGCGCCTCATACAGCCGTGCCCCGGCTGGGCCTCCGTACAGCCGTGGGAGCTCCCAGCGCCCTGACAGCGCCTCGTACAACCCGGCCCGGCTGGGGCTCCCTACAGCCGTGGGGAAGCTTCTCCAGCGCCCTGGACGGCGCCGCGTACAACCCGGCCCCGGCTGGGGCCTCCCTACAGCCGTGGGGAAGCTTCTCCAGCGCCCTGGACGGCGCCGGGCGCAGCCGGGCCCCGGTTGGGGCCTCCGTACCGCCGTGGGGGAGCTCCAGTGCCCTGGACAGCGCTCCCCTGCGGAAGGCGCGCCATCGAGCGTTGTGCAGTTGGGCGCGAGATGAGTGGTCGATGGGTAGCCTGGTGACAATGCCAGGGCCATTTATGCTTCCCTCGCTGTCACTTTCAATGTTTCCAGTGCTTAACAATCATGGAAATGACTTTTGGAACTGCCTTTTCCAATGGGCACCTACCTGATCATCGAGCAGAACTGGCCCAAGTCATACAGTTTGAACGTTCTGAATCTTGTCGGCACTCCCCATTCCCTTTGTCTTTGTGATGAATAAGGTGCGTGCCATACTTCGAAATTATGCCGCCTGCGTGTGACAAACAAATCATTATACTTCTCTCATAGAGCTCGTTAAATTTTAGCTTTAAGGCGAGCTTTTTCAGGGAGGAATTATTGAATGATCATGCGTGTTTCCTAAAGAACAAAACACTGTCGAGGTCGCCATGCTTTTTATAAGAGTTGATAGGCTAATGAGTGTGAAAGTGGGACATGTGCTGATCATGCAGGCTCTGTAGCAGTATGCGCCGTGGTCGAGTGTGGATTCGACACACGAGTAAGCGACAGAGTGTGATACACCTCACAGTGTATGTGGCGCCCCTCGTGCGCCGGTTTTATTTAACGGGGGCGTTAGTGGCTCTTGTATGTATTGACGACGTGCTGTCAGGCGTCCATTACGAGAGAGCGATAGGACAAAGTCAGGGGCCTTATCAGTCCTTGGAAGGCCCGCAGCGCCCTTTGCTAACGATTTTGGCGACCGTTTGTTGATTGTGATGTGCGTGAGTGCTGTTGCGTGATGAGACATCCCTGTAACTGTACATAAGTAAATAATAATTTGTTAATATATGAAACTATTCGTCAATAAAATCTATCAATCTTCGGCCCAGGTATGTCTTCTGCAGGCAGGGAGAATTAACTCGAAATCGCCGTGTCACAGTGACATGTCAAGCTTCGGATTTTCAGATCGATCTGCGTCGTGTCTCGGATCCTGGAATATATCGCATTCGATATCTCTTCCAGAAATGATCGATTTCGCGGAGAAAAATATGCTCAATTATCGAAGAAAATTTGATAATTTGTGGATACCAAACCGTTGATGAGGGAATCCCAGTTTAAGGCAATAGGGGCTCATTCGGACGCCTTCTGTTGCCTCAGACACGTGTGTAGAAAGGTCAATTTCTGAATCGCTGCAATATATTTATTATGGCTTGTCGCATATACTTGCAATAACACAGGATTAGTGATTGTATAACAAGGTTAAAGTGTACATGACAAGAAGCGAATTGCAAACTGCCACATCTTACATCATCGCCCGCATGTCGCCCAACAGTGTCCCCGATCGCGCCCAAAGAACATATCACATAACCATAAGTACGTTCTCAAAAGGATAGACTTCATTCACCCTTTCTCTGCTTCTAGTCTCTTCTTTCGGGAACTATTCGACTCGCTCAAACCAACACTTGATCAGTTCTGTTCCATGGACACAAGTTACATTATTACGCATAACAACGGGGCACCGCCAGGTCCGCCCGACCTTTTGCCGACTTAACCACCAGCAAAAGCCAAGCAACACTGGCGCGACGCCTAGCGGCCATTTTACCAACTAGCTACCTCCAGGCGGTTCACAGCAAGATTATTGTGGACGAGTCAAGTTTCTGCGCGTGTCGCGTTAGCGAAGCAGCCCTAAAAGTTGAAGACATGCTTAGCTGGAATAATAAGTGGTTCTAAAATGAACCAGTCTCTGTCGCCTTCAAAATCCCACCTTCCTGAATCACGTGAGTCATGCTTTACGGCAGATGATGCGCTTATCTCGAATTTGCCAATTTCTTGGATGCACACCATTTTACTTCAGCAGCGGGAACACTGCACCCACCCGCAAAAACGCAGCCATCTTAGTCCTCGTTGACTGCGTGGTGCAGGTGGGTATTTCACTCTCTTATTGCACTCAGGGTGGGGTCTGCAAACAGAGAAGAAATGTGTTAACATTGGTCTCTCAAAGGACGAGGGTCAGATTTAACCCGCACACACATTAAATAAGTAGTGCTAGAGTATGAATGCAGTATGGCTTCAGTATGGTCTTAAACTAGCAATACAAATAATACGTTTCCACACGGTTGCCTTTCCCGGTTTTGTTCAATTATACTGAAGAAAGCGTTTTAGAGGATTTCTATGTGTTTTTTGCATGTCACTTCAGAAAATGCACTTTTTATAACGCAGGTTTGTATTTCCTGTATCTATCGCGTAAGAAAGCAGTATATACCTTTGAAATTTGATCGTAAGATCACAAAACAACAGTAGATGCATGTAAATATAATCATATAGAACATTTCATTTTCAAGAAGAGCAATGGTGAATGGTATGAAATATTGGGAAATTCGGGTTACCCCACACAACCTCCTTTTTTCCTTCCATAACATAGCTGAAAAGGTGACCAATGACATTTTAAGAAAACAAAAACGCAACCGTGGACTGGAAACGGTAACATATAAATGTGCCCAAGGTGAACTAGCTGGTGGATGATGAGGGATATTGTGAAATTGATAATCATTCCACGTGGTTTCTGTAATCGAAGTATGTCACTTCGATTAAAAATAAGACGCACATTTTCTAACCCTAACAAATTTCTAGGGTCTTCCACAAATGCAAACTCCCCCTCCCTCGTCCTCGCTACCATTCGATTTCAAAGTCGCCGATATAGAAGCAAAACTTTGAGCTGAATCAGAAAAGCTCCATTGTAAGCTAGAATTCAGGATACTGGGTTTTCAGAATTTCTTTAGCCAACTGGAGGTTCTAACTTGCATGCATACATTCTCATATATCTAGAGCACAGTTTTAACAGAGATTCTGAGCTAATTCGAGATATCAATCTGAAAGCAGCTGTCAGAAGTCGCTGTAACGGTCGATGTTCAAACTGAATTAGACAAGTTACAAAGAATGAATAAACGACATGTAAAAATGAGCCGAGGGTACACCAGGCCAATCTGGACGTTCGCCAGAGCCCGTGCTGACCTCATGCAGGTGTGCTGCGCATGCTCTTGAGGCCGCCATGCTCCCGGATGGCGATCATCAGCTCCTCGCGGGGGTCCAGCTTGGGCACGGTGGTGGGCCGCGCCGACACCGGCTTGAGGCGCGCTCGTCCGGCGGCCAGAGCCGGCAGTACTGGCGGCGGCGGCGGCGGCGGTACCGACACTGAGGGCGCCACCTCCGCCGTCCGAAAACCTGCAGCAAGGCCAACCACCGGCTGCTTAACAGGACACGGACCACATACGGACCATTCTCTCCGCTGAAATCGGAGCGAAAACCTGACACAATTCTCCATTAATGCATAATACAATCCAAGCTACACATTGTCCAAATAACGGTCTGTCGCCACAACCCCACATGAAGAATGCGACATTGCTCGAGCCTGTCACGTACCTTTCACCACCGGCTGCTTGGAGCGCCAGCTGGCGTCGGGCGCAGGTCTGGAGACGGCCTCGGTACATGTGGCTGAGTCCTTCCTGGTCACGCTGACCACACTGGGCAGGGTGCGAGCCGCGGCGGCACTGCTGCGCTGCCCTCCGGCGTTCGACGCCCCTCCAGCGGACGCCGGGGTCACCTGACATGTTACAGAGGCCGCCGACAGAGGTCGCGACGGGCGCGCCGACTGCGACAGGTTTTGGCGAGAGGACGGCAGCACGGAGGCGGGCGGAGGTGCTGGGGAGCTAGCGGCGGCGGCTGGCTTCGATACCTGCACCGAGACTGTATGCTTGGGCTCTTCTGTAAGCGAAACCACCGAGGTGAAGCGGCCTGCGCGCACGCGGCCGTTCGATTCGAACACTGGCTTGGAGTCAGCGATGGTGAACGCCGGTGGCGGCCGCGTGGTTCGCGCCGACGCCGCTAGGGGCAGCGCCGTCTGTGGCGCTGGAACCCCAGCGTTCTGGCGTACCTTCGCTACCGCAGAGACTGGTTGCGGAGCGGAACGGGATGAGACAGCGGGCTCGGCCACGCTCACCGGCGGCGGTGGCGCCCCCAGTGACGTCACCGTCACACTCTTGCTCTGGCGGACGGCCACGGGTGTGGAGCGACGCGACACCTGTTCGGCCTGTCGCTGCGCCTCTGCCAGTGACGACACTGACGCAGCGCGGCGGGGAGCCACCGTCGGGGCCGACGGAGGACACGGGGCCGGCACGGCGACAGCCGGCGTCGGCGGCGCCGCTGGAGCGCCGGGAGGACGTCTCGCCGGAGTCCTGCACGGAGGAGGTGGAGCTGGACCGCCTGGAGTCCAGCGGCTCAGCGGCGGCGGCTGCCGGCGGTACCGCCTCAGGGGCGGCAGGAACGGTCGGGTGCCGCAGCACGTAGTCGCGGTCTTCCTTCAGCTGAACCTGACCGGCGCGGCCCTGGTCCTTCCAGGAGCCCAGAGCCACCTTCGGCGGCGAGTACGGCACTCTCTTCTCCCTGCGCAATGGCAGACACCAGCGGTCAGAATTAAACTCGTGAAAACTAACACCACTAAAAAACAAAACACCACATTAGGAAGCATGCAAAACTATTCTAACAGAACTTCGGTCGCTTAAAAATCATAGCATACGTTGGCACTATCATCCATCCGCCATGCCTGACGCGAAGGCCGTCTCTGAGTCATGTTGTAACGGCAGAGCCGGTGCGCTGACCTGTCGGAGGCGGGCGGCCGCTGCTCCGGCGGCCTCTGGGTCGTCTGCTGCGGCGTCTGCTGACTCGCCACAGCCAGCCGGCCCGGCTTCACAGACACGGCGCGCGGCAGCGACTGCGACCGGCCCGTGTAGTCGCCGCTGGTGACTGGAGCAGGAGCTGGAGCTGGAGCTGTGGAGGTGGAGCTGGCAGCCGCACCGCGCCGGCGCAGCTCCTCAATCACCTGAGAGTGACGCCCGGGTCAGCCCCGGCCCTGCCTCCAGCTGGGGCAGCACACCCTCGCAGGTGGACGCCGTTCGAAACAAGAAGCCAGCAGGTCAACAGCTGGTACAACTAACTGCACAGCTGATGGCTGAAGCACCAGGGCTCTACACACAAAGTCATAGTAAGTTAGAATATCTGACTACGTACCATCTTGGCTTCAAAATCTGACTACATACATCTTGAACTCGATATCTAACCATCAATATCTAACTACTTACAATCTTGACTTCAATATCTGACTACGTGCCATCATGGCCTCAACATCTAACTACGTTCTATTTTGACCTCTTGGCAGGGGAAAACGGAACTTTGCGCCGAACGTCAAACGCAATAGTGCTAAAAACTACATGATCTAATCTTTTTCTAATGTTACTAAAGAGGAAGCAGCTTTCGGTTATGTACCGTAAAAATCTAAGCTCAGACAAGTACAACATTGTTTGAACACTGCGTGAAAAAGGAAATTCAGCTGGTAAAAACACACTAACAGAAGACATTCAATTTGATGAGACCCACCTTAAACAAATTCAGCAAAAGAAATAAACTAGCTTGGACTAGAAATTAAATATCCATGACCCCTGCCATGGAAGTGCCGAGATGATCATGGATTTTGTACAAAGTCACGCACAAAACCTGAATCCATGAACAGATGGCCATGTGTGGCGCCCTAAAACCCCAAACACGACAATCCATGAACAGATATTCCAAACCATAATCTGCTCTCATTCCCAATCGTTCACGATTAACCTCTGTGGCTGAAAGCTTGAACGGAGTAGCTGCACATGAAAAAAACAATGCAAAGCAAAGCCCACACCAATCAGCGTCATGCAAGCATACCCCACGAGTACTGTGTGAAACCAGCAGAGGAATCAGCATCTGGACAAGTGAGGATCAACAAGGCACAACTTAGCTATCTGCTGTCAGCATACCAAGCCCTGAAACAACTGCGAGGCTGCTAGGTAGCTGTTTTCCAGCTCCATTCTTCTGCGTTTCCGCAGATGCAGCGGTTAGTTTTAAGACAGCTACATGCTACACGGAGAAATACCAGCATTACCGGCCGGTGTTTTGCCTCGTTTGCTGCGGCTGCCGACCGTCTCTCGGTCAGACAGCTCGCCCGGGCGCCGCCATCTTGATTGGCCAGCTGAATGCTGCCAGTGACGGCGGTTAGCCAGCGGCGTTCCACCAGCGCCCGTCGGAGGCCCCCGGGCGGCGGGGGGACACCCGATCCTTTCCCAGAGGGAGAACTCAGAGCCCGCGGGGACTGAACTGGAGCTGGACCTTCCACGATGACGCCATCAGCAGCTGGTGCAGACGACGCGTGAAGATGGGCCTCAGCGGGGGACCAGAGCAGAACTCGGAGAGAATGACTGCGTTTGTGAGCGGCGAGCAGGGTTGTAAGCAGCGAGCTTCACAAGCGGGGGCGGCTGCCACACGCGGCGGGATGGTTGGCCGATTACCCTTGGAGAAACGTTCCCCAGAAACTGTCAGCTCGCTCAGAGAAGCAGTGAGAGCACTGCCAGCAGAATGCTCTGCCTCGTGGTCTGGGTTACGCATGCGCAAGTTATCCGTCGCCGCACATGCATAAGGTCGAGAGTCCAGCAAAACGCGCACGTGGCGCCAGCTTTATGTGCATCAGGGGATAAACACAACGGTGATCGGGAGCCAGTTGCCTTCACCAGAGAAACGTCAGAAAGGGGCAGCTTACACTGCTCATGAAACGTTACCGGCGAAGCAGAGGCATGCATCAATGGCGTCCGCGCAGCCGATTTCTTGGGCGACTGGAGAGGCAGCGGCGCCGCATGCATAGGTGGCAGCATCGTCAGCCGGGTCGGTTTGGGCGGCGGCGGCGGTTTCTGTACCTGCAGACTCTGCAGACTGGCGGCGGCGGGCCGCGCCGCCAGTGGCGCCACCTTGGTCTGTAGCACCGACTGGTTGTGCAGCAGCTGCTGCTGCCAGTGCAGGAACTGACGCTGCAGCTTCAGGAACTCGGACTGAATGTCGCTCACTTCGCCCTCTGCCGGAACAGGCGCGGTCCGACGTCACCCCACACAGGCTATTTCAACGCATCAAATTGGAGGCAGCCCAGAAGCCCTTCTATCAAGCCCCCAGTGGAACTGCCTTTTGACAAATGTACTGGAAAAATCGGCAACAATTCAGGGAAACTTATCAGGCAGCACCGTAGTGAGAACTCTTTAAAAGGCCTAATGGCACTCAGCGACATACAGGCGCAGTGATCTCATCCCGATCGTATCTAGATTCCTGTGTGTGGCGCAGAAGTCTGTAAAAGTGGCGGGTCTGGATGTGCGTGAAGCCACCCTTTTGAATCAGCATTTAAACTCGATCAAGATAACCATAGAAATATGATTTCAATTGACATTCCAGGAAAACATTATGATCAAATTGTCCTAGGCCTCAAACTTTTGCATTCATTCATCGACGTCAAATGATCATCAAAGCCCGCGTAAGCGGTACTAAGGACGGGAGGATGCACTAACCGACAGCCAGATCAGTCTGGCTCTGTGTCTTGTTGATGGCCGACGGGTCCTCGGTGGGCAGCGACAGCGTGCCGCTCAAGTTCATCATCGAACAAGACTTGGAGTTGTTGAATTTAAGCTGCGGATACCCAGCAATCAATCACCGTCTAGAGCCTTCGAACAAATACGCATAACATAAAATGACACAAAGTTATTCACAATCAATACATCTTAACCCTTGCCCCGGTGGCGGGTACGAGCCACCTTCGCCCTGGTGGGGGGAGGGCTAAAAAGACCCCCCCACGATCTCAAAAAACTAAGAGAGCTAGAAAAAAGCGCAAAACGGCAATCGAAAGCTCTTCGAAAATGATATCGAAAATACTTCGGTCATTTTTCTTGTCAGGTCAATATCAAGGTCACCAGAGGTAAAAATAGGTCAAAATCGCTAATATGAGGTGTACTAAGAAAACCTCCTATATCCCAGAAACTATGATAGCTAGAAACATTTTTCTAACACCATTCGAAAGCTATTGAGATGCGCTTTCATTACAGTGGCATTCATTTTCGTGTCAGGTCAAAGCCTAGGGAGCTACAGGTCACTAAATATTGGGCATATTCTTGGGAATGTCCATAGCCACCCATGCATAAGGGCGTTTACTTTTTCGCTAATAGCTTCCAAACCAAACAAGATACAGCCATAGTTTATGTACCATTGCAATCCTCTCGTCAATACGAATCGAATGATATATGATATTGCTATGCCAGGTCAAATCTAAGAATTTGACCTGACCCAGGTCAACGGTCTGACCCAACTTGACATGGTATAGTCATGATGTATATCATTTGACTTCCAGTGACTATACAAACACTTTGGTGACAAAATAAAAGCTCTATCTTAGTTTATTCAAAATTTATAGAGAAAAACACCAAAAATGCTTATTTGACCTAAGGTGACCTTTTAAAGGTCACAAGTCAAAAATTTTGGTATCAGCTTCAGAAATGGGCTAAGAGCAAGTCGCAACCGATGTTTGAAGTTGATTCCATCCATACTTACTGAGAAAAGCTCATTTCGTGATTTTCCCCATGCATTGTCAATGGGGAGGTCATGCTCTGCACATGACCTTAGGTCACCAATATCAAAAATCCCGGAACAAATGTTGTAGCTCTTGGTGGGCCCAAGATGCGTATGAGTTTCAACTTGATCGATTAACCCTCCTTTTAGTTATGCCGTCCTAAGTATTTTTTGAGGTGAGGTCACTTCACCTGACCTGGTGACCTGACCTGATATGACCTTGAGCCAAAATTTTCAGGAAAGATGTAAAAATGATGAAGGAACAGCTAGACCAAGTTTGGCGGCGCTGCGCGCCGCTGTTTTTTGATCACTTCGGAAAAACCCGAGGGGGGTCTAAAAAGACCCCCCGACCCGGGCGAAGGTTAAAATGCATAAGTGTCGCCACCGGCAAAAGAGTGGGGGGCCAGCCAAACTTCAACCTGATGCTGACAGAAAACTTTCAATGTCAGGACCAAAAACTGTTCGAAATTGGGCTCTTCGTTGCCTCCCGCAGCGGCTGGATATAAGAATGTCCGGCTTTCCTTCATTTTGACTGAGATCAGGAAATTTTTGGCCAAAAGTGGGGGGGGCCAGGCCCCCTGGCCCCCCTTTTCCGACGCGTATGTTAAAATGGAGAGAAAGAGACAGAAGTAGGCATAGAATTCTTTACACCTCTAACAAGAGCAAAAGCAGACAGTTTCTGATCTTCACAACTTCTGACGCACCTCATACTTGCGCGGCGGGCGGACCGGCTCGCCGACAGAGTCCGGCCTCTGGTGACCTCTGCTGGTGACCTCGGCAGCATCGGAGGACCTCCGCCGGGTCAAAGGTCGCCGAGCCCCGCCCACTTCCGGGGTGTTCCGGTCGGAGGCCGGAGCCGCCTGCACGGAGAGGCAGGGCACACTGGTCAGGGCAAAGACGAGCATTTGTGTTTTGGGTTTACTACCTCGGTTCAATTCAATCTCGGTAAAACTGGAGACGACGGTTGACAAGAAAACAAAATTCTAAGCACGACAATTAACTATTAGTGTTCCATTCCTTTCCAAAACTTGGAACGCACAATGGCATATCAGTAATCTGTTGGTTGGATTTTATCTTCAATAAATGAATTCTCACATTCTCGATCGCATCCAGTTCCACCAACATAAGCTCACCCCCTAGCCTCACAAGCACAGTCCCCGCCATCCATCGCTGACCAGCCTCCCCTCCCTGAGCCGGTACCCACCGGGCTGGTCTGCGGAGGCTGTGGAGCCGACTGCTTCTGCTGGTGGTGGTGGAACGATTCCGCCTTCTGCAGCCGGGGCGGCGCCGGCGCCGTCCCCGCCGCTGCCGGTGGCGCCCCGTCCCGCTGCTGGCCGTACGCCCCGATGGAGAAGCTCATCTGCCGCGCCAGCCGCTCACTGGACCGCCGCCGCTCGGGCTTCGTCGGCCGCTGCTGTTCCCCGCCTTCTGATTCGCCGTTCAGCTGTGTCGCCGATCCTGATTGGTTGGTGTCGGCGGGTACGTGGGTCTGTAGGATGCCTTCATTGGTGGCCTCCGCCAGGTCTCCGACCTCGCTGTCGTTGCCAGACAGCTCGCTGGAGGTGACAGTCATCGAGTCTTGGAACTGCAGTGGCGCCTCTAGTGGGCCGCGTCCGGAAACGCCGTCCGCGAACGGCGTAGGTGGCGCTGGAAGCTGGTACTCCCAGCAGTCAGCCGACTCTGAGGCCGAGGGGGTGGCGGGGGGCGACACGAGCTGCGTCATACCAGGCTTTGGTGAGGCGACCTCCGAACCTGATACCCGGGCAGCCGACGGGAGAGCAGTCTCGGCGATGCCATCAACGACATCATCAGTACCAGACTCAGTTACAGGAGCGTTGACGCTGACACTGGCGGGAGAGGACACGGGCCTGCTCTGCTGGAACGTTGCCAGACGGCGCTCGATCTGTTGTTCGATGTCTTTGGAAGTCATCTGTGGATGTGAAACGTGAGCTACTGAATTCTGTTCATGATCCCGACAGGACCTAGATGGAGCACAAAACGCACACAGCCACACAAAGCGGTACCCCCAAGCGTAGAACACGGGTGACTGAAAGCAACAGTGATGAAACACACAGCTACAAAATAGCACACCAAGACAAACACCCACTATTTTCGGAACTTACCCGATTGCGTTGCACCTTCTCCATCTTCTCCACAACCTCTTCCAGGACTTCCGGCTGACAGTTAATCCTCGATGGTTGCCGGCAGTCCCTCATCTGACAGATCTCCTCTGACATCGCAAAGTTGCGAGCACTTGCCGTTTGTACCGCCGAGTTGGCCCCTGAGCTCGGTTCGACTACGGCGAACGCTGACGTGGTCACTCTCCCAGCTGCCGTGGAGGTCGCCTCCTCTGCAACAACAGACTCCGTCACCTCTTCTCCCCGGCGTCTGGACACTACGTCAGAAACCTCCGCGCTGGTGGCCGGGGAGCTCCCTCCGTCGCAAGCTCCGACGGAGCCGCAGCCACTCTCGAGACTGGAAGCAGGGTTTCAACCACCCCGCCCACGTGAACAAAAGTCTTACGTCGCTCAGTAGTATCTTCGCACGCATCTTCCTCTTGGCACTCATCGTTGACCAGGTGCTGTTTGACTACTGAAGGACACGAGCTCTCTGACACAGAGTCTGAAGACCGAGGCTCTACTGGGAGAGTGTTCAGCTCCGGAGGTACTACCGGCGCGCCGGTTCGCACTGGTCCGACCTCGCGGCTCTCAGAGGGAAGGCTTTCCTCCCGAATAGCACCGTCGGTATCAGAGCGGTCGCTCTCCGCCAGAGCTAGGTCCAGGTTGCTGTCGAGGTTCTGAAGCGCAGTTTCCGCCTCTCGCTGAAGCCGTCTGGTCTCGGCGTCTTCTGTAGCAGGAGCGATCTCCTCCACAGAGGACTCGGCAATGGGACTTGGTGCGGGGTCCATGTCAGCTGACATTTGTTCAGTAGCACTCGCTTGGTTCTCAATCCTTGTCTTCGTGTCGACTGGGAATGTCTCCTCAGTCTTACGTCTGGTTTCTGTCTGGCTCTGATGTTCATCTATCACGGACTCAAGGGTCTGAGCTGGCGGCGTCAGCACTACAGGCAGCTTCTCCTCCGTTTTTAAAGGCCGTCCATCGGCCTCTGTTGGAACGGCTCTTGGTTCTTCGGAGAAGCTGCCCTGAGCTCTGCTCGTCTGAGCCACAGTTGGAGCAGGTCTCTTCTTGGGTGTCGAAGACACCAAAACTGCCGCAGGCACATCGTATTCCAGCGTGTCACTGGCATGGCCATTCTGTTCTGGAGTCTCCGCATCGTCTTTAAGGGACCCATTTACCGGTGTGGGCACATGTTCTTTGGTAAATGGGGATTGCTCTAGCACATGAGCATCAGACTTGATAACATGACTGCTGGTATGGGAAGGTGTTGACGGGTCTTCGTCTTCGACGGCATCTTTTGTTTGACTTATCCCACCAGAGGGAGCCGCTGCCTGGCTAGTATTCGGTAGAGTCAAGGTCTCTTGGATAGGAATGGGGCATGGGCTGACTTCTCGGGCTGAACTTTCGGGATTTCCGGTCTTCTGGACGACATCATCTACTAGCTGATCCCGCATTGGAATTTCAATTACCGATTGGCTGGTTTCCACGACATCGGCTGCCGATTGGCTGTCATCTTGGACGGCCGCTGTCGATTGGCTGATCTCTGAGACGGGGGCATGTGATTGGCTGGCCTCTAGTGCGAGGCCTGCTGATTGGCCGGAGGTTAGCGTCTCGGTGGAAGTCGCGGAGTTGTGGCGGGACACTTGGAGGTTCAGCTGCTTCTTCTCCAGCGTCGACGTCGACGAGCACGACGACGAGCTGGTGCGCGGCTCTCCGTCCTCATCTGCAACATCGCCTCCGTCACAACCTTGGCCAGCAAAAGGCTGAGGCGGATACAAACAGCTGTAACAGCCCGAAACGCACTACTGAAGTGATACAAGTCGGACTGACCCACGCATCAACAACGCATTGTTCGCCTCTTCCATTTCATCGTATATGCTCAGAGATATTTTGGTATGTTATTTTGTATGTTTGGTATGTTGTTGGTCTCTACACTCAGCAGCCTCAGTCCAATTCTCAAGCGGCTACACCCTCCTCCATTGTCAATACTGAGGCCAAGAGGTTGATCAATGAAACATTACGCATCAATAAGTTGTAGGCCAATAAGCTAAAGAGTGGAAAATTATCAGCACTACCGGAAGCAATTCATTCCCGGTCGAACCCAAACATATTCAATTTTTACTGCTGACTTGAAGCCGTAGATATGCACTTCAAGCGAAGAACCACTAAACTGTGCAAAAAAGGAGTTAATGCGAAAATAAATCCTATCCAGGAGGGTATCTTGATTATTTCAGTTTGGGGGCACGCCAACCTGCAAGGTCATATAGCGCTCATATCAATTCTCTTCTACCAAGGCCTTTAATAAAGTCTAGCTGTAGAGTAAAGTGAAAGTTCCGTCTGTAGAAAAATAAGATTTCCATTCAAAAGTGACTCTTCCACATTGTCGTTGCATCCATCACTGGGTGGATACATAGTCATGGATTAAAACAGGTTAGCCGCCCCGTCAGGCGCCCGGCAATATGTGAGATTGTCCGCCCAGGAGATGCGTGGGTCCGACCTGACATAACAATTTGGGTAAATTTGCCGTTCCGCTCAACATTTGAAACGAGACAGACCATTCTCACTAATGAAGCACACACCAGAATACACATATTGAAAGGTGACAGAAAGCCTCCCAACCATTCACTTGGCATGCATATGTGCTGACCTTGCCTTTCACTGTCCCCCCTGGCCTCCGCCACCAGCTGGTCAAGGTTAGTTGAGTTCCGCCACCGGTGAATCACAAAGCAATGAGGACTGTCGGGATAATCCTCGTACGAATCCTCCACCACGTTGTCGGAGCCGTCTTCTCTATCACATTGCTGCCGCTTACACTTAACCGGCGCAACTTTATCGCTCATCAATGTGTCTGCATCATCCCCAATGACTTTTTCTTCAGTTACGCTATCACTGAGCGTTCTTTGGCCCCCATCACTCCGCAGTCCTTCCATCTTAATCGCGTCTGGACGGAGAGTGGAGGACGGACCATCCCCGTCTATCGAGCTGCCGTCACTTGCCGTTGGAACACTTCGGAATGAGCTCAGCGAGGTCACATCGGTCATATCCCAGGACGCCTCCGTGGCCACACTGAACTCCGGAGACAGAGGAGACGCCTGTCGGCAGGGCAGTGAACTATCCCGCAGCAGCGGCGGCGGCGGCGCCGGCGCGCGCTTCCTGCTGGGTCGGGCCGCCCACACTCGCCGGCCGTTGCGTACCACTACGTCTTCCACCAGTTCTCATCCGCACGGCAGGCGTGACCGTCTCCTGTGCAGCCCTGTCTCCGAACCCGGGGGCGGGGGAAGCAGGATCGACGCATCGGCCGAGTCAGGCGACTCCAGAGATGGCGGCCTTTCTTCGGCCAGCTGACGGGACAACCGGGAGCGGGGCAGAGGCCGCGGCCGGCGGGTGCTCAGCGAACTACGGCGGAGGGGCTGCGGCGGGGTAGCGGCAGCAAGCGGGCTACAGGACGCGGCCGCGGCTAGATCTATAAAAGAAGGCACAACAAATACACAGAGAAATAATAAAGGCGTGCAACGGTGAGCAGCGAAAGAGACCGACACCATGAAAGCCACCGTGAGCGGTGTACCCGACAGCATGCGAGATAGTGAGATGGTGAGAAAACAAAATGGTTCAGTTACCCGGCAGATATATGCCTCAGTCACCGCGAGTGTCCTAAAAGGAGAGGCAACCGTCAGAACAAAATTAGTTTAGAGCCCGGTTAGATGCACCAAAACAAACCGATCCGAAAGAAGACCAGATCACTCTACCGCAGGCATCAATTAGCAACACAAACAGATATTAATCGACCCTGCGAGAGCACACCACCGTTTCTAACTCATCCATCAGAGCGCGCTGGTCCAAGTCCAGCTCCAGTACCGGACTAATGCAGGACCCGAGCGGGCGGCGACCCGGCCTGTACTGACCTGGGCTGGCCTCTACAGGTGGACCAACTACGGGACGACTGGCCGACTGCGGGGTGCGATGCTCGGGAGACTGCCTCGGCTGCGACTGCGACTGCGACTGTGACTGCGGGTCCTCCACTATGCGCGGAATGGGCGGCGGCTGCGGCGCGCGTCGCTTGCGGATGGCCGAGGACAGGGACACCGTGGAGGTGGAGTTGACCTGGGTCAGGTTGGACTGGGTCAGGTTGGAGGTGGAGTAGGAGGCCACCGATCCCAGGTTGGAGGAGGCCGGCGCCGGCGCAGACACGCGCTCTGTCGGGCTGCCGACACAGAGAGAAGGAACACTTCAGTCGAACACAGAAAATCAAACCCGCTGTACCGATATCAATTACCTCTGTCAGAATATACGCGTGGGTTTTAAGGGCGCAAGCTCAAATGAGCAGATGAAAATCATGAATGTATCTTAATAAGGCATGGAATGTTATTGTAAACCCAGCACTTTCAGCTTCTTCTGTCAAATGACCTTCGCTGACTCCACTATCTCTGCAGACTAGTATCTTCGGGGAAAAACAGGTTCTGAAAAAACAATTATTGGGGGAAGGCGGTTAATCACAAACTTTCAAATAGTGGATATTTTCCCACCAGTCCCGCCTGCTGTGCCCGCCAGTAACTTTGCCCATAATTGTAAATATTAGCTGACACAGGCAAAACCATGTATCCTGCTTCGCCTTTTGAATTTCACTCGCCGATATCCGAACATTTAGTGCCATTTTTTATAGGTATCCCTAGCCTGCAGATCTGTCTGCTTCTATCTGAATGTCCACCAACGCCCTGCCCTCATTTATGCTCTACACCGTCTGCCTCTATCAGATAGCTCTCCAGTGCCCTCCTGTCCTTTAATCCGCCCTACCAGGCTCTATCCACCTGCCCATCAAGGCCCTTTGCTCCTCCCCTGTCAGTCTTTCCTGACCCGATCTGTCTGCCTGTCATCGACTTGCCCTTCTCTGTCCTGTGCGGCCATATCTACGTGCCCACCAGCGCCCTGCCTTCCGCTCGTTTCAAATTTTTTACGATCCCATCCAAACTTCCACCAAAATCCTACCCTCCCTACTTGACCAACCACCTTCTCCAAGCCCATCTGGCTGCCAAGTCTCAACAGAGCCCTACCCTCCGCCATTTTCGGCATTTTCCGGTGTTGTCCCACTATTCGCCAGTACCCTGTCTTCCTTTATTCCTCACCGTGCTCGGCTCTATCTGACTGTCAAACAGCGCCATATCCTTATTACATCCAGTCTTAACTAGCCCTTTCTAATTGTTCACCATCGCCCCGCACTTCCTTCGCTTCTACCCAGTCCCTCTCCATCTATCTGCCCACCAGCATCTATCTTTTCTTCTTTGCCCTGTCCAGTTCACACCCTCTCATTTCTTCTTGTCTACCTTGCCCGGCTCTATTTAACTCAGCACCAGTGTCGTGCCCTCTTGAGTCCCTCTTTCCCAGCCCGATCTGTATCCCCACCAGTGCACTGTTCCTCATTCTCTTCCGCATAAGCACAGGGAAGTCCAAAAACATTGCAAAGGCCGAGGTGTGTTTTTGGGTAACTAAGTGCTTCTAACCAACAACGTCACATACGTCTCAGCAGCCCGCCCGGTAGGCAGCCCACCTGTCCGGGGTGTCGCTCAGTCCCGCCTCGTGGTACCCGGAGCTGTCCGAGCTCTGTCGAGACTCCACCGAGTCCGCCCCTCCGACAGCTCGCTGGGGGCCGGCAGCCGGCGGCGACGGTGGCAGGGGGCGCTGGGGAGCGCAGACCCGCCGTGCTCTGTGGACCACAGCTCAGTTATCAAACGGACTCCAATACACATTTGAAGCCTGCACCCCAGCCTGATACGTTTTCCTGATCTCCTCTGGCACACCGCTGACGGGCTCGATAATTAAGACATACTGCGTCTGGAAATTTACGGAGGGCCCGCTTGAGTTAAGCTCGTTCTGGACAAAACTGCACCGGAATTGCCACAACGAGCTGGCTATTAAACGGTGAATGAACGTGGACGGTGGGGACTATCATGAATCACTGGGCTGTGGCTGAAGACTGGCCGGGGCTCGGCGGCTGACGCAACCATTGCACATGCACCACCGCCCAAACCGCGGCCCTGCATGGAAATCCTGAAAACAACGAGTCGGCCGGAACACTATGGCTTTCTGATGACCCCACATCTCCTCCTCCCAGGACTTCTCAGAAGCATTTGAGGAATGGAAAGGTTTAATACTGCGGTGGTAGGTTCTAGTCCATTACTCTATAAACAGTGTCTCGGAGTCGCTTTACTGAGCAGGCTCGTGAAGCCAAAAATACCACAGTGACAAACGAACCGTAACTGTTCTCTCAAAAGCAACACAAGCCCGTGCAACCAGTTTTCCGATTCGAGAAATATGAACAGATTAATCACAAGGTTGATATATAACGAAAAATACACAAAGCAAAATTTAGAACAGCTCCAAATCGGAAGCATCCACACCGCAGCTGTTGCAGCACGAGTGTAGCATCTGGCTGCCCGGGGCCTGCCAGCCAACAACTTCCCCGCTGTCCGGTCCACCTCCCCCGCCGTCCAGTCCACCTTCCCCGCTGTCCAGTCCACCTCCCCCGCCGTCCAGTCCACCTTTCCCGCCATCCAGTCCACCTTCCCCGCTGTCCAGTCCACCTCCCCCGCTGTCCAGTCCACCTCCCCCCGCTGTCCAGTCCACCTTCCCCGCCATCCAGTCCACCTCCCCCGCTGTCCAGTCCACCTCCCCCGCTGTCAGGTCCACCTACCCCGCCGTCAGGTCCACCTCCCCCGCTATCCAGTCCACCTCCCCCGCTGTCAGGTCCACCTACCCCCCGCCGTCAGGTCCACCTACCCCGCCGTCAGGTCCACCTACCCCGCCGTCAGGTCCACCTACCCCGCTGTCCAGTCCACCTACCCCGCTGGTCGGCTGCACGGGCGGCGGCTTGGGAGCAGCCCTCTTCTTGGAGCGCGGCGGCGGCTGGATGACCTGCGGCTGGGGGCTGAGCGAGCGGGGTCGGTCGGCCGACTCATCGGAGCCATCTGGCGACACGGACCGGTCGCCGAGACTGTCCGACGACGCCGTGCTCTCGATCACGGACTGAAACAGGCGAGGTCAGCGTCAACGGTCGGCTAACACGGCAGCGGCCGCGCCGCAGACCGACGACGGACACGGAGCCGGTACACGGCTATACCGTGATTGCAAGGGACGTGCCTCGTGGTAAGAGGTGTCGAACGTGTAATTTGTTGTGCACGTTTCCAGGGACTGGAATGCATGGGCGGTCTCTCCAGGTGGAGGTAAACTGGTTTGCTGCTGCATATCATCAGATAGTCCACTTCAGAACTGACTTCTAGGCTAAACAGCTCACCCCAATTAAAAAAGAAACTAAAACAGTGTACATGTCCGAAAATACAAAACCAGCCCCCTATCGTCTACGTCTCCTCTCGACTATGACTAGATTCTTCGAGCCGCTTTTATAGTTGACCTCGAATGGACTTCCATGCGTTAGTTTTTGTGGAAGTAACCGCTGATTTCGGAAGGTTTTTAGGCACTGGCTCTAGGGCTGGGTTCACCCAAACCTGTACTAACCAGCCTTGGACCGGTCTGTGAAAGATCGGCTTTAACGGAAAAGCGAAAGAAAAAATGAGCTGGCAATGTATATGAAAGCAGCTTCAGCACCTACCAGATACCCAACAAAAGCATGTGGTCCACTCATATTCGATATTGTCCGTGTTTGAATTGCTCATCCAGTGTTTAGAATGGATTCTGAGAGCCTGGTGTGAATGGGAGGCGTTGTAAATTCCTCGGTCTGACGACACTCTCCACGCCTCTCTAATTTGTCCTTATCTTGCGTTACAGATAGTCAGCATCTCACCACGCATCGCTGCCATATCTGCTCTAGCTCTGCTGCCATATCTTGTTCGCTTCGTCGACAAACACCGTAAAAACGAGCGACGCGCACGATAGCGCCACCCACAGGGCCCACGCAAGGTCGGGGCCCTCAGACTAGAGCCGTTCAGACTCCCATTATAGCGTTTCAACCATACTCCCTGTCCGCCAAGAGCTTTAATATCAGCAATAAAAACCAGAAGCCGAGCGGACGGACCCAATGAAGCGTATTCGACCACACAGCTCGAGTGACTGAGCGCCTTCTCACAACACTATGGTTGTGCTTCACTGGGCTCGGTCTGTAATCACCCTTTTTTCCTAGAACTGCCACATTCGGCTTCTGGCATCACGTTCCACGAAACCAGAAACATGCAGCACGTACAGTTCTGACTATTTGAAAAGCAATCAGCACGCCATCGCATCCGGTAATGAGCTCGTTAATGAGGGTTTCGAAAGTGGAAGCACCTATTTCTTTGCAAACGTACAAGTGAAATATATACCGTAAAGCATATGCGCAACTAGGGGCCTGCTGCATACTAATACAAGTCTAGCTTCATCAATTAGTGACAGACCTCAGGCCAGAGATTACATTAATACATAGAACATTAATTTCACATAGTCCCTCTAAGGAAAACATGGACCCGAATATCTCGAAATCGTATCAAATCCAGATTTAGAGGAAAATGCACCCACGAGGATACTTAGAGCGCCATCTTAAACACGAACATTTTTTTCCAATTTCGGAACTCAGGTAATTGTCACGCGTACCAAGTTCAAATTTCAGACTTCCCCACTTGCTTTTGTGTTTACCCAGATCAAAACGTAGAACATTATTTACGGCGGTCTTTCATTTTATTCATAACAGTCATAGGTTTGTGGCAAATAACAGACAGTCAAATCAATTAGGCAATAGCCGGTGCTCAACAGGGTGCTATTGCAATAGTGTGCGGCGCGGCGGTTGTGAGACGGCGCAATAATTGTGCCTGCGTTGAACATCTCAATCTAAGCGCCCCGGCGTATTTTCGTCCCACCTAAAAACTTATTAATACATATGTTTTGCCGAAGAGAAAGTATACTTGAGATCTAACGATTAGGAATCACGAGAGAGAGAGAGAGAGAGAGAGAGAGAGAGAGAGAGAGAGAGAGAGAGAGAGAGAGAGAGAGAGAGAGAGAGAGAGAGAGAGAGAGAGAGAGAGAGAGAGAGAGAGAGAGAGAGAGAGAGAGGAGAGAGAGAGGCTAAACTTCAGAATCGCTGTCGGAGACGTGGCGCTATGACCCCGTTCCCAACGGTGGCGGTAGCCGTGGATCGCGGTAGCTTTCACTCACAATGGTGGGTGACCGTTCGACGCGGGCCCCCGCCGCTCTACCGTCGGCCGGCGTGATGCCGCGGCCGCCCCGGCAATGCCGACAGCGCCGCCGTCCGCGGCAGCAATTCAAGACGTCTCAGAGCAACTGAAAGCCTTGTCTCTACCATGCAACGGGAGGATTACCTCAGAAGGAAAGGAAACGAACACGCAGACACAGGCACAAAAACCAGAGAAGTTGGCAAAAACGAGCGCGCAATTGAAGCCTCTGTCACTGATAAGTGTCGTTATCACACGATGCAGAACATGTGGAAACCAGGAAAGACCGTGCAACGGTTGAACTCACGGGTTTACTCGGCTTCTTCCCGAAAATGGCAAAGATCTTTCGTTTGCCGTCCGATTTTTTCTGCATGGCGAGAATGTCGGCAGACGACAAAACCTGTGGAGGAAATGGAGCGAGTGAGATTTGACAGTTCACACCTCCATTATTTCCTACAAAACAGACTCAACGGAAACAGTGAGCTTAGGTCAGTCTGATAATCCGGAATCTACTGCTTTGGTTTTAATAACATCATACATCAGTGGAGACAAAAAAATCCGAAAACAGAACGAGTTCCCAGTCCATGGCCTATGCGCAGGAGCAATGAATGCATGGATGGATGTGAATGGAATGAATAAATTATTTACATAAATATTTACACAACTGAACCAGCACTCGGAAGGCCATATCAAATTTATTTCCCTGCAGATAAATATTTTCGCGTGTAGGTAGGCATGGCAGTCGAAAACGTCTGACTTTTCGCCGCCAATTCCGTTGTTCTGTATCATAGTTCTCACGACTGCATTACAGAAGCTAATGCTTACGGACAATGTGATTGAGTACACTCATTAGCGAAAAACACCAGCAAAGGGAATGAGCAAAACATTACGACACTGAAATATACACTCACTGTGTTAGTTCGGCTGTTTCGGGGCACAACCGTCACCTCCTGCAGCTTGTAGTCGTCGAGACAACAGCTAGGTCGAAGTCGCTCGTCCACGTTCACTGCAACAACACGGCAAGGTCAAAGGCAGTCGCAGATTGCAGTCGTCGAGACAACAGCTGGGTCGAAATCACCCACTCACGACCATTGAAATAATACAACGCGGAGGGAGGGAGGTCAGGGGAGGGGACCACGGAGGGCCTCATACAAGTTTGGGAGATTCCAGAGAAGAGGGCATACAGACGGCTGAAAAGCCAAAGAACGTATAATGGCATTTGATATTATTTCACTTTTTTCTTCGAACAGACTAGAACACATTTTCCCATGTAAGCCCACGTGACATCCAGGTTAACCGTCGACTGAAACGATTTACATCCATGGCACTACAAACTTCGCAATTCAGGCAGAACTGTAGTCGCTTCAATGAATTTAAGTGGCTTTTCGGTTACATAAACACCATACTAATTTCGCACACAAGTTGTTACCTTTCTACCTTCCAAAGTTAAGGCCGCTCGAGACGTAATGCTCCATGCGGGCTGTCTCAAAGAAAAATGAGCCTTCCAGCCTGACCGGCCCTGACACATCGTTTGCATTAGGTTTGTGGAGCGTGAAGAACAGCGTTACACCACGCGCGAAGGGGAGGTGTTGGTTGCGTGGCCTACAAGACTGTCAGATCGCAACATCCCACCGCGGCCCGACGTGGGCCTTTCTTTAGTTTACACAACAGTCCAAATCTGGCTCCGGGAAATGACACTAACTTCTGAGACAGTCAGACTGCAAAGAGGAGGAATGTGTTGCAGCATTTTCAACAATTATAGAAATGTACAGGACGTTGTGATAGAATTGATAGGTTTAAGAGCACATTAGACTATGAATGCCAACATGTGGACTCTGCCTCCGATGCGTTCTGGAGTCGGTCGCCGCCGTTTGTGTTACAGAGGCGTATCGATGCTCAACCAAATAGGAATACTACTTGGTGCACCCCACTTTTGACAAAAACTGAGAGCGGCGCTGATACGCCGTGGTGCTGAATAGGGACGAACACGCCTGTTTTTTGGTTGAAACACGATGCAAATGTGCTGATCGATATCGAATGTTTATGTCCATGCATGTGTGCATTTAGACTGTGATCCCTTTTTACTTTTTATTTACAGTTTGTCGCAGACAAGTGAAAAGTCCTATACAGTGGACCTTGTTAGAATAAATATGATTATTCTCAGACTTGGGCCAATAACTTTGCAGAAAATGATGATGATTTCATTTTGAATACAACTACGTTTTGATTATCATTCAGAGTCGATTGGTATGTATATTGACTGTTATTCACCTGACCTTAAGGTCAGGCCATTTTAATGTTTCGACTTAGTCTTATCAATCATGCATCATTCTATTTGCCGTAACAAGAGGAAGCGAATGGTACCTCAATACTGATTCTAACTCAACACCGTCAGAAGTCAGAGCCCAGAAGCTCTTCTCTCACTCGTCAGTTTCTTTCACCTGCCATGAACGCGATATTGACCTGAACCCAAAAGTGACCGATGTGGCTTTTCTTAATTTTTTTATGAGGTATTCAGCAGCGTTCGCATTTTTACGCTATCCCGCAGAGTAGCCGAGATCGAGGGGGTATTTGAAACCGGCTGGGACGTAGGTGGTCAGGAGGCCCACTGGGGCGGGGGGTTTAGGGATCTCTCAAAGATCTCGTCAGGGGATTCTGACCCCCCAGATATTATTGTGGTTGTTGAAAGGACCATTCAATGGTACGATTTCGTTCCATACCAGATCTATCACTTTTGCTTTTTTTCTTCTGCTGTTAGTCCGGTGATGGAGCTATGAAGCTAGAATTGGGAGCAAAAATGGTTCAGACATAACCACCACAACCAACGTAACCGAATGACAAAGTTGTCAAAGTTGTGTATTTTATTGAATCACTCTGCAGTGCCGTAATAATTTCCTACGGGCTATGCAATGTCGTTCGCATTATTTTGCTATCTAAAGTAGGACACGACATCCGGGGGCGTTAAAAAATCTTCGAAGCTGGATAGAAGGTGGATCGAAAGTCCACTGGCCGGACGCTGGGAAATTCATCGCGGTAAGGAGCCGGCCGAAAACCTTTGGTTGCTTCAGCGATGAGTACGAGGACCGGCTCACCGACCTCACTGACACAATGGGAAAAGCTGCGAGCTGCGGGATGGGAGCGACGGCGGGCGGGAAATCGAAATGCACACAGAAGAGGCCAAACATCATTTCCCGGAGACGCCCGACGTACTTCCTGAGTCTATAAGACTAAGGGAAACGCAGATCTCATTGAGAAGATTTCGTTTGCTCCGCGTGCGATCCCGAAGTATAGGAATATCATACTTGCATTTCAAGTATTACGCCTTCAATTTTCCTTCGGTCAAAAAAAAACAATCAAAATGAATGAAGAACTGAGGAGGAGTTTTGCAAAAATGTGTAGTTTGAGAGAATTTCCATTTCGACCCCATTCACGAGAAAATGAGTTTTTAACGAATACACTATATACGCACAATCAGAAATTGCCTGTTCATCATTACCAAACAAAATCGCTTGTCTTATCAACAGCCACGCATCTGATACGACGGCGAAGCGGTTGTGTGAAATTCTAGCGCGGGGTAGTGGCGGCAAGTTAAACGAGCCCCAGCCTGAAAGCTTTCTCCTACGATAACGGAGCGAGCGAAGAACTATGGCCCACGCCCAGCTCTGCCTGAATGCTGCTCTCACCGCAGGCCATCACGGCTGAATGGCGAGGTGTAGGAACATAAAACGTGGCACTCACATCCCCCTTACGCTCTGCAAATAGACACCTCAGAACATAGATAACACGGGATGATAAACCACCTGGATAGATATCTTGCACAAATAACCGCGAAGGACCACTTTTATCCGTCAGCGCCGCTGTGAGGTGTGCCCAAAATCACAAGCCGGACCGATAGTGGACCTTGCTCCCTCTTGTATACCCAGCCCAGCGCAGCGTTAACAGCACATTCCAAACTGAGCACTGATTGTGCGCCCCCACCGATATAGGCCAAGTGCGTACTAGTACCCAGAAATGCGTGGGCAGATGCCCTGGTGCACGTATTCTCAGCCGTCCGAAGCCCGAGCCTATGAGTTCAGTAACGCAGACTCGCGAGAGAGGCATGCCACGCTTCACCGTCTACAGACAACGGTGGAGAGTGGCTGCATTCTAAAAGAAAGGTGGACACATGACTTGCTTGTTCTCCACTGAGACCATACTGTGCTGAGGGAAAATGCGGTAAAAAGAAGCATTGGTGAGCGAAACATGGGATAAGCGGCCATGTCTACACAGCATTTAAAAACCAAAATGCACCTGTTGAAGTTTTATAATCAGTCATCACAATGATTCGCTTCTCGAAGGCATTTTCGTCTAATTAATTTCGCGCTGTAAAAGAATGAATTGTTTAGCTTAATTCGAGGCTTCCTCCGTCTTTGAGAAGACGGGCGTGACTACAAATGTCGACAGAAAGTTAATGCTCGACACAATGAGTTATTAAGATTCTGGTTATTCCACACATTGTTCAAGAGGGCGGGACGCTTGTCGTAGATCCTCACAGCTAAACGTCGGCCCTGAAATGTATCATCCCTTAAGCAGTTGCCAAACCAATTTTGTTTAAGCTATTCTAGCACTGTTCCGTTTTCCCACCCACTTTTTGCGAGACCTTCAGTTGCACCCTGTGTTTCGTACTATTGGAGACAGTTACTCAGAAGCACATAGCTGCTGTTTTCAGAATATCTCCATGGACATTATGCCGCATCATTTCCAAATTATTTGGCTTGCGGAAATATGGCATGCCAGCTCTGAATAAGGTACAAACGTCTTCACACCAGAAGCTGTGACGGATCTCCTGCGTTCCAAACGTCACCTCTGACCTCTTATGTGAACCTTACTGGTGCAAGCACGTCATACCTACGACCCCGCATACGACCCCCATCCTCATACACGACCCCACGCTCACTTCAACGAGAGGATTATTCTCACATGTATTGTGACGAATCTCATCGCCAGGCAGAACACAAGTCCATCTGTGGATGTATCCCACTGTGAGCGCTGGGAGTGTCATGGCCGCCGGCTACACACGGATAAGTGCCGTGTGAATCGCACGCTCGACCCGGACGCAAGCGCCTCCACTGGAGGTGGCTGGAACTGGTACGGAAAACCCAACTGACTCGCAGCTAAAGCCAGCCAAGAGCGAGCGTAACAAACCCCGGAAGACATCGCCCCCACAGCGCTTTACAGGTGACCACAATTACTTTTAAGCATAAGCTAAAAAAACAAAACAAACATAACAGCGCGAGGTATAACGTGGAAAGTCTTCCATTCTTCCAAGCTGTGAAGGTAAGCTAAAGCACACAGTTGTCGATACGTGAAGCACTTCTAATGGGAGACAAAACTGGGAAATACGCCTTAATCGGAATTTAATGACAGTTTAGAGCTGTTGGAATACTGCAGCATCATATTTCTGCTGAAAATTTCATAAAATATCCGCAGTGAGTCGGATAGTCCCCCTTTGTGATTACAGGGTCTCGGCAGCTGTGTACGTTAAAAACGGTACACAAAGCATATATGGTATAACAGGGGATAGTTTCTAGTTAGAAACAGGTTGAAAATTGACCAGCCCCCTCACGGTTTGCCGATGCTGATTCTTATAATACCTACCCATCACATCCTAACACTTTTTAGGCAATTTTTATTTTTTTTTTTATATATATATATATATATATATATATGAAATCAGACGTGGAAAGCGACTTATTCACAACTGACCTCTGGAGTCATTGCCCTGTCTCGAACCGGTGCAGTACAGCAGCAGCGCGCACACACACACACTTATCACTCAACAATTCGCCTCCTTCTACCACAAACGCAACAGCTTGATGCGGTGGTGAGCTCGGACGCCCACCGCCACCACCCCCGCCGGCCGACCATCCGACGACTGCCGGCCCGACGGTGCAGGAGCCGGGACCACCTGACCTCGTCCCCCTCCCCTCCCTCCCCATCACAGCCGCCGCGGGCAGCGGCAGCAGCGCGTGCGAGCTAGTGGTGTCAGTGGAGAGGTCATCGTAGTGCTGAAACGAAGCCGAAGAGCAGGAAATAAGAAGCTCGCGCAGAAACTTATCGACCGCCTTTGGAGCGAAGATAAGCAGAGACAACGGAAGTGCCAAAGAAAACAATGCGAGTTCACCTTGACCAGTCCTTTCCAAAGAGGGAGGTATCCAGCCTAGCAGAGCCCACGCGTGCAGAGCGAGGGAGGGACCGCCGTTTGCCCTGACAGTGCAGCCGTGTTTTTCACAAACAGGGGCGCGGAACATCGAATTCCCTAATACACCCAGAGCCTGTCACGCGCGTTGCACGCGGCACCATCCGCATATTCTGTCCGCTAACCATCAGATAAAACGCACCTAACTAGCACAAGTACACCGCTGAAGTAAGCCGACAAGTGCACTCTTAAAGCCCTTGAAATTAAAACGCAGATTATTAAACTTTTTTCATGTAGGACTTAAACGCCATTTTTTCTGCAGAACTAACATTACATCAACTTCAAGGTTTTTTGGGATTTAGTTTCTGGCAAGGTATATGAAAAAGTTATTTATCGGATATTTCGAATCTATTGGACGATTCTTTATCAACGAACATTATGATACTGTGCATCGATTAAACATACATAAAATAGAAACACACAATGGCCACGACTTGATCTTCCCAATAGGCCTACCTCCCATTTTGTTAACTTTTCAAACCATGTTATCAATGTCAAAAATTTTTTCGGATGATGTCAATAGACATAGAATATGAATATTAACTATAATGACATTTGGATTTAATAACTGGAAATATCAGTTTACCTGTTACCAGAACCGACAAATTACCGATAAATAACATTTTTATATACCTTGCCAAAAACTAAGTCCCGGGAATCCTTAAAGTTAATGAAAATTCCTTTTGACAGGAAGATAATGCCGGAATACTAGGGGGCGAAAAGGAAGATGTGAAACCAATCGGTAAAAGGAGATTTGATCTTCTGGCAGGGTGAGACACTTGAAAATAAGTATTCAAAAGAAACTTGAATGCAAAGCATCACAGCCCTACCTTCTATACCCACCAAGTGCAAGGGAGGTTCTCTAGGCCACAATGGCGGGATTGCAGGGAACTAGCGGGAACCGGCAGAGGGAGCACGAAAGGCGTCTCAACGGTGCCAGAAGCGGAACCAGAGGCGTCTCACCCCTGCCAGAGGCGGAACCAGAGGCGTCTCACCGCCGGCAGCGGCGGAACCAGAGGCGAAACCAGAGGCATCTCACCGCCGGCAGCGGCGGAACTAGAGGCGTCCCACCGCCGGCAGCGGCGGAACCAGAGGCAGAACCAGAGGCGTCTCACCGTCGGGAGGGGCGGCACCAGAGGCGCCTCACCGCCGGCAGCGGCGGAACCAGAGGCGGAACCAGAGGCATCTCACCGCCGGCAGCGGCGGAACCAGAGGCGTCTCACCGCCGGCACGGGCTGCACCAGAGGCAGAACCAGAGGCGTCTCACCGCCGGCAGAGGCGGCACCAGAGGCAGAACCAGAGGCATCTCACCGCCGGCAGGGGCGGAACCAGAGGCAGAACCAGACAGAGGCGTCTCACCGCCGGCAGGGGCGGCACCAGAGGCAGAACCAGAGGCGTCTCACCGCCGGCAGGGGCGGAACCAGAGGCAGAACCAGAGGCGCCTCACCGCTGCCAGCGGCAGCATCTGCTGGTACAGCCCCACTGACCCCGTTTGTGGCAGAGGAGAAGTCAGGGCTGCAGTTGGAGAGGTGAACAGCTGGATTTTGACCGAAGCTTCAACTTTGACCGATTGAGCCGCGCTAAATGGAGAGTTGCGGGTAGTTAAAGGTCATCTCACTGTCTATCGCTGAGGACCCGTGCTCTGGCTGGCATCCGTGAACGGCGCCGGTCGAACCGGACACGGCTAGTACACCCAGTGATCCCTCTGGGTGTACTAGCCGTGTCACTATACGAGCCTCTAGGTCGGTGAGCCGGTCCACCATACGAGGACCGGCTCACCGACCTCACTGACAATGGGAAAAGCTGCGACCTGCGGGATGGGAGCGACGGCGGGCGGGAAATCGAAATGCACACAGAAGAGGCCAAACATTTCCCGGAGACGCCCGACGTACTTACTGAGTCTATAAGGCTGAGGGAAACGCAGATCTCTTTGAGAAGATTTCGTTTGCTCCGCGTGCGATCCCGAAGTATAGGAATATCATACTTGCATTTCAAGTATTACGCCTTCAATTTTCCTTCGGTCAGAAAAAAACAATCAAAATGAATGAAGAACTGAGGAGGAGTTTTGCAAAAATGTGTAGTTTGAGAAAAGTTCCATTTCGAGCCCATTCACGAGAAAATGAGTTTTTAACGGATGCACTATATACGCACAATCAGAAATTGCCTGTTCATCATTACCAAACAAAATCGCTTGTCTTATCAACAGCCACGCATCTGATACGACGGCGAAGCGGTTGTGTGAAATTCTAGCGCGGGGTAGTGGCGGCAAGTTAAACGAGCCCCAGCCTGAAAGCTTTCTCCTACGATAACGGAGCGAGCGAAGAACTATGGCCCACGCCCAGCTCTGCCTGAATGCTGCTCTCACCGCAGGCTATGACGGCTGAATGGCGAGATGCAGGAACATAAAACGTGGCACTCACATCCCCCTTACGCTCTGCAAATAGACACCTCAGAATATAGGATATAGACACCTCATAATATAGACACTTCAGAACATAGATAACACGGGATGATAACCGTCTGGATAGATATCTTGCACAAATAACCGCGAAGGACCACTTTTATCCGTCAGCGCCGCTGTGAGGTGTGCCCAAAATCACAAGCCGGACCGATAGTGGACCTTGCTCCCTCTTGTATACCCAGCCCAGCGCAGCGTTAACAGCACATTCCAAACTGAGCACTGATTGTGCGCCCCCACCGATATAGGCCAAGTGCGTACTAGTACCCAGAAATGCGTGGGCAGATGCCCTGGTGCACGTATTCTCAGCCGTCCGAAGCCCGAGCCTATGAGCTCAGTAACGCAGACTCGCGAGAGAGGCATGCCACGCTTCACCGTCTACAGACGACGGTGGAGAGTGGCTGCATTCTAAAAGAAAGGTGGACACATGACTTGCTTGTTCTCCACTGAGACCATACTGTGCTGAGGGAAAATGCGGTAAAAAGAAGAATTGGTGAGCGAAACATGGGATAAACGGCCATGTCTACACAGCATTTAAAAACCGAAATGCACCTGTTGAAGTTTTATAATCAGTCATCACAATGATTCGCTTCTCGAAGGCATTTTCGTCTAATTAATTTCGCGCTGTAAAAGAATGAATTGTTTAGCTTAATTCGAGACTTCCCCCGTCTTTGAGAAGACGGGCGTGACTACAAATGTCGACAGAAAGCTAATGCTCGACACAATGAGTTATTAAGATTCTGGTTATTCCACACATTGTTCAAGAGGGCGGGACGCTTGTCGTAGATCCTCACAGCTAAACGTCAGCCCTGAAATGTATCATCCCTTAAGCAGTTGCCAAATCAATTTTATTTAAGCTATTATAGCATTGTTCCGTTTTCCTACCCACTTTTTGCGAGACCTTCAGTTGCACCCTGTGTTTCGTACTATTGGAGACAGTTACTCAGAAGCACAGAGCTTCTGTTTTCAGAACATCTCCATGGACATTAAGCCGCATCATTTCCCAATTATTTGGCTTGCGGAAATATGGCATGCCAGCTCTGAATAAGGTACAAACGTCTTCACACCAGAAGTTGTGACGGATCTCCTGCGTTCCAAACGTCACCTCTGACCTCTTACATGAACCTTACTGGTGCAAGCACGTCATACCTACGACCCCGCATACGACCCCCATCCTCACACACGACCCCACGCTCACTTCAACGAGAGGATTATTCTCACATGTATTGTGACGAATCTCATCGCCAGGCAGAACACAAGTCCATCTGTGGATGTATCCCACTGTGAGCGCTGGGAGTGTCATGGCCGCCGGCTACACACGGATAAGTGCCGTGTGAATCGCACGCTCGACCCGGACGCAAGCGCCTCCACTGAAGGTGGCTGGAACTGGCACGGAAAACCCAACTGACTCGCAGCTAAAGCCAGCCAAGAGCGAGCGTAACAAACCCTCGAAGACATCACCCCCATAGCGCTTCACAGATGACCACAATTGCTTTTAAGCATCAGCTAAAAAAAAAAACAAAAACAAAACAGCGCGAGGTACAACGTGGAAAGTCTTCCATTCATCCAAGGTGCGAAGGTAAGAAGTAAAGCACAGAGTGGTCGATACGTGAAGCACTTCTAATGGGAGACAAAACTGGGAAATACGCCTTAATCGGAATTCAATGACAGTTCAGAGCTGTTGGAATGCTGCAGCATCATATCTCTGCTGAAAATTCCATAAAATATCCGTAGTGAGTCGGATAGTCCCCCTTTGTGATTACAGGGTCTCGGCAGCTGTGGACGTTAAAAACGGTACACAAAGCATATATGGTATAACAGGGGATTGTTTCTAGTTAGAAACAGGTTGAAAATTGACCAGCCCCTCACGGTTTGCCGATGCTGATTCTTATAACACCTACCAATCACATCCTAACACTTTTTAGGCAACTTAATATATATATATATATATATATATATATATATATATATATATATATATATATATATATATATATATATATATATATAAAATCAGACGTGGAAAGCGACTTATTCACAACTGACCTCTGGAGTCATTGCCCTGTCTCGAACCGGTGCAGTACAGCAGCAGCACACACACACACTTATCACTCAACAATTCGCCTCCTTCTACCACAAACGCAACAGCTTGGTGCGGTGGTGAGCTCGGACGCCCACCGCAACCACCCCCGCCGGCCGACCATCCGACGACTGCCGGCCCGACGGTGCAGGAGCCGGGACCACCTGACCTCGTCCCCCTCCCCTCCCTCCCCATCACAGCCGCCGCGGGCAGCGGCAGCAGCGCGTGCGAGCTAGTGGTGTCAGTGGAGGTCATCAGAGTGCTGAAACGAAGCCGAAGAGCAGGAAATAAGGAGCTCGCGCAGAAACTTATCAACCGCCTTTGGAGCGAAGATAAGCGGAGACAACGGAAGTGCCAAAGAAAACAATGCGAGTTCACCTTGACCAGTCCTTTCCAAAGAGGGAGGTATCCAGCCTAGCAGAGCCCACGCGTGCAGCGCGAAGGAGGAACCGCCGTTTGCCCTGACAGTGCAGCCGTGTTTTTCACAAACAGGGGCGCGGGACATCGAATTCCCTAATACACCCAGAGCCTGTCACGCGCGTTGCACGCGGCACCATCCGCATATTCTGTCCGCTAACCATCAGATAAAACGCACCTAACTAGCACAAGTACACCGCTGAAGTAAGCCGACAAGTGCATTCTTAAAGCGCTTGAAATTAAAACGCAGATGATTAAATTCCTTTCATGTAGGACTTTAACGCCATTTTTTCTGCAGAACTAACATTACATCAACTTCAAGGTTTTTCGGGATTTAGTTTCTGGCAAAGTATATAAAAAAGTTATTTATCGTATATTTCGAATCTATTGGACGATTCTTTATCAACGAACATTGTGGTACTGTGCATCGATTAAACATACATAAAAATAGAAACACACAATGGCCACGACTGGATCTTCCCAATAGGGCTACCTCCCATTTTGTTAACTTTTCAAACCATGTTATCAATGTCAACAATTTCTCGGATGATGTCAATAGACATAAAATATGAATATTAACTATAATGGCATTTGATTTAATAACTGGAAATATCAGTTTACCTGTTACCAGAACCAACAAATTACCGATAAATAACATTTTTATATACCTTGCCAGAAACTAAATCCCGAAAAACCTTAAAGTTAATGAAAATTCCTTTTGACAGGAAGATAGTGCCGGAATAGTAGGGGGAAAGGAAGATGTGAAACCAATCGGTAAAAGGAGATTAGATCTTCTGGCAGGGTGAGACGCTTGAAAATAAGTATTCAAAAGAAACTTGAATGCAAAGCATCACAGCCCTACCTTCTATACCCACCCAAGTGCAAGGGAGGTTCTCTAGGCCACAATGGCGGGATTGCAGGGAACTAGCGGGAACCGGCAGAGAGAGCACGAGAGGCGTCTCAACGGTGCCAGAAGCGGAACCAGAGGCGTCTCACCCCTGCCAGAGGCGGAACCAGAGGCGTCTCACCGCCGGCAGGGGTGGCACCAGAGGCGTCTCACCGCCGGCAGCGGCGGAACCAGAGGCGTCTCACCGCCGGCAGGGGCGGAACCAGAGGCAGAACCAGACAGAGGCGTATCACCGCCGGCAGCGGCGGAACCAGAGGCGTCTCACCGCCAGCAGGGGCGGCACCAGAGGCAAAACCAGAGGCGTCTCACCGCCGGCAGGGACGGAACCAGAGGCGCCTCACCGCTGCCAGCGGCAGCATCTGCCGGTACAGCCCCACTGACCCCGTTTGTGGCAGAGGAGGAGTCAGGGCTGCAGTTGGGGAGGTGAACAGCTGGATTTTGACCGAAGCTTCACCTTTGACCGATTGAGCCGCGCTAAATGGAGAGTTGCAGGTAGTTAAAGGTCATCCCACCGTCTATCGCTGAGGACCCGTGCTCTGGCTGGCATCCGTGAACGGGCGCCGGTCGAACCGGACACGACTAGTACACCCAGTGATCCCTCTCACAAGCTGCCCTTCAAACCCGGACAAATGAACGTGTATCAGTAAAACAGTGAAACCTCTGGAGAGTGGAAACAGGAGCTGTGAGAAAACTGGACCAGTACAGGTTGGAATATCAACTGGATTCCATACCTACTTCACTTCATCCCACTGGTTCCCACTTCACCCTTTCACCGGACACTTCACTCACCAGCCAAAAATCCAAATAACGAATCAAACAGTAAGGACCAACCTGGCTAATTTTTGTCTCCAGCCGATCAGGTAACCATGCTGTTCTCGAGTAAATAAGCCTGTACACATTTTTCCGTGGGCTACCGCTTCCTCCCACGGGCTGCTGAGGCGGCTCCGCATAGTCTGTCTTATCACGGCACCCTCTGTTCCCGAAGGAACACAAACTCATCCCATTTCCAACTACGCCACAGCTGTACGCAACACGACGCTATTGTTCACTCCGCTGATCTAAATTCTAGCCTGTGAAAACCACACCATCTGCAAGAGGTTTCATTTTAGAAGACATAAGCGAAAGAAAAACAAAAAGATAATATCTGTGCTGCTACACAAAATTTATCCTGCAGTTCTCCTTGGTCTAAATAAAAACCACTCACCAGTAGCACAAACATGATGCCTGCAAACGGATATCCAAGAAAGCCTACGTAGTTGGGCAAAGCCCCTACCCAAAAATTATTAAGGCATGTCTCACACCAACCGTTCCTTTTAGGTCACTTTGGATCACTCGTGCCCACGGCCAAAACACTGATACTGATGTCATGCAATTTCATTCAAGTGTCCCGCAAATACGATCGATCCACTGCCTCCGGTATTCTACAAAAATCCCAAACTTGTCATTTTCATAAAGCCGCTCGGAAGCCATATTTCACATCAGATATTGGTTTTTGGCACGCTCAAATGAAAGACACCTACGCAAGCCGAAGTGCTGAAGAAACTAGGCGAATAATCAATACCTCAATTTCGCTTGGGCACGGAACTAAATTTTACAGTCCCGACATATCCAGTCATTTACATGAGTGGCCGCCTGACTAGATGGAGCGCCGCTGAGACAATCCAGAAGGCGTTGGCTGTCCAGCGACGAGTCCTGAAGGCCTTGGTCGGCGGCCCGGTTGGCGCAGCACAGTGAGGACGACTCGGACCGGACCATTCGGAGCGAATCTCATCAATTGACGAATCACCGACCTTGAAATGGCGAGGCCTCGGCTGCCAGACGACAGACCGACGCTACCAAACCCGGCGCTGGAGGACACCAGCAAACTGGACGTACCGCGTTGTGAAACCAGATGCACTGAACTGTTATTCAGAAACATCGGAATGTCCTCAGTAGATACCAAAGCAAGGCCGAACACTGGCAATCTTTATAGAACCATATTTTTGCCCGACATTGTTCCAGCGTCTGCCGACCACCTCACCGCGCCAGGATTTCAACCCGGCGAGGATGTGGTCTAACATCCCTCCAAACTGGTTGGTAACCGGTCACCTGACCCATCCAGACGCAGCTGATCCGTCGAACGTTCTGAAAACGTCTGCATATGTGCCTGCTGTTGAACGGGGTTCAAATGTAGTTGATATCCTCCACGTTTAGAACTAGCTCTTTGCCTGCCATCATGCCTGAAAATGGGACGACCGAGTCCGCACTTGCGCACGACACCAGAGTGTGCCTTTAGGCTCAGACATCAGCTTCTTCCTACTGTGGCCGGAATCCAGACACACGCAGGCATATATGGAGAGACTGAGGGCAAATGCTATTGAATTAATCCACATACAAGAAAGCGTACTGTTGGCGAGCACGAAACATATACTCCAGCTCTTCAATGCCAAATCACATGACTACACCAGGAAGGCAGTTTCGGGAAGATTGCGTCTACGGCTAAGGTGGCGAGAGTCCGACAGGCCGGCGTGAAGATCGCGTGTACTGACAAGGTGGCGAGTACGAAAAGGCAGCATGAGCCCGAGTGTCACATCACATACACCGCCTGAGCAGCAGCGACAGGCTCACGACTCACCAGGGGAGATAGAGCCCGAGTGTCACGTCACATACACCGCCTGAGCAGCACCGACAGGCTCACGACTCACCAGGGGAGATTGAGCCCGAGAGTCACATCACATACACCGCCTGAGCATCAGCGACAGGCTCACGACTCACCAGGGGAGATAGAGCCCGAGTGTCACGTCACATACACCGCCTGAGCAGCACCGACAGGCTCACGACTCACCAGGAGAGATTGAGCCCGGAGTGTCACGTCACATACACCGCCTGAGTAGCACAAAACGCTCGCGACTCACCAGGAGAGATTGAGCCCGAGTGTCACATCACATACACCGCCTGAGCATCAGCGACAGGCTCACGACTCACCAGGGGAGATAGAGCCCGAGTGTCACGTCACATACACCGCCTGAGCAGCAGCGACAGGCTCACGACTCACCAGGAGAGATTGAGCCCGAGTGTCACGTCACATACACCGCCTGAGCAGCAGCGACAGGCTCACGACTCACCAGGAGAGATTGAGCCCGAGTGTCACGTCACATACACCGCCTGAGCAGCACAACAGGCTCGCGACTCACCAGGAGAGATTGAGCCCGAGTGTCACGTCACATACACCGCCTGAGCAGCAGCGACAGGCTCACGACTCACCAGGGGAGATAGAGCCCGAGTGTCACGTTACATACACCGCCTGAGCAGCAGCGACAGGCTCGCGACTCACCAGGGGAGATTGAGCCCGAGTGTCACGTCACATACACCGCCTGAGCAGCACAACAGGCTCGCGACTCACCAGGAGAGATTGAGCCCGAGTGTCACGTCACATACACCGCCTGAGCAGCAGCGACAGGCTCACGACTCACCAGGGGAGATTGAGCCCGAATGTCACGTCACATACACCGCCTGAGCAGCAGCGACAGGCTCACGACTCACCAGGGGAGATTGAGCCCGAATGTCACGTCACATACACCGCCTGAGCAGCAGCGACAGGCTCACGACTCACCAGGGGAGATTGAGTCTCAGTAGTTACGGCGGCCGTCTAGGGAGAGTAGCCATGGTAGAGTAGCCATGGTGGCCCGCACACCCAAACCAACACACACCCCAGCTGCGGACGTCACAGGGTCGTTCGCAGACCCTCCCAGAATCGCAGAGTCGTTAGACTCTGAGCTACTCACACCTTACGCAGGCCGACTGGAGGCTTATCGGTAACAATCCGTAATGGACCAATGGAAAGGCGAACTGACCGAAATTGAGCTTTCACTTCAACAACCGCAAAGCGAGATTGTTATAGGACCAATGCGCCACGAAGGGAAACTTGCCGTCGGCTGGTTCCCTTTCTCCAATAAACAGTCTTCACCGGGGATGTTGTTCTTCTCCAGCACCTGTTGGGCATCAGTTTGGTCCACTGTGGTGCCAGCCCGGCATAGACTAGCTAATACTGGAAACCTGGAACAGCCTGATCCAGTCCAGCAACGACCAGCTTCCAGCAAATTCAGACCCCTCCCCACCAAAAAAACAAAACAAAAATAAACAAATCACCACCCAACCCACTGACATTTAACAATCCGAATACAATCCAAACGTCTTGTTGCGGCATCATTCCAATTCCAGTTTAGGAACAAAACACGTGCGTTGTGTTCTAGCAGTGGTTTGGGTTAGAACGCATGTTTAATATCAGAAGTGTCTACGGAAGATGATGTCTTGAATAATGATCCACATTACAGATGGAATATGAGCCCTTCGACAGGTGACCTCGATGGTCCTCAGAACGCCAGCAATCAATATTGGTCAATTGGCCAACGCTCAGACTGTACTTCTAAGGAATTGGAGACAGGCTAACTGCAGGGAAAGTCTGGGATATCCATCCGTGTCACTACCAAACGTGGCCGATGCTACGCTGCAGCAGAAATGACCGCGGCACTAGAGTGCCGACCATCCCGACAGCAAGATCAAACTAGCCCGCCAGCGTCTCTTCATTCATAGCATTCACTCCGCACGGAAGTCTACCGTTTCGCTTGGGACGTTATCAATACAAATAGCAGAAACCCTAGTACATAAAATTTGCAAACTTGCTGTCCTTTTGACAACAGGACCCGCGTTTGTTTTAACCCTCACCCGGTGGGCGTGGGGGGAGGATGTTTTAACACCTGTCGGTTTTTTCCGCTAGCCCCAAAAAAACGGCGGCGCGAAGCGTCGCCGTACTTGTTACTCCCTAGTAAATTTTGCGACTTTTCCCAAAATTTTAAAATAGCATAGGTAAAAACAAGGGTCAATTGATCCAACTGAAACTCATCACAGCATGGGCCCACCGGGTACTACAACATAATTCAGGATTTTTCATATCGACGACCTAGTCAGGTACAGGTCATGAGCTCACCATTGAAAATGCATGGGAAAACGGGAATTAGCCGCAAATGGCATATGGAATGGAATAACTTTCTTCTCTCAAAATCGTAATATCCTGGCCTCTCTCCAGGTTCATGTTGCAAGTTTGCAACGGTGAACTTTGAAAGGTCATCTGGGACTACTTAAGCAGGTATTCCGATTTGGGTCAATATTTTCGCAGGAAATGATGCTAAAGCTTTTATTTTGATCTAATTGTGTTTGGATGATTTTTGAGAGTTGATTGGTATGAATACTGACTATGCTAGGCAAGAATATGACCTTGACCTGACCTTAGCTCAGGACATTTTTATGTTTTGACCTAGTATGGTCATTTCATTCATCACTCGATTCTCCGTAACGAAAGGAAGTGCATGGTGCTTCGACTTGATTCTTACTCAACTCCATCATACACTAAAGCTCAGAAACTATTCTCTAACCTGTCATCTTGTTTGACCTGTTATCCCTTAATATGAAACGGGGCCAAAATAAGACGATATAACTTTTTCATTAATTGCTACGAGTTATCAACTCACGTCCACCTTTTTTCGATTTCCCGCGTAGGAGCCGAGACCGAGAGGGAACAGCGGTGTTTGAAACCCCCACTGGCGCGAAGGTAGCTCGGAGGCCCACTGGGGTGGTACTAGATGGACTTCCCTGCATCAAACCGCGCGCCAGTTGGAATATCTGGTTCAATCATTTCGACCTGGCCTCAGCTCCAAAATCGAGGCAGATCAGTGCTCAGTGTAAGACCTCACCACCTATGCACCATATGCTGGCACTTGCCTTGGAGTCGCAGACGGCGATCACCAGAGATGTACCGGCGCGGCGGAGCCTGCCGAGACTGCGCAGTACCTGCTGACTCACCACTCTCCTCCCACGCGCGTCACACACACCACACCACACATGTTCCCGCTGGTAGAGCACCGCCTCCACACTCTACAGCACTCTCCCGCAGCTGCAGAACGTCACACCAGCCCAGACGCAGCACTGACACGGCTGCTGGCCGGTGGTCGCTGGTTCGCGGCTGGCTCGGTCCCGTGGGCCCCACAGCGGCGCCACGCGGACAGGTACAGCCGGAGCAGCGCTGACGACAGTGACCGTGGGCGGCGGAGCCGGCTCCGGCACCCCTGCCCCCTCCACCGGCCCCCCGCCAGGGATGTCAAACACTGCACACCGGCTCTCCCAGCCCCGACGGAGAGCAGTCAGTGGCCGGAAAACCCAGCACCTGTCGTTTCCCGTGGACATGCTCCAACATTTCGAAACTATATTTATCAAATGAGAGTCCACGGTAGTTATCAATTGTATACAAATATAAAACCCAGCAAAAATATGTGAGGTAGACTTTTGGCACGTCTGGAGCGATCACCACCTGCTCTCCCCGGGGAGCCGGCGCCGCAGCACCCCTGGACCGGCGTCCTCAAACCATCAACAACCTGAAGAGGGCGACCAATGCGAGTTGAGACTCAGCGCCAGCGGTCAGCAGATAACAGCGCAAGAGGCGAAGAACGGTAATCTGACCTCCTCCCACACGCTGGTGCGGTTCACTATTCCCAAATCATGCGATCTACGAGAGGAATTTACCTGGATAAAGATCTCACCGCGCTTCGGCGAATTTTATTGACTGTTGTCATCATCCCTCTCTTTGACATGGGTTCCAAGGCCAAATTGCGATCTGTATTGAACTGTCAATCCGCTCCATGACGGGGTATTTACCCAGCACTATAGTCCGATCTGCACTAAAGTGCTGGTGAAATAGCACTTTAGGGATTCAATGACCCCATTATTATCCTGATTGGTGGTCCCATCCGGATTGTATTTTGCTCATGGAAACTAAGTATATGATTTCAGTCCAACAACAGTCGGTCCGGGAGAGAGAGAGAGAGAGAACATGCCCTCCGTAACCGTGTCAGCTCAGAAGCAGATATCATCATCACAGGACTGTACCGCTTCCTCCTCCGCTGTGGTGAGCAGAAGCAGACTACAACACCATCCACTCAGTACACCACCTCTCCTCGTACCTAGACCACCTCCTCCACCGACTGCCGCCCGATCTCACTGCACGCCCGTTTCACTATGGCCGGGCACCGCCACTGAGCCGCGGCCGCTCCGTCGCTGGCCCACCGAGCTGCGGAGACTGACCAGCTCTCTGGCCACCGGACTCATCCGGCCCGGTGCAGCCGACACAGACCGGATTACGGCCCCCAAGGCACGCTCTGAGGAGCCGCGCCGTCCGGACTCGAACCAACGGCACGCGCTGGGGGGAGGGGGTAAACCGGAACCGACTGAGGAGAAGTAGGTGGAGCGGCAAAAAATCGCCAGCGACAGATTAGGACCAGCAGAGATAATGATGATAGATCCAACATCTGGGGAGTGCGTACAATTTTTTTTTAAATTAGGATTGAAGACCAAAAATTATCTTCATCTGGTGATATCTAGACATTTTAGGCACCTAAATTCCCACCATCTGGGCCCTTTATCTTCCCTAAAGTGTCATATGCGGATCAAAAGGGACAATAAAGCGCATTCCCCCATCAACCATTGGCGCTCCCCAAAAGGTAACAACGTCTCCCAGAAATGTCGATGGCGCCTGAAATGTGCCCCCACCGATGGAGGCGAGTATCAGCGCCCCACGCGAGGACTGACCGTACACCTGAGAGTTTTTGCCACCCAGAAGTGCCCCCTCCCCCCCCGATAGGTGATCCTGGATCCACCTATATAACTCGTTATCTATAATATGGGTCATATATCTATACGGCATATGCTTTATCATTAGGTACTCCAATAACTATATTATTTCAAAATATTATATGTGATTATTTCCCACACTCATATCAATAATAGCCAGCGCGGCAAAATATGTCGTTTGGGGAGAAAATCAGGGCCTTTAACTTAGCTGGAAAGTGGCGTGACGACTTTAGACGATATGGATTGACGTCAACGGCGGCATCCAGTCACCATGCACCACCCCATCACGCGACACGGTGGTTTTGCCGCGAAGATATACGTCAATCAGAGGCAAGTCGTGAGGGGGCGGGTTCACGACATCACACAAAAACAGCCAGCTACCGGCTACCAGTCAGGGGCGGGTTCGCGACCACGGTTCCTATAGATACGGTTCGGACATGACAACCAGCTGACTGCCTGATTTGGCATCATGTTGAGGATATGGTAGTCTTTTGAAGGGTTTTGTTCAAGATACCTTTGATTCTGGTAGCATAAGGTAGAATACAGCGTTCTGATTGGTCAAGCGAAACATTCGAAACATAATTCTGAAGGAATTAGCATGAAATTCATCGTCGATTTTCCTTGTTATAAAAGCGCTTCAGGGACTAAAAACTGCACCTAGAAGATAGCCAGATCAATTTTACATGCCAAAAATAAAATATACCCTTAAGCACCACTTAAATTTTCCCACTGGCCCGTGCCCCAAGCCTCTGTAAACAGTCCCATTGGAATTACATGTTAAATTTTGCTGCAAAAAAACTGTTTGAACCAGAAATGGAACCTTCAAAACTCCCAGGATTCTAGAGAAGTATCTCATGTCCACCCCCTGGTTCGCGACAACCCTACCGGCTACCAGCCAGCTACCGGCTACCAGCCAGGGGCGGGTTCGCGACAACCTTACCATTCAGCGGCGGGGTCACAACAGCCCCTTTGTAATGGTGAGGGCTATCCTACATTTTTAACTGTTCAGCTAGTTAACCCCTTATAAAAAGATTTCAAGAAAGTCTGAGCTCCATAAACGGAATTTTATAGGAGATAATCGCAAACTTACAGCAAGGACCTTAGTTCACGTGGCCTAAGGGATCATGTAGTGTATTTTGCAATGCTCATAAATACGGGCACAACAGCGTTGGCTCGAGCTCTCCATCGTTACGAGGTTAACCATTGTCCGCTGCAACGTGCGCGTGGATGGTGTCAATGGATAACATGGTGGAATAAAAGATCCGGGCGAAAAATTCGAGGGAACATGTTTTCCAACTTTGTGCAGAACAATAATTCATTAAACCTAAGTGATGGTAAGAAAAAATGGACACTATGTAGCGGCCATATGGCAATTTCATAATTTTGCTTCCAGATTCGGAGTTTTATAGCATAAAATGAGGCTTAAATTCACTTTCATTAAATATGCGTATCGCATTTGCATTTCAAACACAGAATTTTATTTCCGTTAGAAAAAAACATATTTTGAAAAGACTGAATAGTGCCCGAGGCAAAAATTAAATTATAACCTGTCTCCGGATTTTCTGATCCATCGACTTGTTCCGTATCGTTCAAATCTAGAATTCATCCGTGCGTTTGAACTGAAAGCTGAGACTCATTGTAGTGACACCACTGACATTCAAGTCGTGGGGGGCGGGTTACGACAGCCAGCTACCGGCTACCAGTAGGGCGGGTTCGCGACCACGGTTCCTATAGATACGGTTCGGACAGACAGCCAGCTGACTGCCTGATTTGGCATCAAGTTGAGGATATGGTAGTCTTTTGAAGGATTTTGTTCAAGATACCTTTGATTCTGGTAGCATAAGGTAGAATACAGCGTTCTGATTGGTCGAGCGAAACATTCGAAACATAATTCTGAAGGAATTAGCATGAAATTCATCGTCGATTTTCCTTGTTATAAAGCGCTCCAGGGACTAAAAACTGCACCCAGAAGATAGCCAGATCAATTTTACATACCCAAAATAAAAATATACCCTCAAGCACCACTTAAATTTTCCCACTGGCCCGTGCCCCAAACCTCTGCAAACAGTCCCACTGGAATTACATGTTAAATTTTGCTGCAAAAACTGTTTGAACCAGAAATGGAACCTTCAAAACCCCCAGAATTCTGAAGTATCTCATGTCCACCCCTGGTTCGCGACAGCCCTACCGGCTACCAGCCAGCTACCGGCTACCAGTCAGGGGTGGGTTTGCGCAACCTTACCGTCGCGGCGGGGTCCACAGCCCCTTTGTAATGGTGAGGGCTATCCTCACTTTTAACTGTTCAGTTAGTTAACCCCTTATAAAAATATTTCAAGAAAGTCTGAGCTCCATAAACGGAATTTTATACGAGATAATCGCAAACTTCCCATAGGGCATCTCTAGCGTCTTCTCAAGATGCACTTATCTTTAAAAAAATAACTGCAGAAATCCGCAGCCGATGACAGGAGAAAAGGCGCTCTGAGAGACGCTCTGAGTGGCCGCACGTCGTGGCGTGAGCACGTGCAATAACACGGCACGTGCATGCTGCCACGTCGATATTGTTCGCCCTGTTGTGTTCCTCGCATGTAACATACATCGCGCCCAGCCAAAGCAGCTGATGCAACGTATCTCCAGGCACGGGGAGAGGAGGAACACCGTCTTTTTTAGAAAAGACACGATCCCGTGCCTCCATCTCGACTCCGACGTAAGCCATCCTGTTCATCTAAAACCGCGCCACTTTACGGCACCACTGCAGCGTTGAGCAGGCTCGTGCTTACGGCGAGCGGCGCTGGTGGGACCGCCAGCTACAGCACGCTGTCTGCATCGCTGCCGCTGACCTACATCTCCGGCTGGTCAGTCGGCAGTGTCGGCGTCAGAGATGCAACATCGTTAGAGCGGTGATGGCGGTACCTCCCGCGGCGCGTGCAGCCCGGCCAGTCCCGTGCCAGCCTCACGGGTCAAGGACTGTGGGCCGAACTCGGCGACTGAACGGCCGACACCCGTGTTTAGCCCACGGGAACGAGGCTAGTTAGCCAGAAAACGGTGTGTAACCAGCCAGCCATAACGGCCACACAACGTTATTGGAATGATAACGACGGTAATCCCAGGCGGTACACTGGACGATGATCCTCTCGTCTGGATGCTTGATTCAAGTTCCTGATCCACCAATCCAGGCACTTTTTAACATATGATGATGCATGCGGTCAGTTCACCGGCATAAATTTTTACAACGTGAGGGAAGGAACCGAAAACGATCAACACGTCAACAGTTGCTCCCTCCTTTCTACGAGCAGGCAAAACACTGCATAATCGGCTGTTGTGATGCTCTCTCCAATGTTTGGGTGGTGACTGGTCACACCCGTAGGAGTCAATACACGACTGCATCGCGCACGCCAATTACCGAAGGATGTTTGTTACCCATCTAAACAAACGACTGTGCGGGGCGGGATCGCGCTTTACAGCCATCCACCACCTGTGCTTTCCCATTGTGTGAGGTAAAGATTTACCACCTCGCCTGAATCTCAATGCCTTCAAAAACGGCACTGTGGTAAAAGACAAGCTTCTCGCGGGTTTAATCTGGAGAGCCGATAGTATTAACGACACTAAATCCGCCAGCTCTATCCAGACCATCAGCCGGACACGTGTCGTCAGCATTAGACAGGAGTCTTAGACACGAGTCACACTCCCATCCCGCCACAGCCTGCGCCACAGCCGAGCTCGTCTGAAGTCACTGGCAGGGGAAGTTTTTGTCCAACGGGGGCTACCTTCAATAGACTCCATCTCGTTGATGGGAAATGTGCTAGGGGCAGTTTTTAAAGGTCACTTTCACAGGACTCCTCACTACTGCATGGCACGATCACAGACACGAATATTTTCTAAACTCATCCACTTCGACCTTAAAAAAATCGATACAAATTTCTCATGAGTTGTTAAGATGTTCCTGCTCTCCTCGAATCCGGAAATGTAAAAACACTGAAGATATATATTGGCACAGCCCTTCATCAGAATCGTGGAGTAAATATCAATAATGCTCAGTCCTAGTATAGCCAGACCACTGAGAATTATTGATATTTACTCCACGATTCTGATGAAGGGCTGTGCCCGAAATATAATCTTCATGTTTTTACATTTCCGATTCGAGGGAGAGGCCAGGAACATCTTAACAACTCATCATCATGCTCCTCGCCGCAGCACTTCAAAACTTATCAACAAATTTCTCATCCAGAGATAAATTCCAACACGCCGATTGCAATTAACAGGCAGGGCCTACAAAAATGAAGATTTGTAATTTTTTACTTCCTTTGCTTTAAATCATCATAGAAGCAGAAGGCAATCTTTGCGCGATTGCATTTTTCTTTCAGTACGCATGTCCACAGGAAAGTACAGACTATTTCGGGGACAAATTTCGGTTCGCCGAATAAAGAGCGGTCAAAATTTTTTGGAATACATTTTTGCATCTTTGCATTTTTATGCTCCTAGAGTCATGGGCGTCGAAAGCCAAGGGGATAGGGGACGAATCCCCAAACTTGTGAGTCAGGGAGAACGTCCCACTCAAATTATGGGGACTCTACTTAGGGCCCTTTACATTTTCACCCTATTGCTCATGTAGCACACACACACACATGTCCGAAAGTTACTTTTGTTACGTGTATCGGCAGCGTTTTCAAAAGCAGTCAATGTGTCCGAGATTTCACCCATCTCATCGTCATCGCCAACCCCTACCCCCCAGTAAAAATTCCATGGCGACGCCTCTGCCCAGAGTGACAAATGGACACATATCCCGACACCAAACTATTAAGAATTAACCAAACTGATTATGTATGTCAGTAATCTGATAATTCATGCCTTAAAACAGGAATTGCCCTAGAACCACTTTCCCGTTTTCTCTGTACACATTGCCTTGGCTATAGCCTAGATATACATAAGGTTATCACACTGATCATCTCTATCAGGGACATCAAGTACACCTATTTTCATAAATATAAGTGTTTCTGTTCCGATGGTTTATAACCTAGCGTAAAATGACTGGGGCCAGGTAGTTGTGCATCAGAGTCAAGTCGACGCTGCAGGAGTTCGAATAGGAAAAACGTTAATACATTCTCAACTTTTCTTTAGCTTGATTTTCGCGGTCACGTTAATTATCACACTCTTGGCTTTATGGTTCCTCACCAGCAGCGCTTCAAAGGGAAATTCAACAGCACAAAAAGAACAAAATCTGGTGTCTTGACGGGGTCGATCAGGTTTCTTTATCTAATACAGTGTGACTGCAAGAGAGACTCAGTGAAAAAGAACTTCAAGTTATTACATTTTTTGCCTAAGTAAGCATGTAACCTTTCCTGGACATTTTCTTAGATTCCTAATATCCTGCCTGGGAGGTCCAGGACTACACTCCTCATCCAACATCATCAAAGTGTCCTCAATATACCTTTAACACAAGGTATATACCTATGTCCACGAGAAGAATGCGCCCAGGCTATGTAATATTTAGGTTTCAACGGTACACAAGACCGTAGAAACCCTTGCCGTATTTCTACTAGATTTAATCATGAATTAATAAACCTGCATATACTTAGTTTCAATGCCTCTGGTATCTTTATTGATATGATGTTTTCCAATTAATGCGTGACTTATTCACGGAAAGCGAAATACACTTTTAATACACGAAATTCACCGTTAACACTTTGAGCTATAGTTGAAAAATCTGCGCCAGTTGCTACAATACTCCTCCAATATGGCTGAAATACTACGAAGAGAGCGAATTCATATTTTCCAAACATCCCCAAAAAACTTCACCTTTGTGAAGGGAATCACTCTTATGCTTTACAGGGTCTTTCTCGAAGGCAAACAAAATGCTAAATGAATCAAAGCTCGACAAATTAAGATCATTTACCAGAATTGAAAAGACCAAACGATTGCAGATTAGTGCTCAAAACGCGCCTATTTACGCTTTGAGTTCTGGAGAGACACTTCAAAACTTGGTAATGTGTTCAATTTTGAAGATAGGTTTGGGGATTTTCTGGCGCCCCTATGACGTCACAACATGGCGAGGCTGCAGCGTCCTAGCATTTTCTCTCTTAGTGTCGAGATATATGATTTAAATTTTGATAATCCACGTGCTGTTCCAGGTTATGATTGCTTAGACAATCATGCTAAACGGGGAAAATGAAGAAATATCAATGTTCGTTATTGCTTTCCCGATCCCGCTGCCACGGCTTATATGTGAGTGGTGTTAAATAGTAGAGGTAGGGTAGAATTGCTAGTCCTACTTGCTAGACTCACTGAGCTAGGTGAGATAGGAAGATTAAAACAAATCACAAACTATGCATTTTGCTTAACAAGGGTCATATATGATTGTAAAACCAATGAATGAGAAATAACATGACGTGCATAGCCATGCCTGAATCACTTCCAATCAAATCAGTCAGCGTGAACGCTCGCTGTCATTCCAACACTGTTCATCTCCTTCCTTTAGGTACATATTTCGGACATGAAACTAGCATGTGTCCCATGGAGAGAGTGGGGACCCACAGCGACGGCAAACTTCTTTTTTAATTCGCCTCCTACTGCGGTCTCAAAAATAGTATCCAATTCAGGTCCTCTGTTATCTATGGTAAAATTAAATTATCAAATATAAAATAATATGATATCATACATCAATGCAAATTTATATCAAAAATATAAATATAAAATTGAGAAATATGGCAACAACAAACCTGTGAGATACAGGCAAAAGCAGAACCACTTGCTTTTGACTCCCCCAGTTGAGTCAGGGACTCATAGTCTGCTCTTGTACAGATAGAGTCAGCCTCGAGCCACGGAGTCTGATAAGATACCGAGTGTAGCAGCATGCCTCTCATCTCGCTCACACCCCCCGACACGGTTATCTTTCTGTACACCACCGAAGTTTCCGCTCTTCCAACTGATAGTTCGCCACTTGGCCGATAGACGGCAGCGCCGTCGGTACTTACCGGGATGGCGCAGCTCATATCTGGATACATCCAGGTTTTTCTCCTTGCAGATCTGGTCCAGAACCTCGGCCAGGGGCGTTTTCGCCGACACTCGCATCGCCGAGAGCTGGTTACGGGGTAAATACACCTGCCGAGCGGTGCACGCGACGCGTGAGCCAATTGCGCGCGCACGATATTCCAAGACAGAACACGCAAAGCTTTGAGCTGAACATGAGCCAGTGCCATTAAGAATCACCATGGGTGGTAATCCCGGTGGAAAGGGGGAGTTAGGAGCCCGTCGTTGGATTTTTGGCTTTCCGTAGGGTTTACATGACAATGACGATTTTAGTCCATCAGGGCATTTTTGTATAGAAAGTGGGGACCATTTTCGGTTCCCAGCCCCTCCCAGTGGTCCCCAGTCCTTCCAATTTCCTTGTGAGGACCAGTATCCTTCTAGTACCACAACCTAAATGCACGTTTCCCGTTCGGTGAAGGCCCTGGTACCCCTCGCTAAAGACCATTATGGCCCTCCAAGAACGTTCAGTGTGCGAAGTAGTAAAACGACGTACCCACTGAAGACAAGTGTGCCTTTCCGACCGTCGAATTATGCCCGCTGATGTCCTAAGTGTGCCCTTTTCTCTCTGTGGTTCCCAGAAAAAAACTTGAGAAAAAAATGCGCTGTAATCCATCCAAGACCCTATGGATCGAGAAGAGATATCAAGCCCTGTCAATCACTGATTAATTCAAATTTACGCTAGCGAAAATGAGGAATGTAAAGAAAATAGCGGGTGCCATAATATCTCCGATTACGTCATGGAACTGGAGGCCAGCCCACGCATGAGAGGATACTATATCATCCAAAATCCAAACACGGATAAAACATTCAACCATGGCTGACAAAATTCAACATCAATTACAGAACAAAACTCACGGCGCGGTATCCCAGAAAAATATGACTTCGTCGAAAGTCCGATCTGAAGATTTCAAAGAACCTCGGCTTCAAGTCTCATATATTTTGCAAAATATTATTGAGCTCCTCAATACAGTCCTGCCCACGGGCTCTTAAATTCAAAATCCTTCAAACAGCTCCACGATAAAGAGCTGATGGACTGAGCCACGATTACACAACTCCATTGTGATCAATCATGTTACGATTACGTGACTTGTTTTTCCTGGGGATTAACAGCGCAGACGCACCTACATTCCGGATATACGGCATCGAAGGGGGAGGGGCAGGAACTGGGCTTGGCCTAGTACTGGGTGTCACATCCTGTCTCTGGGTGGGCTGGATCCTGCGACCCTTTGGTTACTGTTAAGAGTCACAAGGTGGAACCAAACCCGTGCGCTAACCGTCTGCACCCCGCACACCTCCTCGGCGACCTTCTTCAGTCATTAACCGATCGCTGAGTGAACAAGCAATGCCCTGGCTTCGCCATTGCAGCACGCATGAGCAGTCGATCACTGCTGTCGTGGTGCCCTTGGGGAAGCGTGAATGTCACCTTCTCCGCACCTTGCGACGATTGCACAACGGCACCGGCCGAAAGCCAATCACCTGTCTACTGTTCGGAGGTGTTTACCTGCAGGCCCGAGTCCAGATCAACAGCCTTGGTCTTCACGGAGGCAGTCATACAAGGGCGTCATCAGGCTCGGCAGCCTCCTCAGGCCATACTGTTTCAAAATATGATGTGTTCATTTTCAGTACAGTTGCACGATTTGGGTTGTTTGGTTCGCCATCCGAATCTTGGAAAGCTATAAGCAACGCGGTCACAGGAAACTATAAGTGACTCAGTACTCGGTCTTTACTTGCCCTTGGGTACAGTATAAACAATCAGTAGTAAAAGCATTTGTAGCAGAGGACCACTTAACCCTTTAAAAAAGCCTAACAGCAGCCGGGTAAGGGGAAATAGACCAACTAGGGCCGGGAGCACGGAACTAAGTACAAGGATGCAACATCTTAACTTTTCCCTTTGAGATCATTATGGAAGTGGCGTGCAGAACAATAATCTCCGAAATCACATGCAAAAACCCTATCAAAAAGCGTTGTCAGATGCTCATCGGCACCAGAACGCACCCCGATCCCATCTCTCGGTGTCGCGTTCCGCGGGTGTCATCAACTATAACACATAGCGATGGGCGGGATGGCCGTGTGCGGTCGCCTATCGTAATACCAGTTCTACCAGCCAACAGCAAACTCCGAAGTACAGAGCTCACCTGTGAGCATTGAACAGTCTTGCGTTTCCAAGTCAAAACGTATTCTAATCTGCCTAGTCTAACTCTGGGGAAGAACCAAACACCCCCTTGTTATTTAGTAGGCAAACATAGGGATCCTGTAGACATGGGTGTGCCCCGCACATCGACTGGTAGATATTTTACTTCATTTATGAAAGCATCCGGAGGCCGTGAAGAAAAGCATGAAGCGTCGTTGAAGCACCGTGGGACTGTGAGAGGGCTTCAACAGTGTTGATAACAACGGAAAAGCGGCTGGTAAAAGTGTCAACATAGCTGGTGGAAAAGGAAATTGAAGGAGGCTTAGCATCAAAATAATGACATAATTGAAGCCTTGGCTTTCCAAAATTACTTTGCAGAAAATATTTTCTCTCACTCTACTGTGACAATATCATTTTTAGAACCATTTCTACGATGTAAGATTACTAAGTGCGGGAGGGTACTCAATTGATAGCTGGAGCAAAACACACTCCGAGTAGGCTAAATCACGAACAAGGGCCCGTTTCATGAAAGTGTGGAAATGCCGCGTATTCTACACCACACTCATCTGAAAAGTTTCGCCGTATTCAGAATCATGTTTCATAAAGAGCGGTGATTTCCACGCGAAAGCGGGTTAGAAATGGACTTAAACATGAATTGTTTTATTCAAAGGTGGAACCACATTGCTTGAATATATCAGATTACTACCATTTTAAAATTTAAAAGACAATAAGAATTTATAACCAAATCAATTGTAAAAAAATATCCGACTGATTTGCTTCTATTCGATAAGTTATCTATCCTACTGTGAACATTTTAGGCTGTTGTATTAAATTTTAAAACATATTTTTACCTGAAATTTAAACTTTTGAGGACATTCATTATCTTTCATATTTTGGGTCATTGGCTGATAAAAGTTACGCTGCCACATGGCGGGTGGTTTTTCATGAACTTTTCCCTTATCCATGTACATTCTGCCCCCTTTATGAAACAGGACTGGAATATTTTACGCTGCATGACAGTACAGCGTAGTTTACACCAATGCATTATATAGATGTACACCAAGGTCTTATCTAGGTTTACGCCAGCGTAACTTTGCAAGTAGCTGTTTTTTACGCCACATTTTTATTTAACAAGATTATGGTGTATCATTCACTTTATGCGCTGTATTATGACACTTCTACGTTGCTAGTATAAGCTACACTTTTTCTGAAATGGGGACCAGGTGAGCAATGGTTGGCTGACGATGCAACAAACAGCTCCGACCCTAGTGTGAAAATATTCAATTGCTAGGTATTTACAATAATCCCCAGTTCGTCAAACATTCTTCTGGTGGATTCAACTTCCATTGCAATCCATCCAAAAGGTGACTGCCACAAGTGCCGCAAGACACACCACGGGCCCATCATTTTTCAGTGTTAAGTTAATTCCCCATGCAGCACTGCAGTTCGCACCGCAAGTCATGGTGGGAGCAAGCTGTAAGATTGGCTTTTGCTAAAAGAGATTTGAACAACAGGCGACACTCACGAGAGATAGGGCTGGGCGATCCCAAGAAACTAACGAAAACTCCTTCCATTAGCCCACCATACACCTCAAGCAGTAATATTGCACTTGGACAGTATTGTTCCTGTCACACAGGGGCGCCGCCACGGAATTTTTACAGGGAGGGGGACGGATCCGGGCTGGTGCTGACCACGGGAGGCGAATTTCGAGCATATTCGATACCTGACAGCATTAATGACTATGGACCAAAAATTTGGGGGGGACGTCCCCCTGGTTGGCCAACAGGGCGACAGTCCCCGTCTTTCGGCGCCCATGCTGTCACAAGCAAAACTTGAAGAAGCTGCCTCAGCTAGGTTCAAAAAATAATAAAAACAAAGAGTGGCATGGTCTAAATTACCTCTGTTCCGCCTCGCGTGGAAAACCTGATCAGAGAACCAAAGACGTTCCGGTTTCATTCATGCATTTTATCACTTCACACAAAACCCAGATCGCACTTCTTTCTTTCCAAAGCCTTACTGCAGTATGAAAGCTCCTTCGAACGGCACTGTCTCACCTTGATTCGAATTTTGGCATCGGCCAACGGGTTGGTGGGAGGAGGCTTCGGTCGCTTGCTGGGAAGCTCATTCAGCTTGTTCTTCGGCACAATCCGCAGGGCTGTCGTATCCAGCGTTCCTAGACAGGAAGAGGCGAGAGTAAGGTGGAGGTGTTAAACCAGAGCATGATGATAGTACACAACTGATTTAAGGCAACTGTATGATTGTAGTCCTGTTTTACGCACAAAATTCTTACGCTCCGCAGAAAGCCGGCCAGCAAGCACGTTATAATCCAGGGGTTGGAGGGGGGGTAAACTGGAAGATTGGGCTAGCTACAGCATGAGTCGCTCTTGTTTTCTTCTAGACTCAGCTTCCCTTTTAGGACATCAAAACCAATGTTACCTTTATCTCCACTTGTATTGCTGCCTGGTGTGCTCAACAGAAAAGCAAGCACGCGTCCAGCACCCTAATGAGTGGGGCTTGAGGAAAGTGCTCGATTTGGTGTTCTAAAAAGATGGAACTTGATTCCAGTGGAAAGCAACAACTATTCGTGATATAGCCCAATCTTGCAGCTTGCTCCCAAAAATGTCGCCCTTGGTTCCGCGCATGTTAGTTTACCCTCAGCCGGCTAATACCGCCGCTCGTGTAAACGCCGTTTGTACCAGGCTTATGGGGCAAATCGACATAGAATATTAACATCTAAATTTTCAGCACGCCTAAAGCAAGCAGTAGCATGTGAAAAGTCTCTCTGAAAATACGTAGCTTCCCTCGCAACAATTTTCTGTCGGGTTCAGTGTTCAGGATTTCCGTTTAACAGACTTGGGAGAAGTCCAGGATATAATCTAAATTATACTGCAACATGAACACCAATAATATTAGATACCATTCCTTTGCAAGCAGTCAAAGAATATCCTTCAAAGGCAGTGAGAGGAATGCATATTTAAAGCCGTAGTGAAACCCAGTCTAGACTCAGTAAATTCTAAGACTGATCTTGCACACTATGCACGTCTTACTGAGCCAAGGGTTATACACACCATTTCACTGCTGTCTGTTTCCTGACTCAATGCTCCTAATCAACGAGCACCGACGTCCGTTTTATTGCATCCATTTGTGAGCGACACAGGCGCCAGCTCCCTCAACCTTATACACCCGCATCAAGACAAACGGTTAAACAGAAAATGATAGCCCGAGTTGCTGCTCCTCGTCTGGGACCAGGATCCTTGCATCATCCGGTGAAAAAGCTGTGTTCAATTTTTCACTCTCTCATTGGGAGGAAACCAAGGAGACTGATATTGTGAAGCGATGGCGAAAAAGTATGACTTTCTAAAAATTTGTCCAGTAAAAAAGGTGTTAATTCTCATACTATTCCGCGCGAGTGGGGCACCACCAGCGGCGCGCACGTGAGCCAGACCACGTGATCGTGTCTATTACAGAGAGCACATGGCCGGCGCTACACAACGATACAACACTGAACATCACGAACGGACAGAATTGTCCTTCAGCGGGGCGAGGTCAGCGCCTCACCAAAACGAACACCTGCTCTCCGTCTGAATCGCCTCAATAGCTCGGGAAACTGTGAGCAACGGCCACTGCTAGGACACAGACACAGCTCATATCGAATGATAGAGTCACCCTCGTGCAACAGACCACTCAACCACAACAGACCACTCAAAGTGCTTCTGCATGCAAGCTGCAATTGAGTAGCAATTGAACGGGGCGGTTATGGACACCACAGCGTCTCGTGACCTCTGGCAAGGTCAGAAAGAGTGCAACACACTGTTTCCCCGTATACTTTCCGCGCATTATAGTTGAGCGAACTCTTAGTACTCAATGGACAATAGCACGCTTTACAGCGAGGCGTAGAGAGTAGCTAGGGCTATTTTTCCCGCAAATAGCAATGTGCTATCAGCTTAAGTATCTAAAAAGCTAACAGCCCGTTGGACTGACTGTTTGCACATGGAAGAAGGCACATTGGTTAATACCATTTATGCGCCGGTGTATCGTTAACAGTCGATAATCTATCTGTCACCATAGATAACAGGAGGCAGCCTCTGGGTCACCAGCCGGGGGAGGAGTCCCTCGTCCCCCTACTTTGACGTCCATGGGCGTAGCCAACATACATGTCACCGCTTTAAGCCACAAAATTAATACCATGTCGTGCTTCAAACCCACTTAAATACATCTGGAGCAATACATGGATCCAGTCAAAAAGCTGCACTACTTCATCCTTACCAATGGGGGTGCTGGGCTTGTAGCTAAGAAAGTTGCTGCCCCTGTCAGAGATGACCTGGATCACGTGACCGCCGGGGCTGATCTTATTGGCTGTGGTGACCTGGATGAGAAGGTCCATCATCGGCGTGCTGCGGATACACGCCAGACAAGGTCAGCGGAAGGTCAGCGCGCGCCGCCGGAAGGTCAGGCCGGTTTTCAGACCACCGGAAGGATGAAGCGGCGCCGCCACCGGCCGGGAATGCTCTCACACAGAGGGTCACCAGGTTAAATGGCTGCCGATGCATTGGCAAAGTGGCGCTGCCTGGGGGTCACGCAGAGTGGCTGAAACGGGGCCGGGAGTGTGGAAACCGACCAATGCACGCGGGAGAACCCAGCCGCTAATTACATACAGGTAATGAGAGGATTATATGCACACGCTGCAAGACCTGTTCTTAACGCTAGCGCTAATGACATGTCCATTACAGGTACTTTAAAGGGCTCAAACCGCGCTGCGGTACATCCTTTCGCTATCATGATAAGCTTATCATCGATCCATAAAATTCAAGGTGCTTGGCGTTAGGCTACACAAATCAGATAGCCCTATGTTGGGATTCTAAGTAGGATTTTTTTTACTTTCGAGACCGTATCCACCAAAAAGTACGGGAAAGTGGGTCATAACCTAATACACTTGGCATAGCGGTATAGCTAAGAAATGACGTCATACTATGACTAGCCTGTGAACAAGATGGAATATTTATTTGTCCTGTGGTTAAAGTGGATGTCTGCCCTACGTTTTTTTCTAATTCGCGTTTGCCTGTACAAACGCTTGGTTGATAATTTGAGTTCAGCGACACCACTTCAACAATTTCGATTTTTGAAAACGAGGGGTAACCTATTTACAAATAGGTTTTCTTAAGAAATGACAAAAGCCGAGAAATTCTGAAGCGTTGTGCTCTTTTCGTAAATGAGCTCGGAAAACACAACACAAGTAAGCAATAGAGGCGAGAACTTGCTCCTGTCGGTGGTGATTTTGTGCAGCTGTGATGATTGTTACCGAGTTATGATGCATTTGAAAAAAACATGCATTTTTGGCTGCACACACGCATTTTTGGCTGCACACTGTGCTCTAATATTTTTGGTTATAAACATGTTTTGGTCTTTGAGGGAAACAATTGATGACTTTTTAACATTAACAGGAAAAAAATATCGGCAATTTCCACAAGTAAGTTTCGAGACGCATGTCGGCAACGACAGCGGAGCACGCAAAATGAGTTCACAAGTGACACACACGGCTGCGCGATATAACAGTATAATGAATCAGTAAAAAAGGCTTCATGAAAAAATTGGAGATCATCCTGAAGCCCGCGCAAAATATAACGCATCACGCCAGCATGCGTTATATTTTTGGCTCACGGCGCTTTATGCTCGCCGAGCACCATTCACTCCTCACAGGAGAGCGACACTAGTCGGCATGCTCTGGCACAATCTCATCCCTGAAGGTGTAAATTATACGGCCCTGTGCCAAGCTCTTCAAGCAGTTTATATAAAGGCCAGCGTTACTAATCAGGCGGAAGTTATGATCGGTTATTCGTGCGCGAAAGAGCAAAGCTTGTTACTCGACTCTTTTTCATCATGAAAAAACCGCAGAACAGCAGAGGAAACAGACATTTCAACTTACTACTATATGAAATAAGCAGTGTCCATCAAAATTCCGTATTTACTGGCAGTCCACAGGAACAACTGATAAAGACTGGTCAAGAGCATTGGAAATGTTCCTCAAAAGGGAGAACCAGGAGAGCCAGAGAAAGAGAGAAAGAGAGAGAGAGAGAGAGAGAGAGAGAGAGAGAGAGAGAGAGAGAGAGAAGCAAGTTGCCTTTAACAAAGCATCGAGGTTCAATGCAAGTTACATTTCCAGGTCGATATTTTCTACATTTCAACGTCACAAACATACCAAAAAACAATTTCTCTAGAAACGCACACACAGAAGGTTGAAACTAGTACCTCGGCCCAGTTGGTGGCGTAGTGGCTAGTTTCAAATCCTGTTTCCTGCTGGGACTGGGGTGATTAACCCACGATCATCTCCTCAGTAGCCTGAATTCCCGGTTTACTGCTCTGCGGTATGCTGAAGGCTCACTTTACAAACACCACGAATGTGCTAAGTGGAGAGAAACGTAAATGAACTGTTCTGGCAGTGAGCCGTCGAATAACCTCGGCGTGGTGTCAGTGAACTGACATACAGAAGACTCATCAACACTCATCAACGACTATTTCCTTGGCAGGATGAGTTAGATAAAAAAACAAAGCGACATCTCAGAATGTTTCCATCTATTAAATCCAACATAATTATTAATGTTTCCATCTATTAAATCCAACATAATTATTTAGTCTATCAGAGCTTATCACACCTTTGAGCTGAGAACCACTCTCGCGTGTGTCGGGGTTTCTGGGCGTTGTCAGCGACTTGGTTGCACCAGGTGCATCATTTAACTTTTCGGGTTCTAACAAACGTTGACTTCAGACTACTCACCCGCGGTCCACGTTGATTCTGCAGTGCTGTCCGTCCGGCAGAAGCACGCTGAGCGCCATCTTGCCCTCCAGCATGTCCGGCGGGGTGTCCTCGGTGACGGCGTGCGCCGGCATGGCCGGGCCGGCGCCCCGGCGCAGCGGAGGCGGCGCCATCAGACGCGAAAAATCCGGACTGCAGCGCACGGAACACGACAGAGTTAGATATGCACTCGATAAAGTGGCGACTGAAACACAGAACGCTGGCGGGCTAATTAGACACTCGATCAGGTCTGGACTGAAATGCTGAAAACATGCGCAGGTTAGTGAGGCACTCCCATAAAGTGCGGACTGAAACAGACAGGACACACGCAGGTTAGTAAGGTGTTCGATAAAGTCCCATCTGAAAGACCAGCGGCGGCGGAGGTCTGCGATGTCACAGCCGAAAAGTTCAGGCTCAGTGCTCGGTTGTTGGCGTTTAACAGCGAGCCAAGTGCTGGGTTCTGCGGCATCGCCAGCGCCCGGCCGACCGATGGCGTCCGGAGACAAAGCTACACCTTTATTTTATTTTATTTTATTAGGGCCACTCCCAACAGGCACACTTGCCCAATTACAGGGTATTGGCGTGGGTGTTTAGGATCCTTCCACCGGGTCGATCGGACACGGAAGGCGGTTTCCGCCGTGGGGATTGAACCCACGTTAATCCATGCTATCCGATCCGCAGTTTGGCAACGAAGCCACTAGGCCACCCCGCCCCCTTATTCAGGAAACCTCCCCGGAGACGAGACCACGGCTCACAAAGCCGTCCCGAAACATACCGAGGACACAGGACGCATCTGGACCTGTGTCGCGCAGCTGGCTGCGTCCGAACAGACAATCTTATTGGGGATTGTGCTGAAGCTTAGATAAGGTGTTGAATTATGTGGAGGCTTAAGATAGCGTGTTGGATTATGTTGGAGCATAGATAAGAGTAAACTTGCTATTATCTATGGTTGAAGTCATCCGTGGTCAGGAAAGCCATCCGGGCTTTAAAAAAATCATATAGGAAAGAAGCAATCGATTACCAATGCATTATTGGCAGATGGGCCTATGACGTATTAAATCCGGAAACAACTAAAACGGTCACAGAAACGAGATAAGGGTTAACAATTAAGAGCTGAAAACTGGAAAAGTGTTAAAAGCTAAGCACTGATCCGAATGCTTAAGGTTTAAATGATTGACAGCACAAAAACTTGCGGAAAACAAGGACGAGAGTCTGAACTAGCGTGCACAATATATGGTAGTCAGAACAAAATACCGGTTATGTAAAGACTTTTTAACGTAATCTAATATCGATTCTGTGACGGAAAGGGCAGGATAGGGCAGCTAAATCTTGATATCGTCTCGGAGGCACGACATGTACCCGCAGGAAGTCTGATCAGGTGATTTAAGTTAAGCTATTACGCCTCCGGTTCACACACACTGAACAGCTTCCTGTAGGTCCGAAACACTTTCATGATAATGACCCTGTGGCGCGGAACTGACAGTGCCTACCGAGAGTTAGAACCCAAGAAACCTGTAATATAAGTAGAATCGTATGGAGACTCGTATAATGACCGACCCATGTATAATCGCCAGTATTACCTAAGGCAATTTTTTATCAGTCTTAAAGAAGAAGACAAAGCTAAACACCCCGGTTAGTGGATCTCCCGTGTCACAGATTCACTCCGAGCGGGTACATTAGTGGTGTGACACTCGCTTCAAGATTAGACACTCAGACTCAATACATCGAGGTCACGGACGTCGCGAGGAATCTGGGGCGCGCAAAACGACATGGAGGAAACAAATTACAGCTAAACCTTACCGATGGAGAGAAACAAGGCACATAAGGCTTTTTTACGGAGTGGTTGCATCTCCGTAAAGGTTCACTTCGGCAGGAAGAGATAATGGCAAATTACGAGCAATAACAAGACCGCAAACTTCGGCAGCAGACCGGCTTTCCTGTGCTATTTCCTGGCGCTGAGTAATAGGTATAGATAATTCGCCACGCGATGACGGACTAGGGGTGCACGCAACAGGAACAGAGAAGTTCAGGCCCAAACCAGCCGGTGTGCACGAAAGCGAGACTTCACCAATCGCACCACCCGTGCACGGAGAGGGGACCGCACCAGTCGTACCTGGGGGCCACCCGGCTCGTTTCACGGTCAAAGCCGCGAGCTAAAATACCGTGCCATTGTTCTGGTGAGCTCTGCAGGCACGCGGCTGAAATAACCCAGCCACCAGGACATGTTGCAACACATCTGTGGTTTTCAAACAATCTAGGGTAAGTACATCATCGAGATTCCCATGCTCCGTTCACAATAGGTGCTGGAACATATTTTTTGTACGTTAAATAGTACTCCACTACCCACGCCAGCTCACCTTAAAAAAGAAGCCTCACTGGGCAGGAGCTTACAACGAGACGCCTCACCGCAAACAAAACAACTGTTTCAAGCCGACAAAATCCAGAGGCTACAATACAAACCACTCAAGGACGTGACACGCCATCCAATGAAAGGTTGGCAAAACAGGGAGCGGGGGCGCCTCAAAGACGGAAAACAGGCCGCAAGATGACGGGGCCTGCGTGGCTGCAGTTGTGGAGGGTTGCGCGCGTCACCGTGCGTCCGCCACGGCAGCAGCGGGGGCCGCAAAGTGCCGCGTCACGCTCCGCGTCATCGAGGCAAACAACGCTGAATGACAGCCCGGTCGCGCAGATTAACCGCCTGTCGCCGGCGGGAGAATCGCGGCAGCGCCCGGTCCTGATCTGGTTCAGCGCTTGGTTCTGATCTGGTTCAGCGCCCGGTCCTGATCTGGTTCAGCGCCTGGTCCCGCACCCCTGCGATACGAGTTCCGTTCCAGTGGCTCCATTAGGCCTGGCTTTTATCCCGAGCATCAAAATACTAGCAGCCCGGCGCTGGATCAGACTACATCAGACACGGTGACTTCAAGCACCAACCGAGGGAGTCACCAGGTTCAGCCTGTCATGCACATTTGACACGCTCCACAATCAAAGATCGATGGTGCAAGCCTTCTTCAGCGCCGAAGTGACAGTCACTCTCCATAGGTAGAGAATCCCGCGATGTCCATTATTTCACCTCAGAATCGGCGGCGGCTGCGCTATCGGCCGCGGCCACCGGCGGGGCTTCGCTCACGTGGTAGCCTCCCCAGCCGGCCCTGGCGCCGACAGCAGCAGGGCTCGGGCCCCGCCCCGAATCCGATTACGGCCCCGAGGCAGTGCCGGACGGGGCTGCCGCCCAGTCCAGCACGCCCACAAAACCAACACGTGGGAAGCTAAACACACCATGCAAAACAAGGTTTATAAGGTTTATAATAATTCAGGCAATGCAGCATCCAGTTTTCCTCCTTCTCTTGTGGAACTGGTGCAAACTTAGAACCACTTTCAATTATGTTAAGGCGTAAATCACCCCTGCCGTCTCCCGACAACCCCACAATACTTCGCAGTTACCGCTGCTTGCACAATGTAGCACTGCTGTAAGTTCTTATTGCTAGATAATTTTGTGCTTACGAACAGGGCACAAAGTTTGGTCCCCGGTTCTGCCCAAATGGTCCCCAGCTTTTCGGATTTTTCTTCCACTGTGGAGTAGTGTCATTCTGGTCGTGAAGAAAAGAAGACCTGTTCACAGTCTGGAAGCCGCTATGGTGCCGTTTGCTGAAGACTGTTGCGGCTCCCCCACTAATTTCATTGTGGAAAAAAGAGCCTCGATTAAGAACATAATATTTTGGATACTTGGACTATTTAAACAAGCCCCTTTGAGCTTGTATACTACCCTTTTCCTTCTTTGAACTTATCCCAAATTTGATAAAAAGATGCACTACTTCCTACCGTCTAGTTCGGGTACCAACAAGCTATCTGAGGAGGAGAGTGGAGGGACTGGTTGGCACAGATGAAGCTGGCTGGTGCTAACTCAGCGTAAGAGTACTCTTGAGAGGATCAGCACTGTCTATGACAAAACCTCGACAAAGGTTTAGCGCTCCTGGTCCTAGCGTGGAGATCCCATCAAGATCCTGCATCACACCTCGTCGAAACAAACCACCCTGCACCGGGCACAAGTTCTTACCTTCCAACCACCAAAAATGCTCTGTGATTATATCTCCTCAGCAGAAAACATCACATGTGGGTCGCAACATTTCCAGCAGACTCCACAATGCAGCGTTAGAACGCCTGTCGTGACACCAAAAGAAAAAGAAACAATAAGCGGACTTACTGAGCCGGTCTGCTCATCCATCCTATTTTGCAGAGCTTTAACCAATCTCGGCCGCAAGCACCCACCACGGGAAACACTTGCATATAAATGACTACTTCAATAATGCCTCGATTTTGGTAGGCTGGAATAGGGAAAGGGGAAAACCGCGAGCTCTGATAACGTCCGCGCACCATTCCTCCCCTCATCCGGTTATGGTGCTGTTGATCTGTGGGGCTGGGAAACACTGTCTGGGATCACCAGTGCCATAATCTTGCAAGTTCTCACATTTTACGCACATTTTTGGAGGTAATCACTTTGGGCTGCTAAGACAGACATGGCACCTCGGGCTCCACCCAGACCGGAGCCGGACAGAAAACCAGAGGCGCCCTGAGCGCAGCGCCAGCGATGAACGGTAAGCACAGCGCAGCATGGTAAGGTTTCTGTCGTAGGACGTCGCTGCCAGCCTGAAAGGTCAACACCGCGCAAGGAAAATGCAAGGAATACGCCCTCTCTGTTAATATCTTCATTTTTCAACATATAACTGGTGGTTGAATAAACTGCTTTCTATTTGCGAATAATAAGCACCCGTGCCATTCATCCTTCCCTACAAAAATATGTATGCGTTTTGAGCAACAAACTTTTCATCGAAGCCTAGCACAGAGCAGGGACTGCTAGTTTTAAAGCTGCCACTTTATCTAGAACGAAGATATGAAAACAATGGGATATCAAAGCAGGATAAATGTAGCATTCAGGACGATTTCAGCAGTCACAAGCATCCTTGCATTCCGCACATTATTATTAAAGGCGATCGAGGGCATGGGTACTCTTTCAAAGCGATCGTGGTCTGAATGCCACAACGTAGCGATCGTGGTCTGAATGTCACAATGTAGCGATCGTGGTCTGACATGGCAGCACGTAGCCATCGTGGTCTGACATGGCACCATGTGGCGATCGTGGTCTGACGTGGCACCATGTACCCATCGTGGTCTGACGTGGCACGATGTGAGACCACGATCGCTTTGCGGCGGTGCTGTTTTCCGAGCTCGCATGAACCGTTAGAAACTCCCACCGAGCGAAGTGTCAAAGATCCGGCTCCCTGCCCCGTGCAGTGCAACACCCGATCAGTGAGCACTAGCCGATAACCACCACATAGCGCCGATAACCACCACATAGCGCGCCATATCACGTAATGGCGCTGTAACTTTTCTTATGTTTGTTGCGACACAGTTGTTCATTTCTCGTCTTCACAGACAAATCCATCACCCAAAAGCTTTTACACGTCGATGACGCCATGTCTGAGGGAGCGTTTCTGCTGGTTCGTAAGAGCTCTGTTGGGTCAGAAACAACTCTGTTTCTGATCCATTTGCCTTTTGGTTCCCGGCAGAGCAGATTCCGTACATTAGCATGTTTTGTTTTGAGGCAGCTGACATTCCCAAAAAGTTTAAGAGCTGTAGACCTACCGCTTCAAACCGGATCTGGACTGCCACCTCACATTCGCTGGTTTTATTTATACTTTTATCATTCAGAGGGTTCCTCTTCAGCAGCCAGTTTACGGTGGGCTCATCAGAGCTGCAAAAAGTCGGGCTCTCGGGTCTAAAGTGCCCGACAGATTTTAGGCCACGGTACGGTCCTGCGACAGATCTTACAATCTGTGAGAAAAAATATTGAAAGGAAACAGAAAATATTTTTTGTTCTAAAAATCTGAATATTAGAATTGTTACCTCTTTCACACAACAAGTTTTTCATGCATTTGCACCTCTCCCATATCAAGCCAGTGTGCGGCAAGAACCGATGGAAAATCGAGGGACTTATGAATCGAGGGACCTTTGAATAGAGGGCCTTATGTACAGAGGGTCTTTTCGAGGGACCTATGAATCGAGGGACCTTTGAATAGAGGGCCTTATGCACAGAAGGCCTTTTAAACGTCACCCAGAAAATCCTCTGCTGGAAAAATTCCTTCACCGGCCTGTCGGGCCCGATTTGTATTCCATAGCACGCGACAGCTTGGCCCGACAGGCCGCCGTAAAGGCCTTCAGACAGGCAAAACAGTTTTTTCCTTCGTTTCCTTCGTTTGGAAGTACGCTCAACGCTGCCGCAAGGGCGCTGTTTGAACAGCGCCCTTGCGAAAGCCGGTGTAAAAGGTATCTTTGGTTTGAAAATCAGCCATGCGGTTTGGTGTGTTGCGTTATGGATATGGCGGAGGCCAAGGCCCTAGAATCCCGTGGTGTGGTGGAGGGAATACGTTGCAAGGTTGTGTTTTTGATTATTTTTTCTTGCATTACTTTGGTATACATCTTGAGTAAACTGGTTGAGCCTGGATTTCATCGTCCGTAGTTGAAGGGCTGATAAATGGCTCCGATTAGCTGAAGCCCCTTCCACCGTCCCGTGTCAGCTTAAATGTGGATTTGAGGGATGTGGGTATTTTGGCGAAAAACGTTTTTTAGGAGCATCAGCGAATCAAGCATTCTGGCTGCCCTGCAAGTTCAGGAACAGTGGTTTTGGCCAAGGAGGTCGTTTTGAAGCATGGGTCAAACAGCGGGCAGATCAGAACAGTGGGGAGAAAACAAACAAGTAAGTGATGTGGTGTTCGTTGTAATTTCGGCAGCTTACATTTATTTCCACACAGTACGTTATGCTCACTGTTGATCAATAATTTTAAATGATATTGATAAGGGAAAATGAATTTTACCAGCAGACTGGTCAAATTAGACTAAAACATTTGATTTTCCCTTCCGTCTTCTTTTAAATCCAATGCCTGTTTGTCCAGAATTAACCACAAAGTTGCATACCTTTATCAGTGGATTTGTAGATGCCAAAGAAACAAAACTCTTCACCTTTCCACATTAATTTGAGTTTTAAGTACCAAACTATTTCTCCCATTTCATTTTATTCACTTACCTAAATATGCCTATGATCTATGTCAAGGGGACAAAGATATAACAAAAACACAGCCTAGTGCAACCTTTACTCATTCCTTTTACTCATAACTTCCTTGGAAACATGATATTTATTTGACATTTACTATCTAACTGACTTAAGGTTATTTATTAGCCTCATGAACTTCAGATCCTAAACTATGTACCCTCACGGAAATGAGCACGGCAATGCATAAAAACTTTGAAATAGCCAACAGCTTCAAAATTTAGGATTTTTCGTGTAAACATGTATTTATAAGTCATGGAAAGCTAATATTACATGTTTGTACTCAACTACAAGTAGCCATGATCCTTAAAAAACACTTTCAAATATAAAAAGTACCCCTCCAATCTTGTTTGTCTGGCCATCAGAGCAAAATCCATATATAAATTTTGGGGGTTCCTTCCAAATTACCCCCTCGCACCTCCAAAAACTGAAATCATGAAAATCTGCAGAAGCTGGCATAAGTAACAGCATGGTATGGGAACCAGGTCGCTTTCTTCCATTGCAAACTATATTTTTAAGTATTCTGGGCTGGACTATGTAACCAAATAACAAAATATCACTTATTCTCATTCTATTGCAGCATTTTTGTCAATGGCAGCTGCAGAGGACTGAAAAAGGGGGCCTGCTTTTCATGTAATTGTATATTTCCACCTGTGACCTAAATCATCTGAATTCAAGACCGAGTCTTATTCAAGACCCAGTAGAGCTGACTTTGACACACACTATTTGTATGCTGTACGTCCACAAATCTCAAATTACATCCAATAATAAATTTCCTTTACCAATGGTGACTCCAGAAAATGAGAATTGGTGGTTCGGTATTCAATTTGTTATAGGTTTCTGCCGATAACCTTAATTTCCTGAGCGCGTCTGATAATTGAAAACCCGAAAAACAGTCTCAGTTCTAGAGTTTTGAAAATTAATAGACTTGTGTCATTCCACTTAGATTTGCCATAGGCGGCTTCAGAGCACGAAAATAAGGATATCACACATATAAGGATCAGAGCACAAAAATAAGGATAATGATATCCATTGGTGCCAAACTAGAAGTTTTTATGCTAATTTTAGTATTTTCTATCAAGAATGTGGAAAATGAGTAGGAACATTTTACCAATTGAATGGGTTTTAGACAATTTTAATAGTCCTATCCTAACCACCCGACAGATTTGGAGGTTTTTTCGAAAGTGCCCGACAGATTTGTTTTTGAGTCTGGGGCTCATGAGCCTCGGTCTGCGTGTCAGATCACACTAAGTCAGCCCACGTCGACTGTGAAGTTATCAGATAGCTGATGATTCTCAGAAGTTCAGACAGTCATTGCATTGGCAGTTTGTCCACACATCCGGTCAGTGGCGGATACAAGGGGGCTGGGGGGCTCAGCCCCCTCCGAAATGTCCGAGAACCTATAGTTAACGCATAGCCGGAGGCTGTTCCGAGGCAGTGGCAATGGCGGGAGAGGCTCCAGCCCCCTCGCTCCCCCGAAATGTTGCCCTGGATCCGCCGCTGTATCAGGTACAGATACAACTGTAGACGTTCACTGTCATACGCACAGATATCTGCTGACCGCAATCCAAACGTAGAGTGGATGTTGTGGGAGGAGGGAGGATTACCTCAGCTAACTCGAGAGTGCTCACTATTTATCTGCCACGGTTCTGGGTCGGTTATTTTTTACACAAGTGAAGAGAATCTTCTCAAAGAAAAACAAGATATGCAGTACTTGAACTTTAATACGCACGCGCTTGGTATTTGCTTTTATGAAGTCATATCCTGAGATTGTACTACTTTCCTACTCATATTTTCTGCCGGTTATTTTTTCTGTGCGAGCAATCTTTTTATCAGCAAAATGGGATGTGCCGTACTTGAACTTTTATACTCATGTTTTATCCTAACATTGTTTGTTATTTGAGTTTAGGGCGCCAACTGTGTGTTTAGCCCTTTTATCCTAACATGCTTGCCTAAAGTAGTCTGTAGTCGACATTATTTTCCAAGTCCGTAAGAGTTGTGGTTTTAGGGCGACTCAGTTACTTGGACTATATAGCGCACCTAACACTTAAAAAAACCCTCGGGTCTTGGGAGTTAACCCGGAGCACATCCAGCCCTGGTCTTTCGGAATGAGCATGGTAAATACCTATAACATACAGGGTATAGCAGTGAAGGAAACTGGGACCGAAGAAGTGCATAATCCAGTTTTATCAAATTTTCCACCCCCGACCCCAGCAATTAAACTAACTAGCAAGTTTCGTTCCAGGAATGGGGTGTGCATTTTAGACCAAGAATATATTGAATGCGAAAGGACAGCATCTCTGGGATTCAAACATGGTTAGATAGTAACACTTAAACCAACACCGAGAAGCGTTCGAAAAAATTTCTATTTTTTACAATGGTTAGATAGCACGTGACCTGGTTATTTCGATGGAACTATAAACGGACGAAAACGAAATAAAAAAGAAAGACGCACTGTTTCTTGGATTAAAATACCCCAGATGCGACAGGCGACTAGACTAGATCGAAAACTACTCTGACACCCTCTCGATGACGTATAAAATGCAATGAACACTGAGTATCAACCTCTTGAGCTGGCATTCATGGAAATAATACGTAGTGGAAACAACATTGAAACTATTGTCACGAGTGATGTCCAGGACAAAAATAACTTTACTACCGGGATCTTATTCGCAGTTCTCACACACAGACACAGCTAGCATATTCACTCGTTTCCCGATTCTGCTCCAGTTATAGTACGAATAGGTGACAATTCATTCATGAAAAATTAGAAAAGCCAATCTAATTATGCCAATCCGTTACTGTTGGCGTGGCCCGGAATCAGCAGCGGTCTTAAATAATTACAGATAACTTGTTCGCTTGTCATGTCACCATTCGTACCCTCGCGGGGCCTGATTATCTGAGATAGGAGAAACACGAGGCTGGTCGCACAATTGGCATTAGGGAAATCGTTATAAAAACGTGATGAACGCACCATTTCTCATCATCATCATTGTTGGGGTTTTTGGGCGCACCGACAGCTGGCTATGGCAACGCACCATTTCTTGTTCAACTAATTAAAAAACTCGCTTACGAGTAATCAATCTGAATCTTTAACAGTGACGTTAAGAACAATAGTCGCATACCACTTCTTTCTTGGGACATTTTTCACTAACCACTCCTTGTCTTTGCTGTCAAACAACGCGTCTCGGTACAATTTTTCAGTACTGAGACCACACACGTCGAGCTCTCACGACAGCACGCTGAGGGCTGTTACAGCGCTGAGGGCTGTTACGGCACAGAAGACAGTTACGGCGCTGAGGGCTGTTACAGCGCTGAGGGCTGTTACGGCACAGAAGACAGTTACGGCGCTGAGGGCTGTTACAGCGCTGAGGGCTGTTACGGCACAGAAGACAGTTACGGCGCTGATGGCTGTTACGGCACAGAAGACAGTTACGGCGCTGAGGGCAGTTACGGCGCTGAGGGCTGTTACGGCATAGAAGACAGTTACGACGCTGAGGGCTGTTACGGCGAGAAGACAGTTACGGCGCTGAGGGCTGTTACAGCGCTGAGGGCTGTTACGGCACAGAAGAGAGTTACGGCGCTGAGGGCTGTTACGGCACAGAAGACATTACGGCGCTGAGGGCTGTTACGGCACAGAAGACAGTTACGGCGCTGAGGGCAGTTACGGCACAGAAGACAGTTACGGCGCTGAGGGCTGTTACGGCACAGAAGACAGTTACGGCGCTGAGGGCAGTTACGGCGCTGAGGCCATACGCGCTGAGGGCTGTTACGCGCTGAGGGCTTTACGGCGTGAGGGCTTTACGGCGCTGAGGGCTGTTACGGCACAGAAGACAGTTACGGCGCTGAGGGCAGTTACGGCACAGAAGACAGTTACGGCGCTGAGGGCAGTTACGGCACGAAGACAGTTACGGCGCTGAGGGCAGTTACGGCACAGAAGACGGTTACGGCGCTGAGGGCTGTTACAGCGCTGAGGGCTGTTACGGCACAGAAGACAGTTACGGCGCTGAGGGCAGTTACGGCACAGAAGACAGTTACGGCGCTGAGGGCTGTTACGGCGCTGAGGGCTGTTACGGCGCTGAGGGCTGTTACGGCGCTGAGGGCTGTTACGGCACAGAAGACAGTTACGGCGCTGAGGGCAGTTACGGCACAGAAGACTGTTACGGCGTTGAGGGCCGTTACGGCGCTGAGGGCGGTTATGGCGCATCTCCGGTCTGGTTGGTTCACTTAATAATTTTTGGGGCTTATCGACGCACCAACTGCCAGGGTCATATGGTGTCGCCAACTCTTTCCCTGTTGGAAGGGTTTCTCGGGAGCCAGCTTGCTCCTTGTTCAGGGAAGTCACCGGGCCTTGAAACCGGGTCGGCTGCGTGGAAGCTAACTACGCTGACCACTCCGGGTCGGCTGCGTGGAAACCAGCTACGCTAACCACTCCACTGCCGCGCACCTTGGTTAGATTACCAGTGCTCCGTGTTTCCGCCTGTCTGAAAACCTCTGCACCGACGCCAGCAGACGAATCTATTAAGCAGCAATAATCACTGCGCGGCTGACAGTCCATACCGCCGGCTAGTACGGCTCACCCTCCCCCTGCGCGGCACGGAGAGGCCACTTGCAACGGTGCAGGTGTGGCCTTCATTATCCCGTTTGGTTATTATGCGGCGTCAGCGACGAACGGAGAAGCGGACAATTCTGATGCAAATTGTCACAGCTGGCGGAATCGGCGTGAAAGCCAACCAACTGGGCCCTGAGCATACATTTTTAGTAGGCGACCGACCTTCTCCGAAGGCTCGTCATTCCAAGGCATCACTCACTACAGCTAAAAAAGAAGCCCAGAGGTGGCACTTTGTAGCTGGCTGGCCGTTTCGACCTCGGCGACGCTGTTAACATTTACAAGTCATGGATTGAGGTCCAGGGACACCGGCGCGCGACACTTGAGGACGGCGAACAGGCGACACAGCGCTAGACTTGAGGAGCCTGACAACTTGGCCTGTTAGACATTTCCAGCTACACAAAAACCTGTTACAACCACGCGTCAAGAAAACAATAAGACAATTACGTTAACAATTTAACGCATAGTAAGCGCCAATTGAACAATGACCTATAATTGCTCCAGTATTGGCCTTAGCATACATAAGCTCATTCCAACTAAGTTTTCAGAGCAATCATTCAACAGACCCTGCTGAGCGTTTCATCTGCCTCGCCACTGACGTAGGTGGCGAACGCTTAGCACAACGGCAGCGCCGCACCTCCACCAATCACTCCTATCTTTCATCTCCGGTCACACCAGACAGCTCGGAGCGCCGCCTAGCGGAACTGAGGTCACCTCGGCCCGGCGTGCCGATCACTCACGCGGCGCCGGGCCGATTCCACTCCCGGTCTCGCCACTCCCGAGTGCCAGCTCGATCTGTTCCACACTTCCACAGCCATCGGCGGTACCACGACACAGTGACTGGAGCGTAAGCTGCACAGGCGTTTCCAGCCTGACCACAGCCGCGCAATGTCGGCCGCCGGGGATAGGTGACACCGCTGGGGGGGGGGTTACGTGTCGCCGCGGAACGGTCACTGTGATGCGCGAAACTAACCCACAGAGATGAATTCAGCGTCAGTGCTTTAAGGGTTCAGCATAGGGCCAGGCTTAGAGGCGCTTTTGTGCAGCTTCAGTTCCGTGGGGCTATTTCCACAAAAAGAGTGGTTCGGCTTGGGATGAGCGTATGCCACTCCGGTGCACACCAGTTGCGATGACACTACACTGCAAATTAAATGCCTATGGGCGGGTGGGTACCTGCGTTACCTCAGACACCATGGAAAACCCCTATCAAATACTAATTAGATGCCCCCAGCACGATGTCCATACGCTGTTCATGTTAAGTAATTGCCGAATCCAAAACAACCCAGTATATCTCAAAACCCTTCACGGCAATGATCATCCAGACTTATTTTTAACAAGCTCTTTACATGTTTTAAGGATGCTACGCTAGAACAGTTTATCTAAAAGTATCATTCAAACGTCTACAGTGTAAGGTATACATTTACACCCTCAAAACCAATAGCAGCCCCACCTCTTCTGACAAATATTTATGCCATAGACATCCCCTGCAAAAATATAACAATAGATACTTATAACGAGGTTATGAAGAATTGCTGCCCACATAGGCTAAAAAAGGACCAAACTTCTTAACCGTAGTGCTACCATTCTCTGCGGCTTTTTACCTAATTAACCAAATTCACAACTATCACACATTTCTCTTTTCCTCTATACGGTGGCTGCCCAGCCGGAGAGGGGAGCTGTAACCTCACCCATTGGTTGCAGGGTAAAGAACCCGCGCGTGTGAGTGAGTGTTGGGGTTTTAGGGCACTTCGGCTGCCAGGGTCACCCTAGCCAGGTGCTCAGCAGCAGTTTCTAAATAACGAAAATTATTGCTTAAACGGAGAAACTCAAGAAACGAAAGCAACACGGACGCTCGGCAACATGCAACACAATTCTAAACTTCAAGTTCTTCAACCTTGGCGGTGGCACTTTCTTCACGCACTTAGGGAGTCCAAAATTCAAAATAACCACCCTCGGCTCGGCCTTTCTGCCGTTGCCGCGACCATTCACTCACAAGTTAACATCTTACGACCCATTACTTGAAATAACCTGCCCATTGTTTTGAGAGACTAACGTAACTCACCCTCACCTAAAATTTCTAAAACCTCCCAGACACTTGTCTAACAGGCGAGCAAAGGTGCTATGCACAGAACGCCTCATAAAAACATCAACCAATCCGGGATAACACTTTCCATACCTGGCTTTCGGAGGAAATTACATATTACGTGTTTTTACGTGACAGCATAAACCAGTAGAGCATGATACATGAATCGGCTCTCTGATATCGAACTGGAGTCTCTTCAGCAACGACTCCAGTCCAGCTTCAATACCACATTACAGTCTTGCTCCTACCCGAAAGCCACAGCAGAATTACTGGCTGATATACTGAATCCTCGAGAAGCAATGATTATTATGAGCGGTGGCGGCCAGTGGGCGTCTGTGCGCCTCAGTTATGAGCCGGAAGGGGAAACAGAGTGTATCCGGGTGGTCTGAACTGGGTAGCAGGCCGGAAGCGGCGGGTGGCGCTATAAACAGGTCCAATTGGTGTCATCCGGCCGGATTTTGATTGCACCAAATCACCCAGCAATCAGCGGCAGAGCAGCTATCCGTCGCACAGTGATTCCAATACGACGCCTTACAACAATCAATGGCTATGTGTCAGGGGAGGACCTTTTTGACGTCCCTCCTAAAATTAAATGCAAAAAAAATCTTGTAAATACCTCATCGTACTCAATCTATGCTCACGCATTTAACAATGTCAACAGATGACTGCCCACTTGTCATTTGCGGCGCATAGGTCACTTTCACAAAAAAGGCCCATGACAACATCTTCACAAACTCGGCTAACTCGGGTCGACCTTGACATTATTAGACATGCGGGTACCCACAGGGCCACGCAGCCAGTTAACAAAACAAGCTGTCATCGCTATCCCGCCGCTTACCCAATCCACTCTCAACGAAGCATCATCAATCGGCCTAAAACGGAGCAATATGTTCCATTTCTGATTACTTTCACTCCTTTTCAGATTTATGTTTTGGAAAGCTGATGTAGCTCGCCTCGAGGAAGAAAGTGATGCCGTGTTTGAACGCTGCAAACACGGCATTTGCCGGACCCGTGCCTGGCGTCAGAGCAGGTACAGGCATCTGCCTCTCGACTGAACGCTTCTGAGGTAGCAGCCAAAACAGAACAGGTGTCGTAAGAGGCGGCCTCTGCGTGTGGTTATGGGCGGCGTGGCTGGAGGGCAGCCTGAGCAGGCCCTTCACCCTGTGATAATGCACCAGTCGTGATGTCTGCGGGGGTGGGTGGTGGGGAGGCACAGCCTTGCCACACCCGGCACAGTGATAACGGCAACGGTGAAATGCACCGTCGGTTGTTAAGTGCCATCTCATTGTACTACACTGTATGTGTCTTATATGCCAGCGTATATACCTTATATGCCAGCGTATATACCTTTATATGCCAGCGCACGTGCCCTATATGCCAGCGCATGTGCCTTATATGCCAGCGTGTATGTCTTATTTTCCATCGCATATGCCTTATATGCCAGCGTATGTCTTATTTGCCAGCGCATATGCCATATATGCCAGAGTATGTGTCTTATATGCCAGTGCTGGTATGTTAGCGTACATGCCTTATGTATATTATATTTCAATGTTACCTAGTGTGGGTTTAAAAATGCGTATCTCTAGATGTAAGTATGAATATACAGCATCTCAAAGTGTGAGTCTAAATGTGCGGTATTCCCATATACGACGAAATATTTACATCTAGATATTTGCTTCCCGCCAGGCGTTATTTTCTGTACGGCACATACGTACTTCCTCGATTTCACCGAGCGACAAGCCGAAGCATATTACTGTGGAAACCCATTACACGTCGGCGACCTGTCGCCGCCCCTGCCTGGGCAGCGAGGCAGGAACAAAAAGTCGCTCGGCCAGCACGCCCGCTACCTTAACTGCCCGTTCTCATTAACACAGTTTATGGACAGACAGCGCACACATCAGGGTCGCTCTGCGCGCTGTCGACTGGAGAAACCAGACACAGTTTAAAACGGCGGAGCTATTTCATGTCATCTAATGCAAGCCTTGTATCTTCCATTTGGGAACACGAAGGCGTCGCGAAACGCTATCTAGTTTGAGCCAGCCTTCACAAGCTGGGTATGCCCATCAATAAGCCTTTCGGCATGAGCTCAAACCCAGCTGGCTAAGGCTAAGCTAATTGATGTGAAACATCTGGTGAAACACGCTCCAGCATCAGTCATCAGGGTTTTTGTATCAACTGGAAACCCGGCTACCTGGTCCAGGAAGAATATTTCAACATTGGCATGTGGAGGACCTAAGTCTACACATATAATTCACCTACTCCCTGTTAGGCAGACTAATGCTGCTTTCTTACTCACCATCAACCAAAAATAGTTACTTGCGCATTGAAACACGCTTCTGCATGGGGCAGATGGTGTGGTGGTCTCCTGATCACGGACGGCAATTCTTTGCCCTTGAGTTAAACGTTCAAGGATCGGACAGCTCCAACAAAAAGAGCTCATACACTCAGAACAGCCTGGGGGATCCCAGCTTTAAAATGATCCGTAGCCAATTAAGACGATCTGGCCGGACTGTTTGAGCTCCGTGCCATCGCTGCCAATAGTTACAGCTAGCTGCATCAGCAGGCACCAGTTGCCCTGAATGACAGACAGGCTGATAACAAGATGCTTGTTCAGCTCAGCATGCCTGTCCGCTCCCCACCGATTTACTCCGACTGGGGTGAACATAAATGGTCGACCCAGGCCGACGGCATGTCCGTCTGCCGGCTCCCAGGGCGAGGCTCAAGAGGCTGGGCGACAGAAAACATTTCCGCGTGAAAAACGCTTACAAACAAAGCCCGGGAACAGCTTGTTGACCTGACCTAAAAGCTCATCGATTGTGATGACGAAGCACGCTCACATAACTTATAGTGACCATATAGTTTTTGGTCTCCAATGAGCCAGGGTCCATTTGTTAGGAAGATACGAGGGGTGCAACAAACGAAAATAACGTTCAGGCTGAGCTTAAAACTGTTCCGCACAGCGTGCAGAGAAAATTTCCCAGAAACGTATCCGAATGAAAGCTGAATTCAAAATAACTCTTTGTTCATCCTGTCCTGTCAACTGGAGTAGTAGAGTAACACATCGAGCCATAAACGAGAGTGACCAGCACAGGTGTTCTATAATATGAGCTGATGGTGCCCGGCACAGCGTCTGGCCATCTCACAACGTCCTTCTTCACTGCACAGTTAAATCCAGCAGTCGTGTTGGAAAGAACTAGCTAGTCGTGCCCAGCAGAGGGGCTGAAGAACACGCCGCATCGAGCAGAGCGCCCGAGGAGCACGCCGCACCAAACAGCGCGCCCGAGGAGCACGCCGCACCAAACAGAGGGCACCACACCAGACAGCACGCCCCCGCAACTCACGCTCCCAAGCACCCACCAACAGAGGGGCTGATGAGCACGCCGCATCGAGCACAGGGACTGAGGAGCACGCCGCACCGAGCAGACAGGCTGAGGCACCGTCACCAAGAAACACGAGCTTAATTGAGTTAAAGACAACCAGCTTAACGGGATGTTCAGTCCCCACGCCACCGGTGACCCTTCACAGAGTTCAGAGAAACACAGCCCCGCGAGGATAAGATAAATGGTGTCATTCACTGAAAGGGTGTGATATCTTCATGCTGCCTGCATCCACGAACAAGGAGAGCACCCCGGCCTGGTGCTGACCTGGAACAAATCGACCACTATCAGTAGACTGGCTGGGGCGCAAGCCCCCGGCATGGCACGCTATCTATACTTGCTCCGTCATCTGGGACAAGGACGGGGCCAGTGGCCGTCCCCCTCCATCAGCAGGAGTCCCCGAGGACGTCTGACCAGCTTCCGTGGTCGTCTCCGACGAGGGACAGGTGTCCCAACTGGTGACGTTATCCGGTCCGGCTGCCACAGATCCCCCCGAAAGCCAAGGATTGCACGCAGCTCATCCGATGAAGACCCCTGCATCGCGTGACTTGCACATTCACCTCGGGAGACGACTCACTTAGCTGAGGCACGCCTGTCCAACACCTCATTTTAAGGCTGTAATAACGCGGTAGTACGTGCAAACTACGCTACTATCGTCACGGCCTTTAGGTTCCAAGCATGAACGACGTTTATGACATGACTCAGACACTGTGGTCATGCAGCTGCCGCCGCTGCTGCGCATGGCGCCACAACTGTTAATCTCGTTACAGAGAGATCCATCTTACTTGCCGAGCATCTCCCCTTATCGGCGACGAAAAAACACTGAAGAATTCTGCAAGCAGCCACAGCAGACATAACGTTTGACTGCTCTTAGTCAAACACAGTGACGACTCCACAGAAGTTACGACATCTCTACGAAACCTTAACATTCGTGCTTTCCAAAAACACAGTGAAAAGCGACGAATTTCTGGAGGTGCCCAGTCCCAGCGCTCCCGTCTGTGAACCCCACCGGTTAAAGACGACTGCGCAGGCCCCATCACCCGGCCAAGGTCACTGACAGACGTCAGACCCGCCCGAGGCACTACCTCCGTCTCCACGGTCAGTGACCTCTGAGCACCCTCAAGGTGGTGTGCAACGGAGCTGAAGTTGCACGGCGGAGCAGCTTAAACCATATTCCAGGCTAACAGACAAGTGCTGTATGGCTAAAAAATAATAACCGTTTAAGTAACTAATGATTTGAAACAGTTACATATCAGAAACCAGCCTTGTACGTGTCGCAGTATCTCTCAGCAAGGGAATTGTAGCAAGTTGTTTCATCTAAACCAGCCCCGGCAGCTAATTCCGAGTGGTAATTCAAAACGAGAGGTTCGTTTTCAGCACATCTCTTCAGATGCCAATACTTTGAAGAAGCCTTCACCAAGTGCTTCAAATCCGCCCGTGACCATTCGATTGTTTCCTCAGATCTAAGCCGGCGTCCTCCGCCTCGTCGCGCCAGCAGGCGCTTCCTCACGGAATGCCGCGCACCGTCCGACGACAGATTTCTCTCGTCTGGAACATATGTCCCGTTTGACCTTAGAAAATAGACCGGCTCCATCAGCCACCCATTATCTATCTCTCTTAAGACTCCATTGTGTAGCAGTCGTTTCCGCGGTCGGGAGCGTCTCCTTGAAGAAGACAAAGACTTCAGAGCATTAAAGGCGATAGAGTGTAGCATAACCCAGAGCTGCCGAGGTAGCTCAGCTTCCGTAATAGCTCCGTCAGGGTAACTTCATTCTTCCAAAATCTTCCTTCAGTTACAACAAGAACACCTCAGATAACAAGGTGGAATCAAGCTCATCAAGGAGAGAAGAAGAAACCAAACACACAACAAGAGCGGAAGAACACAAACAGCTAAAGCTGTTTAGTTCTTTTTATATCAGTTCTGTATAGTTTTATAGTCAGGATAGTCTACAGACTATCCCGATGGAGCTGGAGTTTGTTCCGCCGTATCTTGAATGGAAGAAGCAACAGCAGCAACAGCAGTGGATAGTTTTATGCCTGCCATACATCACACCGAGACCCCATCCGCCAAGCAGCGCGCTCCGGGCTGAGAGCACCCTGAATTGGCGCCGATTCGAGCTCGATCAGGCCGGGGTCTGGCGCGCATTGGTGCACTCAGGGCTATTGTTCGCATTGGGTAGCAACCGCTGCGACAGCCACACAATCATGTTACAGGCAGGTCGTCCGCCCTCCGGAATAGGAACAGTCAATTGGCTCTCTTCATATGAGTTGCGGAGACACGAAAACAACAGAGAGCAGAACAGCATCAGTATTCCTACCACCATAGGCATGATGATGAATAACCGAAGGATGTCTCGATTCAATACGGCACCGTGCCCGAACATACACAAAACAAATCTAAGGTCCGAAGCGCCTCTGCGTTGCCATTAATATTTTTATCGTATTCTTGAGGTTACATGGTGGATGAATGAGAGGCAATAGTGAAGAATACGTTCAACATTTGATGCGGACTCTCGAGGGGAAATCAAATAAAATGACGACATCGCTTTGAAACAGTCTTGCTACGAAAAACTCTGCAATGCCAAAACTTCACGCTGCTTCACACCTAACACCACAGACCACCGAGCATCGTGAGCAGCCATTCACGTGTAGAAACGGTTGTGGTTTCCTCGAAAGCTATGCATAGACCGTCCTGGCCTCCCGAAGCCAGTTACCACCCCTCCATCTTACAAATGCACAGCATGAAATGTCCCGAGCCTACATTCAAGAGCGTTTTACGGGTTCAACCAAAGGAGAATGCACGAAATGCCGTGTTTCAGAAATAGTTTACAACACAGTGGACAAATTATTTAGTACCTGTCACTGAAAGCACCTCGGGCGGTAAGCGGTAGTTGCATGTTAAGCACAACTGACAGGGAAAAGTCGGGATTCTCTCAGGGTATTGCCGTATTTTTGGTAGCCTGCCATATGATACGCGATTTCGCCAGCCCCGCGGAGCCATGCCAGCTGACAGATTCTGCGGTCACGACCGGCGCGCAGCACACCCAACCATTAGTTTTTCACCGTCCACCCCGCCGGAATCTCTCCCCATTCACTTTTTTGCTGCCATACACTGAAACCACGTCCCATCTAGGAGCATGACGCCAGTTCACTTATTTGTGCTTCGGTCGCGCTAATGGCATGGTCCCTACTAGGCCGAAATGCAGCTAAGTTGCACTTTGAATTTTTTTACCATTTTAACTTTCGAGAATCACATATTTCTTACTCTTACATGAAAATATTTCGCTATGGTCTGAATATGCATATGCCCTGAACACTGATTATAAGAATGCGTAAGACTTCGACGTTAAACATATGCGTTAAAATGAGGCGCAAATGATGCCATGGAAAGAGCTTCCGATAAGTTCGCATGATCCCCTCCCTTCATCAGGAGTCAGAGCTGGCGACGCAGCAGGACCGTCGCAGCCAGGGGCTTAGATTTTTTAAGTTTAGGGGTGCTTTTCTGACCAACTGTTAAAACTCACACTGGTGGGCGTGGGGGAAAACTCAATTATAAGGTAACCAGTGTGTACACGGCCTATTATTGTAAGCTGTGATAGCGAGCGACACTTGGATGTGACAAACAATTGGGGGCGCTTTTCTAATTTGTAGGGGCGTTAGCGCACCCTGGGAGCTGACAATTTTACAGCCTAAGCGCAGTTGGAGCGCTGTTGGCTCGAAGTCATCAACAAGGCCCTCTGCGAAGTAAAATATATCTAACACAAGGCTAGGAATTCCTCTCCTTACAACAAACAACTTCACATAGCGGGTTAAGAAATTTCGGCCATCACAGAAACCTTGCAGTGGTGGTCAGTGTCCATTCACATGGACGGCGGCTAGTGACAGACTGAGTACACAATATGTGATCGGTATTCAATAGCGATTGGCTGTGTTGGACGACAAATCAGCTGCTAAAATCCTCTGGCTGAAACAACTCTCCACTTGTTCGAAAGAATTTCAGGGATCAGAGGAGACTTTTCAGAGAACCCACAGTGAGTCAGACATGACTGGCATGACCTGGCATGACTAAAATTGATGAGGTGCAGTATCTGCCCGGCACCCCTTCACAGACTGTAGTTGACGTATTGAGCACGCTGTTGCTGTGCTGGTGTTTTAGAGCGGTTCAGCAGCTAGTGCTACGTCGCACCACAAATAGTCCGTCCTTTTCGGGTCTGAAAACGACCTGAGAAATATTGCGTTCGCGAAGATAGAAGTCTAAGATCAAGATCACGGGGACAAAACAAAGTGGCTGAGCGTTGGGCACAGCTCTAGTTAGCCAGGCCGCTTTTTGATGGGTCACCTCAGCTTCAACTGTGTCAACACCACAGCGTGAGAGCGCCGAAGGTCACCACGAGGCCCACAACAAGACCACGAAACCTGCCGACGAAATCTGCCCTACCATCGCCTAGGACGCCTCAGAGCCATGGTGACCACACGTCTCATTGTAGGCGTTCAGGTTCGCAGGAGCAGCAGATGGAGTCCAAGATATCGATGCTAGAAAAACCGTTGCCCAATGGCGAGGGGGGATAAGATAAAAGGACAGCAGTGGCGGGAAACACGGAATAACTGAGGACAGCAGTAGCAGGAAACACCGAATAACTGAGGACAGCATTCGCGGAAACACCGAACGACTGAGGGAGGCAGTGGCGAAAAACACGAAATATCTGAGGACAGCAGTGGCGAAAAACATGGAATATCTGAGGACAGCAGTGGCGAAAAACATGGAATAATTGAGGACAGCAGTGGCGAAAAACATGGAATATCTGAGGACAGCAGTGGCGAAAAAACATGGAATATCTGAGGACAGCAGTGGCGAAAAAACATGGAATAACTGAGGACAGCAGTGGCGAAAAACATGGAATATCTGAGGACAGCAGTGGCGAAAAACATGGAATATCTGAGGACAGCAGTGGCGAAAAACATGGAATAACTGAGGACAGCAGTGGCGGGAAACACCGAATAATTGAGGACAGCAGTGGTGGGAAACACTGAATAAATGAGGAGAGCTGTGGCGGGAAATACCCGACAACTGAGCACAGCAGTGGCGGGAAAAAACAAAAGGAATTGAGGACACCAATGGCGGAAGGCATGGAATAAATATCGGGTGGTTACCTCCCACGGTCTCTCATCGGTTAGTATTTAATGGGGCCCAGTTTTTTTAACAGGTCTTTTACAACAGAGACACACCTTCGAACAATTATAATTCAAACGTTTTGGCAAAAAGACGAGTCCTGTAGGTCTCCCGTCTGAATTCTAACAGCGCAAAAGACCACAGGATACGGCTCACGCGTGCCAGTCACTATGAGACATTCTTCATCCTGAAGTGGTGACATCACGCCCTGACCTCCACTTGGCCGGAGCTCTTGCATCACGAGCGTCTTTATAAACGCGCGGCAGCGTCGCTATCGGGGCGCTCGCATGTCTCTGCCCGGTGGTTCTCTGCGGCCGACAACCTGCGCCGAGCCGGCCTGCTTTCATCATCACTGAGGCAAGTCACGCGCCTCGGCGTGCAACACAACACTGAAGAGAATGATGGAGCCCTTGTCTGCAGACGAATCGCCGGCAAACAAAAGAGAGGGAGAGAGAGCAGGAAACGGAAGTGCCCAGAGACAAGAGAGACGGAGACCGCTGCGGCGCCGCGAGGGCGGCCTCCTGTCGTCGCAACGTAATTGTGAGAGGCGGCCCCACCTCCCCGGTAAAAACGGCCACGGGTGTGTCATACGTAAAAACCGGACGCGGGAGAAAAACACGCCACTCGGATGAGCTCGGATGTGTTTTCCCGCTCTCCTACGGGCCTCAATCACGAGACCCGATTTACGTTGGTTAGCTGGCCCTAGCTTGAAAACGGGTCTAGAATAGCAAACCTGACCAGATCCGCAATAGTAGATCAGCTTTGACATCTTCGTCCTGCAGCATTTCTTGCACGGGTCAACGACTGAGATCGACACTGCCGCCGCACAGCTCAACTCGGGCTCTCACGTCCGTTCCGCAAAAACGCAGCTGAGACCACAAAACCGACAGGGTCGAACTGCAGCCCAACCACCCGCCGAGCGAACACAAACCATCGACGGGGACCGCGTCGCGCGTCCGTGCTAACTGCACGGGAGGCAACAGCCGACCCGTCTCGGCCGACGATCTCTCAGGATGCCTCCGGTGATCTCCTCTGCGGCCACGTCTGCAACTCTCACCAGCTTGATGGCAATTAACGCGGCAGCCCAGATTCTAAAGCGCACAGGCAAATTGAGTATAAAAAACAAACAAATAAAGTTAAGACACTGTCTGCATTTGGGCTGAGGCGAAGTCGTAGCGGAACATCAGTACACCAGCTGTTGCTTTGCACTGTCGATTTCTGGGGAACAGATCGAGATCTGCGGGTTTCTGATCGGCGTTCCGAGTATGACCATTTAGTGACTGTACTGATGAGCGGTGTCCCTTCCGGTCGCCACCGTCTCTGACCGATCGGACCGGAAATGAAAGCGGCGCCGACGCACGCCGCCGTCAACGACGGACAAATGGCGCCCGCCGCCGACGCGACCACGCGCCGCGACACTTTCCCGACCCGCCGCCGGCCCCAAGGTCCACTTCAGGTCACCTTGAGCGGTCAAGATTCTCATCGGGTCAGCGGGCTGGAGCGGAACAGGCCAGGGTCGGCCCGACAGGTTCTGCCCAGTTTTGTAATTCCAAGAATATACCAATAGAAAGCAGCGCGCCATCCAAGCGTAACCGTTAACTTTCAATAAAGCAGATACATGGCCTTGCATTCGGACATGAAGTAATGTATTTCTATTTTTATTTGATCAGGAAACTCGTTGGAAAACATTTTCCCAGACTATACGTTACATTTTCCAGAATATACCTTCCGCCCCTCTTCCGGAGTCAAGGGGTCGGTCGCAACCCGAGACGGAAGCGGGGTGGTAAATATTCGTGTCTCTAGCTCAAAGAACACGGAAACTTTCTGGCGCCCTAAAACCCTCCCGAAACGTTCTGGGAAACGGCTCTCCCTCTTCTCTCTCTCTCTCTCTCTCTCTCTCTCTCTCTCTCTCTCTCTCTCTCTCTCTCTCTTCTCTCTTCTCTCTCTCTCTTCTCTCTCTCTCTTCTCTCTCTCTCTCTCTTTTCTTTTTTTCTTTTTCTCTCTCTTTTTTCTCTTTTCTTCTCTTCTCTCTCTCTTTTTCTCTCTTCTCTTCTCTCTTTCTCTTTTTTTTTTTTTTTTTCTTCTTCTCTCTCTTCTCTTTTTCTCTTTTTTTTTTTTTTTTTTTCTTTTTTTTTTTTCTCTCTCTCTCTCTCTCTCTCTCTCTGAACGACCAAACAAACCGTATCAGAATCTAAGCCATCAATGAAGTCTGCAATAAAATCGCTTCCCGAAAAAAAACACGGAAATTGATTCCTATAGAACATACAAACCCCTTTCAAACTCTGATGTCCCTAATGGCAGCCGCCCATCCCCTAGTAAAAGTCCGGATACGTTCCTGTCTGAAACGTGCTCGCAAGCTGCTTCACAACTCACATACTCACGCACTCACGTTTTCTTTGATATATCAAACTGACGCAGACGCCATTTCTCATCCGTCGATATCATAATCAGCTCGCAGAGCAGCCTATATGGTAGTTTGTTTGCATGTAGCCGGATAAAAAAGCCACACGGCAATGCTATACACATCTGACAGACAACACTAATCAGATGGATACTCTAATACCGTTCTGCTGAGTGCACGGAAGGGTTACAGCAACGGTACTCCTGAGCCAGGCTATCCGCATAATAGCTTGGAGGGAACGGAACGTCCTTCACTAACAGAATTCGGTGAACCGTAACGATTAAAAGCGGAGTAATTCAACTGGGTCAAGTTCTCCGGCCGTAGGAAGATCGTAATAGACGAAAGAGTAAAACCAGAGTCGTTAAGTTATTCCGACGGCATCATGGAGAGTTTTACCAAAAAGGAAACACTATCCCACAACGGAATCCACCCGCACGTGATTGTTACGGCCAATCACAGACTGACTCGGGAGTCCCTATGGAAATAGATTGGCTGACAATCTCCAGAGTCCTAACGAGTAACATGGAGGCGCAGATTGCCGGAATTGCACACGCCAATCCATCAATATGCCTTAGCCCAACGGGCATGGCATCCAGCAGACAAATTCGAATAAACAATTATCACAAGTGGCGGAAATACAGCCGACGGTCTGGCCCGCCGTGCTGCCGCCGACAGCGCCGTCCTACAGGCACGCGGCCGGCGTGACCGAGGCTGGGGAGACGGCGGCGCCGGCCGTGCAGCCGGGTCAGCCGACGCCGCTGCAGCACGCCGCTCTGCATACAGCAGCGGCGTGCAGACGAAGCCCGCCGGCGGCCAGCGGTCGGCTTTTTCTACCGCCAGCTCCGTTATCCCGCACGGTACCTCTGAGTGTTCGGCAGCGACCCTGCGGGATCCCGGCAGCGGCGTCAGAGCTCGGCAGCGACCGTGTTGGGTCCTGACAGTGACCCTGTGGAGTCCCAGCAGCGGCGCCGGTGTTTGGCATCGACCCTGCGAGGTCCGAGCAACGACCCTGCGAGGTCTGAGCAGCGACCCTGCGAGGTCCGAGCAGTGACCCTGCGAGGTTCAGGCAGCGGCGCCAGTGTTAGGCATCTACCCTGCGAGGTCCGAGCAGCGACCCTGCGAGGTCCGAGCAGCGACCCTGCGAGGTCCGAGCAGTGACACTGCGAGGTCCAGGCTGCGGCACCAGTGTTCGGCTCCAGTGAGTTATTGAAATCACGGACGAGCGCAGCGGGACTCTTGTCCAGATCGACGCGACATCCACACAGTGCTTGAGCTAAATTCTTTTTTTGGTGACGAAATTTCAGAGCATAAAACATCGATATTATCACCGCATTCTGTCAGCACAAAATTGAAAAAAGACTTGAAAATTGAACTGCAAAACATATCAACTTTTGAAAATTGACTTCGTTGAGTATTGCCGAACACCCAGTCAAATACTCGTTTACTACGAAGAGTAATGTGAAAGAACAAGTGCCGTGACAACCCCAATAATATTGAGCATCATAAACAACTGTACGAACCTAAGGTTGAACCTCGATGTACTAGCTATGTTTGCCGCATTCCAAACATTTTGCATCCGAATAATTCAGCACTACTTTCCAAGCAAACAGTTCATGAACTACTCGTTCCATAAATACTTCAAATCAACACCACTTACACGTTTAAGCTCAGCAAACCGAAGCACTTTCCCCCGACCTTCAATTTTGCCGCAGAATGACTGGTTCGCTCAGCTGCAGCGTGAGAAAATGAGATGCGAGCTTGGAGGATTATCCGCCCTTATGCGGAACAGGATTCTCGGCCATCTCGCATTGTCCGTGTGAAAGAACAAAACCAGCTTTGTTTCAGATTTTGCACTGATGTCGGTCAAGCATCACGATTCACACGGACAATATATTTTATATGGAATACTTTTTGTAACATGTAAGACGTTTCGGGCACAGGGTTTCTTCGTCCGTTGAAAAGGCATTGAGTTCGATAAATTAACACTTATCTAAAAAGACACAAGAGAAAATATCACAATGTTCACAGTTCATAATATTGCACCATTGAAATCTCTTTGAATCGTCATGACAACCATTGTACACGAAAACCTATCAAATACCTCGGAACTCAAGACTAAGTGTGCTGCTACAGCAGGGCACCTAAAAACCGGCTTTGTATTGTGGTCTGAAGGGTCTTTAATCATATGTGCCACCTCAAGAGCTTTCCGAATTGGTTTAGTCATGTTATTACAGGACAGGGTAGAGTTTATAGTTTGTAGGAAGCCGACTTGTATGGAAGATTACATACACTTTATTCAGCCCACAGTAAGAGTGGAAAGTGGAGCAGTTATAGGCTGCTTCCTCAGTCTTTCAAATTTGCAGTAAGGACTCTGCAAGAAGAAATAACGCATATTTTTCAAGTGCTTCTAGACTTGCAATACCCAAAAATATTGTTAATGCAGCTACGAGAGAAAACAAAAATATCAAAGAGGCAGAAAAAAGAAAGCAAGAAAGGAAAACGAACAAAATCACGCAAAACACGACACGAGAGGAAATTGAACGACCAGAAGAAACATCGCGGAGCCTAACTCAATGCACGCCAGCACTATATCCTCGACCTTCAATGAAACCAGTATGCGAATGTGTGTCAACTCAGGAAGGAAAATCGCAAACCTGATCACGAATAAAAAAACAAGTAAATCAAAACAGCATGATATGCAAAGTTCTTTGTTCTGGACCCTGTCAAAGGGCGAACATTGGAAAAACTGGTCGGCGTTCTCCCAAAAAGATGGAGTGAACATAAACGTGACTTAAAAAAATCGATACAAACAGCATTGTTAAGCATATAAATGCAATTTTTACGTTTGACCTTTTCAACCTTTTACCTAAAACCTAATACCTTATACCTTTCCAACTGGCGAAGGAACCCTGTGTCCGAAACGTATAACATCTTACAAAAATAACTATAAAATATGTTTTATTATACGTGTAAATCAACGCCAGCTTTGTTCCACCTTTGCATTGTCAGTCTTGTCACACAGCGACTGTCTTGTCCATACAGACAAGGTAAAATCCAGTGCATGTTTATCCCCTATAACCAGTTGAAATTAGGTCCAAATTTCACTACTCCACACAGCCACGGTAGAGTCTGGTTCAATGACTAGTCCGTGCGTACACGGTCCAGTCCGGTCCACTAGGGGACGGCGGCAGCCCAGTCCGGCTGGAGTGGCGATGACCTGTATCGCTGATCGGCATCTTCCGGGAACGGCGGCTCGGACCAGCCGAGCGAGACGCCTGGCTCCAGCCGCGAGAGGGCGCGGCGTACGCAGCTGTGGCCCGGATAACCCGCAGGTACCGGCGCCGCAGAGGTGACCAGGACGGCGCCGCCGCTCCACACCTGCTGCCGGCCCACCTCTACGTCCCAGGTAGGACGCTGTGCCTCGGCTGTCTGGTTTACGGCCTATTGCCAGAAAAGCCCAGGAACGGCGCCGCTCGCTGTGCGGTGGATTGAGCTGTTTTCGCCTCTGGTACCGCCCGCCGACAACAGGTTTCACCGACGCACGCGCCGCGGCTGCCGATGGCGCACAACACCGCACCAGTCTGGCGCTCAGCTATAGTACCCCAGCCTCACACCAGTCTGACGCTCACTCTAGTACCCCAGCCTCACACCAGTCTGGCGCTCAGCTATAGTACCCCAGCTCCACACCAGTCTGGGGCTCAGCTGTAGTGCCCCAGCTCCACACCAGTCTGACACTCAGCTATAGTACCCCAGCTCCACACCAGTCTGACGCTCAGCTATAGTACCCCAGCTCCACACCAGTCTGACGCTCAGCTATAGTACCCCAGCCTCACACCAGTCTGGGGTTCAGCTATAGTACCCCATCCTCATAACAGTCTGAGGCTCATCCATAATCCCCCAGCTCCACACTAGTCTGGGGCTCAGCTGTAGCCTCCCAGTTTCACACCAGTCAGGGGCCCATTCAAGGTCCACAGGCCCGTCAGCAGTCTAGGCCTCCATCAGGGTTCCCGGTGCGTCATCAGTCTGGCGCTGAGCCAGGGCCTCCGGCGCCTCAGCAGTCTGAGGCTCAGCCAGGGTCCGCAGGCCCCTCAGCACCTCAGCCAGGGTCCGCAGGCCCCTCAGCGCCTCAGTAAGTCCGCAGGCCCCTCAGCACCTTAGTCAGGGTCCACAGGCCCCCTCAGCGCCTCAGCCAGGGTCCAACGGCACTCCTCAACGGTGAACCCAGGTGTTCTTTCCAGATTTAATCTCCTGCCCGCCACTGCAGTTATAGGATACAGTTATCACACAGGCGCGATACTTTTTGCATAATGCATGCCAAGAGTTCCTTCTTGATCTCTAAGCTGAACTGGGCCTAACATAGCTATACAGAAGTAGGTACTAGAATGCAAGATTGAGCCCGCATGGATTTGGTGTTGGTTTTGCAGCTTTCCACGGTCTGAAGGGCATGTCTCCTCGTCTTGCAAATGGCTCACGGGTGTAGCGCGCATCGCGTTCTAACTCATCCACACTGCCACGGCCACCTGGATTTTCAAAGTTGAAGCATATAATCCACGGACTCAAGATGTTATCAAAGAGCACAAAATATGTATTGATACCAGGCCCCACACTACTGCTTCTCTTCCAGCGATGATATTTACCATTCTCCTAACAGCCTGGATTGCATGCAGGGGCGTAGCCAGAATTTCGCTCAGGGCGGGCGGCGCCCCGAAAAGGGCCCTTGCGACAGCGCCAAAATGGCCCTGATGGGTAAAAAGTACCCTACTTGTTACAGAACCGTGTCCTCAGGAGAGCCCTTCGGTCCCTCAGGGGGGGCTGTCCCTGCCGCCCCTCTAGACTACGCCCCTGATTACATGATTGAATTCAGCACGAGTTGCTCTTAACACCGAACACTCTTTGCGTGGGGATGCACGCCGACCAAAACGAGTCACATCTCGAAACTTGGATGTTCGCTTACCGCCCGGAGATCTCAGTACAAGTAGCCACTAATGAGGTAGGTGGTACGCCTGGCATGAGGACAAATCCGTAAAACCGCCCGTAAATCACTACAAAGCGGTTAAGCTTTCGGGTGAACATAACGAGGCAGAATGGCTCCAGTCAGCAGGTTCAGGACGTTCGCTGACATCACTACAATCAGATCGTTGCAATAATATTTGGAAACGATAATCTCCCGAGGCTGAGAAGAACATGAGTGGAATTTGACGGTATGGCAAGTGCGAATCGTATTCTGCATAAAAATATACGATTCAGACATGTCCAATACCAAACAGCTCAGAACAAAATCCTCACAACAGGACGTACCTGGAAGGAGACACCGCCACAACTCTGCGCCATTTCCACCAGACATCCTTATCACTCAGACTCTGCACCGTAAGCTTTCCAGCGTGACACCACTCGCAGCGGGGGCGGGGGCGGTCACGGTGGCGGCGCCGTGCCCCGCGCTGAGGGGCTGGGGAGGCGTGCAGGTGTTCCCCGCCGTCTCCGGTACCCAGGGAACACCTGGCGGACCCGCTGGCAGGCCCGGCGGCGCGCACGGGCTGGAACACCGCCGCGGGGGCGCATCAACGCCGGCGCACACGTACAGCGGCGGGTCTAGACCAGTGGTTGGATGAGGGAGGGGGCATCAGGGCCAAAAAATGTGATGAACACAGTGCATTTGAAAAAAATCACCAAAGCGCGGTGGGTTAGGGGGAAGGTAATGCATTACTTGCCCATCCCTGCCCCGAATGTACCGGTGGCGGAGTTTCCACGCCATTTCTCTTCATGTGTACGATAAGTTAGCTATATTACCATTGTGACAATAGATAATAGATACCAAAACAATCAAATGAGCACGACACACTTTGTTCAATTCTGTATGAGAGCTCGATGCCATCACAACACAGCACCACCCACCTGAGCCAGCGCTTCCGACCGCAGGCCCGCCGCCGGCAGTGTTCCGCCAAGGACACCGACCCCCACCAAAAACAACACGCCATAGCGAAGGTAACCCCACCGAGTCCGCACGCACACGCGCCCAACGACCGCGACCGGCCATTCCAGCCCGGGCCCCACTCAGCACTGGTTTGCTACTCGACCTTGCGCAGGGGTAATACTTAACACCGGACAAGACAGGCTGGCTTGGTCTGCCAACTGGTTCTTATCCAGCCTTTATCGATGCCTTTTTCCTGTTTTGGCGCGTCCACGCAGTAGTGACCCATTGCAAGATTAATTACCAATGCTAAGTATCATTACATTTAGACAGGTAAAAATCGATGTTGCCACTATAATCCAGGATAATAAACACCGCATGAGGAATTTGAGGACTTCACTTTATATCTTCAGCATTCCCTGCTCTGTGTTTTAATTAAGTTCCAAACTGTATTTACCCGCACTGACGATACCATTTGCTTATCTCCATGAGATCTCGCGCATTAAATGTATATCTGTGATTTTTATCAGGAAGGACGCAGAATAATTTCCATAAGACCTCGCTCATTACTGATATATCCGTGAAACTCGAACCAGGACAAAGAAACCACAGCACAGTGGCGGCAGTACGAACAACAAAGGTGGATGCCACGAACCCTTATTTTTAACACACTGTAAACTCGTGCCAAGGACAAACCAAACCCTACCGTTTCACCCCCCAACTGCTCTGATAAAAAGTTCGATATGCTAATTTCATAGATGTTAAAATTATGGCCGTTGGAGACCACCCGGTGCTGTATACCGCCGCTCCCCAGAACATCCCTTACACAGAGGCGGGACCACACAAACCGCTCTGAACAACGCATTGACCGCATAATATACGTCCCGGGTCGGCAGCAAGACCACAAAGAAAACAATGCAGCCGGAGGGCGACGTCCAACAATCGAAACAACAGGGAGCGTAGCAGCGGCAGTGACCCGGCGGAGCGTGCTTCCGGGCCGGCGGAGCGTCTGACCCCGGCTGCACGTGCCGGTCGCACCGGGTCACGCAGGGTCACGCAGCCCTCCCCACTGCTGCGGCTCCGGTCACCATTGTAGAAAACAACGTCATAAATGAAAGGAGGGAAGCAGCTACCTGGTAGGAGGCAGCGGAGTTAATCATTGGGCGTTAGATGAGGCTACTGTTTCCAACAGAAGAGAATACATCTAAATTTATGATCAGTTGGCATGGCGTTCACACATGGCTATAAACGTCCTAGAAAGAACATGACGCGCTTCGTAATTTTAGCTTTTGTTTGCTTCTGATTTTGATTACGCATATTCTGGAGCGCTTCGGAAAATACCTTTCTCAGTAAGGTCGGGCACCAAACCTTCCGTTCTGCTTTAAGGAGACAGGCGTCTTTGTCCCCTACCTTGCATGGAACGTTTGGTAGCCTCAAGTAGCACGCAACTTCCGTCTCAACATTCCAACGGCTCGTGCAGAAAGCAGGCCATCGCAGCATTGCTCCAGTGCATATGCACGAGCACCAGTTAAGACGAGGGCCGGCCCGCTGGCCGCAGGCTACCGACCCCGCGGAAGGCCAGCAATCTTAGCTCAAAACACGCACCACACATCACCGTATGGCCCCTTCAAATGTTCCGACATTTCAACCTAATCACCCACAATAGCAGCCTAAGTGCACCAGGTCAATTCGATGCAGGGACGAAATGGTCGCCTCCATTATCCACAGTGCGCATCTCCATCGCCGGCCTTTTCCATCACCAGAGGCCCCTGGCAGAGGCGGCGGCGGAGGAATTCGCCGCCGGCAGTCCTCCACGCCAGCGCTGAAGAGGTTAGCTTCGGCCCGGGCGTCATCATCGCCACAGAGGCGGAGAGAGCAGCGCCGCCCGGTCCGGCAGGTCACTAAAGGCCGCAGGGCCACCCCTACCACCGGGCTGTCTCAACACGGCGAACTGAGGCTCTCAACCCCGGGCGCAGAAGCGTTTTAACGGGACAAATGTGTTCAGGAGTTAATCATCACTGCCAAAAACCGGTGCCTTTGAACCCCTCTGCAGTATTTGCCAGCATGGTTCAATGGGTGAATAACTCTTTACTGAACATAAGAGATAAGAAAGTGAATACCACCGGAACCTGTTAAGGCCACCACAGACGACTGCAGTAAAAGTCTTTCTGGTATAGCCTGGGCCCCTCACGGCCTTGCTTTTATCCCACTTTCACTGCAATGTTTTGATACCACAAACTAATCTCACTTAATGGCATGAGTCTTGCATCTTCCATGTCAAGTGAAAGCCTGCATTGGACGATTAAGAATAGTATTTAAACATCCAAGGCACAGGAGGCTGGCACAGTAACATTACATCTTCAGTATAGAACGATCACTTCAGAAATCATACATTTAACACGAGGATTATCCCAGTATCCCGGTGCTGTGTCGGCTCTAAACTGGCATTGGGATCCCGCACACCAGAGGAGACCTGAAGAACTACACACAGCCCCAAGGCGTAGATTAAGTTGTAGTCGCAGCTGCCGCCGTAGTGTCGACGACCCGTTCAGGGGCCCCGCCGAACCCAGCGCACTCGTCGCACCCGCAGCACATGCAGCATCACAAACACATGTGCATGGATTTGTATTCAGTAGCTGCCGCCGAGTAGGATGACGATACTGATCATGCTCTCGGTATAGTCTGAACCGAGACGGCGTCTGAGATCCCAGAACAGGATTTATCAGATTTTGGTCAGAGAGCCATCGGAGAAGTGGTGATGATGTACTCACCCAAAGGTCCAGAGCCACGAAACGGAGACCTGCACTAGCAACCACACCCGTCACAGGTCTGCCACACCACCTCCCCGCACCTCCCGGCCGACGACGACGTCCTACTGTCGGCCCGCCCGGCCGGCCGTGCATCCCACTCCTCCGCCGCGCCACCAGCGCCACCTACCATCTGGCAACCGCGGGCTGGCAGCGCGGCGCTGCGACCTACCGGAGGTCACGGCGCCGGGCGCGGCCCGGCACCCGACGGGGAGATGAGCTCGGCTGCTGCCGGCGGAGCAGCGCTGTTACCGAGGCGACTGGAAACGGTACAGTTCGTGGTCAGCGTGGTGGACCTTACCACTGCTGCCGTGCTAGAGGTCCCGCCCTTCACTGTTGCACAGCGGCACACGCTCATAGAATGTCGAATTTTAAAAGGGCTTTGACGTGTTCCTGTTTCGAGAACGCTCCTTCGGACGGAAAGTCTGCGTTTGGAATAGAGATGCAATTCACAGATCAAATTTGCAGGTGCAGTGAAGACTGGTACTGCCAAAGCACATTGGGAATGTTGAAGAGCCATTTGACAGAACGATAAGGTAAGGAACACAATGACAAGTTGATATCAATATATATTAAGCAGCACACGGACGCGTTTCGTCTTCGCGTGTGTTTGTCACCAATTGACAAAACACACGCTGAAGTTACGAAACGTCCATTGCTTGCTTTGAATATATATTTAATATCCAACTTGTCTGTGTTCTTTACATTGAGAATGTATAAAGGTATTAGGATATCGATACAGCAACTCATAAAAGACCCGTTTTCAACATATCACAAGGAATAGCGATTATTTCCCATAGTCACAATTTCATGGGCAGATTCCTGGCGCAAAAGCGCAGGATTGGCATGCTAGGCTTAGAACGTCCAACAGCTATGACATACAGAGGACGGCACACAAGCAGGGGCGGACGCAGACCCGAGTTTGGGGGGCAAACCCATGTCTGCCTCTCCTCCTGGGGGGTGGAAGCTAATATTTTTTTGCTCTACAGACCTAGTGTAAACACCTTTAAAAAAATTTCTCCGGCGTTTGGGGGGGGCAAAAGATAGTTTGCCCCCTCCAGCGCTTTGGGGGGCATGGCCGGAATGGAGCCCCACCTGCGTCCACCAATGCACACAAGTTGCTGTTTTCTGAGCACATCAACGCCACTGCATATAAATGAAATAGAGATATGTTATCTTCCCCTAAATCGGGAACAACCGTCTAGTTCAAAGCAGGTAAGCCTTTCCATAAGCATATTTGCTAAGGTATAGTAAGTAGCCGCGCATATTTTGCATGATAGGCCCACTATCCTTATTCAGCTACAGCTCATTTTTACTCCTGTCCATTCCAAGCAGACCGTCCGCAGGCCTGTTGTTAAAAAGAGTGAGAATACACACTGCCTGCCGTTCTACTACTGACTCAGGGTGGCTCGCGAAGAGAAGATGGCATGGGACTCTACTTGTGCAACAGCAAAGCCAAACACAGTGCTCGCGGTTGATTACGTTCAAGGCACTTTTCCCAAGTGTTTATCTGCAGGCATAATTTTGCTCACAGTTATCAAAGGCAAGACTCTTGCACCTTTCTTTGCTACATTAATTCCAAAACAGTTAATGATATCTCACACGAGGCTCTATTGGTTGGTATTGCGTTTCTGTTTTCATTCTACTTGATGCCAAGGGTTTGTCCCATTGGCGTATTCTCCCTTATTGAGCGCATGAGAACCACGAGAACATTCTCCTCACTAAGACTTTAGTATCTCAGCTTGGGAAGGGCAGCGCTGCGTTTGTGCAGCTCCCTTCCTCATCTTTGCCGCTGTTCTATTGTCGTTTACCATGACCCCGTCATCCTTGTGGAGCAGTACGGAAGCTAGCGATGTAAAACAACTCCGGCAATCTCATGCCATCTGATTGGTTAACCGTTTTCTCTGTCACTGTTTTCATTGCGGTATTGTGCATTCAAGCCTAGAGAAAACTGTTACTCTGGCAAACATTTTTCTTGCAGCTGGTTAAGCAGGGCTGTCAGAGACAAAGTCAACCATGGGCGTAAACACACACACACACACACACGCACACACACACACACACACACACACACACACACACACACACACACACACACACACACACACACACACACGCACACACACACACACACATTAAGTGCGAAATTCATTTCCCATGCCCTCCGAGGGGCATGTAACTACTAAATTTCCAGGCACAAAAAGGGCGGCTAACCTAAGGTATGACAAAAATCAAGGGATACTTACTGTGTTAAGATGTTCCCTGGCCTCTCCCCTCGAATCCGGAAATGTAAAGAACATTGAAGATTATATATTCGGGCACAGCCCTTCATCAGAATCGTGGAGTAATTATCAATAATTCTCAGTCCTAGTCTCGCCGCAGCACTTCAAAACTTATCAACGTTTCGATACTTACTGTGTTTGAACCCTCACACATAAGCCATGAAGCCGTATAGTCATATAGCTCTCGTACATCTCGCAACCCCAAACCTTCCACATGCTCTTTCCCCGCATTTCAGTTCGGTTGCATCACTTAATTCGATAACTATTCTTAAAACTTTCACCTCACTTCGACAGGTCCCTCACCACCATTATAAGATCGCCAGAGAAAAGCACACTCTTACCGTGCTATCAAAACACAAACTGTAAAAATACTCTAGCCTGACACAGCAGACGTGACACAACATATACTACGATGATGAGGACGGAGTTATCTCGTTCTCCTTCAGCGACCACAACAGGTATCACCTTCAGCAGTCCATACACAGAGCAAAAAGCCAAGAGTGGAAGTCGACGCAGTCACAATCTCAACTCTCACCCGACTGTCAGGCCCTTTTTGCCAGGTTTGATCAGTGATGTCAATTGGTGACTAGTTCGGCTGGCACGGGCTAGGGAAGGCCAGGGCTGTGTGAAAACTTCTCACGCCCTCTTAGCAACTATAAATGAAAGTTCATCGGTTCAAAAGTGAATGCCAAATTGTTTCCATAGTTCGCATAAAAAGGACTAAGCCATAGATTACTCCTAACTCTCGAAAATGTCAGCTACTTTGCTTCTTTCGACAATAGTACTAATCATCGGCGCATATACAGCAGGTTTTCCATCACCATCTGAAACACAGCCCGCCAGTACCTACAGCATCGCGTGGGATTCAGCACGCGAGGCACGGATAGACTGCCAGTCATGTGACATCTGATGACACGGCCCTTCAACATGTTCTTACGCTGATGCTGGGCCGGCATGACGTGGTGGTGTACTTTCTTTGGGGAGCGATGTAAGAGGCTTTGAAACACAAGCTACAAAAGAAAGCCGCCTGCAAAAGCTATTGCTTTCTATCTAATGGTTACGCAGCTCGGAAGCAGCATTTTTGAACCCAAGAAATGAATGACGGAAGCGATTTCACATATGAAATCAAAGCCATACGGTAGTGGTTTACTGCTGCCTATGACACACCCCTATCCATATGGTTAAGGAAAAATATAAACATATGCGTATACTAACATGTAAATATAGATGTGGCCCTTAAAAAAATCGCATAATCCAGGACACATTTAAAGGGAATATAACGCCTTCACGAGGTTTGAACTAAACTACCAGTCGCGTAGAGCATGCTGAAAGCTCCCTGGTTTAATATTCTATTTTTCTCAGAACTCACCTTTTTGGAGCAACAACGCTTCCAGAGCGTACTAGTTACAGCGCGCATACATCCTTACGGACCTACTGGCTGGCGACAACGGTTCAGCGTCCGGGGACGCCGCGCGGAATCCGATGGGGTCGCCACCATTGGCGGACGCAGGGGGGTTATTCCGGCCATGCCCCCCAAAGCGCTGGAGGGGGGCAAACTATCTTTTGCCCCCCAAACGCCGGGGAAATTATTGAAAAAATTGCTTACACTAGATCTGTAGAGCAAAAAAATATTCGCTCCCACCCCTCCCCCAGGAGAGCGATCATGTACTTGCAGAGGTAGCTTATACTAGGTCTGTCGAGCACCCAAATCACACGTCCCAGCCCCCCCCTGAGAGGCAGACATGGGTTCGCCCCCCAAAACTCGGGTCTGCGTCCGCCCCTAGTCGCCACCCGCTCTAAATTTACGCTGTTTCTCCGCAAAGGGTACATTCTGGGGTAACATGAAACCGGGAGCTTGCTGATCCTCCCCATTACATGGCATGGCTATAGAATTCAGATTCAATTATAAAAATGTCGCGATGGTTTTAACTCAGTGTTCAAATAAATCAATGGTCCCTCACTGGTCCATGGAAGTTCCACACCCATCGCAACTTGCCCAAAATGGGCAAGAGTCTGAATAAATCTCATAAAAATCCATCAAAAAAGTAAATCCAAAATAACAAAATTCCGTCAGGGTAGCACATGGTCAGCCTGCTTTTACAAAAAAAATATGTGACAAGATAGAAAAATATAGAATATTCGTCGCACTTTATTTTTCCAAAATTATTCCCTACCTCATAATTTGCTCTCATATCCAACTTCACTGTTTTAAGCGGCGTACGAGGTAACCCAAGACATTTATGTCAATTCCGACATCGGTCTACAGCTTCCCTCTAAAGATGGGGATATGGCGCAGTGGTAACGCATTGGGCTTCCACGCCGATAACCAGGGTTAAAATCCCAGACTGAAATAATGAAAAATGATTTCCTGGGCCCTAGTTTACCCTTTCAACAGGGTGAAAGCTGGCAATGCCATATGACCTCAGCAGTTGGTCCGTCGAAAGTCACCCAAGGCCTCCAGGCTCCCTCTTCTGTTCTGTTCAAAACTACTGTTTTTTTTGCTTCTAACAGCCGTATCAGTTTTCCATCACTGTCAGTTCATGAAGTTAATGTTAACTTGAAACCCTCTGCTTTTTTCGCGCGAGTGGCCCCTGACAAAACAAAATATTGCATAACTTTGGCATGAACTGAGGCCTCGCGTCCAAGCCCCACATTGAATTATCCTTTAATCTGGAATGGTTGGTGGAGACGATTTTGATCGGAGGTCAAAATATGGACGGTAAAACACCATTTCTAATAAAAAATTATGAAACCAATCTGCCCAAAACAGTTCTAGGAAAAATCGGGAAAGGCTCAGAAATCTATAGTTAGCGAATACGGAGATATTTGAGGAAACAAAACTTAAAGGGAGGGCAGAATCCACCTCCCGGCACAATCTCATCTGACATAAGGTACAAAAATCCATTTTATCCTAACATATTTTTCTATATCCGATTTAGACCAGAATTTTAAACACAACATGTTCTGCGTGTAGGTGATTTCATAGGCTTGTGCACACAACACTGGGCTATTATGTTTTCCTATTCACACCAGCCAGGGACCGAGAAATCTCGGAAGGAGGCGTACACATACAGTAATGTGACGGAAACCAGCTGTCATGTTGATAACGCCAGCATCCGAGCAGCGCCGCGACTAGCCTAAGGGTCGGTCCCGCCAGCCAGTCACCGGACAGCGGCAGAGATTGACTGGCCCTTAACGGTAACGAAGGGCAACGCCACCGAATACGACGTCAGCACACAGCTAAACAGCATGGTCAAGCCACGTCAGCAAGAATACTTCAGGCTCACATCGTATACATCACGTCACGGCGCATGCATGAGTCTGCCAACTTCAGACTCACAGCGTATACATCTATCTCACGGTGCATGTATAAATCTGGCATTGAGAAGGCTCCAGATTTATAGGGTTCACCAGGCCTCGGTTTACAGTCGATGGTAGAGCCACACATCTCTACCCAGCTCCCAGGCTGTAGTGGAACCAGCCAGGCTCAGTAAACTCCATTCATCCGCACGAAAACGTCTGTATGGGACCAGCAGCAGCGTCACGCCGCCAGCTCGGATCGGCCCGCTCCGCTCCCATGGCGGAGCGCCGCACCCTGACGGAACCGGCCCTCCCTCAGGGCGTGGTGTGTCCTAGCCCGGCATCGCAGAGCACACAACAGCCTCAGCTGGCAGACGGCCCATCTACAACGCCCTCTTTATATCGCCCTGCAGACTGCGGAGGGGCGGATACTGAAGACATAAGGTAGCGAAGGGTTCGGCTTGGAACAGCACTATTGATGCCGGATATCGACTCGGGACCTGGGTCTTACCTTGGCGATAGCTGTTAAAACATTTATGTGCACATTCGACCTTCTGCTGTCGTCTTCTGTCATTCGGAATGGAGGACAGATTTAAAACCCTGAAAAACTAGTCACGTTCGACGAAACTGGAGAAACCATCGTCCAGACCATGGTCCGGGTGTGCGGCCCTATCTGGAACACACCCTGCTGCCCAGATGAGCCCCTTTTCCAGAGCCATGCCTGAGGCTCCGGCCACCAGCGGGCGTAATCACGCAGTCGAGTTTGGCAGTCAGTAAGCAATGCATTTACATATGTTAGTATGACCTTAGTCACGAAAGGGGTCAGAGCGGCGGGAGGTGGCGGGGCACGTTTCCAATATACATTAGCTCATGAAGAGTCAGCATGGAAAACATTTACTGGGGATCAGTCTGTTTAAAGACCCGTAAATGAACAGCTGGGAGTTCCACATGGAGATGACAGAGCATTTGGAAATAAATTTCCGAGTGATCAGCATCTTCTTCAGCAGCTTCACGTGATGGGAAGAATACCAATAACTGGTGGACGAAAAACACGCACTCTTTATGCACTACAACTTCTTTGCTCAGGTTACTAAATAAATTAGCAGACCAAAAACACAATGCAAGGAACGCTCACCAAGCCACTTCGCTCGGGTGTGAAGAGGTCAAGCCGTAGTGTCAACACAGGACCGGATGCTGACGTGGCTGTTTGAGAGCTGACGGCTGGTACAGCGCCTGCGTTCGAGGGCACCCGCTCCCCGACTCAGCTCTTCGTAAAGTGCTGCAGCAGTGCCGAGTAAGCAGTACTGCGTATGCTGCAGCTGTTTCCGCCGGTCGAACCAGCAGCGCCGACTGGGCCACTGTCGCCTGCAGCTAAACCCAGAATACTCCTCCTAAGACAGATGACATCTACCTTTACTCAGAACAGCAGTGAGAGTAATGCTATGCAGCGCACCTAACGTGAAAAAGAGTGAAGCCTTCCAGCGTGACAAAAAAGAACAGGCAGTAACCAGTTTTAATGCCCCTACACGCAACTCGTTTCAAGCTTCACACACCGCCGCTACGTCCTGCAGGCTCAGGATTGCTCAGTCAAGCATGGCAGTGTCAAACTTGGACTCTGTGGCCACACGTTCTTGACCTCTCAAAACACGTCCACAATAAAGTGGCGAAATTGGAAGGCAGTGAAAGGTTTCACCCTCACCCTTTCATATCGCTACAATCATCTTTCGACAGGACAGCGTCTCTTGGACACGGCAACATACTAGCTTCCACAGTGAAACAATCGGAGAGGGTCCTTATCGGACAGCATACGCGACAGTCCAGCTACGACCTTTCTCATCGGCCAGTTCGCTAAAGTGTGTCGGCCAGGTGGGATCTACTTTCGCCGCCCTTCGCCTCGCAAAAACCCTCGCTTCTTCACCCGACGAGAGGCCCGCCGGTAAACGTGGCTAATCTAGCCGGCAGAAATGCCACCTCACGCGCCGAGGCAACGCAGCAAGCACTGTTGAACCCAACGGGCGAGCAGAGCCCAGCGGAACATTCCGTCAACAGATTAAAGATCCGTGCTGAATTAACCGTTGTTTGATCGAAGGGTTCAGCTAAATCATTGTGTGCCTTACTCTGCAAAGACATTACAGCTCTAACGAGTTCAAGTATGTATACAACCACGCTCTGTATGCGCGAGGGTGTAAATCAAACACTTCTCATAAGATAATAAATCAATTTTTACAAGATGTTACTTCAACTACTTCCTCAAAACCGCAATGAAAAAAATGAGTAAATTTAGAGAGAGCCGATATGACAGTATCAACTGATAACTATACTTATCACTGCAGCGGTCCAAAGTCTATCACCTTCAATAAACTCTGAATTATCTTACGAAAATTGTGTCGAAAAATGAGGGTTTTGACGGAATGATAATAACGCAAGCTGAAAACATCATTCGAACAGATTGATCACAGTTAAGAGCACACTATTGCGACAATATTCACTCAAGCTAATCAAAGGTTACACATATTTAAACTGGACTTTCACTCTAGTTTCATAAGCCCCGCCTTTTCGTCCCAATCGAAAAATCTGAATCTACTCCAATTCAAAAACATCCTATCCTAATTGCTAGTTCACCCCACTCGACTTGGGATATACCGGATTCACCCAACAATTTTGCATATATTTATGCATTTATTGGACTGTACCCAATATGCATAGCCCACAACAGAACTTAGTAAATGCGAGTAGGCACCTCACACCGTGAGAGCGCTAATAAGAGTCGCATGACGAATCTATCACCTGTTTTTCTCCCTAACCTCCTCCTCCGCCAAAAGCGAACCAAAATCAAGCCAGCACAGCTTGCATCATCACCCGGAGAGGAACTGCACATTTCCCACGTTCCTGAGCGCGCCCGCCTGCCCCTGCTTCTGAGAGCCATGGCCAGCGGAGACCAACTGTCGACACAGTCAGTCGCCGCCGCTCCAGTTCCGAACGCCGCGTAATGCTGTAAAAACGAGACATTCAACTGGACCAAGGTAGCGCCCGCCCCGCCGCCGCCGAAGTAATACCCTGTAACAGCCAAACCAATGACACACTGGCCTAGCTCGGCACGGCAAAGCGTCTTCCAGCGTTCCGCCCTACCAAAGGAGTGGCCGGGTCTTCGGACTTGATTCTTCATCGAAATATGCATGCACAGTTGGCACGTATATTCGTTTCAGAACCGATTGCAATGCCTTCAGCTTTGATCGCCAGCAACAGCGACATGCGATAGAAGGTGATGAGAGTCAGGATGCGTGCCGGTCCGGTTACGCCAGGTTCTTGATGCATTGTTCTGGAGTGTTTAAATAATGAACGGTATAGCAGTGGGACTGAAAATAAATTAACACAAGCAACGCACGGCAAGAACGTGTTTGGAAATTTACGAAACAACAGCATGAAAGTTTATTGGAATAATAAGAAAATGCGTCCCCCATCCCCCCAAAGCATTGCCAGGAGCTTAACAGCAGTATGGAATGAAAACAACCGCCAAAAATGCAAAATTATTCATGGCGACAATCAGCTCAGCTCCATTAAGACTTGCGATCATCCCCACAACCGAATGCTACGATTCAGTACCATCACATTTAGTCAATAGTCTTCCTCTAGTGGTATTTTGCCCCTTCACGCGCGTTCGCAGCGCAGCGTTCGACCATGAGCTGTGTACTGTGTAGTGACAATGGACGGCTCCAGAGCCTGGGGCAGAGGAACGTGACCTGCACGGTAGCCACCTGGTTCCAGCAGCCTCGCCCCCGCAGCAGCTGCCACGCACTCCCGGCCTTGACAGTGCGCTTGTGTCACACAGAGTTACGCCACCTGGCGACGGTGCACGCACCGCGGTGTGACGTCACACAACGGCGGGATGGACAAATATCTCCCGGATCGATCTTGATGTCGATTGTGGCTTTAACTTGGGCATTCTGTGCACAGCACCCGCCTCTCAGCACAGCACAGCACCCGCCTCTGAAGAATATCCTAGAGCATCACTGCGAAGTCTTGAGATGGGAGTCTAGGCATCATAAGTAAAGAGCACCGTCAGATCGGGTGCGAGACGTTTAAAGTGAGGTCCTGCGGCAATTATTATTGGGCGATTTGTTCAAGATTTTGGGTAATCCCTCTCACCCAAGAGTGTAAGTAAACATTGTGATATATCTTTCAACATTGAAGGGCTGCAGAGATAACATCACGAATGCAGGATAGTAGATAGAATATGGCCTTATCCTCACTTATCAAAAATACAAGGCAAGTCTTACTGGTTTCAGTTTCTTATAGGTACTAGTACCACACGGCTCATAGCAATCGTTATAACACTCAAGGCGTTTCGGATACAAAGCTCTTTCAAGCTCCTTTTGAACTCACCAATTGTTTTATGATGATTCTGATGTAGGGCTGTTCCCGAACATATAATTAGTATATCTGCTCCATTCTGCATCCAGGATTCGAGGATGCAGGCCATTAAACGTCTTATCAACTAGTGAGGTTTAGAGCCAAGCGGTCATTTTTTTAACCCCTTTACTTTGGACATTTCATATTTAGCAAAAGTTTACTTGACCATGATTTTTATACGTAACCAAACTACAGATCCCTCTCAGGGTGGAGGGCCATTCAGGTGTCTGTAAGATGTGACCCTAAATGGATCCACATGCGCCAAGAATAACGTGGCGTATCTGAATATAAAGAGCTTTCCATCACAGGTTCGATATGTAATCCAGATAAGCTGTGACAAAGTGGGCACTGATGGAGGGCGCGGTAACGGTGGTTCTGGGCCCGCCTTGTCCGCAGCCACGGTCCTGTCCCGTCCCAAGCTGGTGCTGAAAATGGAAAACCCTGCGCATACAGAGGCGCAAAATGAGTCAATCATTGCCTAACGCAAAGCAAAACAATGCATTCATCGGCGGCCTACTTGGATGCTTGGATCTGTTGGTAGATATTTCGCTCAAGCTAATGCATATGCAAATTGAATGTTTATAGACATATATTCACCATGTTATGTGAGGGTACCACTGCTCATGTACAAACTGTGTGACAAAAAATGGGTGTCTGAAGTCATTGACGGAAGACAACAGCTTCTAATCCAACGGCTTTTCGACCTCTGAAACAAAATTCCTACCAGTGAATTAAAACTTTTATGGGCGAAAAGCACTAACCAAAGGTGCCACCCAGTTTGTTTCAATATTTCAAAATTTCGAAAATATTTTCCAAAATGTTGAGATATATTTTAAATTGTACTTGTGTAATGTGCTGAATCGTTCGAAGTTAGAGCGCCGAAACCCACATCCTTTATAGTACTGTAAATTACCACATCATCGAATAAATATTAAACCGAAAACGCAAAATTGAAGGTCTTTAATTGTTTTAACAAAAGACACATCACGAACAGAGGGTATGCCAACATGCTAGAGCCAATGCTGAATGAATCACCACTGAGTCACTGGGCATGCGCACTGGAGTGAAGCATGAAAGACGCTGCCTCAGCAAATACTGGTCCGAGCTCCCTCAAAATTGTCAAGCAAGGCTTCTTTCACATTTGCAAGACATGATTGAGGTCATTTCGCCTTGAAAGTATTACCCATGCGCAGAAGGGAAATATAATTTTCGAGGATTTGGGTTTTGCTTTGATAACTTTGGGCGTGACATCAACTATTTGCCAATAAATCATTGCTGATCCAGCCCGCCTGATAATCGAACTGTCTGGCTAGCGTACATACGTTGCCAACGGCTTCTCATGTGCCAGAGCGGCAAAAGCCGAGGCCTCAGGCCCAAATATAAAATATGTCTGTATCAATTTCAATTTCAAAATATGTTAATGATACCTGTCACTTGTAGAAGAGTATGACATCTGAATCAATGATATGTGAGGAATAATTCCGGTCATATCTGCCTCATTTTGGAACTGTTGCCGATGAAATGAGGATGACACATTGATATTTAACTTGATAATTATATTTGAACTGAGATAAAGTATAACATGACACCCATTGTTCAGACTTTCATTCGTCCTAGAACCAGGGCTGGAGATCTCTCCTCGATCCAGGGGGTTCTGGGTGAGTTAACCCTGGCATGGCAATACAAGGCCTATACAAAACCTACGGGAGACCCAAAATCCAAGGGGAAGAGTTCGGACCCCCACGCCAAGGATCTCCAACCATGCCCAGAACTCACCATTTCAGGGGAAACTAGATCCGTTGAGAGCGGAATTAGTTCCCATCCATCTCGAGCCAGCTCCAGCTATCACCGATAAAATGTTGGCGGAGGCTATTAGGCTCATGTAGAAGTGCGTTAAAAAAGAAGTAACCGTCAGAAGGTCCGCTCATGAAGCATTGTTGCTCTGTAGAAGGTACGTTCTAAGATCTATGCGTCTGATGAACCCGTTAATATCTGATAAAGCTGTCGTATTCCCTTTAGGTTAGTTGAGCAAGATCACAGAATACATTTATTTCACGATAGATAAACGCTCTTAACATTAGGTTCCATGAAAAGGTGAATGCTGGCTTCAAGGACGTGAAGAATAGGACCACTTTGGGCATCTCAAGATAGTATGATTAGTTGCAGCAAGGACGGACCCTACAGCCTTATCCTATTTCATTGACAGGTAATGGAAGACGCCATAAATTGAGGAGCAATGCATGCTACTTAGTTCGATGTCTTGTCAGATATACCAATGCGAACGACTGTGGCCGCATTCCAAACGATTCTTGCTCCGAATTGAAGACAATAACGTAATGCAGCGTGCGCGTTATGTCTGTGCGCATAAAGAAAGGGGACAAACCTCTCCAATTTTGAATATTATTTTAATTGAATATTTGAATACGCCCCTTGCACCCTCAATGTTCTGGAAGTTTCTATGCCTTGGGTATCATGGCCCGAGTTTATTAGAGAAAACCCGGAGAAGTGGGGTTGAGAACAGCAGCTATTATTAGTGTGAAATATCACAGCAATAAATGAGAAAAGAGCAAATAATCCGAGAAATAATACACACGTCTCTGGAAACGCAGCAACCATTCGAGCAAAAAGACTGCGTGAAAAAGAAGCTTCTGAGGAAAAATTAATATTTTGGTACCATATTGTAAAATAAAAATATTAACTTTCGGACCCGATACAGCCCAGTAACTAGCTTCTTTCGGTAAAATCATGTCCTACTGCAAGTTGGTATTTGATGATCAAAGTACGACAGCCCCCGTCATGCGCGAGAAATTGAAACCAGAGCGGCGGGTCTCAGTACACCGTCTACAGCGCAGGTCGTACGCTCCGTTATCGTCATGTATCTGCTGTATCTCGCGGGCGAGCTGGGCTGAGTTTACCGCGGAATTCTACACATAATCATATCAGTCTACTCCTTATCACAGCCCCGCTCCATCCACCAGCGCAGCCCACGTGACAGCAGGTGAAGCCCGCCCGCCCCGGTCACGTGGCGCTCCGCCGCCGCCGTGTCCCGGGGCCACGCCCCGCCGGGTGACGCACCCTCCCAAAGCCGCGCCGCAAGGTCGGAACCCGGGACCAGGGGAAGTGCACACAACGGCCTAGCGCGACAGGACCACAGCAGACCAGTCGGGCTGGGCGGAGCACTGAACACTGCCAGTACAATGAAACTCGAGCGTTCCGAAGCGGGAGCACGGTAGGCTTAGCAATGAACCGGCGGCAACACTGATTTTGACTGTTCAGGAAGGTCGCGGGCGTGCTACTAGGTGTTGGAAAAGGTGAGACAGCGGTTCCTGTCCCTCAGTTTTCACCCAGTAACCTAATTTCAGTCTAACTAGAGAAAAACGAAACGTGCAAGCAGCATGAACATAGTGAAGATAAACCCAAATCCGAAGCGCTTTTGATTTTACCCTGAGCTATTTTTTGCAAACAAGAGATAGGAGATTTGTTGTCCCCCATTTACTTGCTGGTGAGGATGCCCATATGTTCGCCTTAATGCAGCAGTTATTGGTTTTTTCCACATTCCGCCACCCCCTCCCACTTCCAAGTGGAGCAGCTGCTTTGTGTATCATTTTCTATACCGCGTCCGATCATTCCTCTGCCGGACATTCGCAACACGCATCCAAGCTAAGATCTTCTACCAAATCTCCCACGCAATAAAGCTTGGGCAGCCCCGAAATCTCGACCGAGGAGAACCACTAACCAATAACAATGGAAACACGCTGTCACGCCCCCTCTCCCCACGTTCCCGTGTCTGCCCGTGTCAAGAACATACTCCAGATCACGCCATTGACTGCTCCGTCATGGCAAGCGATTGCGTCACCGATTGTAAAACCTACTGACCCGTGGGAAACGCTGCGCGTTCGCTTCATTTAATTTGTATTCCTCTTAATCGCACGATTTTTCCTCCTTGTCTTGAGGTAATTCAGGTCAAAAGGCAGCATTCTTTTCCACGCATTTCAGAGGAAAGGGAAGTTTTACACGGGTGCCGGTAGGCGGGTTTTGAGGTCACACTTACGGACGTGGCTCTATGTAAGTTCACTCCAGCCTCCGCACAAGACACGAACTTACCTGAAACAATACAAACACAAGGTTAGTTCATCTTAGACGTATCACAGATACAATAGATGGGAAACAACATACGTAAATAGAGATATGTCTCTACCAGCCTCATGCACCATTGCCATGTATGGATGCATCGCATCATCTAAGGGCTTACTCGCGCTTAGCAGAATCTGCCAATATCTTTTAGTCGTCAATCTCCTCACATTATTTTGTAATTTCGTTTGGCAGGTTCTGCCAAGTGTGAATAGGCCCTTTGGGCGGCCCTATCTCAAAAGACCTCATACAGTCTCTCGGCCTCGTTTCAGGTACTGGAAAGGATGCCCGCTGACATATTTCAGGCATATGTGGACCTCGTCCGCGTCACGCAGGTGGCGTAGTCTCAAAAACCGAGGATAATAGATATGGGACAGCTGCCTGCCACGTGGTGGGGGCTAAAGACATAGGCGGGGCCCCAGTGGGGGCATATATGGCCTGTGTTTCTCCTCACCAAGCCTCGACGCCCCCCTGAAACGTCGTGCCGTCCAGCAGCATTGCTCCCCCTTCCCGAGGATGCAAGCATCAGCACTGCTGCTTCTATAGGATTTGGCGCACCCTAATAGGTTGTGCTATCTAAAATTGGCACTCTAGTTCGAATGCTGTTCCCAACCCCCCCCCCGGTCGAAACCCCAGGATCCGCCATTGACAAAAGAAACCAGTATTATGTGCTCAGTGGAACACGTTGAAAAAAGGAAGAAGAAGCAAAGGCTTGAGGTCACTCGCCTTACATGTCATTAAAATATACATAAAACGAGACTGGCGATACTAACACATGAGTCCCATGTATGCTGAGGAAATTGTACAGTTACACGTAACCAGAAATTAAAGAAATATTCGTTTGAAAAGGCAGAGCCATGATTTCCCATCGGGTGGTGGGGTGGGGGGGGGAGAAGGGGAGTGTACCCGGTCAGAGATAGCCAGCGTTCCTTTTGGACGGCGCGGCCTACCAGGGGACGCCAAATCATTTCTCGCATTCTGGGGAGAGGAGGAGAAGATAAGGGCGCGACATTCCAAGGGGGGCATCAAGGCCATTTCAGAGGGCAACCAATGCCCGATCGGGGGAAAGGGCGCACGCATCAACCGCTACCCTCCCTGGATCTCCACTCATGTTCGTATTTAACACCTCTTTAGTGATATCACTGACCGTGCTGAACGTGAGTTGAGCGATGACTTCTGAAGCTTGATAAACAAGTGATAAACATCAGAAAATAGGTCATGTTCGACTAGTTATGCATGACTGGATACGACTAATAGCACAGAGACCAAGAGGTCAGATTCACCCAAACCGCATTCATCAATCTTGTTACCAGCAAATCGGAAATTTCATTTGGACGCCCGTGCTGTCTGGTTTGATGAAGCCTCTTTAGCATCGAGGTGACCCTTGAACTTAGAAAACACTGACCCCGGGGGCACGGTAGTGAAGCCCGGTGATAGAACGGGAGGAAGCACGGGTAGTAAATCGCTAGAAACTGGTGTAACTACTTTCGCCCTTTGTTTTAAGATGCCTGTCATAGTGTAATGAATCAGCCTGTAAGTGAAACAACAGGAGCTCCGTCGAAAGCGTCTTAGTACAGAGAGCCTTTGAAGCTGGCGATTGCTGCTGTTGAACGTGAGCTAGTAGCTGGAGGGCTCGCAAACAGCGGAGGCGAAATAAATAATGTCCACACATAATCTACTCTGCGATCAAAATAGCAAAAGTGAAAAGAAAAACATAGTTCAGTCAGTTGCACGTGGTGAGGACAGCGCGCCTTTCTTTTTCACCTCTGGAAAGACACCAGTCGTTGTGAGCAGCAGCTCGGTTTTTTCGTCTCTGGCACGGCGGCGTTGATTCGTGACCGACATTCCGTTCGTAATTTCCGTCCAATCACGGCACGGCCAGCAGGCCCCCGGACGCCGCCGGACAGCCTCCACACTGTAAAAACGCCCAGACCCTGTTCCCAATTCCGTCATTCAGGCTGCGCCATTGATTGCACCGTCTTTGAACGGATATAGGAGACCCGAGGAAATGTTCTGGGCCGTGACCTCATGGTCGCTTCCAAGTTGCTGCTACCGTCTTAGTTTCTCCGGCCAGGCTAATGGGAATGTGGGCAGTCGGGACTTTTTTGTTGTATTATCTCGGAGAACCGTACACTTGCAAATGTGATTAGCTCTCAAAGGTTGTATGTTCACGTCCATTCGTTCTGATTTTGGGATTCGAGTTTCGGTATTCGAGAGCCCAGCATGTCTGGTATATGTTTTCTGGCCGAGGTTTAATTATCTGCCGCGGTACACTGCGGCAGCTGCCAGCCGCTGACTCGGCCGGCAGAGTGCCGCTCGGCTGCAGAGATTTATATTTACGGTCCACCTCGTAAATCAGTGTTCACAACCACAGCTCATACATGAAACCTGTATGAGGAAATGGTCATATCCAGCCAGGTATCACAAATTGGGGCAGTCTAGAGTAATTCACTGAAGGTATTACTGGGCAGAGGTAGGTACCGTTACAATTTTTTTTAACCGCTAACCCTACTTCCGCTACTTTGACAGCCCAAACAGCTACCCGCTTCTCTGCTACTTTTTGGTCATGCAACCCCTGCTGCTACCCGGGAGGGAGAGCCCACAAGCAGCGGAGTGGCGGACTTAAGTAGCAGACCGTCCTGCTCTGCTACTGAGTAAGCTTTGTTATGCACATACCGAATATAACATTAAACTGGTCCCATCCAATGCCCTATATACCCAAAGGTCCCTCAGTATGTTGAATTATTGTAGAAGAAAACAAGATAAGGTAATCTCGTAAGGTTGTTTGAATCATTTTCCATACTGAACAGGTCAACAGAAGACATTCACTGTCGATTAAAAAAGAATTTTGCACGGCACAAATCCTAAGAATTTGTTACCAATTCAAAGTTCAAATATGTCTGCAGGCTGTACGAAGACTCTTACAAACATAAAAATATATGTTCGAGACCCTGAGGACCACACCTCAACAGCAGGCATCTCTTGCGAAGTAAAAAAGGATGATTTCTAAATCCAGGCAGAACAAAATATGAGCCACACTTTATGAAATTACGATGATTATGCAGCATTATTGTACATATATCATCACAATAAAAATTTATTCCACAGTCTGTCCTTTGATAAAAAGCTTGAATTAAGAGTAGCCAAAATGGCTGCTAGATTTCTGCTATAACTATATTCATATCCGCATCCTGTAACTCGAAACGAGATTTGTAGACAGAATGAAAGACCAGAAACGTTTGCTTTGAGAACACATGTACGCCAAAAATAATAACATATCAGGGAAAAGGTATTGATAACGAACTCTGGCAAATCTGAGTCCGCTTAATAAAGCTAAGGATTATACTGCTGAAACCATTAACGTTGCATCAAAGTACCATGCAATAGCGCTTGAGCAGTTTTCAAAAGGTGTTAGGCTGTATTCCTTGACGAGCATAAACAGGTCCATGGATACGCCATTTCCATCACCACCCATCTAGTCCGCGGCGTTTGCCTTCTCTGCACTCCAGAAGAGAACCTGTTTCTGACAGGCTACAGGAGCCGCCTCAGCGGCGGTGAACAACAGCGTGGGCGTCTGAAAACTGAGAGTGTTTGCGCGGCTCGCGCAGGCGGCAGAAACTAGAGCATGAGACCGGTCTCACGGCGTCCAAAGGCGGGCGTGCCGCCGCCCGTGGCGGTGGAGTCCGCGCAGGAGCTGGACCCACCGACACAGGCAGCGAAAACTGATCATCGCAGGGGCTGGGCCCACCGACACAGGCAGTGGAAACTGATCATCGCAGGGGCTGGGCCTACCGACACAGGCAGCGAAAACTGATCATCACAGGAGCTGGGCCCACCGACACAGGTAGCGAAAACTGATCATCGCAGGGGCTGGGCCCACCGACACAGACAGCGAAAACTGATCATCGCAGGGGCTGGGCCCACCGACACAGGCAGCGAAAACTGATCATCGCAGGGGCTGGGCCCACCGACACAGGCAGCGAAAACTGATCATCACAGGAGCTGGGGCCACCGACACAGGCAGTGGAAACTGATCATCGCAGGGGCTGGGGCCTACCGACACAGGCAGCGAAAACTGATCATCGCAGGGGCTGGGCCCACCGACACAGGCAGCGAAAACTGATCATCGACACAGGCAGCGAAAACTGATCATCGCAGGGGCTGGGTCTACCGACACAGGCAGCGAAAACTGATCATCGCAGGAGCTGGGTCCAACGACACAGGCAGCGAAAACTGATCATCACAGGGGCTGGGTCCAACGACACAGGCAGCGAAAACTGATCATCGCAGGAGCTGGGTCCAACGACACAGGCAGCGAAAACTGATCATCGCAGGAGCTGGGTCCAACGACACAGGCAGCGAAAACTGATCACCGCAGGAGCTGGGTCCAACGACACAGGCAGCGAAAACTGATCATCGCAGGGGCTGGGCCCACCGACACAGGCAGTGGAAACTGATCATCGCAGGGGCTGGGCCCACCGACACAGGCAGCGAAAACTGATCATCGCAGGAGCTGGGTCCAACGACACAGGCAGCGAAAACTGATCATCGCAGGGGCTGGGGCCACCGACACAGGCAGCGAAAACTGATCATCGCACAGTCGTGCCGCTACCAACTCAATTTGCCTACGGTGTTAACAGGTATTGCTTTTGTCCCGCGGGCTTTTCTGGGAGTGAGCATGCTAACGCCTACACCACCTTGTTTCAGAAATCGATTCACTGACAAGAACAAAACCGTCTACTTTTAGAATGAAATTCTTCTCTATCTATCTGACATGTTGTCTCCCACTTGGAAATATGCCACCCTGCTGGGAAAGGAGTAGAAGATTGAGATCTGCAATTCTAAAAGGAGAAAAAAATTGATTATTGCCGTGCTGCGCCACGACAGGAACTTTCTTAGACAAAATATTTCAGATGGGAAAACCATTCGGCGACTCAGCTATCAGCTCCAGAAATCAAATGAAAGGCAATAGTGGGCCGGAACTCTCAATGCGAACACTGGAGGACATTGCTATAGATAGTGATTGACAATTTATTCGTTTCGATGTTCGGGACTTTCCTCCACTGCGGTTGGCAAAAAGTTCAGAAGCTTTCAACCTGTTTTTCACGCCTTCGTCAGCCAGTATATGATGGGTTTAATGGATAGTCACAAGAAGTTCTTGAAATGACCTACAGCCGGTTCCACACTGATTGGTAGGTATTAGTGTCAGTTGGTTTAAGAAATATCTAAAAAACGACTACACTTCTCACACAAGGTTGCGCCCTAGTAATGTATTTTGACGAGCTCTTTAAATGTGGGCCCCTACCGACTAGATGAGACGTCAATTTGGGAAATCATGGACGAAAAACTGCTTTCACCGATCCCGATGATTTTCTGTGTCTTTTCTCAATTTCGTCCACATTTTGGACCCGATGAAGTATTTTTGCACCTCAGTTCATGCATCCAGTTAAATCGCAGCAGGTGGGGCAACAATGGTGTCGGCAGGAAACATCACTTGTGAGAAATTTCGCAAAAACGACCACGGCCTAATACCTACCAATCAGCATGGAACCGGCTGTACATGTCACAAGAACAGCACACAGAGAAGTGTCACAAGGACTGAGTTCTTGTGACATGCACTAGTACCCGAAAATGGAAGCGAATTATCTTCCCACTCCACTTTACCATTCTGCGAGACTGGGAAGTGTCATCCAAAAGACCCTCTAGTATCTATCTTGAACAGCTTCAAAAAAGCTTGCTACACAGGATGGTTCCGTATATAGAAATTTGAGAACAAAATTCAAGTTGGTGTCATGTTATGTCACCATATACCAGTTTTTAGCTCCCGTTGATCAGCAACAGCTGATTGCATTTAACAAATGTTTTTGTACAATTTAGGGCCGATAATTTTTCCAACCAAATCTGGCCTAACACCGGGGCCCACCTCCACCTCCACAGGCAAGTGGGCGCCCAGAATTGCCAATCGTGGGCCAGCGGTTGATCTAACATCGTCCCAGAGAGACCACTCCACAGCGAGAAGACCACTATATGGTGTGCAGTCAGAACAAAGGGCGTCATTGGTCCTTTCCCTTCCCAACAATTAGACGGCTCAACAGCGACAGTGGCGAAGGAGCGGTACATCACTGCACTGGTTCGCTGATTTTCTCGGCTGAACGCAAGGCACCGATAATAGCCGTTTGTTGCTTAGTTTACACAAAATGGCGCGGCACTGCAGACCTCCAGAATGGCACTGGAGGGACTGGAGAGACATTTTGGTGGCTGCCTGGTTTGCCGCCGGACGGCGACACTGGTCGGCGCATTTCACGGGTATGAACCCTCCTAGATCTTTGATCTTTGGATCACCTTTGGATATATCTATCACCCTTGAATATATCTTAAAAGACGAGTCTGCAAGAATGGTCCAAATATCCTAAACGAGCTGAAGACAAAATCAAACACCAAATCTGCAGTCTCTGCAATAAGGCGTGTGAGTACGTAGTAATGGAAGCGAGAAACAGGACTGATGTATTTCTGCAGCAAAGCGAAGACCATCTTCAACATATTCCTTAGCCGCATGTTTGTCATATGCTGCATTATTGCGTCAAGTGTTTCTCCATTAGTTCCTGTGTGGAATGGTGCGATACATGTGCTTCTGCACCAAAAACCTTTTCTTCTACAATAAAAAAACGCGGTACTATATTTCAAAACGTCCCCGTAGAGCAGGAAGAGTGAGCCGCTTAGCCGGTCATGTCCAAATTCCAAACTGGAAGGTGTGAAAATCTGAAAGGAAAGTGTTATGCATTTACGAGAGGTCACGTTCAGCGACGCTCATCGACAGCGGATGCATCAGCACGGCGGCCGCTTACAGAGAGCGACTGACTCACTGGCCGACGTCAGCCTGCGATCAAGCCGTGATTGTCACCGCACCATAAGCCACTTCAAAACCTCAATTCCAGGTCTGTCCATAAGCAACAGAAATCACAGCTGTAGCCGTCACCTTGACCTTGCGCAGCCTAGCCCATCAGCAGCAGAATTGACACAACCCGACACGAATAAGTCGGACCCATCACGACTCCTGCACTGAAAAGCGACCCCATTAGGACCTCTCCATCAATACAGCTCGGGGTCCTTTCAGCTCCAATCCCGCCGGCAGCCGGCACGTCCACAGAAACCACTTGATCGTTGCCACATCACGGCCCGACGGCGTCCTATCCGGACGACGCGGGTCACCGAAGGTCAATGACTACCACCGCTGTCGCCCAGCTAGTGACACATTTCCTCATTGGGATTCATCAACGACGGCGACGTGACGCCATTCCGCCGCCGACCGCGCTGCCAGATGAAGCGCACTGGCGACCGGGTCCGTGACTGATTGCGGAGGAGACTGAGACCAGTGTCGTCTGAAGCCTTGCACGTCGGAGTCGGACTCGGTGGCCTGATCAGCAGTATCGAATGACACCCTTCCAGTGCCCAATGACACTCTTCGGCCGTCGGACGACCGTTCAACACTTAAACAATTATCTTTATCCCATCGGTAGATACTTTAAATAGCTGGAGCAGTCAGATTGTGTTGCACGACTTAGTGGAAAAAGATTACAATCACATTACCACACGAATGAAATGTGAGGCAATTCTAAAGCCAGCAGGCGATGGCGGTTATGGCTGAGTTTCATTGGATGCGAGCGTGCTAACTATTGCTTGTTACCGATAGAATCATAAGTGCAACCAATCCTGCATATCCGAGCGGTAAAAATAATAGGAGGCAGAACATAACACTATCGGGACATTGACTCGACCAATAGAAATAAGTCATTAGAGGGTTGAAGTACTGACGTGGACTGCCAGTACTTCCAACCTCTAGTCCAGTTAAAAATCCGGAATTATTGGTGAGGTGGGGTGTCATCAAAAGAGCTTTGAAGCTTAAACTTTTACTACAAGACGCTCCACACGACACAGGCCTGCCTAATTTCCAAACAAGCTGCATTCTGAAGTGTCATGATGTTATTTCATAATATGCACGTTTTCGAAAGCCAGGGCCCCAGTTTCACGCCCTTGAGCACGGGACGACAGTATCGTAGTCAGAAATGTGTGAAGTAGGGTGACAACACGGGCCGCCCAGGTCATCTGTCGAGGCCGTGTACCTTGACATGGCGCAGGTCGACCAAAGGGAATGCTAATAAGTGTAACCACTGCCGTGCAGCGCTGCCGCTCGAACAGAAAGGCCAGAGAAGGGAGATACTGGCAGTCTGCTCCTCCGTGTGTCCAACGCCTCAATCTCTCGGAAAACACAGTTTTAGAAAACCGTTCACTTTGGCATACGACAGTGTGTAAACTGGCGTAGTGTATCTGAGCGAGTGGAAACGGGTCCTACAGGGTCCTCTACCTATCTCTCCATGGTGGCAGGATAACTGCTCAAAGATAAAAAACATTACCTAGCTAGATTTAGAAAAAAATAATCATAACCACGTCGAATGGTAAGAGAACACGTTTTAAAACCGGTTAGCGCCTTTTTAAGCTTATGCGTTTTGAAGTTCAGGCCTTCCATATTGAGAGCGCAACCCTCGCACAGTAGTACCAACTCACAGTGTTAACGTCATGATGCCATATAATAGGGATGATATGTCTGAGATGTCTCACATGAAGATAATTTCACGTTAAAAATTCAATGCCCACGTCACACTGTCATTTTTCAAGGTTACTGCCCTCAGTGCGATCGGCGAAATGGTATCACCCAGTGTGATGTATTCTTTTACTATTACGTCATAGTAAAGGTTACTTGAGGCTAATCCCAGGTTCAAATTTCAAAGTCACAGGTCAACGATCAAGGGTAAACCCTCATTTACAGCTCAGAGGATGCGTAAGATTCAGCGATAGTGCACACCATAGAGAGTACATCGTGTTTTCACGTCATAATTACATGAGCCTGGCCCCAAAACTAAGGGATACAATTTCATGAGACCTGGCCTCTCCCCAGGATCCCCATTGGTTTCTCGTGAATCATTGTTTTCCCCGCACAATAAAACATTCGGAATAGGTCCTTAGCAAGGTCCAGATTCGCTCCTTGTCACGTGGACTGATCTTGAAGAGATTGTCCTAGCTCAATGAAATTGTAATATTATCTAGATCGCTAGAGCCCCCAAAAAGACCCAGGCGGGAATTTTATTCACTTTGCTAATTGTTATATCTTAGAGACGGCGACCCTTAGAAACCCCACCAATACGAATGCTTAAAACCATTCCCTTCTTCTAAAACAATAAAAATGTATGTATAATGTATAACTGCTTCCGATAGGGCTATTTTTTTAAGAAGAAAATCCAGCCCGAATTTCAACGAAAGGTTCCGCCAAATGCCAGCGGATTCTGAGCAGTTTTCTTACAATCAATTCGGGCTTGTTTCCACACAGATGGAGTGACTCAATTTTTGAACAATTATGGAGAGCCAAACTTACAATTTTAAGGGGAATGTGGCACCTTGGTCGAATCCAGGAATTTAGTGTAATTAGGGATATTTTTGCCAAAAAATCATGAAAACATGATTTTTGATCCATGATTTCTCTGAAAAATGTACAATGAGATAAATATTTCGATTTTTAAAATGCTCCTCTAGGGTGAAAAGTCGGTAGAGCGTTGGGCTCCGGCCCACTGCTCAGAAGCATGCAGTGGCAGTGCATGTCCAGGCTTGGGATCGGTTATCCTGAGACGCTCCGGCGCTCAATAGTTTACCCGACGTATGTACAGGTCGGCCGGCAACTGACTGGTGAGAGGTGACCTGAGCGGGGCGGCCGTCCCTGTGCTTTGTGGGACGTTAAGCTTTGGCTTCTAAATCAACCCTTCATTGTGGGAGTTGCTCGTTCGGGTGGTGGGGTCGGGGTCTCCGTGACAAGTCCCTTGATGACTTTAGTGAGACTCCGACTCTAGCAGTCGAACTGAGAACAGCTTGGACAAAATTTATTATTAAAAAAATAAGCCTCTGCCTGTAGATGACGTCATGATCTGGCAACTACTACCATATTCAATGGGCTTCAAGGGCTTCAATTGACTGAATACTCACCGTGACGTCAGCGCTGACGTCACACCAACAGTTGACAGCTGTGGCCGCCTGGCTGGGGTAGATTTGGGCTAGATTTCAGTTAGGTTTTTATCCTTTCTCTACGGAAATTTTTAGTTTCAAGAAAAATGATATATTGAGTACCGGATTTTCCGGCATGCTTTACAACTTGGCTATCTCAGTTAAAATCACGTTATGAAGGTGCCACATTACCTTTGAAAATGAAGCTGAGGCGATACCTAATTTTTACTGTTTATCTATCCATTCTTGTGATGACACACATACACACAGAAGCCAAGATCCTTTCGCAATTTTCCGATACGACCATTTTCTGTATTCTTACTCAGTGACACGAAAAATGTCCATACAATGTGCACTGCAACGAAGCCTTTGAAACGTTTTTATCAGTGTATGTCGACGAGTCTGAACCTTTGTACTTAGAATCTGTCAACTAAGTATCCATCTGTAAGGTAAAAGGAACACAAATACAGATGCATTCAAGGTTCCCCACCAAAGTCGACCGAATCTTACCTTCAAACTGAGTGAAAGTCTAGACTACAATGTGTTACGCGAGGGAAGCAGCTCCCGCTGGGAACGATCCCGCCGCCAGCTGCGTACAATGACACTGTTCCCATTGTCCCACCCTATCAGCCAGGTGGCAGGGCACCGCTCCCATCAGCTCTGGGCGCTGGCGCCGCCCCTGCTCCGGGCCACAGGCCGGTTGAGACAGGCACCCTGCGCCACTTCCGTCCTCCGTGCGCCGGTTTAGCATCGAGTGTGCCGTTAGCTGATGACACAGGGTACTGTGAAACGTAGGGCTGTTCCAGACCCTCATCCAAAAATAGATGGGGTTTTGGTGCCTGGTTTTTTGTCAGAAAATACCCAAGATATTACAAGCACCACCTCACAAACAGCTGCCACCCCCACCGGGCTCCACTTGTCGTTAATGTCTGCAAGTTATCTTGGGTATCCCAAAAATATTCGTTGTTTTGCACCAGTTATCCTGAGTATTTTTCTGACAACAAATCTGGCACCAAAACCTTATCCATTTTTGGATGAGGGTCTAAGCTAATATACTTTATATACTTCCTCTTATACTGCTGTGCTTGTGACGTTCTGTTCTTTTGCTTATTTTGCTTCGCCTTGTTCGGTCTTCTTTGCTTCTGTTCCATGCTTATGTGAAAATGAAATAAAAAGCTGATGATGATGATGATGATGATGATGATACTAAGCTAAGATACTTTGGATGGAGGGTCTAAGTTGTCAGAAAAAAGATCAACTTGCCGATCTGGTGACCAAGATGGAAACCGTTTTTGCAAAACTTACACCATTGGTTCAGTCAAAATCACATGGAACTCAACGCAGCTAAAACACAGCTTCTCGTCTTAGGAACCCCCAAATTCTAAAAAAGCCTGCCTAACAACCACGCTAACCGTGCAGGGTACAACCATCAGGGAGTCTGATGTCGTAAAGAATCTTGGTCTGCTCATGGATCGCCATCTGAGCTACCAATCCCACATAGATCATCGCTCAAAAAAGTGCACGGGCCTCCTTGTTGGACTGAGCCATGCCAGACATTGCCTGTCGAGCCGGTTGATGCCAGCAATCATTAATGGTCTTGTGGTCTCCCATTTGCGGTACTGTATCAGTGTGTACGGCAACTGCTCTGTCCGCCGCATGGCCCGTGTCCAAAAATCCTGAACTTCTCCGCGAGAGTTATTTCCGGAAAGAGGAGGAGAGATCACGTTACCAGTGTTATTCGTGAGCTTGGATGGCTGTCAGCGCGAGATCTTGGCATGTACCACGCAGCGTGCCTGTTGAAACGTTTAATGGTGCCGGTGAACCGCGATCATTTCCCGATCGCTTACCAGGAGGCGGGATGTACGGCTGACTGACTCGCCAAGATAGCTCATATAATTTGCCGCGCATAAGAACGGAAACAGGAAGGAGGAGATTTCTTTACCGTGCCGTCTCATTCTACAACCGACTTCGCAGACGTGTATTTGATAGCCACGCGACATCGTTCAAACGACAACTCCGGGCACACATGTGTAACCCCTGAAATTCGACTGTGTTTGCTACTAATTGTATGTGTGGATATGTGAATGACTATGTATGTATCTTTTTCCCCACTTCATCTCACTCTATCCAGTTATGACACGAGCCATGAAAAACCAAAATTGTTTGGATGTACTCAAGGATAATACAAATATAAATACAAAGTTAATATACTTTAAACAGCTTCAGCACCGATCAAATGTGTAATAGATACAGGAGAGACGGGTAGTCGCTTTTGTCAGTCTGATCTATTCTTGACTCAGGGAATTCAATTCTGCATTCAATCATAAGAAATAAAACCTATTATAAAAACAAAATCAACACATTACATTTAACAAGTCACAAATAAAACGCTGATACTCTCAGGCTCAAATAATCCAGGCCGAGGGTAAGGGGGAGGCAACGGGCCGAACATCGTAAAAACATATGTTTCTTAAAGAAAATATGTGGATTTGGGGGAAATGCACGGTTTGCCCCCCCCCCCCATCCGCTAGTGAATGTTCTTGTTATTGGACAAAGCGTGTGAAATAAAAACAGTGTCCCAAACCTGGGGTGCTGGGTGCAGAACGACACCCGTCAATCGATTTTCACTACTTTTATATTTTTTTGTGAATTTTCACTACTTCACGATATTTTACTATCGAATTTTACTCAACAATATTTACTACAAGCCCAGTTCTCAACAATATTTACTCAGCCCGTTTTGCCTCCTCTCCAAGTTCACTGGAAAAGAGGCAGCGAATCGACTAGAAGATCGCCAATTAACTCGGCTCTTTGTGCTTCTTTCGCTTTTCTGAAGAGAATCTGGCGATTTTTTTTTGGTATTATACCTGGCATCCTTATCTCCACCGATTTCAGTGGAGCAACAGAATCGAATTCTGGCGCGGGCAGACGCACGTGCCCCCTGCCCCCCGGGAAGTTACAAGGGTGACCCGCCACTAAATTCGACCACTCGCAAATTGGTGGTGGAAAATTGCCCCTGGCCTTGTGTTGCCAAAATGGCTGCGCTTTGAAGATACATTTCTGGAAAGCGTTTATTTGAGCATGTTTCTGGCTTACGTCCTTGAAAGTTGTTTTTGTATTTTTGGTACCGGAATAGTGAAAACCATTTTTGGTCTCTTGCTGTTAAAGAATTATCTTGAAATTTGCTGCTAAGCAACATATTTTTGACATTGTATCGTGAAATTAACCATTTATTGCGTGAAATAATTTTATCCTTAGCCCTTTTGTGCGTCCCGCCGTGTGACACCCAAATCCACTCCGACACCCTCGCACCCTAGGCATAATACGCTGATTTTGAGTTGAACTAAGTGTCGGTACTTGATATGTTGAAACTCTACTTTTTTAAATTATTTTTGGGCACAGAATGCTCCGTTCCTTCAACATCGGCACTTTTTGTATGGCTTGTCTCGGTGTGGACTACCAAACGCCGTTTTACATCCAGTAAATAAAGCGGCATCTTTAGCCTTTTGAAGGCTGGTTTGTATTCGTTATTGCAAACATTGTTGTCTTCTCTTGGTGTGTTTTAGTTGTTAATTTTTAGTCTATAGGATTTAGAATTATTTAGGAGTTTTGAATGAATTATGTTGCTTGCGACCGGCACTGGATTGCGATATAATTTAAATTAGTAGTTGCTTCGACGCGGTGCGCCCGCCGCGGATGGCTGATTGTGACGGAAAACAACGAGAAGGCTGTGCTTCGATTGTTGATGAAGCTGCTTTCTGTGGGTGGTATATGTGAGAGGGCGGGGAATTGCGGTAAGAAGAAACTTTTGCAGGTCTGGGGTTTTTGCTGATGAAGTTTGTGGTTTCGTCGGGTTAGTTCGTGTAAACCAAGCTCTCTGGGCCCTGGCTGGTGTTGCGAGGTGCGTGCGGGTGGCCTCAATTCCGATAACTATAGGTTAGGTATGGGGGGGTGTTGTCCGTCGAAACTATACAGTGTTGCTTGATAATTAATTTTGCTGGGTATTGCATTAAAAGTCTTTTTTTCCCTGCCGTTAGGCCCCTCTGCGGTTGGTCTGGGGGCCCTTTGGCTGGTCGTGGGGGGGGGGGGCACGGTTGGTCTGGGGCCCCAGGTTGTCTCCTCCCAATGTTGTCTTGGTGGCTCCCGGTTCTTTCCTCGAGGTTGGTCTCGGGCCCCAAAGTTTTTTTTGTGAATTCCACTCCTTAAAAATTGGAGACTGCTCGGGGGTTTGTTGGTGATTTACCTGTTAACACATTTTTCTGGTATGTAACATGCTGCTTGGGGCGTTTATTTTCCTTGGAATTAATGAATTCCTCCTTGTTCAACAGGACTCTGGGTTTCCTGGTCCTAATTGGTTTTACTTGCCCTTTTGGGGTTTCCCCTGCCTTTTCGGCTGATTTTCCTCCTGTGACTTTGAATAAAAATAAACCAAAAATAGTGGATGATGAAGATAGCTTTCACCATCTTTTACCCAGCCATGTTTGCACTTTCAATCTCGAGCGGTCACATGGACTCAATCCCGAAGGAACTTCAGACTTATGCTGAAATCAAGAGATCACAGTTGAAATAAGGACAGGACAAAATAGTTTTTTTCCCTCACTAAAGCTTGCCCTGCTGCTTCGACGAATGTGTGTCCAGACCATCTCTGCCACGTTTTGGAGTCCCATGGTTACAGGCTGTTTGCACATCCTGAAGTTTATGTATGTGTTCTTCAAATATATATCACGGAACTAAAACGTTAGTTCTAAGTTGAATGAAGACACAAAAGTGTCACCTCGCAACGGGCATGCGATCCAAGGCATTCAGCTATAGTCAGATGCGACTCTCAAAAAAATATTTAAAAACTTTTTTTTACTTATATGGTAATAGTTGCCAGATCATGACGTCATCCACAGGCAGAGCTTTATTTGTCACCCTAGAAGGGCATGTAAAAAATAATATTGAGCTCATTGTACATTTTTCAGAGAAATCATTGACATTTCCATGATTTTCGGCTAAAAATACCCCTAATCACACTAAATTCCTGGATTCGACCAAGGTTCCACATTCCCTTTAAGAAGCCCACCAGACAAGGATGTCATGTTCAACCCACACATAACTCCACAGCTCAATACAAAAAGCTCCCATCCCGTGTCAACCGCCGATGGGACAATAACCGGGGCGGACGCTCAATGAACGTCGTCAGACGGTCCGGCCGCCGCACCCAGCCACCGAGGGAGGGTGTCGAGCGCGACGATTGACGTGAATGCTCCACATAGCGACCACATCACAGATGGCCGCCACCCGACCGGCTGAATCTTCCCACAAGCCAGCCACCGTCGTCAGCCGGTTTCCCACGCCACCGCGTTTATGGAGTGGAACAAGACATCTCCCCCGTATGGCGCTGATACGACAAGCGCACGATGGCTTCACGGAAAAGTCAGGACGCTGACTTCTTATTGGTGGAATGTCTATTAAATGCCAGTGATACTGGGGACGATATGAGCAGCGGAGAGTGATGGAAACTCGGGAGCTGCGCATTTTCTACTCACAGAACGGAGACTGCCTGCACAGAAGCTGCATCACCAATCAGAGTCACTATCAGTTTATTTGAGAAGCGTTCGCCAAACACAGTAACGACGGAGCGTCCAAATTTAAGGAGGGCGCACCATGGACTTTGTAATATATTTCTTTCCAGTCAATGGCATAAGGTTAGTGTTAAAATTTCTGATTTAAGGGGGAGGGGAAACCATGCCCCGCTGGCCCACCTCCCCTCCCCCAGTGACCATAAAGGAGTTTTTCACTTCTCACGTTACCAAACGACCGGAAGCTTGTACTCTCTTTTCTCTTGTTAACTTGTCCTGCCTCGATCAGATGACTAAATCTCGGTCTGACACTGGAGACGAAATAGGTAGCATCTCAATCCGCAATGGAAGCCCTAGCCCCGATGCCCCCCCCCCATTCGCGCATGGCAAGGGTCCCTCTGCAGAAACGGCCACAGAAGCTGTCCACTTCTATGAAATATTAATAGTGTTGACGGAATGCATACGTTAAATGTGAGGGAAGCGTGGCCGATGCCGCCCGGCAGCGTTACTGCTGCGCGGTGCCCTCTCAAGGTTAGCTGCAACAGAAGTGAAACACTCAGCCCTCTCTGAATACAAGCAGCCCCGGAGGTGAATACACGTCAGCGCCACTAAAAGACGCTGAGGAGGTGACAACTCTGCAGTGAAGCCTGAGAGGGACACGGGGGACTAGCGGAAGACCTCTCCCGGGCGGGGACGCCCGCGCGACACCTCTCCTCCAGAGCGGGGTGCCATCTGCGAGGCCCCAGAGCGAAGGGGTGGGCTGCAGGTACGGACGATCGTGATGTGCCTCATGGATACTGTTTTGCCTTTGTGATGAGGGGGTTGCCTGTCTTCCAACGATAGAGAATACTTGAAGATCGCACACCACAACCTGCAGAAATATGTTGAAGTTAGCGAATGTACTCGACACAGTCTGACTATTGGGGTACAAGGCTCCAGAAATAAAAGCGCTGCAGGTGGTGCGCTAATTAACCAGCTCATGCAATGCGTGAATCGGTACTGAGAAGAGAACAGATGAACGACCCCGCGACCTTGAAGCTCAGCAGACTCCGACTGCAGAGTTTCTGCGCGGCTTAAGACTACCTGTTCCGGCATTAGAGCTGCGTCCATAATTCCCTCCAAGTTGACTCCGAGCCTCGCATTATATGTACACGCTTTATCTGCACATGCAGAGCCTGAGGCTTACAGCAGTGATCACACGAGCGCCGCGGTCCACGCTGATTGGCTGAACCCATTTGGATCGTAGCTAGCGTTGTCAAGCGTACCAAGGCTGCTATTTGGGTGCGGTATTGACGTCATCATTCATTCCTGCTCGGATCTGGAGATTCATGCAGCTGACTTTGAACTCAGCCCTCGTGCACAGACGGAGCTTTGGAAAATCGTGTCCGGTTTTTGTCTGGGTGTGGGCCTGCGACATAACAGCTGTGGTGGGACATTATTCACCTTCGCCATCAGCATGATAAGTATTCCGTTCAATTTGTCGCTAAATAATCACCCAGTGGTGAGGGTGCTTATCCATCTTGTACATGCAGAGATTGTCTCTTGGCGTTATATTCAGTCCTTTCCGTGGCGGCTGCGAGACGGAACATCTGAAAGTGAATGGCCTGCTGAAAATCCGCTAGGGTGGGGGTGACCGGAGAGGGTGACTTCGCTGGGTCTATACCTGTTGCTGATAAACGTGAATTAATGAATACAATGCCATATGAATGCCCCTAGTGTTAACCTCAGACCCTCAATAAACGGACATAAATATCAAAACATATGTTGCTGCATGTACTAAAACAAGCAGAAATACCGTAACGCCAGTGCTGGAGGCTTTTAGTGACGGCCTGTTTGGAACCATGACAACATTCTTAAAAGCACGGTGGATACCAATCACCATGCAACAATCCTGAAAGTCCGACATATTACCAAACAATGAACGGCGCAAATATTGGCCAAGTTGCAGAAGGGCAAAATAAGAGAGTTCAAGAATATTGGTATTAAAACAGATATTTGGGGCTTATGACGCACTTACTGCCAGGGTCATATGGCGTCACCAACACTTTCCCTGTTGGAACTGCTTTTCAGGAGCCAGTCTGTTCCTCGTTCAGGGAATTCACCTGGCCATGAACCCAGGTCGGCCGCGTGGAAAGCGACCGTGCTAACCACAACGCCACGCCGCCTCCCCTCTGTTGGACCACTCATCAGAAGTCAACTTATTAAAAGCTTCCTCATCCCTGTTCACCAGAGGGAATAATTTCCCAATTAAAAAGTTGGACCCTAATGTAGCGACCACAAAAATAGCTCACTAGGTACCCCACCAGTTGGGAAAAGAACCCCCCCCGCTCTAGTGGAGCCCCTCGCGTGAGTTTCCAAACGGCGTAAGGAGCACTGCTTCCCCTTCCAGCACGGCGTGAAGTCTCAGGTCCACTGGACGCCACTGGAGAAATCATCTTCTCCACCAGTGCTTCAACACTTCCGTCCGCTGCTGGGTCAGCTGCTTGGCTAATGGACGTGCCTGAGCACGGTTGGCTGCGCCGTGGCGCGGTCGCAGCAGTATCATCTAACGCGGCAGTGCCTCACTGATGAGGTAGCACACAGCGGCACCCCTCCGCTGGCCGCACTCACTGGCGGACACAGAGGGATGGGGGCGAGGTACCATGCCCCCAAATGGATAAATTTCGGCCGATTTCTAAAAAAACCTTGTTTACACAATTTCTTCCTGAGTTCCCCTCCCCCAAACGGCGCTCCTGCGTCCGCCCCTGGCCGCACCTTCCCTCAGGTAGCATCCAAGATCGCACACAAGCAGGGATTAGCTACGTAACAACAAACACCAGTGGAAGGGTCATATACAAAAGACAGTGGACATGCCAACAGAACGATCCAAATGAAACCCAAACAGGAAAGGCCGTCAGAAAACAAAGGATGTACCACAACCATTGCAAATACAATACAAGGATTTTAGAATATAGTGAGTATGGTGCCTTAGATATAATATTTCCGGACATAATTATGTCGTCCTACGGATAGCATCTCGCACTCGAGATTAGATGCCCGAGCGCGGTAGGCCAAAGGGTTTGCAAGTGTTATGTGTCGATCTAGTCTAGTCCCGACAGACCTAAGGCTCATGGAGACTTTGCCATGTGATTAGATGGGAGCTGACTGGGAGTAGAGCGCGCCGAGACATTTTTGGGCATAAGGGTGGGAAAGGCAGCCCATATATGGCCAGCGCACAAAGTTGCGGACTCCCGACGATACAGTCACGTTTCTACCTCACACGTAAGCTATTATTTACGTTATTTAAACGTTAAGGGAGGCGAAAATGGTAAATTTTTAGTTTTGGGCTCCTGCTAGCTTGCTCCCCAATCACGAGTGAAATAATTGACATACTGAGTGGCCGACCATCCCAAAGCATCCGTTTATCGAGTTGTGCATAACAACCCCACCACAAATCCGCCGGGGTTAGCTATAGTTACAAACCCTCAACTGATTATACAGCGGGCTGCACTCTAAAATGTCCGGTAATGGCGGTTACTCCGGAACACGACGATGAATGTAATGTAGACATGACAAGAATCCGCATGGCCCGGCCAGATATACACCACCCAAACGATTCCTCGCGGCGGAAACGCAGGGGGACCGAGCCGCCGCAACATCGACTGGACATTTTTCAGTAGCCTCGCGCGACGTTATTTTCGAACGCGTTCGGAGCTCACTCGTTGGCTCGCACCAAACACATCTCGAGCGTGTTTGACATTCCCTGCCGGGCGGGCGCCCACGGGTCAGCTGACAGCGCGGCAATGTCACGGTCGTCACGAGTCGTCACGGCGCCGGGCAACGGCGGTCGCGGACGACGACCCGCGCACGTGACAGCTGCAGACGGACTGCAGACTGCAGCGCCGCAGAGCAGTGTGTCATCCTCGACAGGAGGTGGACTGTCGGCCGGCGTAGTCTGAATAACAGGAACAGACCATGGTGCAGGTCTCCTCTCAGACTCCATGTGTTTAATGGTCGGAACGACAGGCTTAGCCAGAATTGTTAGTGTACCGATTCATTAACATAAGCGCTGCAGTCCGTTATGTTCCGTCCGAGAAGAGAGACAGAGAGAGACAGAGAGAGACAGAGACAGAGACAGAGACAGAGAAGAGACAGAGACAGAGACAGAGACAGAGACAGAGACAGAGACAGAGACAGAGACAGAGACAGAGACAGAGACAGAGACGAGAGAGAGAGAGAGAGAGAGAGAGAGAGAGAGAGAGAGAGAGAGAGAGAGAGGAGAGAGAGAGAGAGAGAGAGAGAGAGAGAGAGAGAGAGAGAGAGCCGGACTGCGCCGCTGCACGCCGTCATTACGCCGTCGGTCCGACATCGGCCGGCTGCACGTCACACCACCAGTGTCCAGCCGCTGTAATCGCGTCACGTGGCACGTCGCGCTGACCGCGCGGCACCGTCACGGCAGCGTCACGACGCGCTCGTGAGCGGCCGGCGCGGACGGCGGGGTCGACGGCCGGACTGTCGGCGCCGGCGCGGCGATGACCAGCCGGCCGCCGGGGTGGCCGCCGAGAGCGTCACGCACCGTCGTCTCAGCTCCTGCTGGATGTGACTACATCGACCATGCGTGCGGCCAAACAGAGGTGACATTAAATTGGGTCTGAGTTAAGGTTGTATCCCTGAAACGCGCACTTTTCACGTAGGCTGATAATAATGAATACAAATTTAAAACAATATTCGCTGGTCTCTGTTCCATTCCAGTGCATTTACATCGCTCCCATTTAGCACCTGGCTTCTATAGTATATCACAAGCCATAACCGGGTAAGAGCGTTGCCACCGGAAGCAGACGATCGGATATCAAGTCCAATTACCGAGCGTGAGGGCGTGCTGGTGGGACAGTGAGCGGGCGGCAGCTCCGACAGCGACCGGAGCTGCCGAGCTGCCCGGCAAACTCTCACGCCGACGGAAGTCGCGGTCCTTACCGACGCTACTCAAGCTCCACGGAAAACCACCCCATGCATCTATTGTGCAAAACTGAGCCGCGCGATATGAAAACGTGAATTAAAATATGACAGATTTCACACTGCCAAGCCGAGGAGCAGGGTTAAAAGTTGATTACACGTTTAATGGCCTCTCTCCTAAGCCGTTTAAATACACTGCCATTCACAATGTATTGGCTTCATTTTGCATCCAGGGTTCGGGGAGGAAGGCCATTAAACGTCTTATCAGAGCGTTAAAATACATGAAACGTGCTGGCAAGAACAAGCTGCGATTAACTTCCTGACACTATCGAATTTTATGACGGCCATGATATAAAACATGCTTCGAAACTACACGTCTGCTTCCTCCCAACACAGGCGATATTTCTGGAGTGTTCCGTCAGGCACCGCATCGCAGCGACGATCGGAGGCCGGTGCCAGCTCCTCAGGCGGGGAAATGTGAGTAATTGTCACAGAGGAGCCGCTCAGTGAGAGCAGGAGACAATGGCCGGAGCGAGCGACCGCTCCTCCTATGGAGGGGATCGGCATCGTCCGCCTCATAGAGCCGCCCTCCTGTGACGGGGACCGGCACTATCCGCCTCACAAAGCCGCTCCTGTGACGGGACTGGCACCGTCCGCCTCAGAGCCGCTCCTGTGACGGGGACCGGCACCTACCGCCTCACAGAGTCGCTCCTGTGATGGGGACCGGCGCCGTCCGCCTCAGAGCCGCTCCTGTGACGAGGGCCGGCATCGTCCGCCTCAGAGCCGCTCCTGTGACGGGACAGGCACAATCCGCCTCACAGAGCCGCTCCTGTGACGGGGACCGGTACCATCCGCCTCACAGAGCCGCTCTTGTGATGGGGACCAGCACCGTCCGCCTCACAGAGCCGCTCCTGTGGCGGGGACCGGCACCGTCCGCCTCAGAGCCGCTCTTGTGATGGGGACCGGCACCATCCACCTCAGAGCCGCTCCTGTGACAGGGGCCGACACCGTCCGCCTCAGAGCCGCTCCTGTGGCGGGGGCCGACACCGTCCGCCTCAGAGCCGCTCCTGTGACGGGGTCCGGCACCGTCCGCCTCACAGAGCCGCTCCTGTGACGAGGGCCGGTACCGTCCGCCTCAGAGCCGCTCCTGTGGCGGGGGCCGGCACCGTCCGCCTCAGAGCCGCTCCTGTGACGAGGGCCGGTACCGTCCGCCTCAGAGCCGCTCCTGTGATGGGGACTGGCACCGTCCGCCTCAGAGTCGCTCCTGTGACGGGGACCGGTACCATCCGCCTCACAGAGCCGCTCCTGTGACGGGGACCGACACCGTCCGCCTCAGAGCCGCTCCTGTGACGGGGACCGGCACCGTTCGCCTCACAGAGCCGTTGCACGTCCTGCGACAGCACGGCCTCTATAGAAAAGTTATCTATCTCACTGCAGTGCACGATTGCAGTGCACGACCGCAGGTGTGACGGCTCAAATCCGATACGGTGCAAACGTGGCCGTTAGACGGACTCTCGACAGAGAGGTGACTGCTGGCCAGAGACACCTTCCCTGACTGTCCACTGAGGCAGTGTCCTGGCGAAGGGATTGCGTCCAGTCGGTCACCAGCACGAGGTTCGAAAATGTTTATGTCAGATTCCAGAGCCATCCGAGCAAGCCAACAATTTGAGCAATATACAGAAATAAAACAATTGACATTATGCAAGAAAAATAAACTTCTAGAAGTTCGTTTCCCGAAAAGACAGGACTTCTGAATGGCATGCAGAGTAAGGAGTAAGGAGTCAGAGTGCCATCCAGCACCCGTGTATTTACATGGCCCTGATACGTCGATCAGATAAAGGCCTGACTAGGTCCAGGCTCTTTTCGGGACAACCACAAAATTTCATAGCGCATGAGGCCCGACACGTTGACCGTTCTGAGGCCTGAAAAACCTGCGGCGACATACAGTGCTCTTAATCCCAAATTGCTGGGTGGAGAACGAACCCGGGCAAGCTGCAGTTTGCACTCAATTCTGTGTTGTTTCTGCTCAATTTTTCATTTTTACTCACTTTTCAATTGAAGCTTTACTTAGCACGATTCAATAATCCTGGTGTTCGTTAACGCACCAAAATTATGGTAATAAGGATTATTTGATGAGAAACTTATTCCTAAACTTTACATACGGGCATAAAAAGGGTTAAATCGACTCTCAAAACATTTTAATTTAGGCACACCGACTATATTTTCAAGAACAAATTGTACACTCTGGCACAAAACCAGTTCCGGGACACTGGAGGGATATGAGTTGAATTCAGATATTGAACATAATTAATCGCATGCCATTAAATACCTCATGAACCTAATGCTTGTAAGGTTCCATTATAATCTTCTTGACAATAAGCCTTTTTTACTAGGGCTTACAAGCTTTCGAGACAAACTAGCAGGTATGAGCTGGGGCAGGGTGCCAAATCCTGTCTCTGGGCAGGCTCGAACCCGCAACCCTCTGCAGACGAGACTGCCATGGGCCGAGCCGAGAGCTCTCACTGATTCCGCCACGGAACCCCTCAGATGGGCCTCGACAAGCCCTTTCTACGACAGCTAATACATTTTTGAAGGTCATGTACACCTGAATGTATCATTCATAGCCATAGCGGAGGTTCTGACTCAACCGTGACCTTTTGAACTCCATTAACTGCGGCGAGCGCCACCACAGGGATGCCAGTCTTTTTTTACAGAGTATTCAGGTTTTTTTCAGACACCCTTCCCAACTGAAAACTAAATGGTGCCTCCTTTGAAACCGCTATGCAAGCATTCATGATAAAAAACATCCCAAAATTCCGCTGATTTTCCCAGAATGTCACGTGTTCCTACCCCCTTCGCGGGGGTTTGTAAAATGCCGTTACAACGGGCACGCAACTGCATCCGTGCACTTGCGCAGTGCAGTGCACATTTTTGTGATTGTTCGCCAATGAATGACACTAGCGATGGCTCGCCGTGCTTCCACCGTGAGAAACGGCACAGATTCTTCAGATTGGCATGGTTTTGCAGATAAGACCGTCAAAATTTCCCACATTATAAATAGCATCCGTGTGCGTTTACACGCTGAAGGACACACAGCTGCTGAAAAAAACTGCTTGGTAACAATACAAACTCGCCAGTCATTCAAGGCTTTTAGACCTTTTGTGCGGATGAATAAAGCATGATGCGGGGTTATATCAAGCACCCTGGCACGTAGCCCCCGGTGAAGTCACGGCCCCGAAGCAAGTGCCTGAGAAGACAGGAGAAACTTGACAATCTGACTTTGAAGTATCCGATAAGGAACGCACCACCAGGTCCTTGGGGGGGAGAGGAATGAACTGTTTTTCAGAGAAACGCTGGTGCAAATTTTCCAAGAAGAGGTTTTCCTGAAAATATCGATATAGCCTACTGCAGTCCAATATCTTTTCTCGCAGCACTTGCCATCGAAAACAACTCAAAAGAATGTTTTTTGCCTCTACTCCTTGTTGGCTAAGGACAGTTGTGCGTAGATCATTAGAAGCTGGTTGAAATCCTGATGTCAGGTGACTCGAGTACGCAGGGCTTCTGCCGAATGAACGAAAACTTTCAAGGTTGGCATGTGAGGCCACCATGGCGCTTCAACACCAGGACTTGAGCAGCCTGCAGGACTGCAGGCCTGAAGAGAAGCCTCACGCGCTCTTCTAAGGATTCTCAGCGATCGAACCGGGACACGGCAGCGAGGCAGCCGCTTATCAAAGCAGAAGCTTGCTGCAATGCGTTTTTGGATGGATGAAAACTATCACTCAGGAAAGGGGTACCAGTATCAATTCATACGAGCCGGCAAGCTCCCGGCAGCCCATGCCGCGTCCAAGAGTTTACATGCCCCAGTGTAAATACACTACGCTATATGCTCGTCGACGCCGCTCGAAACCGCTTGTGGCCCGTGACGCTGACGTCATACACGGAAGGTTTCTGCGTATGCGGATAAAATAGATAACACGTGCTGTGAGCAGAGGTGATAGCACTTAAAGCACTAAAAATCCTACACTTTTAGGCAGCATATTTGCAAAACATTCTTTTACACAAATCTGAGCCACAGGTTGCAGACCAGCAGGTGTTCCTACCGTTTTCACTTACACAGGTGCTTTAAAATGTACAAATCATGGAAAATGAAGCCTGCGCTTTGAAGATGCCCAACCTTCCCTCCACAAACTCCAGACTAGGACACGGCACGCTTCAGTCCCGGACCTGCCAGCGCACCGGGGTTCGGTGGAAGACGGCCACATTTGACACCTCTACAGACGGGAGACTGTGGACTTTCTCCCTGCTGACCTGCCGATCTGGGTGGCGCGGCCTCCTCTCCCGCGCCATTCAAACGCGCGGGGCCGCGCGCCCACGCACCGACCGGCCAGCCAACGCACACAGACGCCAGTACCCACCGCACCCCTCCGCTGCCAATTCCAGACTCGGACACTAAACGCTTCCTGCGGGTGCGCGCCTTATCCAGGTACTCGATGGGAGTGGTCCTGAACGGCCTCCACATTTGCGCTTGAACAGAGGCGGATGGAGCGAAGCAGCACGAGTCGTCTAGATCGCCACCAGCTATTGTTCACTTGGATGCAGGGTTTAACATCTCGGGTCTCACCAAAAATCTGTCAACCCGGCTGAAGTCTAGTGGAAGACCAATCTAAATGAAAATGCATTGATCGTACATTGTGGCAGTTTACAGACTAAGGTCCAATATGCATGGATCTAGAAAGCAGGGGGGATGAGGGAACGCATACACGAACACATGAACCAGGGGGGACTCAAAGTTTGAACCTGCCTTTGCTTTTCCTGCTTGTTACCGGCACGGACCTATATTAGCGTTTCCACCTTTAGCTCTGTTGACTGTCTCTATAGCGCTCGTCAAGACAGCCATCTAATTCGAGTTTCACCCCCTCTCACTCCCCGCCCGATCAGAGCCCGTCTCCCCAGAGAAAAGCGTCCCCCTCAGTCGAATACCCGGCGACACTGCTGCAGCTAAGGTAAACCAATGGCGCCAATGGCGTGGGTGGGCACCAACGGATAAATCAAAGTCTCAACGTGATATGTGTCTAAATGCCGCTGGTGTGCCAGAGCTCAGTCCACGGACGCCGAAACTTTCGGCAGCACCCAACGTGCAGCGCTAGGGGGGGTGTCGACCATGATTTCACAGTTGCATTATAATTCATAGGTACCTAAGCAACGAAAAAAATACGCAACAGTCCAAAGCCGAGGACCTTCGCAATGGCGGCTGGGCAGGGCCGATGTTGCTCGTGATGGACATAGATACATCGCCAAAGCTCTGCATTCGAAGAGAATCGGCGGTCGGGACCCAGAGCTGGAGGCGATGTTTCCAGCTCATGGGCGGATCCAGGGGGCAAGTGGGGCACTTGTCGCCCCCACGATCGAACCTCCGGCGGCTACTGAAATAACCTCGGCGCCCCCCTCTAAAAGATGAATTGCCCCCGTGATGCGAACATCGGCGCCCCTACGATAGAATCTGGCGTCCCCCAAGGCCCGGATGGTGCCCCCATCCGACCGCAACACCCCGATCGGAAATCCAGTATCCGCCTTTTCCCCAAACTGCGATTGGGAAATGGGATAGGGAAGCTGCCTCCCTGCATCATGTGAGGAAACTGACTGGCCCTCCCTCACGGGTACCATAATACCCACAAATGATGCTGTTCAGTGTATTCAGCACAATGAACGGTAATTTGATAGGTTGAAAACGGGCAAAATCTGGATGAACGCGGAGTTTTAACAATTCAAAATTTTGAGGACCCAGTTTAATTTCCGGTTAGGTACAGCCCCCTGCAATTGAATCTGTACTCACTAGGCTCAGAAGTTTTTGTTGAAGTATGAGTGAACTTCTGATTGCAGAGTCGTAATTCAACATTCAGTTTGTGCGTTTTGCTCCCAGCTACCGATTACGTACCCGCTAACACTCAGCAGCTTCATGTTTTTAAACTAATAGCGAAAAACTGAATTGTCACGCGACAGCCATCACAAATGTTTTGCAAGTTATTGTCAAACTTCGAACCTGGAACTCGTTTTTTGGGACAATACCTAAAGCCAATGGCAAGACACGTATGCTGCATATTTCATCATGAACGAGGGAGCAATAGTGGTCCAGAATTTAGATTAAAACTGTCAAGCCTAGCGTGTACAGGTTCAATTGCAGGGGGCTGTACACGCACACAGGAGAGAATACATACCAGGCAGGACAAACACGATCCAACTCTTACCTCAGGTAATGAAAATCTCAGGAAACTAGCCCGAATCGCGTGACATTTCAGTGTCTCTGCGCCCGGAGACCTCCCACTATTCTGTGCGTCCACACACTGACGCCACGAGCGCGCGCGCCACAGAAGTTCCGTCCGTGCATGTTTTGATTTTAGTTTTTACTTTGGTCAATAGGTGGCAGCAATGGCAGGGAGCTGGAACTCCTTGCCCAGTGCGGCGCATGGTAGCACTCTCTAGGTTCTCCTCTCTATTGACAGATGGCAGCACCTGTAGACACCTGAGCCGCCTGGTGGCCAGACTTTGAAGCAGAGGTTCGCCTGTATAGCGACACTTCATTACGGCGGGAGGGCAAAGCAATAAGCATAGGTCTTTATATTCTAATTATTCCTCGAACTTAATATGTGCTGACCTAGCAGATCTATTTGAATCCGTTCCGCATCGCGCACGTTTTTCCTCACCTTTTCATTTCGGTTGATAAAACTGGGATATAATTGACAGTCAAAATCCTGCAAACAAGCATAAAAATCAAGCTGAATCAGGTGTCAACATACAAGAAAACCTAAACGCTACATCTCAATAGAGACCATTAGAAACAGAACCAAGAAGGGCAGAATGTTAATGATACATGGGACATCAGAGCGGTAAAACCTAAAAAGTGACATCCCCATCTCCCTCCTGTCAGTCAACCGCTGCAGCAGTTGATATTTTGCCAGGGCGCTGGCAAAATATCAGGAAAATCTGCTAAAGCTGTGCCTTAAGCTATAGAGATAAATGCACCAGTCCACTCCAGTTTAGAAGAGACCACTTCTGAAACTGATCAGCCTCCTACCATCCGCTCATGGACAAGTGATAGTCCATTGACTAGCCCGCTTTGCGTTATGTCCGTCTAACTGGATATCCCGGCGACCGACATGGTTTCCCTCAGCGGACACCACTGTCCTGGCACTAATATATACACTCGACAGTGTACCTCCTAAGTGCGTCGGCGGGGAAATTTTACTCCAGAGTAGACCCCGAACTGGTGGTGACGAGGGGGAGAGGAGGCGAATTTTGAGCATATTTTCTAACTGGAAGCGCTAACGACGTTGCTTTTCACCAACACATTCGCGTAAGTCCCTTCAGGTAAGAGGTCCCCTGGGTCAAGTCCCAAAATTTTTGGGGGGACGTTCCTCCTGACTCGCGAGCTGGGGGCTGCATGTCCTGTCCCAACTCCCTGCTCTCGACGCCAGTGACTGCATGATAGGCGATAATTTGTTCAACAGCTGGCCATCTACATTCTACAGCGTCAGACACATGGTCAAACCGTCGTCCCCCACAACACGGCACAATTATGGTTTGCACGATGCATTTGATTGTGCGACCGAGTCTGGACATAAGGGGCGATGAGTCGCACGCGATCGGCAATTATCCGTTGGCCTGGTGGATGTGGGACTTAAAGCGATAGGATTCCTGTACATTTGTGCATAATCGTACTGAGGTGATGGAAGTTAGAATGACGCATAGTTAATCCATACATCATAAGCCATTTAATGCCAGGGCCGTTACTGCGCCAGAAATTTAGGACCCCCTCCACTGCACGTGTTAAGAAAGTCGCTAATCTCAACAGCAGCGTTCGGTCGGAACACGCTTTCTTAGCCACTTCGGAGAGCTATAATTATTGGGATTGAGCCCAGATCGTGAGCACCTAAACGTTTAAGCAGAGCCAACGCTTAGGATTTTCAAAGTGATTCAAAATCCATGCCGATCAGGGCATGACACACTTCCAATAAGTCTGTCAGCAGAGGTAGAAAACCTGCCAACAATCTTCGTGACAAAAGTAGATCAAGTCGATGACAAAACAGGCCCGATTGTGCACGCCTCAGCGTGAGAAGTTGACACGACTGCCAATAGGCTATCTAAGATATAGAATAAGTCAGAGGGTCTGGCAAATAGTCCCCGTTTGGTGCCAAAGCTCAACATTCTCGGTTACACAAGCTTCGCTTGAAATTCCGTTGATGACACTTGGACACTTCTTCCGACCTCTGGGCCTGTGACTCCTGGCACGTGCAGTGGTGGTCAAAATGCTTTCACCCCTCATTTTTGACAAGTGTACAAAATTGATGCCAGTGACGTTTATCAAGTCCGTATACCAACACATAGTGCATCTTTTAGAGGCGATGTTTTCATGAACTTTCTTCAAAGAGGAAATATCCCTCCGAAATTGAATAGTCATTTCTATTCTGCCTCTGGAATGGTTAGCTTTATACAAAAATTGTTTGCAACAATGATTTGCCCAAGTGTCAGTTCTACACTAAACCCCGAATAATGTATGTACCTACCAAGATACTATGACGATATTAGCTTAACTTTGTACTTGCAAATTCAGCCTGGTAATCCGAAAGGGCGTCGTGGAAACGATTCATACCCAGTATATTTTCATATGAAGGTGATAATTTTTCTTCAAAAATTTAAGTTACATATGAGCAATAAGACGATATTTTCAGTAGCAGCTTACACATTTCAGCTATCGGCTATTGAGCTGTTTCAGCTACCGGTTCAGCTACTTCAACTACTCTTATTCAGCATGCAGCTCGCACCATTTCAGCGATGTTCCGTATTCCCAGGCCTAGCGTTTGATTCCGGAGTTAAGTTTGAGGGTCGGATAACACTTCACCCGGAAGATAATGTAGGAGAGTCCCAGGCAGCGCCGGGTTTGCACGCGACCAATGCCTGCAAGAAGCCTATTTAACACGCGCATTGACGGGGGTCTGGCCACTTCGTTGACGGGGGCGGTCCCCCCTAGATCTCGAGAACCACGGTGGTGCGAAAACGGAACGGCGTTGGGCCCCATTCTCCATCAAACATTTGAACCATTTTTTGTGGTCATTTAGGTCCGGGTAAACATGCCCGTATAGGGATACATGTAATTGTTTTCGGCCATTACATCTGAACAAGTAAGATGGCAAACGACTTAAACTATTGGATCCTCTTAGAAGCCGAATCGAATGATATATAATTTGACCTTGCTAGGTAATCGGATTTGACCTGACCTGAGGTCGGTGGGTAATTTATAAATGATATCTTAGAACTGAAGCCCAGGCGAGTCTAATGCAGATAAAATAAATGCTCTTCCCATCCGTTACTGGTTGCCGTAAAACCATCCCATGTATTTCCAATGGAAGGTCATGCTTACCTGACCTTAGGTCATCGTATAAAATACCGGAACATATTTTAGAGACTTGGTGGGGCCATTATGTGATATGAGTTTATCGGATAGTTCACCCTGTCCGACTTATGCTATCTTAAACTTTTTTGAGGTCGGTCACTTGACCTGTACTGGTGACCTGACCTGAGTGCCTACCTTATTTTCACGAGTTGTAAAATGATGAGGAAAGGTTGTACGGGCTACGGCCGTTTTTCATTCCGAAAACCCGAGGGGGGGTCCCCCCGTGTTAAGTGCGAAAGGCATTTGTGCTGAAAGCGGTGGGCGAGGGATCAGGCGACACGTCCTCCATTCTCCTCAGAAAACATCATATTTCCGTCAGCTAAGAAAAACAGTTCAAGTTTCTCGGGGGCGTAAGAGTAACGTTTTGGAGATTTCACGCCCGAAGCGGTTTTTAGGTTTCATAAGAGGTGGTAGTTTTTGTGAGTGATGACGAGCTCCTCACCCAACGAGTTAAAGTTGTACTAACAGGCTTAACGTCCCCTTGGTGGCCGGTGGCAATGCCTTTGGGAGAAAGGAATATGTCACAGGCCCTTAAAAAACTAGCACCTCTCCGGCTCGAATCGAGATAATAAATCAGAATCTCTGCCGGCTACATATTTCTCCCGAGCTGAGAGAAGGAAAGCGGTTCCGGAGTCAATTCATTTGCTGTTCTAAAATTGAAGCTGTTTGGTTTTGACAACTCAGGCCTACATGCAATATATGACTAAATACATGCAGGCGTGCGCATAGGTATTAATTGGTATATATGACCAGGAGTACGCCCTCGAAGAAAAACTATTTTGGAGTCTGCTCCATAAAGTCGCAATGGCAGTGACACGTTTGTCCTTGTTCTAAACTCCGCCTCATGGCCTGTCTTAGGTCCTGAGCGTGGCCATTGAACCACAAACAGCACCAACATTACCCTCCTCTATCCTCCTTCGCATTCGCTAGTTCACGTGAGCGCAGTCGTTTACGACAATCAGTGTGATCACAACTGCTCTATTTCGTGCGCAGGCGACCGCACTGGCGGAACGTGCGACCTTGCGGCACGAACACAGGCCGCGTGACACAGGACAACGACAGTCGCTTCACACACGACTGACAAACGCCCGGGGCGGTGACCACAACTCAGGCGAGAGACACATCATCAGCACACAACCACCCCCGGGCAACCGTCTCCTGGAGGGTCCCTATATAACCGGGGTGCCTTCTGGCAGACGGTACCCATTCCCGGTACAACGTCTGAGTTAACGCCAGCTCACCATGAGGAGTTTCGTGAGTGTTCTTCTCCTGGCAGCTTCTGCTGTGGGGTCTGGCCTGCTGCACCCGCTGACGCCCGCTGGAAGGGCAGCCTCTCTGTATGGGAGATATGACGTCCTGGGCGTCCGACGCTCCAATGGAGTCCCCGTGGGTCTCCCAGGCCCTTACGCGGATAGGTACGGACGGCTGGCCACGGCTCCGGGTGTACCTCTGAGCCGCTTCCGCGGCCCTCTGGTTTCTCCTGCGGAGGCAGTTCTTGCTGGCAGGCCAGGCCTCCTTCCCCGCCGCTACATCAACCAAGGCAACCCTCTCAATCTGCGTCCGGACGGCTTTGTTGACGGCCTCAGCAGGCCCTACAGCTTCGACACCGGGGTCCTGGCGCCCGAGTACGGCAACGAGTACGGCCACACTGAGGAGAGCGATGGTGACATCACCCAGGGGGCGTACCAGGTCCTGCTGCCCGACGGACGTCACCAGGTGGTCACCTACACCGTGGGGGGTGACAGCGGCTTCCAGGCAGAGGTTCGCTACGAGAAGTGACCGCTCTCCTCATCTATCGACTTTACACGGATATGACGCGCTGGTAACGGACATCCCTCACGGGCAAAGAATCTGCGACTGCGCCAGCTTATCCTGTCTCATTCACTATTCTAAACAGAACTTGAGTCCATAGCATGCTCAGATCAAAGTCAAAAATATGTATTCCAATATTATGACCCGTGCAAATTGAGGTCAAGCAAAATGAAATTAATTTAAATAAAGGAATTTTCGTGTCAGAATATCACAAAACATTATTGTGACCCAGATATGTAAGGTGAGCCAAAGCCGGCTATTCTTCATATAATGATCACGACGTAGGGCGTTCAACTTTTCACATTAACAACTATGAGTATCTTCTCGATACCAATCTGGCGGTTGATCCAGGAATGGAACAGTCTGTACTAGTTTAAGTTGTCAAGAAGAAAACATCTCGCGATAGTAAAATCTGACCGACTAAGTCTGCAACATGTTCAAAATGGTTACATCAGGGGTTCCAGTTGCCGACGGACGCAGTAGATGTGAACCACGTTGATTCAGCGCCTGACTCTCGGCAATCCTCGCTAGTCGCCGCGTCAGTCCCACCGGTCCTGGCACTTTCATCTAAGCCACCGGTCTTCTTGCACCTTTACAAACTATTCCTGTCTGCTGGGCAGAGTATTGTGCCTCCTTTTCTATGTATCACTTGTGAACCCACAATAAATGCATTTCTTGGTTGATTTGTTTGCTCTGACGCTTTGATTGTGATACAGCCTGCATTTTTTGTATAGGCAATTAATTTGAGCTTCAGCTCTGGGGACGTTTTCAACACTTATGTCAAGGCAGGGCCACAGCATAATCAAACCATTGCATCACCAGTAAGCATGCAGTCCAAAGCGGGGGATGTGTTCCCTCAGCTTCTAACAGTGGGGATGTGAGTTTCACACCTGGCTCGCTAGCACTCTTCGAAGCAGCTTCGTCTCCTCCTTCCTCCACCCGCACCCTCCCCAGTCATAGCCAGACAGGAGTCTGTCCCTAGTGAAAATTCGTGGTATAAACAGTTCGAAGCGACACCACTGAGTTCGAGGAGACGATTCCGCAGAGTGAGGACTCCAACCCACCAAACACCTGTTGAGTTTAGGCTAAATTGTAATTTTAGAAGTGCATAAGTGATTTTTGTTTTTAATTTTAGACAGTGCAGCCTAGCTTCATGCGCTTAATGGGGCTGTAGTGTTTTGAGAACAGTCTGTAGGTACAATGCACTAGTTCCCTTAACACTGGCGTTATTGACAGTTTTCGGATTTGGGCGTCCCAATCATTTACAGCAGAACGCCCAAATGTACGGGAGGCGGGGGTTGACCATGGGGTTTTTAGCCCATTTTTTCAGTCAACGCCATAGGGTTAGTGTTAAAATTTTCTTATTTAAGGAGGGCACCGTGCCCGGTGTCTGCCCGCCTCCCCCCTCAAGTGGCTCCAATGGTTTCCGAAAATCCACGTTGGCATGATGGATTCATTTAGAGTACCCTTCTTAGATAAAACAACATTCCGTAGTCTATGGCTTTTAGGTTTCGCCAAAGGGTTTTAGTTTTCGCAGTCTGACGTCAGAAAGGTAAAATGGACCCTAACATCGATAATGTTTTTGAGTCCCGAATGAAATTTTAGACCTTAGTTTCACCATCCGACGCGGAGCAAAGCATCTCGTGCCTTACTCTTCTGATATATTATCTGGTTGTAAATACATTGGCAGCACTCTCTATTAGTCCTCACCCTCTATAAGTCATCCGGTGGTCAAGTTTTTTTCGTTTTATGTGTGCCTCTCTGCTCCTTCCCTCGGTTACCTTTGGGCCGGGTCCCACTCCTCTCCAATTTGCAGAAACCCATCACGCGAAACTCCCGACTTCAGCGAACTCGGCCGCCGTCTCGCCTGTACCGAAGAGCAGCCTCGGATGGTGGAGCAGATAACCCATTCAATAGAGAGCAAAGTATGGCTATGAGTGCTTGAAAAACATAATGGTAAAACATATCCAGGTTCATGGTTCAGCTCGATAATTTTCATGGATAAATTTACGCTGAATTTCTCGCAATACAAGCGAACGCGCCTCCACCAATCAGCGGTCGCCATCCGCTGCTTGCCGCTTGCCCTCAAGGCATAGAGGTTAGAGAAGTCACGCTAGGCATCGCTGCACAGTGGTCAGAAACGGCCTCACGGATGGCCACCGAGGTTTTTTTCATATTCATTTTACTCCAGCGCTGAAACGGCCAAACCAATTCACCCCAAATTTTCAGCAGATCATGCTATATCAATTGCATTGGGAGATGTATACTTACGTTGATTCAACTAACACCCGCACTGGAGAGGGGTCTGACACTAACGCGCACTGTAGGGGGCGTGGTAGGCCCCTCTAAGATCTCGGAAACTAAAGACACGTACAAACTCTGTTTGGAGGGTGGGTGGGGGCTATGGTGATCTACATCATGACCAATTTTCATTGACCTTGGTCAATATCTTAAATGTCAAACGATGTCATAAACGTCAAATATTGGCCATGCTAGGGACCTATTAGGAAATACCGTTATTAAGCAGGAAAATGACGGAAATAAGCTAAAAGCAGACCAGGGTCATAGAGGGAGGTCGCAAAAAACTTAACTACAATTTTGGGGTCAAGGTCATCCAAGGTCATTGACCTATGAGGTCTAATATGATGATGTGCCGATAATGTACACTTTGACTAACACTTTTGCCAGTGTTTGGTGACAAGTGAGAATTGACCTTTAAAAATGACCTTTGACCTTGATCTTTATATTCAGACACCTTAACAATGACTTCATAGAATAATCACATCCGACCGGGTAACGCTATTTGACCGGAACCGCTGGGGTCAATGACCTTGAACATTCTGATATGACCTTGACCTGTGACCTTCGAACTTAACCTATACCTTCCTGTGAGGTGACCTTGGCATATGATCCCGGTTATATGACGTTATGACGTCACCACTCGGTATCCAATGCAAGCGAACTGGTCCTACCGCGCGATTGTGGCAATCTCAAATGCAGATCTGACTTTGAAATACGTGACAAAATTTTCGGCAGATTTTTAGGTATCTTCACCAATTGATGCGTCGTTAAATTCCCTCGAATGTAGCCAAATATCGTTTTTCGGCTCTACGAGCTGTTCTTACGCCACCTCGGAAACAGGTGAGGGAGCTTCCGAGGCCCCCTCTAGTGCGCGTATTAAGCAAATGAATTGACCTAACCCGACCCCTAATGATCTGGTCAGGTGTGCTGGCTCCGCATGCAAAGGGCATACCCAGCCTCTTCTCAAACTGATCGTCTAATGGGGCTAAAACAAAATACATATTGCTATTCGGAACCCCTGAGTGAGATGAGTTTGTGAGCTGGTTACCATTTGCTACTCGCGTTAAAATTGATGTTCCCAGAAGTCAAAAGGTCACGTTGAATGTTCGCACGATAATATGGGTTTCTTTCATTTCATATACTCAGACGGCAGAAAGATCAAGACAGTAGTTATCAGTGTATCCCTCTCAACATAGCATGTCGAATCATGTGCAATATGAGCATGGTTTATGCATGGGTGACCTTGACCAAGGGTATTCTGGGTAGGGCCAAGAAAACCTATGAGCTTACAATGAAGTTAATGTGCATAAAGGCGAGCAATACGATATGAGAAGCACCTGATAAGCGTCCCCGCACCTCGCGGGCGGCCGGCGGGCCGTGGCGAGCCGCGGAGGCGCCGGGTGGCGGGCGGGCGGACGTCTCCGGGCGGCGGGCGGCCCGGTACAATTTATACTGTGGACAATTTTGCGCACATTTGCGCACTTAGCTCTCTTCAGGCCACGACGGAGAATTACTTGACCTATGTTTCCACAAAAGCTAATTGGCAGAAACGTAACTTTTTGTCTATTCAAAGTCAGCAGCTAGTTTGTAAGGTGGATTTGTGAAGGGGATAATTAAAACGCAGATTATATATCTTATTAAAGTTCAAATATACACATACGCTAATCATCTTAAAGCTGACATTATGGGAAACCTTTTGATATCAATTATTTCTAGTCTGACTCAGTTTTAACGTTTATCATTCAAAGTTAAAAATTCGGATCTAGCAGCCGCATCGAGTGCCTTACTTCTGGATTTCATCATCGCCTTACTTTGATGAGTAATAAGTGCATCTTTCAACCAAATTAACTTGATAATAGTGGTCATTCAGAAAACTCTGAACAATTTTCTTCATATCGGCAGCCATAAAACCCCTAAATTCCAAAATCCGAAAACGGCCCCGTGGGCACCCACGACAGCGTTTCCGACCACAGTGCGCTGGCGCCGAGTTCAAGGCTCGTTGGGGAGGGGTCGCGTGGTGGATTATAAAACTTACATGCGTGGCGTTGAGAATAGTGGTGGTTGTGCACTTGTGCCTGCTGTTAGACTAAAAGAGGGGGACAGGTGTAGGAGACATTTTGTGCACGTATGGGATATATGGTTTAGGTGTTGTGCAAAGTGCGATGTCGATAGCACTGGAAAAAACACGAGTTCATTAAATGAGTTCGGTATGTGAATAAGCTTGGCCGGCAAAACTACAGGCACCAACTCGAGTCATTAGTATTTTTCGACATGAGGGTACATAATGCATGCGTACATAATGTAATGCATAATGCAAAATTCAATTCTTTGTAATTGGCACACACTTATTGAAAAAACAACACACACGGTACGTATGATATACATGCCTAGCTGAAATTCTAGTTCAGGTAGCCAGAAACCATTTTTGTTTTGTTGATTTTTGTTAATGTTTTTATTTCAGTGTTGGTTCCCAAGCCTCAAATAATTTGCATGCTACACTAATTCTTTTAATCTCCCGGGTGACGCAGTGTTCCCAGTCGGTTATTGTTTATCATTATCATTAGTTTCCAATGGTCGTGTACCGTTGTTAGATCAAGACGCCCGACGCTCAGCTTTAGAATTATACCTAATTTGGTGGAGCTGAGGCCGTGGCGACGTCATAAGTCGTGTCAAATTTGTTAAATGGTGAGCCAAAGCACAAAAATTTCTGGTAGACCTTAATTTCAATGGTCGAAATTCCCATACTGACATTGGTACAAAAATGGGAGAAAACACTAATGAAACAACAGGCAACCGGTTTGACAAAAATGAACTTCTGACAACAATTACAATCTATAGTTTGTTTGTTGGCTGAAAGTGTAACAGAAACACTCACTTTACCCGTCCTCAAAGGATGAAGATCCAGGAAAATAACCAACCTAATTCATACATCTATCGAAGGGAAATGAATCGTGCGACAGGACTATAACTTTCCAGAGACAATTTTTCCAATGACGTGTGAAATCTGGTTGGATATCTGGCTGGCTCGGAGACGTCGCGCCTCGGCGTCAGTCGGCTGGTGCGGCTCTCTCGCCTTCTTTGCCTCAATGAAACGAATCGTGATGGTGTAAAAACGCCAGATCAGCTGCCGTAATTCCTTATATCAAATGATCGAACATGTCTGAATTTCTCATGGAACGGATGCATGCGCGCGAATACCTTGGCCGGTATCCACTACGAGAAGGGTCACTCCTGTAAGTATGTACTTGTCCGTGAGTGACGAAGAATTTATTACAAGGTACAAGCTTAAATTGTGTTTCTACCAGTTTTACCATTGTAGAACAATAGTTGCACCGTAGTTCAATTACCGAGTAAAACAACCCTGGTTACGTCACTAGCATAAAGCAATGCAATTACTACGGAATGACAACTTGCCTTGTGCCACAATAGTGCGCGCCTCGTTCATACCTGGTCCATACCTTGCTTGCGCACCAGCGCTGCACTAACTGAATACTAGGCGTTGTAGTGGCATTGTAAATAGCTGGTTAGTAAAGCTAGGGCGTTGTTGCACCCTTGCTCGGCCATTGTCATTTGACTATGGTTTCAAATACCTGCTCGGTTACGGTCGCCATCTTGCTTTCTGTTTACCCGTGGCAATACACAGTGGCCTGGCACGCATGCCGTGTAGGTTAGAATAAATGTGACTTGTTTTAATCAATCGTGGAACTTTGGAAGCTGTCTGGAATATTTGTCAGTGATTTGCGAGTGGAAAGTATTGTTTCTGTTCCAAAGTGAGGCATTTTGGAATGGTCAATCCAGGTTCAGGTAAGTAGGTATGTGGTTACTTAGGCATGTATGCCATATTGGTATTAAGGCTCAATTTTTGTCCAACGAGCACGACTATTTGCTCATATGGCTTAGGTACCTGCAGTGGGTAGAACCTAATTGTGTTTGCCTTATGGGCCCGTTTGAAAATAGGGTGAGTTGAGTTCCAATATGATCTTGTTGGTGTCTTCAGATGGATCGGCGCCTGATGAGTGATGCTGTGTTTACCGATATGGGTAAGACAACGTGCGGGTTATTTTCTTGCTTGAGAGGTGGCTCAATGCTTACCCTTTTCTACCGATGGTCTTCCGGTTGCATTTGGGGCCAGAAAACGCTTTAGCTTTGCATAGAGACGGAAAAGTTCCTTTTGAAGCGAGGTAGTACAGGAGGGGCTAGAGGGCTCAGCCCTTCCACACCATGAAATGTCAGAGTGCCTAAAGTAAATGTGTAGTCGGATGCTGTCCAGACACTATGACGGGGAGGCGCGAGCGCCCAGCCCCCAAATGAAGTCCTGGATTTGCGCTGTTGTAAAGACGTAATCCGAGTCTCGTTTTACCCTTGTAAGAAGCCTTGCAACACCCTTGTTCCCTCCCTGTTACGCACTGGTAAAGCGGTTGTGTAAGCAGGTTCTAATCTCGTCACGCTCTTGTAGGAAGGCTGCGGTTGCGTACAAGGGGACACAAGGCTTTGTTCTACCCTTGTTATGGGGTAATCATGACCTAGTAGAGGGCTTGTGGGGACGTTGTCAGCCATTGTCTTCGCCATGAAGGTTAACCATAGTTAAGTTACAAGGTTTGTACAACGTCTTTAGCAACCCTTGTCGTACTATGGTTCTACCATTGTTCTACATGGTTTTTCCTTGTATTTCTTGTTTTGTGGCACGGATTTTGACGTACAAGCTTTGCGTTTTACCTAGTAATTTTCCATGTAAACAAGGGTCTGACAAGGTTTCCTTGTAAAAATTTTTTTGTGTGTGTTTGACTGTACCTGGAGTAAATGCGTTAATGCACTCGATGTTAGTTAATTATTTTAGCTTTGGGGTGCATCAGCCTGCTTACGTTATTTACTGCATGTGGGCAAGTATTGAGAGTTAGTGTGGGAGGAAGCGTTGGTGTATAAGTTAGCGCTTGCGTTTACCGCACGGCTGACCCGGTTTCAAATACCGATAGAATCTGTATACAAGAATTAATTTGACTCGCCGAAAACCCCTCCAACAGGAAAAGAGTTGGCGACATCGTTAAATCCTTCAGTCGATGCGCAGATTAGCCCCCAAAATTATTGCATGATCATAAGCGTGAGTATGTATGGGCTCTCGGTATAGGCGAAGTAGGATGAGCGTTGTTGCTTCATGCTTGAAGAGACGGCGAGAACAGACCGCCATAAAAACGCATCGTGAATGGTGATGGTGTCAGTTACATTCTGGGATAATTACACGGCACTCGCCGCCTGTTGAGACTGGTGCATGAGAAGGAAATGTATGGTTCGGTTCACATGGTATGTTATTACGTATCTTCCTTCTCAGACATTCGGGGCTTAAACACCGACGACGTCAATGACGTGAAGCGTGTGAAGCGCCGATCGGACAGGCTGGCTTCACGTTCAGCGCTCAGTCGGTCCACTTGTGCTCGGCTGTTGAACCCCAAGTACAAGCAGGCAGGGAAAGTTGGGAAAAAGTTCCATGTCATACAGCTAACTGTATGTTTCTTATATTTCTCAGTAGCACGCCAAATTCCAGACGATGTTGGGTATGTTCATGCGTGTTAAACAGGAAATACAAGATAATTACCCACATGGTTGTGATAACTGAAGGCTTAAGGGGAGGTACGCAGGGGATAAAAACTCAAGAACCTAAACAAAAAGTTTACCAAAATTGATGTTCGTGATTATGTGGCGCTCTTCCATGGCTTACTACTTTGTTTGGGTAATTAGTGAGCTGTTAAACAAATCAACGCGGCGCAGGCCCGGTCGCTGCACCGCTGTTTGAAGAGGGCATCCTCTCCCGGCCGTCGACAGCGCGCAACGATAAGTGGCGTCTAACAGTGCATAATTGAGCAGCGCCGGCGGTAATTGCTTGGAGCTGCCGGTCACCTTATCCCCGTGCCTGGCGTAGAGAGAGGTGTTTGGAATTCTAGCCGGGATCTCGAACCTAAGATAAACACAAGTGGCCTCACTGTGCTGAAAGGGAACTTGTGGATGAAAGCTAACAAAGCAGTGGATTGGGAACGGGGTTAAACGAGCAAATTCCACCAACACATCCTAGCAAACAAATTCCATGAACAGAAATACAAGAAATGGAACAAAAAACAGAACCACCCCTCATGGAACTAAAACTGCCTAGGCTATTTCTCAAAATTTCCTAATGAAAAAAACATAATTAGATATTGCAATGTTGAGAGGGATTCAAGACAAGTTTCAGATCCATGAGCTCAAAGCCAGATGACGAGATGGACATTAGAGTACGTGGTACCGCAGCTTAGGCACTGTTGAACTGTGACAGATGCACAATGCACATATGGATGCATTTAGCAAGCCTTTTTCAACCATAGCATCTGACATGGAAGAGATATATCTAAACTATACACACATTTGGAATTCTCTCAGCCAGCTGAGTCGATTGATATGTAATATGGCATTGATCGGTCAAATCTAATTTGTGACCTAGGGTCAGGGCAGGACCCAATTGAGGATAAGATAATAATCCAATGACGTCCAAATAGCCCCTGCATCTCCATTCCGGACGAAGTTATCGAGGTAGTTACACAAAGTTATTGAAGTTGTTGAGGGAAAGGACCCCTTTCTCGAGATTCTAAAAATGACAATTCATGGGAAAATAGGTCTGAAAATCAAGAGACCAGATTTCCACCCCATCGCTCAAAACAAAGATATCGCCCCTTGTCTTACTACGCTGGCTTAGCCAAAGAATGGTGTATAATCACAAATCTGGCAGCTTGTGGTGGCTTGCGACATGTAATGTTACGTAGTCATGCCGTTTGTTAATAGTTATCACGTGGCATGCGCTGTCAGATAGAAAAGGATTATTTCATGGCTTGAAATAAGGTAGTAAGCATCCCTTACTTTGAACTTTAAGGCTCGCCGAGATTTTATGCAGAGAGCTTTGGGTGAAATAACATGCCATTAGTGGCTTCTCAGCACGATCTACAAAGCTGCTATTTCAGTTCAAACTCGATTATAAAAGTGGGACGACTCCTTTTAATCCATCTTACCCATGCATTTCCAGCGGAGAGGTCATGGTTCGTACCTGACCTTAGGTCTTCGACATAAAAATTCCCTAGCAACATTTTGTAATACCCGGTAGGCCCATCTTGCGATATAAGACTCAGATCGATAGATTAACACCCTGCTTTTACTTATGCCATATTAAGCTTTTTTTGAAGGTGAGGTCACTTGACCTGCACTTGCTACCTGACCTGAAATGACCAGGACCCGAAATCTTTAAACAAGTTGCAAAAATGATCAAAGCAAAAAGTATACTAAGTACGGCAGCGCTGCGCGCTGTCGTTTTCAGGCCATCTGCGAGAAAACCGAGGACGGGTGCTCACCCCTCGTCAATGCGCGTGTTAAAATATCCTTAACATCTTTGCATTTTTTGTCTAAAGGGTTTACAACTGGATTTAGACAGCTAAACTTGCTTGTGGGAGAGCTAGAAAATTATATCACACCATCCCTTCCGATCTTGTGGTTATTGGCATTCTTTTAAAGTTGTGCACCCCGAATAATTCTAAAAACAGATCCACGCCTCTGAAAAGAACCGAGCAGTATGGTATCGAATCGGGAGCAGCAATGTTAACTCCCAGCCCCAACAGCCGTAAGTAGGTACTTGATCAGCGGGAAGATTCATCAGATTCAATAGATACTAAGGTGTTTGGATCTTACCTACCTTAATATTTTAGGGTTTCATCGAGTTTCAGGACCCGGTCGTATCTTATATTTCTAATATACATGCTTGACGATGTCAAATGTATAATGATCTTCAAGCCTGACGAAGACATCCAGCCACTGCTCCGGAGCCCTGCCCCGCATGTTAGCAGCTGTGCGGCGCAGCTGCGCCGGTGTCGTGTTCGGAGGCAGCTCCGCTCAGTGGCAGGTGCCAGCCCGGGATCTGTACAGCAGCCGGCGCACCTCACTCAGCTGTCGCCGCGGTCAGCTGACACGGCTCAGCTGAAAACCGCCCCCGGCCACGCCCATAGCCAATCAAAACAGCTGGTCAGTTTCTTATTCCCCTGAGGGGCAGAGACCTGTCGTTTTAACTGCGGTCCGGATTGCCAGTCTTTTTTTGGCGGATCAAATCATGAGGAAAAACTCTCCGGAGGTTACTTAGTTCTTGGAGGCTGATCATGTACACGACAAAAATACAATTGAAAGTGTATCCTTTCACTTTCAGCTCTAGATTTTGCCCTTGCGTCTTGTGCATCGGTGTGTTTTATTCCTAGTTCGTACATCTATTTTTGAGTTCAATAAATTGGAGCGTTTGGCTGGAAATCGATGGACACGCTGGGTGTTGCTATATGTTGTTCGGGAATTTTCATGTGGAAACTGGAGCTCTCCGACGCACCGGGCGGCCTTTGGGCTCTTATTACATGTGTGGCACCAACTGCACAATTTTCTCTAGATACATTACATGGTGACATTCCTTTGCCCATGTGAGAAAATTGAGGAATAACCTAAGAGGAGAACCTAGCTGGCTAGCAAGCATGTCATGCCTGTATTGCGACCTTTTATTTCACACCAAATGCTGAGCTGGCCTCAGCTATCTGTGGAGAACAGGTGACGATCTACACTTCCAGCCTTGACCGTAGCCGCTGTGGGCTGGCTCTAATTATCTGATATCCAGCTCCCGAGTGTAGCCGGCGGCGGAGAACAGTTCATCATCAGCGGCTGACGGAGCCTCCTGCTGCCGACCTCCTCAGGCAGGCCCTGCCGCTAGTGATGTCTATTAGATGCTCCATTAGTCGGCCATAGCTCTCTATACCTCCTGATAACCGTTTGTTGTAAACGAGCCCAGAAGGCTTCTGATGCTGAGCGGCGTCCACTTCCAACAGCAGCCCAGACGCATCTCGTGACTTGCCAGTTTCACGCAGAAAGTGGTCGGCTCCGCCGCGGAGGCGAGAGTTTTTGCCGCGCGGCAGCATCCGCGTTAATCGCACCGGCGCGGGAGGCGGCGTGGTGTGGCGCAGGTGGCAACAATGGCGCTCTAATTTGAGACGAGAGCGACGCAGTGGCCGGACGCCGACAAAGGCGCCGCCAGTCGGCGGAATGGAGCCAGGCCTGCGTCCACGGGCAGGCAGCCGACAGCTGGACTCTGTTATTGATGTCTGCTGGAGGTGTGATGGAGCGACAACGCTCGGGAAGGAATTATACCGCTCCTGTACCCGGCAATTTGAATGCCTTGAAAAGCATCCGAGTGCTACCGTATAGGCCTTCTGGTGAGAAGATGGTCGTGACCATGGAAGTAAATGTAAAAATGGATTTGATAAGTTTGAATTTGTAATAAATGTGTTAGCAAATGGTAAGGAGGCCGAGTTCGAGACAGCAGCGGCAGTGCGACTGCTGATGGACGCCGTGCGTGAGACGGATCCATGCTGAAGAATATATGCATTATCCTCTCCCCTCCCTGGAGTTGACCAAGGAAATTATCCCCAAGTAACCACCCCAGGTTCACCACCTCATGACTCATCTGATTGACCGTACTGCCAATGAGTTCACTCTTACCTATATTTATACATAAGCAAGTTCTAAGCTACCTATTTATACATGAACATCTATAAACTTACATTATATAGTATTATATATTATATTTACTTATATTATAATCAAACGAAAAGCATTAAAGGTTCCGTCATATATATATATATATATATATATATATATATATATATATATATATATATATATATATATATGCTACTTATCCTGCTCTTAACTATAGTTGAGCAACTTAGTTGAGAGCGACACAGGGAAGACCTTAAGAAAAACCATCGCGAAACTAAGGTGACAATCTTTTGCACGCAAACATTCAATGTTTTTTAAGTACATATTGTCATTTTTCCAAACAGTTTTGGCACCCCAGTAGTTAGCGGCAACAGTGACGGCAGTCGCGGAGCGCCCCGCCGCTGCTTCAGTTACAAAGCTCTCCGGTCTCTCACGAGCAGTGGTGAGTGATGGTGACCGTGATTGATTCGTGTAGGTACCGCCGGGCCCCACCCGGCGCTGGAGTCACTCGCTCACTCACGATTGAGCCGCGCTGCGCCCGGGAAGGCTGGGTGTGAACGGTGGCGTCGGCCGAGCTGGCAGCCGGCTTGATTGGTCATTCACCGCCGTTGGACGCGTCCGCCGCCGCGTCTGCGTCGGCGGCGGTTCCGTGTCGCTGTCCGGACAGCGGACCCAGCAGCCACCGCGCCACCACTTTGAAGGTACCGAATCCAGCCGGAAAACAGGCTTTTAGCGGGGAGATATCCTGAAAGCTTTTCGGTGTGGCCCCTGACTACTCCTGTTAATGTTGGGGGATTCGCCCCCCCCTGAGATCTCAAAATCTAACCGTCAGAGTTTTGAAATTCAAAATAGAATGGATTTCTCCCACGCTTAACTCCATTTAAAAATAAGTTATACGAGTTAGAAAATTGTGGGCAGCGGCTTGCAAAATATACTACTGATTTTCACATTCTTCATGAATCTTGGCCCAGTTGTTTGATTTTCACAAAACTAGAACGCATTGACAGTTAAATAATGCAAAATCATAATATCTTTCAATCATGGGAAAATTCCCACTAAAAGCGATTCCAGGGCCCGAATCGTATGGTGAAGTATATACCTTTTTTCAGTTTTTAGTTGCATAAATTGGTAGCCGTCATATACTGCCTGATATCTTTGACATCGAGACAAATGGTGTAATGGCAAACAAATCATCAAAGAGGAATGTAAGTATGTATATACATATGTTCCTCGGCTATTGATACCTAATATATTGCGCAACTTTTAACCACCCATGCCGAACCGGAGGGAGACACAAATCCCATATCCCGAGAGCAGGAGTCTCTCGCAATCCCGGAATCACAATTTTTCCAGCATTTCAAACAATACCACATAGCTTAAGAGACCACGCCAAACAGCCGTATTTTGCTCGAAAAGTAAACTTAAGCTATCCTTCTTGCATACCGGCCCGATTTTGGAACATAGTCAGTCGGCATGAACACGCCATGGCACGGAGCGTTTTCCACTCTGCATATCGTAAACTTGGCTGCAGAAGCCATACGTCAGCAATAGCAGCAGGGCTTCTTGAGGCCGAAGCGGTCTGCAAGTTCATGATGGGCGCACTCAAGACGCAGAAAAATGGGGGGGGGTGAACTCGGACATGTTCCGTCCCTTGATGCTTATATTCTCACAGCATATTTTGGCTGTAAGAGGCTAAAGTGCTGCAAGAGCTACACGATCACTTGTTGAAGGATTACCAATGGGGCGATACCTCTCCTGGTGCAATCACCACCCGACCAGGACACGGTTCAGTCAACATACCAATGATATTAATATATCTTAGTCACACGCCCACAGAACTAGTGGTGTATCACTGATATATGTATATATGTAAGTATATGTACCTACCTATCTCAGGTCACTAGTGTGACTGGCCTAACTGGACCCTGACAGACAGGAAATCTCCCTTAGATCTACAACGGGGCTTGAGATCATATTGCAATATATTGCAAATACACCATTACAATATTGCAGAGCAACCATTTGCAAAACATATTCATAATGCAAATACATATTGCAAGATATTGCAAATCAACTACCAACTAAAATGGAAATTGATGTTGTTGGTTTTGCTCCACTGATGATAAAAATCGCTGTTATCCAATCCTGCAGCAGGTGTTAGAACTGCGCCAATTCGACAGCAGTCCCAGAGTCTAGGGCAGATACGCGACACGGACCATGTGGATCGGACGCTCGCATTTTGGGGAGAGCCGGCAGGAATGAGTTGGAGACCCTGGCGGTGGCTGGAAAGACGGATTAGACACTGCAGGCGCACGATCAGCCTAACACCGTTATACCAACTAGCCTCGAGTCTATGCAAGCTTTTCCATCGAAAGAAATGTCAACATCAGGTCACGCGTGGACAATAATGCGGGAGACCCACTTGGGCTCTTCAAGTGTCACTATCTTTATAGTTGGATAACGCTCTAGAAAGCCGAGATATCCTCTTGATGTCACTGACTGAATGTATGCCCACATATATACGTCGAGCTGCCATTTTATTTTTGTTTATTTCAGCCATGTCATGTAATAAGATGCGATGGCGAAGTGGCATCGTGTTGAGGTTCTACACCACTGACCGCGCTCAAATCCCGGAAGGGAATGCTGAATAAATACTTCTTGATCCCCAACATACACTTTCAACAGGGTGAGAATTCGCAGCGCCTTGTGACCTCGGCAGTTGATGCGTCGTAAACTCTGGATTCTTCTTTTCAACAAGGACACAATGCTTTGGTTGTAACTTTCGTTTTTTCCCGTTTCATGCTGCTTCAGGGACACAACCGGTCACTATATCACACATTTAAATAGCTAATAATTGTACATTATAACATCTCATCTTAACATGAACACTTGAATTATTCACTGAAAATAGTTTAATCCCAAGATCAAAATTTTCAATTCCGAGATCCCGTGAATACGAAATGATCCCACGATTAACATGCCTAGAGCCCACACGTGGGTGTCTACATGGATACCAAAACGCATAAAGGGGTAATATATCCAAACCATGAACTGCAGGCGCCTTTAAGTCAAGTTTAGAAGGCGGCCGGGCAGACACCAGGCTTACCGGCGTTTCCACTGTGGACAACCGTCTACTGTCCGTCTCCGACCCTCTCGACTGGTTCGCCGTCCCTCTCCACGCCATCCCTCTCCAACAAAAAAAATTTTAGTCAAGACAGCACCCTTCGTAATCCCCAAGGGTGCCCTAGTGGTGCACTGACTACCCTTAGGCTTCGTCCCAAGACCTAGATCTGTCAATAAAGCACATGAAAAAGACGCAGTTTCAACACATAAATCGTGTCAACAACCATCGATTAACGAGGCTAGTTTGCGGAGCTCGACAGCTCTTCCGGTTGCTGTATAGAGCTGTACTAAATGACGTCCAATTTGCTGCTCCTCTGTGGCCACAGTTCATCACTATTGTCACCGCACCGCCGCCGCGTTGTTGCTGCGACGCAAGACTAATAGTCGTGACCACATCTGGGCTAGGCCAGGGGTCAGACCAAGCAGACGTCAAGGCGGCGACCTCTGGTGACCTCCCGGTGACCTCCTGCGGTCACAGCGATTGTAGTGCAAGTGCCACGACCTCGCCGCGCGTCGTCACCGCAAGATGGCAGGGGCGCCGCCGAGGGGACAACTGCCGTGGGCACGAGTCTTCGACAGAAACGCATGCTCTCCATGCTCTGAATCGCCTAAAACAATGCAACATGTCGCATGAGAAGAGAAAGGAGGCCGATTGTAGTGATGCCCAGTTGTGGTCTGGTCGCAGCCAGAGATCAAAAACCTGAGCGCGCACGTGCTATGTGGCGTGTTTAGAAGGCTTCGACGGTGGCCGCCTCTGAAAATGCACCCCATTAAGAGACGGGCGCATTCTCAGATCACCCAGCTCGCCTGTAAATAGAGCCCTGTAACAATTTACTTGCACTCCGTGCTCTGATTATCGAGAAGAGCATGAATTAGTGATATTCATCATATAAAGAATTAACCCTCGCACTTACAGGGGGTTGTTACAGCCCCCTAAGGTTTTTCAAGAATTGAAAACGAGCTTTATAAGTTAGAGCGTTGAACGTTTCTTTAGCTTCTGGGGCATTCATTGCGCAAGTTTTTTTAAAAATCATGCTCCTACCTTTCAAGGTCACGGAGCTATGACCTCAAGAGTGGAATCATGTCGAGGTCATTTGGGCGCCTGTCCGTTTTCACGTGAATGCTCCAGAATCCCATCGTTCTTTTGCAGCATTTGTTCATGAACTGGCCCAGAATATTTTCTTCCAGCCATCGAGGATCACTTTTATCAGGTTAGACCTTCTTGACCTTCAATTACCTTGATTTGACCTTACGTGACCTCAGTGATAACTCTGCGTCGAATAACGACTATAGATGCCTGTTTCGGTTCGGTAGTTCTAAATGAGATCAACACCGAATTAGTTGACTTACGTACGAAATGGACTTGGCCTTTTCCGACCTGTGACCTTATTTGATCTTGGAGGGGGTGTAAACAATAACAGACGAAGGAGCAAGCGCTTACTGGGCGTAAATGATGCAGAATTGTTAATAAATAGTCAATTGGAATGATATGGACACTAAACTAGTTGGTTTGCATATTTTATGGACTCGACCTTTTTCGAAATTTTGCCTATTTGACCTTGAAGGGGATGTACGCAATAACAGATGATGAAACACGCACTTGGCGTAAATGATGCAAAATTTCTTCCGAATAGTTTATTTTCAGAATGAGAAGGACGCTGAACAAGACATTTTTCCTCCAATACGGACTTGACCTTTTTCGACCTTTGACATAATTTGACCTTGAAGGGGGCGTAAGCAGTGACATATGATTAGGCAGACACTAAGTTTGCATAAATGATGCAGAATGGCTAATGAATAGTCCATTCAAATGATGTGTACACTGAACAAGTTGACTTGCTTCCAATATGGGCTTGACCTTTTAACCTACTCATTCAGGTCAACCAGGTCATTGACTTGACCTGGAAGTTGACCTGATGACCTGAGATTTTAATGAAAGAAGCCTTTGTTTAAAGTTCTAAATTTGAATTCAGCGCCCAAAACTACCCCTCTGAAACTGAAAATTAGACATATTGGGCAATTTTGAGTTGTAAAGGTCAGTGACCTTTGACATTTGACCTCACCTCCTGCATTACCTAGATGGGTCACTTAGGTGTATAGGATATGAATGGACGTGTGAATGTCCGTTTCTCAAGTTAATGGCCATACAAATGTTATTTGTTACCAAAATTCCGGTCAATAGCAGCCAAAAGGGCAAAATGGGCCGCAACAGGGCGAACATCAGGTCATTGACCTTACCTGGGAGGTGACCTTATGACCTACAGATCATAAAAATTGGTATCAATCACGAGTAATCGTAACGACCAGCACGCTGGTTTTACCTCGGAGCTCTTCGGCAATTAGGGGCCAATCGCGGGGGGGTCGCAACAACCCCCTTGTAAAGGCGAATGTGGCGAAAACCCGAGTACGTGCAAGGGTTAAGACAGTTGACAAGGTGTATACTGGCCTGTCTCCTCAAATCCTATACACCTGGTCAACTTATAATCATGCTCGTCGCCTCAGCACTTCGAAACATATCAACGTTTGGAATTAAGACAGGGTGAATTCCAAAATCAGCAGCTTCCAAACCACATTATGTCTGTCAAAGGCTGCATACTCCTGGTTGAAGTGACTTGCTTCAAACACAGCATCATGAATGAAAATGTCCGCGAGCAGGCGTGGCGAACTGACCGCTGCGCGGGTGCACAGGTAACGAAACTCCGGCAGCCGGAAGTCAATAACGACGTCCTGAGGCTGCGGCGAAGCAGCTGGAGCGGTGGTTGGACGCCGCACCAGGCCGGCTCATCAACTGCTGACGGACACCTGACACACAGCCGCTCAAATTGGCCTCAGCTGCCTCCCCAGGTACCCGGACAAGCTGGCAAGTCCTGAGTGGAGTAACGTTTCAGCCGTGTTTTTATGGCAGCTGAAAAAAACGGATGGACTAGTAATAAAAGTTACTGTTAAACTCTAAGTAGATGCTGTTGTTTTCTAATGTACCTAAAAAAATAGGTAAAATAAAATTCAGAAGTAAGTGACAATAGAACACCGCTGATCCTTCACAGCGCGCAATTGGCAAAGCACCGCCCCAGCACAGCACATGCACTCCCGTTCGCCGTCGCGAACAGGCGTGTGCAGCAGCGCTAAGTCATGGCTATGCCTGAGCTCAAATGAGCGGCCACGCCTGGACCTCCACAAGCCCCAGACCATTCTTCAGCGCCGTTAATGTAAATTTCCGAGCAGACGTAGTAAAAAGTAGATGATGACCCTAACTGAGGGCCTGGAGCCGTGATTAGGCTCATCATCGATTTCCCAGCCTCGCCCAATAACATATCTGGGGCTTCCGTGTGAGAGGTCACACGTGAGAAACACTGGCATCGATTAGAATTAGGGTTATCGAAGGTTGTGAAATCAGGATCACTCGTCAGATGGATACTTCCCCAGGATCGAGTTCTCGGTATGCTTGAATCTCGACAATTCCGTATACTTTATTGTTCGGATGTAGGCACTTTCACCGGTCTGGTGGTTCCCATTTCCAGTCCCATTCCTGTTCATGTCCGACCATACTGAAGCCCGTATTTGCAGGTATTGGTAGATGGATGGACAGATGCTGAGCTATCTATCGTTTTTCGGTTATCTGGGGCAAACGGCCGGGTGATAAGATGGAACACTTGCCATTGAAAGGTCAGCACCAGCATTTCGTTCTACAGTAGCGCAGACTGTTACAGACTGAAGATGGTCTAATTGTCTGTAGAATAATTCGCTCGATAACACAATTTTTTACATCTCGATCGTCTAGTTATAAAATTGGTGCCGTTATTGAAACCCTACAAGGCCCTTCACTCCTATGAACTACATAGGTCTTAAGAAAATAAGTGCATAAAAAGCATGGTCCCATTCAACACCTCTTAAATAATGCCGGCTTTGACTCCCTGAGATAATTTGTAATTGGCCCTTTAAATGTACTAATGGTTTCGTAGATCTTATAGAGAACGAAGAATAGAGCATTTTTTAATACATGCAACACTTAAATGCTGGGTCCGAGGGAGGAGGCAGCTATAAATGAGCGCTAGCCGTCACCCCTTGCATTGGTAAAGAGCGATAACTCTTTTCTATTGTAGTGGTGCTCCAGACCTCAAGAAAAAAACTGTGGGCGATCAAAGTAGCCTGACAATCATTTCCGACTTACTCGAACCAAACTCTGACCCTTGAGCCACATCCAACCCCGAGTACAAACCCTAACCCTACAACCCGACTCCGAGTACCAAACTCTGACCCTAGGGGCAGAACAGGCCCCCCGAGTTCTTACCTCTGCTACAGCTCCCCTCATCGCATTTAATACTGCATTTTGTTCCACCGTTCGATAAGTGAATCACCAAAAATTAAGATGACTAAGATGTAGATGTATATTGAGGTCTCCATAAGATATGGCTTTTCAGCCCTCAATTGCAAGGACACAGCACACATAGGAGCACACGCTTTCGTAAACCACACAATACTTTACAGAACATGACCGTTGTAGATAACAATTTTAAAAGAAATGCGCTAGTTCATTTTAGCCTATCCTCTTTCCCAAATGCCCACCATACATATACTTAGCTCTCTCATCCCACTGTTCCATGCTTCTACCCCTCTGAAGCGAAAACTATGCTTGGCTTGCTCCGTTCGCACCCTTGGGAGTTCTAGCATAGGTATCACGGCCATACCAGTAGCATATTCAGTATGGTCGCAGTTCTAGTATCACTAAAGTCCCAACACCCAGCTAAAGTAAGCAGAACATAACCATGACCGCTGACATTTTACAGCATGCAGGTCATCGCTGACAGCAGTGGCCCTTCAACGGCCAGTGGGCCGGCGGCGGTCAAACATTCAGCATTCCTCGACTTCACGGCTGGCTGCTCGGCACTGCACGCCACCGTCAGCTGATGCTCATCAGCTGGCGTGCAGCGGTGACGTCACGCTGCATCTCCCGCATCTGAGCGCTGACCCCTGACCAGCGTCCAGTGACCCGGCACCGGCTGAAGCATGGTACCGAACACCAACGGTCCTGCCTGCTTCAGCTCGAGGAGGTGATCTCACGCGCAGACCTTTAGCTATTCCGACATGTCTGGAACCGGCAGACAATGGGTGCAAAAAATCCTCAGCGAAAGTAATGGTGGCTCTAGACTCGACAGCTGAATCTTTTTGTCATCCTCAAACGGCTTCAGCTGAATTGCACAAGCTCAATGTGCTATTTCCTTTAATTTATTCAGGAAATATGTGGTAGGAAATCGCACCTTCAGATTATGAGGCACAGATTTAGCTACCAAAGAACGTTACCAAGTTTCGCCTGCCGCGGCAAAGTCCACCATTACTTTTGCCGAGAACTGCGAACTATGGGCACTTTGCCCCGTGTTCCAAGACGGAAAAGAGAGAAATGAAACACACACATTATTTAGGCGAGGGCTATGTTTGTTGAAGGTTGGTTTTTTATATTTTCAGAGGGCTGAGGAAAGAATTATGGTTATGAGGACTTTTATAAAGCGTTCTATGCAGAGAAGCATGATTATACGTTGACAATATGTTTAATGGCCTGCCCCCTCGATTCCTGGTAATCCCAGTGCATAAGATCAATTTTCATCCAGGATTCGAGGAGGCTGGCCATTGAACATCTTGAAGCTTGTTTTTGATGGAATTTAGATATTGGAATTGTTTTGGTATTATTTCATATAGGCAGGCATGCGAAAACATATTTGGAATTGCAAGTTTCTCCGGGACGTACCCGATAATTAGACTACGTCATGGCCAAAAATGTTCGGATCCAGCCCTGTCCATATCCGAATTTTCCCCGATCTGACCCCGTCTGTATCCGAAGTTGTCCCGATCAGACCCCGTCCGTATCCGAAGTTGTCCCGATCTGACCCAATCCATGTCCGTATTTGTCCCGAAACATTAAGGCTTATCCGTTAGCACGATATTCGTATTAATTCGAATCCAATGCACATTCTAAAAATACGACTCAACAGAGAGATATGAGTCAAGATACACATTAAGACCCCAAACTACTCGACTTTTTGGCCGAATAAGACTAAATCCAATCCTTCAACACCTTCAATGTCCATCTGTATATCCAACCCATGACCTCCTCTAACTTGTATATCGGCAGCTGGATGTGTTAATATGCCCTGGAAACCTGCACTTTTTCGTAAAATGACTACCGTCAAAAGTAGCCTCCCACTGCTTTGCTCAATGACTCAAGATAATCATAAAAACACCCATTAAACTCATGACAGAGAATCAGGCGAGAAGGATAGCCATGCTTGTAACTCTTCTCCGTGGAACCTTCCCCTATTCATAAGAAGGCAGATTGGATTTTCTTCTCGAGCAACAACACGTTGCCACACTGTGATAAACGCCACTATCTAGCGCCGTGATGAAGTCCGCCACCACTGCGCAGCTGGGGCTGTTATAGGGCCAGTGCTTCCCTGTGTGAGCCTCACACTCGCCATTACCTCATTAACCTTCGCCCGGGTGGGGGGTCTTTTTAGACCCCCCTCGGGGTTTTCGGAAGTGACCAAAAAACGGCGGCGCGCAGCGCTGCCAAACCTGGTCTAGCTGTTCCTTCATCATTTTTACATCTTTCCTGAAAATTTTAGCTCAAGGTCATATCAGGTCAGGTCACCAGGCCAGGTGAAGTGACCTCACCTAAAAAAATACTTAGGACCGCATAACTAAAAGAAGGGTTAATCGATCAAGTTGAAACTCATACCACATATTGGGCCCACCAGGAGCTACAACATTTGTTCCGGGATTTTTGATATTGGTGACCTAAGGTCATGTGCAGAGCATGACCTCCCCATTGTCAATACATGGGGAAAATCACGAAATGAGCTTTTCTCAGTAAGTATGGATGGAATCAACTTCAAACATTGGCTGCGACTTGCTCTTAGCCCATTTCTGGAGCTGATGCCAAAATTTTTGACTTGTGACCTTTAAAAGGTCACCTTAGGTCAAATAAGCATTTTTTGGTGTTTTTCTCTATAAATTTTGAATAAAATAAGATAGAGCTTTTATTTTGTCACCAAAGTGTTTCTATAGTCACTGGAAGTCAAATGATATACATCATGACTATACCAGGTCAAGTTGGGTCAGAACGTTGACCTGGGTCAGGTCAAATTCTTAAATTTGACCTGGCATAGCAATATCATATATCATTCGATTCGTATTGACGAGAGGATTGCAATGGTGCATAAACTATGGCTGTATGTTGTTTGGTTTGGAAGCTATTAGCGAAAAAGTAAACGCCCTTATGCATGGGTGGCTATGGACATTCCCAAGAATATGCCCAATATCTAGTGACCTGTAGCTCCCTAGGCTTTGACCTGACACGAAATTGAATGCCACTGTAATGAAAGCGCATCTCAAGAGCTTTCGAATGGTGTTAGAAAAATGTTTCTAGCTATCATAGTTTCTGAGATATATGAGGTTTTCTTAGTACACCTCATATTAGCGATTTTGACCTATTTTGACCTCTGGTGACCTTAATATTGACCTGACAAGAAAAATGACCGAAGTATTTTCGATATCATTTTCGAAGAGCTTTCGATTGCCGTTTTGCGCTTTTTTCTAGCTCTCTTAGTTTTTGAGATCGTGGGGGTCTTTTTTAGCCCCCCCCACCAGGGCGAAGGTGGCTCGTACCCGCCACCGGGGCAAGGGTTAACTAAGAAAACAGTGGTTGAGATGACTGCTCTCGGGCTGAGATATCGTGGTGCTATAGCTCACACCATTCCACCATAACATGGCTGGAGGGATACTGAATCGGGCTGAGATATCCAGTGGCGGATCCAGGGGGGGCAAAAAAGGCAATTGCCCCCCAAACGGAAAAGCTCGGGGCAAAACTATGTTTTTGCCCCCCAAAGCGATCGACCTCCTTTTTCCCCCGACTCCTTTTTAGCTTGTAAGCAAAATTTTAGTGCTTCAACTCTCAACTTCAAACAGAATTAGAGAAGTTCAGTGGAAATATTGGGGCTTGGATAGAAAAAAATGTATCTTGAGCCCATATTTTTCACCCCGTGACGTTTTTTTTTTTGCTTTTCGTCTCCAGTTCCCAAAATCCTACCGAAAAGGCATATTGTAGCGCAATTTGTCACTGCGCGACGTTTTTTTTTTTTTTGCTTTTCGACTTTGGTTTGCCCCTCCCAAACCAACCGGCTAGATCCGCCACTGGAGATATCGTGGTACTACAGCTCACACCATTCCACCTAACATGACTGGGGGATACGGAATCAGGCCGAGAAATCGTGGTACAAAAGCTCACACTATTCCACCCTAGCATGGCTGGAGGGATACAGAACCGAGCTGAGAAATTGTGGTACTACAGCTCACACCATTGCAAGATAACAAGACTGGAGGTACGTGGCAACACACTCTGCGTGTTAGCACTCGCGAGAGGGCTGCCTGAATGGCTTGGCATACGAAACGCAGCAGATGGTGTTGTGTAAAAAAGTGTAATCATGAAAATCACGAGAAAGTTTCTAAAGGAAAACATTCGTCTTAGTCTTCAGCTCTTTTATCAAATCTTTGTTATTTAATCGTTGGAATGCAGTTGAATAGCTATTTGTGACATGAAATGTAAAGGGGCATACACGACAAGCACTTGCCAACATAATTCCTACGAAGTGGAGCAATCCGGTTAGGTTTCCCAAACATTGTTCAATGGTCTGGTCTTGCACACCAAAGAAAAACAAAAACAAAACAATTGTCTTGATTTTGAGCATTCTAGCTAACAAATACTACTAATTTACCCCCAAAACCGCATACTTCAAAGTTATGCATGATATTTAAACGTAAATAACGTAAACACATATTTGTGTGCTTCTTTATAAAAAAATAAACTTGCTTAAAATAATATTCTACGAAATTATGGCAACTATTCCACAACCTTACACTTCGATGGACGTGCGCCTGACCGGGAGCCAATGACCAGACACTTTTCCACTAGACATTGGACTACACGCTTCTCGCGTCCGAGCACGCTCTACGGCCGCTGGGTAAGTGGAAACCATCACTGGGCTGGTCCTTGTGTCGCCGGTAATCACTGTTTACGCCCTGTGTGCTGATTATATGGACATTAGTGGTGCCCGGCACGAATGACTTCTGTTGCTTCGGGAGTTCGGCTACCGGCAGGAACCGGTCGAGGAGGAAGTTTAGTTGACCAGTCGCGCAGCTGTCCGAGTGGGTCTGCAGCTTTTACTAGCTTGATTCCTCCTACCTGTGGGGGATTTCTGACTCACGTTTCACCTAACGAAAATCGCAATAATAAAAGGTAAAGCGGCTAGAGAAACCAGCCGCAGTCAGGGCTGGAGTTGTTGGTCCGAATGCGCACATCACCAGTGTCCACTTTCAGCCAGATGGAGAAAGAGAAACGTCACTCAGCTTTCCATAGTTAGACGGCGCCGCGCGGCAGCAGAAATAAGCCGTAATGAAGGCAGGGACCAGACTGCCACTGGCAGGCCGGACGCTCCGGCGGCACACAAACTTCACTTGTCACAACCATGTCTCACAGGCTCTCACAGTTTCTCCCTCGTGGACATAATATTCAGGAAATTCTCAAAAGTAGAGCACGATTTAAGTAAATTCCAGGGCAGATGCCTCTGGAACTCAGCCGGCACTATTATAGCCTTGGTTTCGGATGTGTCCTAAAACTCAAATCATCATCATCTTCCTCTGAATCTTAAATGCTCGTAAACAGGTCTCAGGCTGTTTTATCTGTAGCAGCTGTATGCCATTTAAAAAAGAAACAGAAAATGAAAATATAAATGAGGAATGAATTCTGAGAAGTGTTTTGCTGTAACTTTAATGCTGTGACTTAAGAAATGAAGCAAAATCAGCAGTCTCTGGACAGGCAGAAAACATATAATTTTGTTATCCGTAAATATTGGTAGAATCATTGCAGAAAGGACTTTAGCTATGATTGGTCAACGTATTGGTTGCTGATATACGTAAGTGGATAAGATAAAATATGAATTTCCTAAATATACATGCTATTACATGCAATTTTCTCCGCTTCAACCACCCATTGTTAAATAATTGTTGGGGTTTAACGACGCATCAACGGTCAAAGTTATATACAGTGTCACCAACTCTCACCCTATTGGGAAGGATTTCGGAGATCAAATGAACCTATTCAGAGGCTCCACCGGGTCTTGAACGGACCGATGGCTTAGAAGACTTCGATGCTTTCTACTAAGCCACTCATTTCCGAGCCACAAATTGTTCTTGCTGCTGTTCTCATATATCCATTCTTTTAAAACTGGTGAACTTCCAGAATTCTACAAAAAGTTGGGTACGGGTATTGGTAGCAAGATAATGACGGGTAGGGGCTATTTAATAAAGTAATGATAGTAGAGTAGAGATAGTAGAGTAGAGTAATGAAATAGAGTAATGATAGGTAAGCTTGCATGTTGGTGGAGCCATACCGTCAGACTAATGTGAAGCTATAACACCGAACTGAATGTCGATGCTGCCCCTGCACCCCTTCACCCTCCATGAGCGCTGGCGCTCCCTCCTCGCCCCTCAGCCACAGTTTGAACGGACAGCGCTGCGCGTGACCGTTAGGTCAATTAACCGGCACTCAATTGGTCAGCCGTGGCGGCGGCGGAAGCGGAACATGCGGCGCTGCTGCACGTGCGCAGCAGCTGCAGCAGCGGCAGCAGCAGCTGCACCCCAGCTCCGGTAGTCGCAGAAGATGGACAAATGGCTCTGTGGGCTTAGGACGGCGGGATGAAGTTTGTGCAATGATTCGTGTATCAGCGACACGTGTTCTCACGGTATCGAAAGTCCGAACAGCCGCAGCCGTAGTCTGGAGAGAGATGGGGAGGGGAAAGAGTGAGAGAGAGAGAGAGAGAGAGGGAGAGAAGAGAGAGAGAGAGAGACCATTACCGCGCCATTGTCGCCTTCAGCTTGCGTGAATGGCACTTCAGAAGTAAGCGCGTGCCATGTGACGGAAATGCTTTGTACGGTCGGCATGTCTGGCAACGTGTGCTGCAGTTTTCCACGCGCTCACCTCAGCGGCGTGATTTTCTGCCCGGTTGTCTGCGGGCGCTGTTGGCTGCTGTTTGCTCCTGACTTGCGAGTGCACACTGGCCATCTGGACTGCACTGGACCGGCAGGAGCGAGAGTGGAGACCGCTGGGGTTTCGGCCGTCGGTACAGCACTGGTCGCTATGCAACTTTAGAATAACGGAGCGCGCCTGAGCAATGGCGATGCGCGAATGCCTAAGATTCCGTGAACCCAGTCAGTGAAGATAGACCAAAAGTTTCTTTCCCTTAAGTCATGATGAAGTCCGAAGGTGAATTTCTTCAATGTACTGACATATTTCTGAACTCGTTCGGTCTGATATGGTATGATATGGTATCTCTTTCCCGATAAAGAGATGATGCGCAGTTCAAATTTAGTAATTGATATATGTAAACGTCCATGGGTTTTCTTACTTTTGACATGCGTTTAAATCTACGTCAATCATCAAATTGATGCCAGGACTTCAACACACGCACCATCGTAGCCGTCTCAATAAGATCAAGCTAATCCATTATGTGTCGTGAGATTAATCCACTTCTGCCGACAGCCTGTGAGAACGTCGCGCATTCACCCGAGACTGTCGAACAATGCATCCAGAACTCATGCCAGCCCAATAGCACACAAGCCTTTCAGCCTGATTCACGGCCCATTTTCCAGTGGACGCCATTGTGTGCCTCGGCGTCGGCCAGCTTTGAGAGCAGCAGCAGCGCGTCCAAAGGCGTGCGACAGCGCGGAGGCGGGCGGGGCGGGCCGGGGCGGGCAACTGTCGGCAAGCGGGCGCCTGAGCGAGCAGCTCGCCGCCCGCAGCGGCACCTGACGCACCACCGCCGGCCACAGATGGTCGCTGAACGCCGAGCCGCCCGACAGAGACGCAAAAGTGGCCATTCAGCCCCCACTCTCTTACCGACGCGGCAGCTGCGGTGCTGCGAGGCTTGGCGATGCTCGAATGGACGAAGTGAAAACTGGAAATCTGCGACGAGGCTGGGAAAGTTTGGGTTTAGTTTTTTGTCGCCTTTGATCCCGTGGCGACATGCGACAGCCGCTGAATTGGGTTCAGAATCGTGCATCAACGCGGCTGTTTCGCCCGGAGCGCGCGGCAAACTGCGGCACCGAGCACTGGGACGCCGGTACAGCGCTCCCACAATGGCAGCACCGGAGATGCGGCAAGACGTGTGGCGGGATCGGACAGCGCTGAAAAACGGCTGGAACACTTCGAAAGCCCGCATAAATGTGTGATAGCTCACAGATAAACTTTGTTTCTGTTGTTCCATGATGTTCGTGTGTTGAAATATGAACTTTATTACCGAGAAACATGGAAAACATAGCGGCCAACCATTTCTGCCTCATCGAAACAGGTTCCGCACGCGCTAATAAGACTACTGCGTTAAACTCTATGTACACATCCAGCGGCAGAATGTAGCAGTCTTGGCACATTGCCACCCTCGTACTTAAACAACCCTAATCGCGTGCCAAGATCATAATTGCATCCACTACAATGGACGATGTTAATCTTGGAATATGATTGCGGTGTCAGACAGGGGCTTCCATACGCGACGAAATAGGGAGGGTCAGGGGAGGGCCCTCCTTTCAGATTTCAGCTAAATTAGGAAGAAATCGAACACATTTGTGACAAGCCAGTGCAAAAGATAGCAATGGGTCTAAATCCAATGAGTTTTGGTTTCAGAGGGGAATGTTTCTTCTCAGCAGCAGGTTGAAGAGTGTCTAGCCACCTCACTTTTCCGGTTGCCATGCTTATAGTGGCTTCAAATTATCCATCGAAGTAACCATTTTCGATTCAAGATAAGTTATTCTAGCTGTTGAACTGGAAACCCACGAAGTAATAAGCGCGCACAGCGCTCCGTTCCCATCGCTTGCAGCGAGGCGAGGCCCGCTGCGGTGTCGTGGGGTGCGTTACAGCAGGTAGCGGTGTGGACTCGGGTGCGATCGTTTTTACCAGCATCGATCAAGGTAGCGGTTGGCTTGCAGGTCCGCTCGGCGCCGGAGAGGCGTTGAGGGATGCCGGTGATGGACGTGGAACCGGAGACTGGCGCGGTCTCTTGGTGTGACGCGGGGAACTGTGACGATAGCATCATTCGTCACGTAACTGTGCTATGTCTCCGCATTTAAACTGAGCAAGAGGAGGTGTGTGGATACTGGGAAGGGAATATTGCAGCGGCAGCGACATCAACGAAAAAAAGTACATCATACTGAGTACTGTTTATTATATAGTGTACCCATAGGTGTTGAAGGCGGGGGAGGGACGTGACTCCACAACTTTTTATTTTTTATTTTTTTCTCGTTTCGTTTTTTGTTTATTTTTCTCCTCGTCCTGGGTGGACCTACATAAATTTGCTGGCGAAGTGTATCGTCGTTAACGTTTTATATGCATTCAATAATCCACGGATTCACCCCCTTCCTTCCCCTGCAGCTGCCAGTCCGGGGTCCGACCCCCAGTAGAAATGCCAAGGCGACGCCCCTGTGCCTGGGTCTTCCTATTCCACACTACAGTGAAACCAGCCCCCACTCAGTTGCGTGTTGTGTGGACCCCGTGACGTCACTTGGTCCGAGCCGTAGGCGTTTTGAAGCTTGAGCTTACAGGGGATCTTATTTTTACCTGTCATGGGAACGAAGCTACCAGTCCGATTTCTTTGAAAATAGCTTTGCTGTTTTTTTCCTGTTGTATATACAGAACTGTTCATCCTGTTTCTTTTTTCCTGTTCTTTGTACTCCACTAATAATCTTTTATTAAAGATAATCAACTGAGAAGGTTGGTAGCTACACTAGGTATTGTCTTGCATCAACAATTAGTGATGAGGTATGCAAGTTATCAAAAGGGTTTACATTTTCAACAGAAAGGTGTTGCAATCCTTGTTTCTCATCTAACCTGAAGCCTGGGTCCAGAAACGCCTCCGACAAAATCCAGCCCAGACGCCTTGCCTTGAAGACTACATCTGTATTGGGGATACATGCGGAAGAGGGTGATGCAGCCTGTGGATGCGCCTGCCGGCTCACACCGGTGACCGCCGGAATGTGCCCCCGGCGCGCCCTCTACGCACCTCACGCACTGTAACCGCAGTGCTAACTGTACCCAGCTCGGCACTCTGCACACGCCTCAAACCAACGCTGTCTCAGTAGCGACTCTGTGGAAATCTCCCTCGTCGTACTGACTGCAATTGAATATGGAGTCACGAGCTTTGATTCGGTAAGTGGCAGAAGAAAATCCTAGTCTTACGCCTCCAGATTAACCACGGCATGGTTGCGTATCCACTAATCGTCTTTTATCTAAAGAGCACATATATTTAGAACAGCACGGTATTATCACCTATACCTTTACTCGTGATGCATACACGATACCAATGCTATATTTTCTCCAATTGGTGCTGGAGACTAGAGGATATTTGTTCCATATAAGTGCCCCAAGGGGAAAATTTCAATACCTAAAGGGTATCTTTAGTTTCCTCATCGGGTACCTTTCCCCTGCGTTGTACAACAAACCTGGTTAGGGAAGCAAAACGGTCTACAGCAAAGGGCACAGCGGTGACTGCCGTATAGCGAACACATATGCCGTTCTATAGGATTAGGAGAGCACTGGTCCCTACTGGAGGATAATCCAAAGGGCTGGAGGACCATCACGAAGGGTTGAGGATCCAAAAGGGTCATTCATGTATTACATATACACCTACACTATTGATTTGGCTTTTAAAGTGTTGTGGTGTGTATGAGGTGGCTAAAAACTATGGAAGGAGAGGGTACGGGTGAGGAAAGGTGAGGATAAAGAAGGTAGGATTCTACCCGGAGAGGTCACTGCAGCCACAGGTGCACGCACTCCAAAACCAAAACAAATATGCTATATTTGCTTAAATTTGTACCGTTTCCTTCAGTATGCGAAAAAATGTACTGCGCCATACTAAACTGGATTCGGCTCCCGCGGAGAAGGTTACAGATAAAATCATATGAATCGGTACCGGTACGAAGAAACATTCAGAACCAAAACTTAGACTCATATAATTCAGCAGTCGTGTGCGATCCATACAGACCGCACGGACCGCCGTGGCCTCCAGAATGTTTATCGGTCACGGCCCGCCCCACCGGTGTTCAGTGCTTGTGCGCGTCTCGCTCCGCTGCAGTCTCCCAGCGACTTCGACGCTCCACAACGGGCAGCACCGCGGCCCCGCGCGCTTTGGGAAAACGAGCGCGCCAAAACTGCAGCGATGGCGCGCCCGGCGCCGTCCGATCCTCACCGACTGCTGTGATGAATCGGCAGCACGGATATGGCCTTCGCCCGTCCAGGATTGTATGTTTACGCGCCAGGGCGAGCGGAGGTGTGCGAGAACAGGTAGATTACACGAGAACATCGCGGGACGCCAGTCCTGACTGACAAAGATGTTCAGCGTACAAATACGGAGCTGGGTGTCAAACTCGGTCACAATGCAATGCACAATGCCATGCCTGATGTCACCAAAGGCGTCATGCCTCGTGACTTGATTTAACCCGAACACAGGTCATTTTGTTTGAAAAAATGCGCAATGCAAGGCCCACAGACTATGCAAAGCGGTGAATGACGCATATTTTGCTTACATATTGCATTTTCCGGGTCATATCCGGAAATACCTTAGAGGGGCTTTAGATATGGTTACAACAACCCTCCGTAAGGGCAAGGGCTAAGATTTCTGAGCGATGTCCTCTAAAGTCAGAGCCAGAGGAGCGCGTTCCTGCCGCTGATTGAAAGCCTGTGCAAGATAGCATATGCTGAATACAAGGGTAGGCAAACATTATTTCGCTGAGTTACGTTTGGCTGGTTAAAAAACCATTAAGTTAGCTGCCAATTGACAGGCCAGTGGCGGATCCAAAGGGAACTAGGGGGCTCAAGCCCCCGAAATGTCCGAGCGCCTATTGCTAATACACAGGCGAGGAACTGCCCGAGGTACTGGCGGGTGAGGCTCGATCCCCCTAGCCACTCCCCCAAAATGAATTCCTAGTTCGACCACTGAGACAGGCAGTTACAATACTGGAACCAAAAAGACAGGCTGAGGCACAAAGACGGGAAAACCTAATGAATGAGCTAAACACTAAATTTCTTGCAGAAAAATGTCAATTACATAACACAAGTGTTTGAATTCTGAATTTTGATAACATGCTCTATTCTGACAAATGATAAGCAAAAGAACCCTTATGCTCATTATATGAGAAAGTTTGAGAAGTCTGCGTATATAATATTTCATGTGTGGATCTTTTCCAACACGTACAGGTCAAATCAAAGAGTGAGAAACAAAAGAGAAAAAGAGAGTGCGAGAGAGAGAGAGAGGGAGGGAGAGAGGGAGGGAGGGAGGGAGAGAGGCCATCATAAAAGCAGG